>CM065698.1:20385992-20469886 GCA_017654935.2 Phymorhynchus buccinoides
GCACCATTAATCATGTGTTCAGTCAACGGGCGCAATTGACACAGGCGCAATTGAGCCATAGGGGCAATTGAGATGCACTGAATAAATATTGTTACATTGCTGTATCCGGATGAATTAAGGGATGGAGTGTGTGTGTGTGTGTGTGTGTGTGTGTGTGTGTGTGTGTGTGTTTGCGTGTGTGTGCAAGTGCGTGCGTGTGCGTGTGCGTGTGTGTGTGTGTGTGTGCGTGTGCGTGTGCGTGTGCGCGTGCGTGTGCGTGTGCGTGTGTGCGTGTGTGCGTGTGCGTGTGTGTGTGTGTGTGTGCGTGTGCGTGCGTGCGTGCGTGCGTGTGCGTGTGTGTGTGTGTGTGTATGTGTATGTGTGTGTGTGTGCGTGCGCGCGCGTGCGTGCGTACAGGTATTTCATGTATTGGTCATGTGAATTGCTCTATTTCCTTTGTTTGCATTGTAAAAAATTACTATGAAAATAAAACAAGTTTAAAAAAGAAAATATTGTTACATTGAGGTAATCGATCGATCAACACAACGTAAACATTGCCAGCATTGCCCCTAGCTGTGTGTTGTGACGTTGGAGTCAGTGATCTTGATCATTAAGACTCAAATGACAAGCAATAGCTTACTTAACTCCGGCGTACAGTTTGATTCCTTCACTTTTATTCAAGGACATTTTTAAGAACAATGGGGGGGTACAATCGATTTTTAGGTTTATAGTGCTTCGATCAAGCATGATTTCCCATGTTTTATTTTACATGTGTTCATAATTGTGTTTGACAAAGGGAACTTAACTTCCGAAATATATTACCAGCAACAACGTTGGTGTTCGGGGTGTTTTGTTCATCATTGTTTTATTTTAAACTGGGAGTATGTGTGTATGGCTTTACCGTGTGTTTATTCCTTCCTCTTTTTGCTTTCTTTTTCTCTCTCATAAAGACTGTGTCGCGTGCCCGGTGACCGAGATATATGGTTGAACGAGCAAGCACGCCTGGAATATTGCAGTTAAAAAGGCTTTTATGTTTGAATGATAATGTTCATGAGCTTTTCATGAAGTTAACATTATGTGGATTATAAAGAACAGAGGATATGTCAGCTGACACAAACAAAAATCAATTCGATAGCATGAATGATTAAATACACACACACACACACACATACATGCACGCACGCACGCGCACGCACGCACACGCACACACGCACACACACACACGCACACACACACACACACACACACACTGGCACACACACACACACACACACACACACTGACACACACACACACCCTGCTCGGAACTTTTTAAAATGATGTTGAACACCCCCTCCCCTCCCAATTTAATTTGATTAACGCTTTCGCCGCCAGCATTGCATTTTAGCACCACAGTGATTTAACACCTATGTCACTATAAAGGGCATCAAATTTGGGTATATTATCCTGAAATACCCTATTGTCTTAGCTTTGGGAAGTAAGGATAGACCTTATTTTTTATATGTCACAGAAGAATCCCCAATACTGCAGATGGATTTTGTTCTCTACCCAGATACATTTAATGGCCAATTTTGGTTGAAATATGGCTGGCGGTTAAAGGGTTAAACAGCCAGCAACTGAATATATTATAAGCGTTCAATCTTGCAGTTACGACGGACATAATCAAACAAATAAGTTATTCAATTATTCATGCTACACAGCATGCGCTCCGATTTGCACATTATATTTTTGGTGTGGCTGTACAGAGGATGCTTGCGTGCTTGTGTTACACGTACCCTATAATGTTCAGGTTGTGGCTTGTGGCAGAGTACAAAATAACTTATGAAACAAAAGCGAGCCAGCCCCAAATAGATTAACCTTTCGAGGAACTAACTAGGCCTCTTTTATTTAGGCCTAGTTACGAGTGAGTAGGCTCTATTCGCTGTGAACAGTGTCGTTTGAGACAAAATGGAAACCACGGTGATCAGTTGGTCCATTGCGAAGTCTGTCGTGTTGTGTTCCATCCTCGGCTTTGTTGTCTACAAGTTGGTGACGTTGTTGCAGAAATGGCGAGCATACAGTCAAATCTTCAACAGGTGTCCCGGAGAGAAGGATTTCCACTGGCTCTATGGGAATTTGCACAAGGTATATGCATTGATTTGCGTGATAACACTAGGATCATACAGAATAAGAACATAATTATCAAGACCGTTATTATAACTTGATAGCGGCCAATGTAGAATATACACAAGCCGGCCTCTGCATGTCTCCTTATAGATATTGATTTTTTAATATTGTTGATTGCTTTTGCTTAGGTTCTGTACTTATTAGTTAGGGTCAGATAAGGGCGGAGAGTCAACACTTAATTGACCAGTGCATGCATGATAAGACCAGTTCGAGTTTTATGCTCTCTGTCTCTCTCTCTCTCTCTCTTCTCTCTCTCTCTCTCTCTCTCTCTCTCTCCGATCTCTCACCGCCCCTTACAGTAGGGGGCCTACACACCGACATGAACCTTTTTGGGCCTACATCATCCCCAGTGCACTTGTACATTACTTTGGCAAAATATGTTTTCCCTTGATCAGTAATCTCGACTTACAAACATGTCATTGTCTATTTTAAAGATATGAGGCATTATGGTCAACGCTTGAAACTAAAAATGTGTAAAAAGGTCAATGACTGATGATTTTTAAGAAAACAAAGTAACTGCATATTGTTATGGGTACATGCGGACTCATGGCTGAGATTCTAAGGTACAGTGTGTACCTATGCTAGGGGAAGAGATAAGAGCAGTAGGAGATAGTCTGAATTTAATTATATTTAAATTATAAATTTGGTTTCACTGAGGTGTTTTTTTGGTACCTGTGCTTGTGACTTCCAAAGTCTGCTTTTGTTTTATCTAACGTTGGAATACCAATGTCATTGTCAATACATACCTCTCTCTCTCTCTCTCTCTCTCTCTCTCTCTCTCTCTCTCTCTCTCTCTCTCTCTCTCTCTCTCTCTCTCTCTCTCTCTCTCTCTCTCTCTCTCTCTCACACACACACACACACACACACACACACACACACACACACACACACACATGCGCACACACTTCAAAAAAAGATTCTTTAACAAGTAAAGTGATGCTCGAAATCATTCACAAATTTGACCTTGCTTTTTTGTTGTACTTCTACACAAGAATTAATGGGAGTACATTGTAATGGGAACAAGGGCCAGTTCTTTTATCTGTCTGTGTTTTTTTGTTTGTCTCTCTGTCTGTTATGGAAATGTATGCCGCCTTCCCTTACCCAAACTATTGTGCCAGACACGATGAAATTTGGTGGAATTTTCCCAAACGGATGTAACTGCATGCCGTCACTCGCCTATAATATAATGACCTCCCTTGCCTTCTCCCTAATTTGGTTGTTCCATGGGTGGTGGTGCTGCTTTTTAAAAAAACACCAATAACTGCGTGCAATTTCTTCTGTAAATATAGTGTAACTGTAAGTCACTGTCAGGGCTATGAAGCACTAAAATTCTAAAGGACCCTTTAAAAGAATGTGCAGGGGGTCCCAGGGATGCACTAGAAATATTTTTTCAAGCATTTGCAATGCCACTGGGACCCTCTATCCCTCCTAGGACCCTCTATTCTGTAAGTGAAGGAGTCCCTAGGACCTTTTGTTTTGCTGGACGATAGGGAGCCCTGGTAATCCTTTGAAAAAAAAATTGTTCCATAGTCCTGTCTAGCAGGAGTTTAAGGCATCAGAAGATTTGCAAATTTCAGAGGTTTAGAAATTGTTGGCAGACATGTTTTGTTTGTGATGCTAGAGAATTTTGCTCATCCCCCGCATTGAAAACTTCAGATAATTCTCTTTCTAAAATACAAGAACCATTCTAACCTACTCGTTTTAAAGCACTTATAAGACCATTTAGAGACCATAATAAAGATTGTCCTTTATAAATATATATGAAAGATATGATGCTAGAGAACACGAAAATACTCATAACTCAAAATTTACCCCCCCCCCCCCCCCCCCCCCAAATGAGATTTTTGATTTTCCAAGCCTGTTGACATGTGAAAAACTAGTCCTGCGACTTAATGTCCCTTTCGTGGTGCTGGGTCACGTATCTACTGTACCTGTGGATGTGCTGGACATCTTGTTCTTGTCCTGCAGTACCCAGGCCCAAACGAAGGCGGGTTACAGTACGATATCGATGCCATGAAGACCCGCCCTCGTTTCTCCCGAGTGTGGGCGGGCCCCTTCATTCCAGTCCTCATCTTGTTTCATCCTGACCTGGTTCGCGTGTTGCTAAAATCTTCAGGTGAGAGCATTTCATGACAAAATGTGTGTATATAGATTTGTATAATTTTGTTCTCTCTCTCTCTGAGTCTCTCTCTCTCTCTCTCTCTCTCTCTCTCTCTCTCTCTCTCTCTCTCTCTCTCTCTCTCTCTCTCTCTCTCTCTCTCTCTCTCTCTCTCTCTCTCTCTCTCTCTCTCTCTCTCTCTCTCTCTCTCTCTATCTCTCTGTCACTCTCTCTCTCTCAAAGTATTATAACCGGCCATCAAGTTTCAAGCTTTCACTTCTCCTTGCAAACAATAACAAACATACATACATGTGCAAATGAAACTTGCTAGTTATGTTTACAAAGCCTTTGTAATTAGACATAGTTAAACAATGGGCAACTTAGGACGATAATTTGACCACCGGAGGGCAGGCAAACCATTAGGACTTGGCGCGTTATATTCTTAGATAAGCCCCTCCCACTCTCTCTCTCTCTACGCCCAACTAAGAATATAACGCGCCAAGTCCTAAGTTGCCCATTGGGGCATTGCCATACGATTGTTCACTTTTGTGATTTGGGTCTATGGCCTAATCAATAATTGTCAAGTGTCAAGTATCTCTCGCTTCCCCCCCCCCCCATCCCTCCCCTTTTATCTGTGTTTGAGTATAAATGTGAGTGTGTGTGTGTTTGTTTTTATGTCTGTCTGCCTGTCTGACTGTGTCTGTGCCTGTGTGCATGCAATGATGCTTGCATGCATTTTCCCCCATGTCTAGACCAAACTGCATGTGTGCATTCATGTTTGAAAAAGTGTGAGTATATTTATGTGATCAAGGTTATGCTATGCATGTTCTCTGCTCACAGCACACAACTTCACCACATAATTATCTGACTGCTTTTAGTTTCCCTCAGAGAGCTCTTTACAGCTGAGACCATGCAGCTTTTGTTGCAAGCTATTTCCTTTTTTTTACACAGGCAAGTAATTTTCTCTTTCATTGTGGTTATATAGGGTTATAGGTATTAGATACTTTATAGTCACAGAGGCATCTCTGTGAAATTCGGGTTCCTCCCACCTGAAGAGCGCGTCGCATGCGATTTTTTGTGTGTGATTGATAAGGAAGGAAAGGGGGGGGGAGTGAATTTTGATGAAATGACAACTTTTTCGTTGCCACTGGGTTCAACGTGTGCTAAGTGCATGGGCACACGGGACCTCAGTTTATCGTCTCATCTTCTTCTTCTTCTTCAATCGCTCAGACAGTGTCCTGTCAATTATGAGCGGAGATGCGTCATGCTGCCATTATGCGCCTAACTAAGTAATAGTTGGGCCTAGCAAGTCCGACTTTGGCTGGAGGAAATCTTTTTGAAAGTGTTTCGTGAATGAAAGACAGGAGAATGGACCGGTTAAATAGGCAGAAAGATAGTAGATGACAGAAAGCAAAGGGAAAAGGCAGAGTCAAAGAGAGTGACAGACTAGAGAAAGTTACAAGCACAGAACTTCCAGAAGGTGGGAGAACTATTTATACAAAAGACCCCCTGAGTATCCCCACGGGGGGATCGTCTCATCTGAAAGACTCCACATTCAGACCGTAAGGCCTAGTGCAAAGTGAGAGGAAAAATCCCCTGTACCCAGGTTCGAACTCGGGTTTACTTGACACGAAGCGAACGCGTTACCACTGTGCCACTCTATTCTGATAGGGTTAAAAATAGGCATGAACTAAGTTAGCTTGAGACCGTCTGCTGTGTGATGTCTGAGGTGGAGGGCATCGTCAGGTGCAACCGACAAGCACAAACTGATACAGTGATAACTAGCGATTATATCGTTTGGGTGCATGTCCGTTGCATCATTACAACCATCACAAACTGAATATATTTAGGTTATCAGTGGTGGAAGACAAAAGGTTAAGCATTGTTATTCAAAACAAATGCATGTTCAGCAAATCATATCTGGCTGGGTTTTGATCATTGACTGACTAATAAAAATTTTAAAAAATATAAAAATAATAGTGAATCATTTATATAGCGCACTCCTCCACCAAATGTGGAGCTCTATGCGCTTAACAAAAAAAATTAAAAGCAAGAAATTCAACAAAAACAAATAATCGTGCACACACATGCAAATAGGCATGCACATACATCCCCCCCATACATACACGCAGGCATGCACATATGCACATGTCACGGGAAATATTGGAATCCGGGAAAATTCGGAATTCTGATTTTTCCCGGATTGATCTCGGTAAAATTCAGAATTCTGATTTTTCCCAAGCTGACAACGAAGTGAAATTAATTGTGTGTGAGAGAAACAAACTTGCACGGTTTTCATGTCCTGTTCTTTTTGTTATGAAATTAAACACCCATACGCCTTCACAAAATATTATGGAACACCTGTAATGAACTTGTAATGGAAAGGTATCGCTAAAATCTGATATAATTGATACACTATTCATATTTCGTGGAGTAATTTACCGACAGACTTTTATTGCTGTTACACATGATATAACCAAGAAATGTTGTGATGTGTTTTTTAACCTGACCTTTTTACATTTATGTGATGTTATCACTTGCAATCATGTAGTTTTTTTTCATTAAAAACTCAAGACCTGTTCTGGAGACGTGCATTGTTATAAGCCAACACTGGATGTGTGAAATCACAAAAAAATCTCCACTTCTCCGCCTATCAGCATGCCTCTCTCTTCCTCTCTCCCTTCCTCTGTGTCTCTGTCTGTCTCCGTCTCTTTTTCTCTATTTCTCTCTCTGTGTCTGTCTGTCTCTATGTGTCTCTGTCTCTGTCTCTCTCTCTCTGGTTTGGTATGGCATGCAGCTACTTGCCTGGGAAAATTCTGAATCTTCCCAAGGCTGGGAAGATTCGGAATTCTCCTGAGAAAATTCGGAATCTTCCCGGGAAAATTCGGAATCTTACCAGCCTTGGGAAGATTCGGAATGTTCCCGGGAAATATGGGAAGGAATTTTCCCGGATTCCAATATTTCCCGTGACACACACATACAATTCGATGGCTTCTAATTCATTTGTTACCCGGCCAGAGGCCGAGGTATTGCGATCAGTTTGTGTGTCTGTGTATCGATTATCTTAAAAACTACTGTTTGGATTTTGATTAAAATTGGCAGAGGGGTAGACAGCTTGAAAAGGAAGCTTCCTTTCGTTAATCAACACCGTGCTGACCTTGACCTTGAAGTTTGACTTTGAAAACTGAAATTTCCTTCTTTGGGCTATGTAATTTCCCCCCAGCTTTATTTCGTGAACTAGTGAACAGAATCGCTTCAAATTTTGTGTGGTGGTGTACTATGGTGCAAGGAAGTTTGTATAAAAGTTCAGCTGTATCTCGTGAACTACTGAACAGAATCGCTTCAAATGTTGGGCTATGTATTTTATGCGTTCTGTAAGGGTGGAAAGTGGTGTGTTTATTGGGGGGGGGGGGGGGGGGGGAGAGGACATCACTCGGTGCAAGGAAGTTTGTATAAAAGTTCAGCTGTATCTCGTGAACTACTGAACAGAATCGCTTCAAATTTTGGGCTATGTATTTTATGCGTTCTGTAAGGGTGGAAAGTGGTGTGTTTATTGGGGGGGGGGGGGGGGACAGGACATAACTCTGGCCAGGTTTGCATTGTCACAATGCGTTGCTGCCACTCGGCGATGCCCTTGTTTACCTCTGTTTGTGTGCCTTTCCCTGTCTCTGGCTCTGTCTGGCTCTATCTGTCTGACAAACCTGGTGGTGTTTGTCTAAGAGATGGGTTTGGGCTGGCAGAGGGAGGGCCTGAAGTGAGAGTATGGAACGCCCGTAATTTATTAAAACCTGCCTGTATTCCAGCCCCCAAGCCCAGGGGAGGCCTGATGCTGTCGGTCTATGAGATGGGCCTGGGCTGGCTGGGGGAGGGCCTGCTCATCTCCAACGGGGCCCGGTGGGCCCGCAGCCGCCGCCTCCTGACTCCGGCCTTCCACTTCGACATCCTGAAACCCTACGTGACCGTGAAGAACCAGGCTGCCGACGTGCTTCTGGTAGGTCTCTGTCTGTTTGACCTCTTCACTGCCAGAGAGAATGGTGTGAGAAATTAATAAGTGAAACAAAGAAGGGAAAAGATTTGCGCCCGTGTCTGAATTTCCCCTATATGCATAAACTTTTATCCTTCTTTCTTCCACTTATTTAGGCGTTCGGAATTTACGCGTCTAATGTGAACCCGGCCTTTATCTGAGAAAATTGTCTAGAGATATAGAATCTCTCCTGACTTGTCTAAGCCCAAAACCAACATTCTAGGAGCTAGAATAACATGAAAATTTATGACATCATCAATGACATTGCACACCCCTTAGCGGACAGTGAAGGGGTTACAATTCAGTATTTAATTGACACACTTTGTTGATCTGTGTGGCTGGCTTGCTGATTATCTCACATCTGTCTTTATCATGTGTATGTGTGTCTTTATATGTCTCTTTGTCTCTCTTTCTCCATTAAGCACATGTTCACGCATGCACACACACACGTACACACACATACACACACACACACACACACACACACACACACACACACACACACACACACACATACACACACACACACACTCACACACACACACACACATACACACACACACGCACATACACACTTTTTCTTTTTAGCATAGTCCCTATAAACCTAAGAATAGTAAGCAATCTGCAGGTACCAAACTACATACTTGAAGGCATGAATAGGAAGGGTTAAATGTCCATTCCTAAGGGTCTCAGACCCATTGGACGCTAATCTCGTCATCATCAAGGGTTATGAATCCTGTCCCATATGTGTCCTGCGGACCGGGAGGATGTTAAGCATAAACTTTCACTTCAGGGTTATGAAACCTGAGACCTTAGTAATTGAATTGTTGTCGTGTTAGACTTCCCACTTTCAGGAGGAGTTACTTTGTAAATGGCATCTTGGGCCTTTGTTATTTTTGCCTCTGTGTATGTGTGTGTGTGTGTGTGTGTGTGTGTGTGTGTGTGTGTGTGTGTGTGTCAGTCAAAATGATCTTTATTGAGGGTTAAAGAATAAGCTAACAAGGCTTTTTTTTCATCCTGCCCTCTGTGTGTGTGCACGTGTGTGTGCGTGTGTGTGTGCGTGTGCATGTGTGTGTGCGTGTGTGTGCGTGTGCGCGTGTGTGTGTGCATGTGTGCGTATGTGTGCGTGCAGCATATATGTTTGTGGGTGTGTATGTGTGTGTAACCTTGCTGTAATCCTTTCAAGACTGTGCTGCCCGAGGCAAACATCGTTACTGGCAAGGGGTTGACTGAAAAGAATATAACAAATAAAAACATGGTTTGGATTGAGAAAACATGGATTCGGACAAGTTTTAGACTGAGAAGTTGCTGCTCCAAGAATACTCGGAATGAGGCACTCACGGGCGTTCTCCTGCTCCAAGTATACTCGGAATTCGTCCGGAATGAGTTAAAATGTGCTTCTCCTCTCTCTGTCTCAGGCCTCTCACCTCCGCCTTTCTCTCCATGATGTGTCTTGTAACTTTTTTCAGGGCAAACTTCACAAGTACGCAGAGAAGAAGGAATCGTTTGAGGTGTTCCAGCACGTCAGTCTGTGTCTCTTCGACATCCTTCTCCAGTGCGCCTTTGCCTATGAGAGTCACTGTCAGACCACGGGGTAGGTTTGGGGATGTACCCTGGGCAGCTTTGCCTATGAGAATCAACTTTGCCTATGAGAGTCACTGTCAGACCACGGGGTAGGTTTGGGGATGCACCCTGGGCAGCTTTGCCTATGAGAGTCAACTTTGCCTATGAGAGTCACTGTCAGACCACGGGGTAGGTTTGGGGATGCACCCTGGGCAGCTTTGCCTATGAGAGTCAACTTTGCCTATGAGAGTCACTGTCAGACCACGGGGTAGGTTTGGGGATGCACCCTGGGCAGCTTTGCCTATGAGAGTCAACTTTGCCTATGAGAGTCACTGTCAGACCACGGGGTAGGTTTGGGGATGTACCCTGGGCAGCTTTGCCTATGAGAGTCAACTTTGCCTATGAGAGTCACTGTCAGACCACGGGGTAGGTTTGGGGATGTACCCTGGGCAGCTTTGCCTATGAGAATCAACTTTGCCTATGAGAGTCACTGTCAGACCACGGGGTAGGTTTGGGGATGTACCCTGGGCAGCTTTGCCTATGAGAGTCAACTTTGCCTATGAGAGTCACTGTCAGACCACGGGGTAGGTTTGGGGATGTACCCTGGGCAGCTTTGCCTATGAGAATCAACTTTGCCTATGAGAGTCACTGTCAGACCACGGGGTAGGTTTGGGGATGTACCCTGGGCAGCTTTGCCTATGAGAATCAACTTTGCCTATGAGAGTCACTGTCAGACCACGGGGTAGGTTTGGGGATGTACCCTGGGCAGCTTTGCCTATGAGAGTCAACTTTGCCTATGAGAGTCACTGTCAGACCACGGGGGTTTGGGGATGTACCCTGGGCAGCTTTGCCTATGAGAGTCACTGTCAGACCACGGGGTAGGTTTGAGGATGTACTCTGGGCAACTGTGCCTATGGGAGTCACTGTCAGACCACAGGGTAGGTTTGGGGATGTACCCTGGGCAACTGTGTCTATGAGAGTCACTGTCAGACCACAGGGTAGGTTTGGGGATGTACCCTGGGCAACTTTGCCTATGAGAGTCACTGTCAGACCACAGGGTAGGTTTGGGGATGTACCCTGGGCAGCTTTGCCTATGAGAGTCAACTTTGCCTATGAGAGTCACTGTCAGACCACAGGGTAAGTTTGAGGATGTACCCTGGGCAACTTTGCCTACAGGAGTCACTGTCAGACCACAGGGTAGGTTTGGGGATGTACCCTGGGCAACTTTGCCTATGAGAGTCAACTTTGCCTATGAGAGTCACTGTCAGACCACAGGGTAGGTTTGAGGATGTACCCTGGGCATCTTTGCCTACGAGAGTCACTGTCAGACCACAGGGTAGGTTTGGGGATGTACCCTGGGTAGCTTTGCCTATGAGAGTCACTGTCAGACCACAGGGTAGGTTTGAGGATGTACCCTGGGCAACTTTGCCTACGAGAGTCACTGTCAGACCACAGGGTAGTTTGGGGATGTACCCTGGGTAGCTTTGCCTATGAGAGTCACTGTCAGACCACAGGGTAGGTTTGGGGATGTACCCTGGGCAGCTGTGCCTGAGAGTCACTGTCAGACCACAGGGTAGGTTTGGGGATGTACCCTGGGTAGCTGTGCCTATGAGAGTCACTGTCAGACCACTGTAGGTTTGGGGATGTACCCTGGGCAAGGCATCTACACTATTTATAAACAAATCCTAGCCCAGCCCTCCGGAATAGCAGCTGCCCCCTTTGCTATCTGGCAGCCAAGGTGGGACTGGCATTGACAGGATAGGTTTGTTAGATCCAATTCTTCTACAGTGGAACCTCCCTTATAAGACCCCCCATTATAAGACTCCCTCCCACATAAGACCTACTTCTCCGAGACATTGCCCTTCTTTGTAAGTATTAAAATTACCTCCCTTATAAGACCCCTCCCTTATAAGACCTCATTTTGGATGATTTTTGAAGGTCTTATAAGGGAAATTCCACTGTACTTCCTCTGTGTTCCCAGGCACTCGGCTGTAATGCGTGAAGTATGTTTATGTCCGGTTTGGTCCTCGGTTTCCTGTCTCCTCTGTGCCTTCAGCCGACACATTCCAATTTCAGAAGAGCTCAAAGAAGAAAGCTGTTTCCATTTTTTGTTGGTAAGAAAGAATGGGCAAACATGGCAGGAGACTAGCAAATAACAGTAAGACTAAGAACAGGTAAAAGGCTGCAGAGTCAAAAAGAGTGATAAGAGTAGAGGACGTTGCTGGCATAGAACATCCAGAAGGCAGAGTAACTATTTGTGCTAAAATATTATAAAACATAATCACCTGTTTTTTCAAAAAAGAGTGATAAGAGTAGAGAAAGTGGCCACGCATAGCTAAGAAGAAGAAGAAAGTTGCTGGCATAGAACATCCAGAAGGCAGGGTAACTATTTGTGCTAAAATATTATAAAACATAATCACCTGTTTTTTCAAAAAAGAGTGATAAGAGTAGAGAAAGTGGCCACGCAGAGCTAAGAAGAAGAAGAAAGTTGCTGGCATAGAACATCCAGAAGGCAGGGTAACTATTTGTGCTAAAATATTATAAAACATAATCACCTGTTTTTTCAAAAAAGAGTGATAAGAGTAGAGAAAGTGGCCACGCATAGCTAAGAAGAAGAAGAAAGTTGCTGGCATAGAACATCCAGAAGGCAGGGTAACTATTTGTGCTAAAATATTATAAAACATAATCACCTGTTTTTTCAAAAAAGAGTGATAAGAGTAGAGAAAGTGGCCACGCATAGCTAAGAAGAAGAAGAAAGTTGCTGGCATAGAACATCCAGAAGGCAGGGTAACTATTTGTGCTAAAATATTATAAAACATAATCACCTGTTTTTTCAAAAAAGAGTGATAAGAGTAGAGAAAGTGGCCACGCATAGCTAAGAAGAAGAAGAAAGTTGCTGGCATAGAACATCCAGAAGGCAGGGTAACTATTTGTGCTAAAATATTATAAAACATAATCACCTGTTTTTTCAAAAAAGAGTGATAAGAGTAGAGAAAGTGGCCACGCATAGCTAAGAAGAAGAAGAAAGTTGCTGGCATAGAACATCCAGAAGGCAGGGTAACTATTTGTGCTAAAATATTATAAAACATAATCACCTGTTTTTTCAAAAAGAGTGATAAGAGTAGAGAAAGTGGCCACGCATAGCTAAGAAGAAGAAGAAAGTTGCTGGCATAGAACATCCAGAAGGCAGGGTAACTATTTGTGCTAAAATATTATAAAACATAATCACCTGTTTACCAGTAGGCGCTTTGGACATGTCATCCATGCACTGGTATCTGAGGTTACCTACTTTATCATGACAATGCAATTGACCACACTGCTGCAACTATATTTGGACATTCTGTAAGAAAACAAAGTTCAGTTGGTCTCCCTCACACTTATTTCTTCGATTTAACCCCTTGTGACTGTATCTTATTATCTTTTGCAAAGCAGCAATTAAAGGGGGCTCAAATCCAGAAGGTTGAAAATGCTCGAGGGTTTGCAGAGGGCTCTATTTTGACATACCTCAGTCGACCTGGTCTGGCGCCACAACCGTTTAGGATGACCAAGTGTATGTGTGCTTAGGAAGGATACCTCGAAAATGTAGACTGGCCAGAAGTGCACACCTCAGTTCTCCACATCACGAAACTTATGGAGAGCCCCTCGTACTGCCCATTTTGCCTTTAATTGATAAAAGTGACCATGTTTCCAACAGACATAACCCCTATGTTGAAGCGGTCAACAATCTGGTCAGCCTGTGGTCAGAGCGGTCATTGTGAGTAAAGGATGTGCACTGTGTAGCCTTGATTCTCTCATTAACAGGCTGTTGCATGCTGACCAGTTGCTATGTTCCTGTTTACCTGTTGCTGTGATTGCATGCAAAGCGAAGCAAATCCGTCTTTTTTAGAGCTTTGGTTTTGTTTCCACTAACAAGCTGCTGTATGCATGCATTGCAAGGCCAGTAGTGCAATGTGGTGGTTTTCCTGTTTTATCCTCTGCCTCAGTATAGTGGGCACAAAGGAGTGTAAATTTGTCTTAGTCTGTTACTCTTTCTGTTTTTTGTTGTTGTTTGTTTTTTGCTATTTTTTCTTCTTTCTTTGGTTTGTCCAGGTTGTATCTTGGGAATCACTGGACAGAAATGCCTCAAATTTTGTACGCTTTTTTTGTTTTTTTAATATGCAAAGCGAATCCATCTTCCTTTAGGCCTGGCATGGTCTCACTTCTGTAGATACTGTTGGTTGGGTTTTTTCCTGCACAAATATGCACTTAGCATACGTTAAACCCAGTGGCAACGAAAAAGTTGTCATTTGGTAAAAATTTACCCCCCCCCCCTCATCAGTGACAAAAATCGCATGCAAAAAAATAAAATAATAAAAATTGGGTGGCGCGCCTCTGGCTGCGACGCGCTCTCCAGGTGGGAGCAACCCGAATTTCACAGAGACGCCTCTGTGACTATAAAGTACCTAATACCATTCCTAAATAAAAGAATCCACTACAAAAAAAACAAAAAAACTTTTAAGTGTGTTATATAGATTCAGGTAAAGGTCAAGATGTGCCATCCCCCCTACATTTCTCAGCAAGGCAAGGCAAGGCAAATGTTTTGTTTCATACCCACTTGGGGCACAGAAATATAAAACAAAGCACACACATAGTTAAACAATCGAACATCAAAACAGAGTGATGTCTATATTATGAACGACAAGTAAATAACTAGGACAAATATACCTATGCCATATTACACAAAACAAAACATGTTACATTTTGTCCATACACATCATCGAAAAGAACTGTTTATAACTGTAACAAAGTGCTTAAGTTTAATCAAAAGGTTCTTATTTTTTTAGGAAAACAAGGCATTAAATTTATTAAATTAAATCAGCTCTCCCCGCATTTTCACACTTGCCTTTCTTACCAAACATTAAGCTGTATTTTATGAACCTTTCCAGATAATTTTCTTTGTTGAATAATTAATCGTACTCATGATAAAGGCCATTATCTAATAGGACCCCCCCTATCTAGTGCAGTACACCGCAGCATTTGTCACAGTCCTGGTTCATTGCGTTTTTCCGTCTTGCCTTTATCTTCTACTATTATTGAATGCATGTGTTTCATTATCTAAATGGATGAAAATTAGTGTTAAATATAGCAAATGATAGAGGATGAAGTACTCAATCTGCAGTAAGAAAGGGAAAAATGGAAACGACCGAGAAATGGAGGAAGGGCGCATCTTTACCTTTACCAGTAAACTGGCTCTTGTTATCCATTTTCAGGGTTGGATGGGGGTGGTGTGGAGGGAGCTGTATTTTGGGTTTAATCTATAAATTGTCCCCCCCCCCCAACCCCCACACCCCCAACCCCCTTGCAAAAAGAGGTGCAGAGACAGCGCATGTTCTTTTGTGATATATTTTTTAAAAGCTTGCTCAAATCTGAAAGGGATGGATTTGTCAAGGTAAGACCAAGGCTACTGATACGTACTGCGTTGGAAGATGGGGTCTTTTTGCACTTGATCGTGTGGTTTTGGTGGTTGGCGTTGTGGGCATGCTTGTGTAATTACATGTACATTCTTCATTCGCCTGTGCTTTTAATGTAATCCGCCATCTCTTCGTTCTGCTTTTTTCAGAAAAGATGGTGTCTATATACAATGTGTGAATCAGTTGGTCGCTTTATGGATCAGTCGGTCACTGTAAGTTTCCATGTACCGTATTTTGCGGACTATCGCTTCAGTATAAGGCAATACTTTTTTCCAAGTCTGAGACCCCTGTGTCTTATAGCATAACTACCGTATTTTTCGGACTATAAGGCGATATTTTGTTCTCCAATTTTGGCCTATGCGCCTAATAAACAAGGGTGCCCTATAAGTGAACAAAATCGTGAGAAGAGAGGCAACGATTGCCATACTCAGTACGGTCACGGGTCGATTCGAGCGCAAACCATTTCGAGCGCTAATTTCACTCTTTCTTTACTTGAACCAGTTACCTAACCCTAACCCTAACCCTATCCCTAACCCTAGAAAAAAGTGAAATTTGTGCTCATTTACCTAACCCTATCCCTAACCCTAGAAAAAAGTGAAATTTGTGCTCGAAACGACCAGCGCACGAAATGGTTTGCGCTCAAAACGGCCAGACCCCCTCAGTACAGTCTATTGTGAGTCACAACATTGAAAGTGGTAACGAGTCGCCGATACGACGAATACTCACGTTAAAATGCTTAAAAATTCCTGTTATCATCCAACAGATGCCACAACCCTTCATTGGATGTAAAAAGCATCGTTGTAGAGCTTAAAATGCCATAATTCTACCAGTTTTCGCGAAGAATTGGCCAAACACAACAACCGGAAGTCGCAAAAACGGAAGTTTTGATTATTTGAGAAGGGAGCCAACTCTCGTTTACGACAACAAAAATGGCGGTCGGTAATCGTTTACAGGACGTGTACGGGCTTCAAACTTCGACTTTCTGTTGCAAGGTGTGTATCGCCTTATAAACGAGGGTGCCTTTTACTTGGATTTTGTCAGATTTTTCTTGAAGATTGCCCTATTCGCCTTATACACAGCAGCGCCTAATGAGCCGAACAATACGGTAACAATATAGTAGGAAAGTATAATAATGAAATCTGAATAATGTGTTAAATTTGTGGGGGTGCGGCTTATGATAAGCTAGGCATGTCTTACAGTCCGAAAAATATGGTACATTTGATGTACGGTTGTTTCTTTATCCCATCATTTGATAAGTTGTGTAACTTGCCGATCAATCCAGCTGAAATTCAGCCTGCTTATTCCCCCTTTCAACCTGCTGTTACATTTCACAGGAATGTTTAGAATGAATCTTGAATTTTATTGCCAATAAGTGCTAGATAAAAACTTATTCGCTTCTTATTTTATAACATTATTATAAATGTCTTTATTGTATGTGTTTGTGTGTGTGTATGCATGCGTCTGCATGTCAATATCTCATTCTTAAAGAATACTCGGTTAACAGTGTATTGTGTTTGTGTGTGTGTGTGTGCATGCATGCATGCGTCTGCATGTCAATATCTCATTCTTAAAGAATACTCGGTTAACAGTGTATTGTGTTTGTGTGTGTGTGTGCGTGCATGCATTGCGTCTGCATGTCAATATCTCATTCTTAAAGAATACTCGGTTAACAGTGTATTGTGTGTGTGTGTGTGTGCATGCATGCATGCGTCTGCATGTCAATATCTCATATTTAAGGAATACTCTGTTAATTATTTAGCATTTGCTGACGGATGCTGTATATGTGTCTTTCAGTGTGTGGTTAGCGCATATATCTTGGCACAACATTTTACATGGTTGCATCTGCACTGTGTGATTCTGTGTATCACCTGTTTCAGTTACTGTCCCATCTTGCACAATATTGTTTGCAGTGTGTTATAAATAAATTTGAAAAGAAGACCAAATAAATATGTTTCCCAGCCATACACTACATCAACATTTTGATAAGAGGTGTGTGACGTGTTCAACTGCTTTACTGATGATTAACTGATGGGTTAAAGACCCACCAGATCATGTGTCAATATCACGGGTTTCACGGGTTTTCCCTCTTATAGCTGGTAAGAAATCTTGTTTTGACCCGGTTTGACTCCCATGCAAATGCCCCCAAACTGAAAGCGAAACATTTTAAAGAGCAGCCTCAATTTGAAGTTGGGGGCATTTGTATGTGGGTCACAGCTACCCAGAAAAAACACAAAGGACTTAATCATGGTGGGTCAGCGTGTCTTTTGCAGATTCAACACACCCTTCAACGTCTTGGTTCATTGCATTTTTTTTACTCGCGCCTTTATATTCTGCTATTAGCTTTTAGCTGTTTAAAAGGATGAAAATTATCTTTAAATATAGCAAACGAAGGAGGTTTATGTGCTCAATCTGCAGTAAGAAAGGCAAGACTGAGAAAATGGAAAGAACCAAGAAAATGGAGGGGGGGGTGGTGGTGTTTATCTGCATCTTTGCCGACTGATTTAAGAAATGAACCGGCATCAGTGCTGAACAGTGAATGGTGATTTGAACAAGGCTGAAGTAGAGCAAACTGTTTATCCCTAGGTATAAGCTTTCAACTGTTGGTCGGCGCTCTTTTGCTGTCTCAGGACCCACATACTGGAACAAACTTCCTCTTTCCCCCCGTCAGCGACCGACCCTCTCTGCTTTCAAATCTAACCTCAAAACCCACCTGTTTCCCCCGTCATTGAGGCTCCACTCTCTTTCTCTTCTCTCTTGCCTTTAGGTCTGTTTCTGCTGTATGTCATACGTGTGTGTGCGCTTTGCATTGCATTTGCGCTTTGCATTGCATTTTTGTTTGAATGCGTTATGAAGGCTAACGGGTGTGTGCGCTTTGATTTGATTTCTATCAAGATTCTGCGCTGTATAAATACTGTATGTTGTTGTTGTTGTATGTTGATGTAAGTAGCCAATAGTATGGTGAATGAATTACATCGCTGATGCATACTGGTAAGTACTGTCCTTTATGGAAATGCTCAAATTAATAAATGTACGAGTGTGCACATGAACTACCTCAAGTTTTTTTCCCCGGCCTTTGCACAAGTCATTACCATTGATTATGATTCTGCCCTGTGTGCAAATTGACCTTGGTTTTTTTTATCTTTCTCAAGGCACCAGCTTGATCTTTATTATTAACTCATTCGCATCGCAACGATTTTGAATTATTAAGAAAACCTCACAAATCACTCCAGCCATACACACAAACAAAACGTACATAAACAAAAGGAGAAATGAAAGAAGATTACGGGTTTTTACTTCAGGTTTAGACATAAGGAAGTGGTAGATCAGACTTTTTTTATATATAGACTTTATATGGAAAAACTCTCTACACCGATTGGTTTCCCCACAACAAACCACTACAAAAGCAAAGTCAGAGGCAAAATTGTAGCGAAGCGAGTTTAGAAGTGACCAAGGTATGGTGTGCACACAGATTTACTTCCCTTGAAGCAAATGCATCAAATTGACAGCTATTATAATTCCGGACATATATGGCCAGAACGACTTGAATGAGTTAAGGTCCTTCTCCACACATCTAAGTTCAGTTGTACTGCTATCCAACTGATGACAGGTCTGTGAGGCATGACTCTGTTGAAATACCACTGTCTACATGAATCTGTTGAAATACTATTGTCTACATGAATCTGTTGAAATACTACTGTCTACATGAATCTGTTGAAATACTACTGTCTACATGATTCTGATGAAATGCTACTGTCTACATGAATCTGTTGAAATACTACTGTCTACATGAATCTGATGAAATACTACTGTCTACATGAATCTGTTGAAATACTACTGTCTACATGAATCTGTTGAAATACTACTGTCTACATGAATCTGTTGAAATACTACTGTCTACATGAATCTGTTGAAATACTACTGTCTACATGAATCTGTTGAAATACTACTGTCTACATGAATCTGATGAAATACTACTGTCTACATGAATCTGTTGAAATACTACTGTCTAAATGAATCTGATGAAATACTGCTGTCTACATGAATCTGTGTTGAAATACTACTGTCTACATGAATCTGATGAAATACTACTGTCTACATGAATCTGATGAAATACTACTGTCTACATGAATCTGATGAAATACTACTGTCTACATCAATCTGATGAAATCTAACTACAGTGAAAATCGCTTTTAACTCAAAATTGAAGGGATTGAAATTTTATTTTGAGATAGCCAGTATTTTGAGATAAAAAGACTCTTTAACATAAGGATTATTAAAGTGGGACCACAACATTATTGTGAGTTATCCAGTAGTTTTGAGTTATCCGTTTTTGAGTTAGCATGCAGGAATCCACTGTAGTTTCGTTCACTGTGTTTGTAGACCCCCCGTAAGCAAATCTGTTGAAATATCTGTATTTCTGTATCAGACATTTTATCAGATTCGTGTGTTGGTGTCTTCATTCATCCCTGGTTGTTCCATTAACCAATGTCTCCCCTCTGCTAAGCATGAAGTCAGTGTGTGTGTTTGTGTGTTCACATTTTAAAATGTACCCAGTATTAAACCAGTCTTGAAATAATGTTCCTTTTTTTTTATCTCTACCAGCAGTGTACGTGATTGTTCTAATGTATTGGTTTTGTTTAGTTGAAGTCGTCATTTGGATTTGGTTTGCTGGTAAACGGCTTGGCAGAGGTTTGCACAATATCAGGGCTTTCTAAGGGACGTAATGACAATATTTATGTACAAATGATTTCACCTTGGCTTAAGGTTATGTCAGACCAATTGGCATAGGCTAGAACACCAAGGCTACATCAAAATGTTATGCTATGCATAGTTACGCAGGGGTTGTCTTTAGCCACGACAAGCTCCTAGCAGAACATCATCACATCAGTCTCCAAAATCCCCCGAAGATGGAGTGTCACTGCCCATGTGGCGGGCACACACACACAGTCACACACGTAATGTTCTCATCCGTAGCTGATGCATTTGTACCATGGAGTGTTCAAGTGCTTCGGCTGTTGGGATGATCCCTGGAGTCTTTTAGCCAGGGACGTCAACAACAACGAAATGTACAATGATTGATTTTGTTCTGCACAGGAAACCACGAATGTTCATTCAGTGTTTGTACCAGCTCACATGCATCTGAACTGTCTTTCTGGCAGAGGTTTTCAGTGTATTAGTGCTTTCTAAGGTACTGACAATATCTATGAAAGATTGATTTTGGTCACAGGAAACTGTACATTTTTATTCAGTGGTTATCCTCCGAAGTTGGAGTGTGGCTGCCCACGTGGTGGGGTAATAGAAAACGGTCACACGCGTAATGTTCTCATCCCTAGCTGGTGCATTTGTACCATAGTGTTCAGGTGCTTCGGCTGTTGGGATGATCCCTGGAGTCTTTAAGCCAGGGTAAGACAACAACAACAACAACAACATTCAGTGGTTGTACCAGCTCAGTTTGCACTTTAATAGGGCTTTTAAAGGTAGCAACAATATCTACGATGATTGATTTGATTTATTAATTTGTTTATTAAGAAAATTTCTACAGCACATATCCTTTAACCTCTAAGCGCTTTCCAATTTCACTGAAATGATATTTTGTTCTGCTGTGTATGTAACAGGAAGCCCTGGATGTTCGTGGACTGGCTGTTCCGGCTGTCCCCAGGAGGCCGTCAGTGGAGCAAGCTGTGCAACACGGTGCACTCCATATCGGAGGACCTCATCAACAGGCGACGCAAAATCTTGGTAATGTGACACATATCGAATAGTTGGTCATGTTTAGTGATAATTCTGTCTTCAAAATCAGTGGGGTCAGAATCAGCAAGGAAAAATAGATCTCTCGGTTTTTAGGGGTTCACATGGATATCTTAAGAGGTTTTTTTCTGTTTTGAATTTTAGTTTTTCTTCTTAACTCTTTGGTTTCTGTATTTAGAGAAGTTTCAACTACTGTTCATTCCTGAGAACCTCTTTAGCTGCTGAGAAAGTTTATCCCGTTGATTCGCACGGGCCTCATTTGCTCGTGATATCATGCAACATGATGCAACTGTTATTAATTTTCTCTTCTATAATTGCAATGAGGGTTTTTTCCCTTTTCTTACTGGGGCAAGCCCCCCGTGGGGATGCCGAGGGGTCTTTTGTATAAATAGTTCCCCCACCTTCTGGAAGTTCTGTGCTTGTAACTTCCTCTAATCTGTCACTCTCTTTGACTCTGCCTTTTCCCTTTGCTTGCTGTCATCTACTATCTTTCTGCCTGTCTGGACCATTCTCCTGCCTTTTTTCAAGAAGCACTTTCAAAAAGATTCCTCCAGACGAAGTCAGACATGCTGGGCCTAGTTATTTCTTACTTAGGCGCATAACGGCAGCATGACGCATCTGCGCTCATAATTGACAGGAAACTGTCTGAGCGATCGAAGAAGAAGAAGTGTCGTACATGCCTGAAACCCAGTGCATTACATGGAAGTTTTGAGTGTCAGACAGAGAGGCAGATGTGTGCATCCAATTTTAACACTTATATTGCATGACAAATATTGTAATGGTATAATATGATTAACTCTCTTAACCATGAACACGACATTTTTAATTATCTTTGATTAGAAACAGCCTTAATTATAGGCATTTCTGAAAAATGTTAAAAAATATTTTGTTTGGTGTTGTATCTGTGATCCAATTTTCTGGCGGTCTTTTCTAATGTTGTTGAATATTTTGTTTAACCCTTTCGCCGCCAGCCATTTTTCAGCCCAAAAATACAATTAAACTTGTCTGGGTAGAGAATGTTTTTTATCTGCAACATTGGGAATTCCTCTGTGACATGTATAAAATTAGGCCTATCCTTACCTCCCAAAATCAAGAAAATAGAGTCTCTGGATAACAGGCCCTGATTTGATGCCTTTTAGTGACATGGGTGTTAAACCATTGTGGTGCATAAATGCCACATTGGCAGTGAAAGGGTTAAAAAAACAGTAGCTATGATCCCAAACTCTGATGGTCGTTTTCTATTTCTGGATCATTGTTGAACTGTTTGTTGTTTCCTTGTTTCGTGTACCATTTTTTTAGCTCCTGAGCTTCGGCTGAAACCGGGAAGTGTTGATTTTATATTTTATCTGTGCCTACGGCATCCATCCATGCGTGCGGTTTCTGTCCGTCCGTCCGTTCTGCAACCCCTGTTACTAGCGGAGAAGATGGGATGGTGTCATCCGAGAAACCCAGGAAGTGAAAATAGATCAACCAGGCCAATGTAGATTGTGTGGCATGTAGGCTTATGCAGTGAGGGAATGTTGAAGCCGCTAGGATCCAGTTTTGTATTATTTTCTTTTTCGGTTTGTTTGTACGGCTAATGTTAAGATCAGCTCCCTCCGCTGTTCCATGGTGAAGGTTAGGGCCAATCAGCTCCCTCCGATTTACCTTTTCCGTTAAGTTGATTGGCCAACTTCACCCTGGAACAGCAGAAGGAGCTGATCTTAACATTTGCTGTTTGTAGTGGGTTTTTTTAGGTATTAGGTACTTTATAGTCAAAGAGGCGTCTCTGTGAAATTCGGGTTGCTCCCACCTGGAGAGCGCGTCGCAGCCAGAGGTGTGCCACCCAATTTTTTTTCTTGCATGAGATTTTTGTGTGACTGATGAGGAAGGAAAGGGGGGAGGGTTACATTTTGACCAAATGACAACTTTTTCGTTGCCACTGGGTTTAATGTATGCTAAGTGCATGGGCACACGGGACCTCGGTTTATCATCTCATCCAAAAGACTTATTTTTTGGTATTTGGTATATTCTAGTCACAGAGACTTATTTCTGTGAAATTTGGGCTGCTCTCCCCTGGAGAGCGTGTCGCCGCAAGTGCAGCACCTACCCAATTTTTTTTTTTGGGGGAGGGGGGGGGGGGGCACAGGGTGAGGAGGGGATGATCATTACCTTGTTGTATTATATTCAGTATGTTCAATTTGTCTTTTATTTTAGGAAGCCAAGCAGGAAAGCGTTGATGGCAAAGAAGCAGAAGATGATGAGGAGGAGGACGAGAGGCAGGGGAAGAGGAAGCACCTGCTGTGTTTTGTGGACATCCTGCTCTCTGCCAAAGACGAGAACGGCCAAGGGATGACACCCCTAGAGATACGAAATGAAGCAGACACCTTTTTGTTTGAAGGTTCGGTGAGCCTGCTCTTTAACCCTGTGAAACTCACTCTTTGTAAACGTCTTACAAACAGCTCCTACAGTCTTTCAATGTCTTTAAACCTTTCTACAAATTTATAAAATAAAATAATATGCCCCTAATAACGTTATAAAAAGAGCATGGGTTATTTGCATGTTGTGTGAACAATGTGTATAACACTCTTCACGCTCAACTATGGTGAAGTGATATGCAAAGGCTCTAACTCTGTGTACTTGTTTTACAATAAGCAGGGATTTCCCAAAAATCATTACCTTACTTGTTGTGTTGCACGTATGTGACCCAGCACAACGAAAGGGACATTAAGTGTCAAACTGACCATTCTGAGAAAAAAGTATACATTTGAAAACTTCAGACAATTCTCTTTCTAATGATACAAGAAACATTCTTGTATCCTTTTCTCCCCGAACGAAAGTAGGGCGTGACGTCACTCCCTGCGCCGGATATGGGGTGCGAGTTATCCCCCCTACATCCGGGCAGGCGAGGTGCGCGCGCACTACAAACATCATTCTTTCTTTTCCACCCAAGCTCTCTTGACCTGGCTTGCCATTGCTCTCTTCCTTTTGGGGTTTCCTGCTCTGTTCTAGGTGGGTCCGTTCCATTTATTTTGTAACTGACTATTCTTTTGTTTCTTGGACTGCCTGTTGGGCTGTCTATCGATTTTATTTTCTTGTATTTTTGGAAATTTTCATGATACAAGTCAGGCCGGTTTTCTTCGTGTGTGTTGTGTGGGCGGCCATCATGGCTTCACCCACCCCCCACACTCTTTTTAAGACTTCGGTCTCTGCTCCGGTTCTCTCCTCTACCCCTCTCCCTCGATGGGAGTGGTAGGTTCGTTTCTCCCTCTCTTTCTCAAGAAAAGTCTACTAAAGAGAAATCTGTTTCCAAGGAGAAAACTCTCAAGAAATCTTCGCGATCTTCTTCTAAACATGACGTTTCTCCAGTTAAGGCGGTTTCAGTTTCTCGCGAACTTGACCCCTTGTCTTCGGTTTCGGTGGCTTCCACCCCTTCTGTGGATACTCAGTCCGTTCTGCAGTCTTTTATCGACCAGCTCGGTTCTAGTGGTCTTCACTTTTGTCCGGTTAAATCAGTTGAATCTTCGGATTTATTTTGCCGGTTCTCTTGAGTCAGTTTACCCGGTTGTTTCGGCCCAAACAACTGGGTCTACTCTCTCTCCTACTCTTGTCCACAGGGTTTCCAGCAAGCGTCCTCTTTCCACGAGGGCCCTTTCTTCCTCCAAGACGATGGAGGGCACTTACGTGGCCTCTCACTTCAGACCGGTGGGACTACGGTTGGCCCGCCCGATCCTGGAGGATCCACCGGTTCTTCTCCCGGGGGATCAGGAGTATCCTCCGGCGAGCTCGCCCTCCCATGCTATGGGATTTGAATCCGACGGACGGTCGGATTCAAGGCGAAGGCCCCCCACCTCTGTATCCAAAAGAGGTCACGGTTCAGCCGAACCGTGGGGCTATGAACCTACCGGGGACGAAGGGACTAGATCCCTAGGCCCCGAAGGCCACAGGCTCATGGCCAGTTCCGTAGAGACGCGAGCTCACGGTTCTGGCGCCTACAGGCAAACTTACGGTGGAGGACGGGCTAGACCTGTCCGCCCCGAAGTTATTCCCGGTTCCCGTTACCGGGAGGACGGAACCGGTCGACTACCTTCCCACTCCTCGGTCTACCGACCTCTCATCCGGTTGGAACCGGCATCTTCGGATGAAGATCAACCGGCACGCATGGCATTGCGTGAGCAACCGGCGAAGTTTCACCCGGTTCAGTTTAAGCCTATAGCTACTCTACCGGGTGAACGGCACCGTACAACCGGTGAACCGGTTTTTGTCCACCCAGCAGGGGGGCAACCGGGTGATTCACGGCGGCGCATGGTGGGTTCAGATCTTTCAGACCGGGAGAACGGAACCGGTCGTCGGTCTACAGACCTCTCGTCCGGTTGGAACCGGCATCTTCGGATGAAGATCAGCCGGCACGCATGGCCATGCGTGAGCAACCGGAAGAGGTTCACCCGGTTCTGTTTAAGCCTAGAGCTACTCGACCGGGTGAACGGCACCGTACAACCGGTGGGCCGGTTTTTTGTCCACCCAGCAGGGGGGCAACCGGGTGTTTCTCGGCGGCATACGGATGGAGCTTCTCCGTTGCTCTCTCGACGCGGTCACCACCGTTCACACGGTGAGGCCTCGCCGGTGGAGTCCGATCTTTCAGACGGCGAAACCGGTTCTGACTTGGATGCGTTGTTTGAACACGAAGTGCAACGCCTCCTACGGTCAGTGATGACGGGCCTTGTTCCCCAAGAGGACGGGTCTCCCCAGGACGCGCCCTCTGTTGCTAGTGTTCAGTTCCACGGCGTGGACGTTCCCCAACAAGGCTTGATGGTGTTTTTTGAAGGACTCTGGTCCGAATGTTGTTGAGATAAGCCGGCCTGCGTCACAGTCGGCTACCGGAGAGTCTGTCGGCTCTTTCCAGCAGGGTAAGAGCCGTCTCTTCCTCCAGGCCCCTACTCTTCTTTTGGACGCCATTCGGAAGGCAGAAGTCTTCTTGCGTCAGAGAGAGGACACCACAGCAGTGGGTTCTTTTTCGGTCCCTCTGTTCAGGCCGGTCCTCCCTCTCATGGATGATTTCCTTCCGTTTCCTAGCCCGTCTCTAAGCCGTCTAAAGCGGAATTAGAGAAGTTGAAGTTGGAGTCAGGCTCCTCTGTTCCGGTTGTCTTCAAGCAAGCTGTTTTCAAGCAACTTGAAGTCGGGCTTTCGGACTCGCTCAAGGGATGTGGCGTGGCCACTTCCCTCATTCGAGTGGTGGCTGAGTCTCTGGGGATGTCCACCTCCGTCTCTCCGAGACGCAGCGGTCTCCCGTCCGGCCGGCGGCATGGTGACTCACCGCACGGTTCCCCGACGGTCACCGGTGGTACCGGTGCACCGTCCGTCCGTCCTTCCGCACGGTCCGGCTTGGGCGTTCATCGTCCCCCTGTGGTCCCTCACCGGGGTCTGCTTCAGGGTACTCGTCCTCTAAAAGGTCGGGTGGCTTCTCCTGGTTTGGACCAGTCAGTCCACCCCAGAGGCTCGTAACGTCAGCGCTCTCCAGTGGATTCGGACGTGGACTTAGCTAAGTCCGTCTCCATCCAGGCAAGGGCGTAGCAGCGTGTTCTGGCCCGGTCCGGCCACTCACCAGGGAAAGGAGTTTTGGTTCTTGCAAGCTCCTAAGCTTCTGGACCACTCCAATCGGAAAGCAGAGGCTTTCCTTTGTGCCGGGAAGATGGCAGAAGCTAACCGTTTCGCTTTAGCCTTCTAAGGCCGAAGCAGAGAAGCTCCTTTGCGGCAGGAATCCTGCCCCGGCCAAGGTTAAGTCTTCCAACTTCAAGCAGTTGGAGGAATCTTTGTCTAAGCCCTCAAGGGCTGTGGCTTTGCGGTTCGACATCCTTCAAAAGGAGGTCTCCGCTCTGGTGGAGAAGGGAGCGGTCACTCTTCTAGAAGAACCGGGCCCCGGCTTCTATTCTCGCCTGTTCACCGTCCCGAAGAAATCGGGCGGCTTCCGTCCTGTTCTGGATTTATCTCCCTTGAACAAGTTCACCAGAAAGGTTCGGTTCAAGATGGAGACTCCTTCCACGGTCAGGGCTTTCATTCGCCCAGGCGACTGGGCGACCTCCATAGACCTTCAGGATGCCTATTTTCACGTGTCTATCCACCCGAGCCGCAGAAAGTTTCTGCGCTTCGTTTGGCAGGGTCGTGTGTTTCAGTTCAGCGCCCTTCCCTTCGGCCTCTCCCTGGCTCCTTGGATCTTCACCAAGGTGACCAGGGAGATGGCCTCCTTGGCACGCGCGAGAGGCCTCAGACTGAAGGTCTACCTCGACGACTGGCTGCTGCTCGCCGCCAGTCGGTCGCTGTCTCTTCAACACACTCAGGTCCTTCAGGACATTTCTGTCTCCCTGGGGTTCAAGATCAATCGGAAAAAATCCGATCTTGTCCCTTCTCAGAGGTTCAAGTACCTCGGCATGTGTTTCAACACTCTCACCTTCTCGGTGTTGCCCTCGCCGGAGAGGATTTCGGCTCTCTCTTCTCTGGTGGCGGACCTCTCAGAAGCGAAGTCCGCCACCCTTCGCCGACTCCTCAGCCTCTTGGGGCTGATGGAGTCGGTCTCCGAGCTTCTCCCGCTCGGCAGGGTCTTCAAGAGACCTCTGCAGAGGGAGATCACCGCGCGGGTCTCGGATCCATCCCTATACGACCAGCTGGTTCCGTTAGGGCAGTGGTTCCGGAAGGCGGTCCTTCAGTGGACCGACACATCCTGGATGAACAGTATGGTCCCAATCAGTCGATTGGGGTCCCAGCTGTTCATCTTTACGGATGCCTCCCTCAGCGGTTGGGGAGCCCACATGGACAAGGAGGAGATCTCCGGTCTGTGGACTCCGGCGGAGTCTCGTCAGCACATCAACCTCTTGGAGATGGAGTCCATTCGCTTGGCTCTCCTCCACTTCGCCCCTGCGATTCAGGGACGGTGGGTCACGGTGTGCGGGGACAACTCCGCGAATTTGTCCTACCTTCGTCGTCAGGGAGGAACCCGCTCTCTTCCTCTTTCTCTGGCGGCGGAGAGGATCCTGCTCTGGTCAGCCTCTCAGGGCATCGATCTCTCCGTGGAGTTCATCCCGGGAAAACTGAATGTTCTCGCGGATTCCCTCAGCCGGTCTCAGCAGGTTCTGCCGACCGAATGGACGATCGCCCATCACGCCTTGGCTCAGATTTGGGATCTCTGGGGCAAGCCCATGATCGACCTCTTCGCAACGAAGTACAGCGCTCGCTTGCCTCTCTACGTGTCCCCTGTTCGGGACCCCCTAGCGTTGGCATTCAATGCGTTCTCCCTGGCACTGGACTGGCATGTCCCTCTACGCCTTCCCACCGACGGCGTTGATCTCCAGGGTCCTTCAGAAGTGTTTCCGGGAGTCCCCCCACATGGTGCTGATCACTCCCATGTGGCCCACGAGCCACTGGTTCCCGGAGCTCCTCGCTCTGGCCCGAGACGGTCCTCTGCGTCTCGAGCTCACTCGGGCCACTCTCATCCAGCCAAGAAGCGGGGTCGGCCACCCAGACCCCTCTCGGCTCAACCTTGCCGCCTGGCTACTTTAAGACAAGGGCTCAGGCGGCAAGGCTTTTCCACCAGGACGGTGGACCTTTTGGTTTCTTCGCGTCGTAAATCAACCAGCGACTTGTATGGTCTTCGCTGGGCGACGTGGTTTTCTTTTTGTTCCGAGAAGAAGCTTGATGCGCTCAGGCCTTCTACGGTTGAATTTTTGGATTTTCTGACTCATCTTCGTAACTCGAGAAATCTTTCGTACAAGACCCTGTCCGGCTACAAGGCCGCCTTGGTCAGTACCATTACCTTGGCTTTGGGGGCGAAGCGCGCTGAGAGCCTTTCGGCTCTTCCCGTTTCGCATTTTCTGGATGCCGTCCGTTTGCAGGCTCCTTCCAGGACGATTCACGTCCCACAGTGGGACGTGTTCTTAGTTTTGAACTTCTTAAGGGATAGGTGTGAACCCCTTTCCTCTCTGTCCCTTAAGCTGTTGACCTTCAAGACTGTCTTTCTCATCACTTTGGCCTCAGCTAGACGTGTCAGCGGGATACACGCCTTTAGCGGACTACCCAGGGACATTGAGTTCACGGACGATTTCTCCGCGGTCTCTCTGACCTTCCTTCCTGAGTTTCGTGCCAAGAACCAACCAGGGGATGTGGGCTCTCCTCTGGTGCACATCGCAAGTCTGTGTTCTGTCCTCGGGCCTGATGATGCGGACCGCTTCCTGTGTCCTGTCAGGTCGCTTAGGTTCTACCTGGCCCGGACTAAGCCTTTCCGTGCGGCTAGGCGTCGTCTTTTCCTTTCCGTTAACGTCAAGTATTGCAAAGACGTCGCTAAGGGGACAGTCTCTCGTTGGTTGCTGGACTGCATTAAGCTTGCTTACGCTTCCTCTCTTGTTAGACTCCCTCAGAACCCGGTTCGGGCCCATGAATTAAGAGCAATTAGCACCTCTTTGGCCCTACTTAGGGGAGTGCCTTTGGTCAGGGTCATGGCTTCGGCTTTTTGGAAGTCTCAAAACACGTTCATCCAGCACTATCTCAGGGACTTCTCCATTAGAGGAGATGACAACCTCTACTCCATCAGGAAGGTTGTGGTCGCCCAACTCCCCGTCTCCCTGTGATGTAAGTGTCGCAATGCCCTCTTTTCGGGTATTTACTTGTTGGTATATCATGGGTATGATTTTTTGGGGGAATGTCTTTTCAGACAGGGTTTTGTGAGCCTTAAGAATACGTGTTGTTCTAGGCTTAAGCCTTTTTTATCAGGTCAAGGGTGCTTAGCTTCTCAAATGGGAGCATCACCCTCCTCCTCTCTGGTAATCTGCACATGTTTTAAGTGTTGGTAATGTATGGTTAAATTAGATTGGTAGATTTTTATCAATCTTACTATCTATTTTAACTAAATACTTACCAACACTTAAAACAAATATGTTCCCTCCCTGCCTGCCCGCCTGATGCTATTTGAGGGAAAAGGGTTTTCGAATGATGTTTGTAGTGCGCGCGCGCACCTCGCCTGCCCGGATGTAGGGGGGATAACTCGCACCCCATATCCGGCGCAGGGAGTGACGTCAGCCCTACTTTCGTTTTACTATATTCTTTGGTATAGTTCCAGGTCATTATGAGTCAATGCACATGTTTTAAGTGTTGGTAAGTATTTAGTTAAAATAGATAGTAAGATTGATAAAAAATCTACCACTCTCTTTGACTCTGCCTTTTCCCTTTGCTTTTTGTCATCTATATCTACTGTCTTTCTGACTTATTGGCCTATTATGTCTTTTTTCCAAAAACAATTCTTCCAAATAATGTTTCTCCTTTGAGCTCCTCCGAAATCGGAATGTGTCGGCTGTATGCAGCGGGGAGACCAGTGAAAACTGAAAACTGGACACATATGTACCTTACCCATTATGAGCATTTAAAGTTAGTAGGGTGAGCGTCGGTCATTTTGAGAAAACACAGTCTAAAGTCTAGCCTATAGCTGTAGAAAATGCATTGACCTACTCATTTTAAAACACTTATAAGACCATTTAGAGACCATAGTAAAGATTATCCTTTATAAATATGAAAGATAAGATGTCAGAGAACACAAATATACCCATAACTCAAAATTGACCCAAAAAAATAGATTTTTGACTTTGCAAGCCTGTTGTGAGAAACTAGCCCAGCGACTTAATGTCCCTTTCGTGGTGCTGAGTCACATACTGTGTCCAGGTTTCGACACCACCACCAGCGGCCTGAGCTGGACGCTGTACAGTTTGGCCCGATGGCCTGAACACCAGACCCGCGTACAGCAAGAAGTGGACGCCATTTTGAAAGGGCGTCAGTCGGATCACATTTTATGGTAATTCTGTTCATATTTTCAGTTTGATAATGGTTGTCTTATTATTTTCAATTTTCCATGCCTGGCTTTCATCTATTGTTGTCTGTGTTTGTGTATGTGTCTGCACATGTATGTGTGTGTGTGTGTGTGTGTGTGCGTGTGTGTGTGTTTGCATGTGTGTGTGTGTGTGTGTGTGTGTGTGTGTGTGTGTGTGTCTGTGTGTGTGTGTGCGTCATGTGGGGGGGGGGGGGGGTTCAATTCTCATTCTGGCCCGTTAATGGTGTCTGTCCATTTTTGTTCTTTTGTATTGTTCCCAGGGGAAAAAAATGTCTTGAAGTCTGATTGATTGCATCATTGTCATGGTTTGTCGTTTCCTTTTCCTTGTTTTTGTGACGGTTTTTTTCACGCCTTGCTAAAGTCATCAAATTGTTCTCTTCTTTATTGTTGTTGGGGGATCACTCACATGCTTCCAAATGCCTGTACATACTTCATGCTACTTCACCCAAATGGCAAGCCATGTAAACATAATTCCAGTGGGTTTTTTTTCTTTGTTTTCATTCTCTTGCTTCCAAATGCCTGTACATACTTCATGCTACTTCACCCAAATGGCAAGCCATGTAAATATAATTCCTGTGGGTTTTGAATTTTTGTTGTTGTTCTTTTTGGGGGGGGTGAACTGAGAGTAGGTATATATACTAGCCATAAGTTGTGTAATGCGTGCAGTAGACCACGCCCTTTGCGAGGCCACTGTGACTTCGTCTTCAGTGGTCTGGTGTCCTGGTAACGGCTGATACCTAGCCAGGTTTTAAATTCAGGTTTCCTTCTCAGGGACTGCGAGTCGAGATTCACAGGTTTTATTGTGAGTCGCCTCCGGTTTCGTACGCTTGGCTGTTGAGCCCAGTGGGGGATTCTTCCGCCCTGGCCGTTGGCTGCCTGTGCAGCTCATCTGCCCAGTGGTGCAGCATAAACACCACACCCTCACGTCGTTTAGCCCAGTAGGGGATTCTTCCGCCCTGGCTGTTGGCTGCCTGTGCAGCTCATCTGCCCAGTGGTGCAGCATAAACACCACACCCTCACGTCGTTTAGCCCGCCAGAAAAGGCGGTTTGCCAGGGTGTGGCACATGGAGCCAGCACGTGAGAGATTTGGAGATGAGATGAGGTGCTACCTCTACTCAGAGCCCCCTACACCCCTGAGTAGGCACTGATAGTGACACACAGCTTTGCCATCTTGTCTTGTTTCCCTACAGGGAAGACTTGAACTCTCTGCCCTACACCACGGCCTGCATCAAGGAATCCCTGAGGAACTACACCGCCGTGCCTTTCATCGAGCGACAGACCGAAGAGCCCGTCAACATCGACGGGCATGAGATCCCCGCTGGTAGGTGTCGCCATCATCGATTCTTGTTGTATGCTCTAGTTTTATACTCCCTATTTTGTAGGGACCTATGGTACTGGACTAATTGTTATGAAAATTGGCAGAATTTTGTTCCCAACATCCTGACAATATTATAAGTTATGTCTGTATATGCAAAGATCCAATTCTATTGCCACCATCAATAAGAAAACTCATTTAAAAAAAAATAATTTTGGCACACTGAATTTGGTTGTTTGCCGCTTGAAAACCATCAATGAGAATGTAGCCATTTATATTCCAAATGTGCATGCTCCGAGAAAGCAGAAAGACAATGACATATGCTCTAACAATCGACAAACACGTGGCAAGTGCTTGATGGCTAAGGTATTGGTGGAGTGTAGAGTGACGTAATTGGCGAATCTTTTTGCCGGTGGCTTTAGAAGAGTTCTTCTTCTTCTGCGTTTCCAGGCCATAAGGCCATAATGGGTAAGGTATGTAGGTATATCAGGTTTTCAGTTTTCACTGGTCTCCCTGCTGCATACAGCCAACACATTCCAATTTCGGAGGAGAGAAGAGTTCAGAAGGTCATCTGTCATGTGTGCAGGCACGTACGTGGCCGTACAGCTGTGGTGTCTGCACCACAACCCCACGGTGTGGGACAGGCCCCACGACTACCTCCCCGAGCGCTTCCTGGGCGACAGCCTCCTCAAGATGGACCCCTTCCAGTTTGTGCCTTTCTCCGCGGGACCAAGGTGAATGAGCCTCGGCAGGATGATAATATGTGATGGTGCATGGGAAAAACCTACATAAGTCGCTCAGAATGTTTTGAGAAAAAGCCAAAAATAGTCAACAACCCTCAAAATATTGATTTTCTATTTAGGGCATATTTACGTCCATGTTTATGTGTTCTACCATTATCCACAACATGAAAGACAACTTTGAATCGTTTTTTTGTTTATTTTATTGTTTTCTAAATCAAGTCAATAGAAACAAAGAGGCAAAATTGTATCTTCTATGCCCGATTTCTGCAAATGATGTATTTTGAATGCCAAACTTCAAATGATTAAAATAATAAAAACTGGGCAAGATAACTCAGTTCAGGTTTATGTGCATTAACAAGGATTCTTTGCTCCACCATGAAAAAGTTAAATATCAATTTATGCCAAAATTCCATTATGTCTGTTTTCCCATGCACTATCACATATTATCATGTATAGATTTGCCGGGGGAAAGCCACAAAGTACAGTCCCAAAAGGAAGAAAGAGAGCTGATGGCAGCTTCTGCCTCTCACCCAACACTGTATGTGATGAGCATGTAAAGTAGTGAGTGCTTTAGGTGGATTTATCGCCCTTTCAGACACAGGTGGTGCATTAGAAGGCGTTTTGCGACCGAGGGCAAGCTCACTCTCTCTTTTTGTCTCTTTCTGTCTCTTGCGCACGAGCGGCAAAAATAGATGCCTTTTATTTGGTCAAGGGAAAGAGGATAAGTCATGAGAGTTATCTCCTGTCAGGCCACCAGAAAAGCTCTTTAAAAAAAATAATTTAAAGACCAGAAGATTTTTTCTCTGTCCAATTATAACCTCCTTAAAAAATGACAGCATCTAATTTGTGTGCACAATCGAGACAACAGGTACTCACTTTTAAATCGTTCAAAATCTATTATTGTCTAACTGTTTTTAAGTGGCTCAGGGCTAACGCATTCGCCTCGCATGCAACAAACCTGGGATCGTTCCTGGCCTGCAACGGAAAAAAATTTCCGCTCACTTCTCACTAAGACCTCACGTACTGTCTGAACGCTAAGTCTTTCGGATGAGAGGACAAAGACTGACGTCCTGTTTGCCCACGCACTTCACGCTCGTTAAAGAACCCGGTGACAACGAAGGAGTTGTCTTTTGGTCAAAATGCACACCCTCCACACCCTTTCCCTTCTGTCAAACACACACACACACAAAAAGCGAACTGCATGCCAAAAAATAATATTAAAAATTGGGTGTCACTGCACTAGCACTCCAGGTGGGAGCAACCCAAATTTTCACAGAGAGACGAGTCTCTGTGACTATAATACACCAAATACCAAAGTGTTCAACAGGTACCATATATATAACCCTTTATCGGACCCTCTTACGGTACTTTCGCCATCAGTCTATTACATATTGATGAGTAAAGGAAGCTTATTCTGCGCAATGACTTGCTGAACTTGAGGTTTGGTTTTTCTCCTGTGAGGATATACCAGGGTAGTTCCTCCACCTTCTGGAAGTTCTGTGCTTGTAGCTTCCTCTAATCTGCCACTCTCTTTGACTCTTATTCTCCTGCCTTTTAAAAAAAAATCTTCCAAATAATTTTTCTTCTTTGAGCTCCTCCAAAATTGGAATGTGTCGGCTGTACGCAGCGGGGAGACCAGTGAAAACTGAAAGCCGGACACATGTGTACCTTACCCATTATGGCCATATGGCCTGGGAACGCAGAAGAGGAAGAGGTTTGGTTTTTAAGCATTTCTGAGGCATTTGTTGTAAGTTTGTTTTTAAAAAAAGTAGAATTACAGTCGACCCCCTCTTTTAAGACCTTCAAAAAATCTTGATAAATCGGTCGTAAAAGAGGGGGGGTCTTAAATCAGGGGTGACCAAAACAATGCACTCACTACACCGTATATGACGCACAGCACAAGCATATGTCTCCTCACTACTTTCACCCTTTGCTCAAGAGTGAGCGTCACACGTTTCCTTTTTTTACCCATATCGCTACACTGTGCTTTCTCCGCCATTCTTGAATGAAACATCCGGAGTAGCGCGGCTTGAATTAGCGCAGAGAAATCTCGCGAGATCGGACCCTCGCGAGATTGACATTGGCTAACAACAGTGGTACCCCAGCTGTGCGTCAGCTCGAACTGAGGCAGAGAAGGATAGATATTGTACGTTTTTGCGACTGATAATTGTCAGAATGTGTTGCATCGGTCGTAAAATCAACAAGATTTACGGTCGTAAAACGCGTTAGAGGGGGAGTCGTAAATGAGGAGGCAAGTTTTGAAGAAAAACGATCCCCGTCATTCATATTTCGGTCTTAAAAGAGGGGAGGTCGTAAATCAGAGGGCCGTTCGTGAGGGGGTCGACTGTAGTAGCTATCTCTGAGAACCCGCAGGCTGAGAGAGTACATGTAGTCACAGGTCATATATCTGGGACACAAAGGGCTAAAGTTGGAGTGTTTTGTTGCAGAAACTGCATCGGCCAGAACTTTGCCATGCATGAACTGAAGGTGATGGTGGCTAGGATCTGCCATAGGTGAGTGTGAAGTGTGTGTGTGTGTGTGTGTGAGAGAGTGTGTGAGAGAAGGTTATTGTGTTTGATTGAGATCCTACGTAATTGCACAAATGTGTTATGGATTAAGATAGGGTGATTAAGGTGAGTGAAAGAGAGTTGGTTAGAAAGAGAGAGAGAGAGTGAGAGAGAGTGTTTTTTTCTTCTTCCCAATTTCAAGTTTTGTATAATTTCTTTAATATCTATTGAATTTCATCGTTTTTTGTTTTACTTTTTTTTTTCAATGTCAGTACAGCTTTTATAGTTAATCTGACAATAAATTGGTTCCAGTCCAGTCCAGTGTGTGTGTGTGTTTGTGTGTATTTCTCTGTATGAGAGAGAGAGAAAGAGAGAGAGAGTTTGTATGTGTGAATCTGCGCACATGTATGTGTGCGTGTGTGTGTACGACGAAATCTTAACGCACAATTAAATTTCTGAACCGCAGTCTGTCAAACCAACACGGTAAATGTCTCTCCGTCCTTTTCCCACAGGTTCACACTGACTCTGGACCCAAACCATGAGGTGCTGCGCACCCCACTGGCCACGTTCAAGGCCGAAAAGGGCATCAAACTCCTGGTGACCCCGCGTTAATCGTAACGAAATCATCGGTGATCAGCTTCTACCAAATAACCAGCCGGCACAAATGATTTAAGGAGTCTGAATAATCGTGTCATATTAATAATATAACGCTGACAATCTTGGACTTAACGAAAAATGGCGTCAAACTCTTGTTGGTGATGAACCGCTTCATCAATTGGGTATTTTAGACAGCAAAAGGAGTGGGCAAATAGATATGATCAGTTGTCACAAAACAATGGAAGAAATGGAAGAAAAGTCACTGTATTTTAAGTTCAAATAAGCAATGTGTTTTTCGATTCTGTAACGATAATTCGGTTTTTTTCAAAAATACTGTCACCCGCGGAAGGCATCCTTGTATTTTGCGTGTGTGTATGTATTATTTTGCAAACAATACAATGAAATAAAAAACGGAATCAAGTTTAATATTTGTGTCAAAACCCAGTAATATAAGTGTTTCTGATAATTTTAGATTTTCTGCATTGAAGCATTTGTCTTTTACTATATTCAAGAATGTGTCCCAAAAGTCTTTAATGTGTGAACATTTCCAAAACATATGATCAATACTGTCCTTGTTTGTGCCACAAAAACTACAATTTTCATTCTGAACAATCCCCATTTTTTTAAATATCACATTAGTACCTAGGCATCTGTGCAAAATTTTAAGTTGAAACCATTTTAGTTTAATATATTTTATTTTGTGTGCAAAAAAGAAGCATGATTTCCAGTCATGATTAACTAATAATTTTAAATCCCAAGTATTACAACATTTTGCTTTTTTATTATTTTCAGTTAGTATATCATAATAAGGTTTGGAACCTTTGTGAACAGAAAACAAAATCTTAAAACACAGAGGTGAATCAATATATTTACTATTTTTTATAGTAATTGTTATTGACAAGTCATTGACTGCATGTTTGATCCCTGTGAAAGTAACAAAGTCAATATTTACGTTAAATATTTCCTTAAAACTTATGTAAGTGACAAAATTACCTTCAGTATCATAGAAAAACGCAAGTAAATTAATATTGCTTTGATCAAGTACTTTGGATGTGATGAATTTCTTTCCAATTTGGATTCTGTTATTAAAAAACAGTGGCTCAGAAAGAAATTCAACAGAATCTTTTGGTTTACATTGATAGAAAAATGTTTTGTAAGCCTCTAAAACATCTGTCCAAAACTGATTATCTTTTGTAAATTTTGAAATATACTCAGGGCCATAATTACCAACCGTGATCGTGGAGAGCGGATTGGTAATGTTTTCACTCGTGTCTGAGGTGGTGTTTGTATGTTTGTATGTATCCTCTCTAGCGTTTGAATGGATGGACTTAGGGTGCTCAAATTTTGCATGCGGGTAGGTAGTAGGAAGATCTAGGCCAAGTTCGATAATGAAGGTTATGGGTCAAAGGTCAAGGTCACTGGAGCCGAATAACGCTGCCGCGCGGTTGGTGATTTAGCGTCTTAACGCTCTAGTTATTGATAAGCGACCATTTTGGACAGGTTTTTTTTAGCAAAACATGAATTGTGTGTGGATTTTTCAACTCTACGCATCCGTGATACTTTTAATGATAAAGCAAATGCTTTTAAATCCGGCAAGCCAATACCACAATTTTTTATGTTTTTATGCGCTGTTTTACGATTAATCTTGTCTGGCTTTTTCTTCCACACAAAGTTATAAGAACACTTTTGATAAGTTTCAAAAAATATGTCAGCTTATTTCTTCTGACAAACAAGCAGCTGGCACAAATGATTCTGAATTCTGAATATGTCATTAACCTTTTGTGCCCATGTCATATTTGACCTGCAGTCTGCTGCACTCCAGCCTGCGGGTTCTGAGAGAGATGTACCGTATTTTTCGGATCATTAGGCGCTGCTGTGTATAGGCCTTTGCAACTAGGGTTATTAACGCCCTTGACAGTGAGAGTAATTGCTCTTGTTGGTCAGTACTGACAAGGGCATTCACTCTTGCAAAAGGCAGCCATTTAGTGGCATCAAATAGGGGTTATTGGCGAGAGTTATCTCCCTGTCTGCTCAGTACTGAACCATCTTCCCCCACCCTCCAAGGGCATTCACTCTTGCAAAAGGTGTTCGTTGCAGCGAATAGGGCAATTTTCAAGAAAAGGAAATTGGGGTATAATTTTTCCATTTTTGTCTTGACCCTTTAAAATTTGGAACTGGGGGTGAAAATACCCCCTTAAAACTGTAAACAGGGGGTGAGTGTACCCCTTAAAAGAGAAAAAAAAATCAAACTAAAAAATAATCCCTTAAAAACTATAGGGTGAGTGTACCCCTTAAATACTGTATAACAATTGCAAGTACCCCTTAATAACTGATTACATACATTTTGCAAACAAAACATAAAAACATTGTCATTGTACCCATCTCTTTAAGATATTCCTGATAAACGATTGAGTTGGTATAATATTTTGCAAACAAATTCATCCAGTAAAAGATATGATCGACAACATAAAGTAAAAGATATGATCGATTTGTATACTTCCATCAACTCCAACAACTGCAAGTGCTTCTGTAATAACACAGATTGAATACATTTTGACATTTCTCATTCGTTGCATCAGACAAATGAGTCCAAAAAACGTTGAATAATGACACAGTGCCATATTTTTTACTACAAAAATTGCATTGATCATTGCCACTCACATGCATCTCTTTAAGAATGACATTAGTTCCTGACCATGTGAATCTTCCTGCAAAATATTTCGAGTCTACATGTGATACATGGTCAGTGTAACTTGATGCAAAATAAGAGATCGTTTTTTCCGCAATCTTCCTGAGCTTTAATTATCAGTTCACTATTAACTCTTGACTATGAATTTTAATTCTTCCATGAACATATTGAATAGACGACACTCATTTACCGCTGTCCCTTATATTTGTTGTCTAATTTGAGCTTAAACGAAGATTTGGATGAACTAAGAAACAATCGTATTTGTATTGAAATTGAGCTTATGAATATGCAGATGAACCGGAAAGCAACAAAGAAAAGGGACAAATGATTTGGGGGAGGGGGGGGGGGGGAGGATCTGCAACAGGGTGTATTGGTCCATGCCTTCATCATGCACATGCTTGCATACATGCTGATATATGATGTACAGTGGAACCTCTTATTAAGACTCCCTCCCACTTAAGACCTAATTCACTGAGACATTGCCCTTCTTTGTAAGTATTAAGATTTACCTCCCTATTACTGCTCCTCCCACTGTTCGGAAATGTTCGGAAATTAAGGGGAGTAATTTCATGGTGTGTGGGAGTGATCTTGCCTAATTCAATCAGTCAAACAGGGGAAGCCACTCTACCATCAGCTCTCGTAGCCTATCGACTCGTGTGTTTGAGCAGACATACAGCACTTAGAACACCATGTGTCATTCTAACAAAATATGTCATTTTTATTTTTACGTCGCATTTTGCAAGTTTTATCAGTTTGTGGCCACTGGTCACCCCTAATTTTTCTTTAAAAAATGTTTTGCAAGTCGCTGACTTGCATCCTGCGGTTTCAAGCTTCGACGCCATTGTTGCATTGTTGCTATGGTGTTTGACCGAGTAATGGAAGTAAACAACTCTAATTTTCACGAAGTGCTCTCCCCTAGTTTTTTTCCTGAAAATCATCTATTCAGACCTTGAAAGATCATCCAGAACAAAACCTTATTTTGGATGATTTTTCAAGCTCTTAATAGGGAGGTTCCACTGTATATGATTATATAATTATTATTTTGTTTAGCTTTACTGTGCTTCACTTGTGCTCTTGATGTTGAAAGAAACAAAGCAATAAAGTAACAATTTTGTGTGAGGGTGGTGTGTGTGTCTTATATTGCATTGTAATTTAATTCTTATGATGTATTTACTGTATATTGTCTTATTGTCTCTATTTTTATATGTGTGTTTTATGTGCATGCCAGACAAAGAATTTCTTTATGTTTTAAAGACAATACATTTTTTGATTTGATTTGATTTGATTTGATTTGATATCACATGGTATATTTTGAGCAGTTCATATTCATTTATTGTTGGATGCTTGCCAGTTTAGAAAATGATTATTGAATCACAAACAGTGCTTTTATGACAATCTGAGATGTTGGTATGGGAATTATCTGTTACTGTTATTATTTGTGATCTTTATCATGACATTTGTCAGCGCGTGCGTGTGTGTAGATGTAGACGTTTTGAAGAGGGTGTGGCCTGTCTAAGAGTATCTGTTCATTTTATGTACTGTTAATACGTGTGTTAGTTTATAATATGTTTTTATCCCCACGCACAAGATGAATTCTTCTTGTTATGAAGCCAATAAACAGATTGATTGATTGATTGATATAAATAAAAATAAATTAATTGAAAAAAAAAAATGAAAAAAAAAGCTCTTTATGCATTGTTTGAACACACTTTTAGCTGTTTTTAATTGTTACGGTTGTTGCTTGAAGTGAATTTGTATTTTTCTGAGTAAAAAAAAAGGTGGTTTAATCAGTAGCAGTAGCAATAGTAAGAATATGTGGTGATTTCTTTTCAGATATACACCCTTCCAGCTAAGCAGCTCCACACACACACACACATTGCATGCCTGCGCACGCACACCCCCCCCCCAAAAAAAACCCACACGTACACATTGACGCACACGCACACACACACATATAAGCATGTACACACACACACACACACACACACACACACACACACACACACACACACACACACACACGTACATGCCACACACACACACACACACACAGAGCATGCACACACACACAAGCATGCACACACACGCAAGCATGCACACACACACACACACACACACACACACACACACACAAACTCCATCAATGAACAAACACACTGAATCAACTGATTCTCATCTTTTATTCAATCAATTTCTTCACTGGTTGGCTGTTAGCTGTTGCCCTCTTTTTCTATTTGCCAGCAATCTCTCTCTCTCTCTCTCTCTCTCTCTCTCTCTCTCTCTCTCTCTCTCTCTCTCTCTCTCTCAAACTGTATTAATTGTATGCCTGTTTGTAATCACTCAAATGATATGGCCCAACAGCCAACTCATTAAAACCTTTCAGTGTTTTTAGTGCTCGCTCTTCTTTCCCTCTCCCCCTCTCTCTCTGGTTATTGTTTTTCTTTGTAGAATATTGTGTCCAGCTTTGACTCAATTTGCATTTATTGACATTTACTCATTTTCGTTTTTGCATAAATTCCTGACGCTGCAATTATGACAATCCTCCCTTTACATAAGGACTGTACTTGTCAATGTATATTATTATGAACTCGAACTCTCTCTCTCTCTCTCTCTCTCTCTCTCTCTCTCTCTCTCTCTGTGTTTCAGTCACACACTAGCTATTGTTTGTTTTTCTTATCTTAAAATCATGCACTGCATCTTCTTCCTCTTCATTCTGGCGCCCAACTTCATCATTTTGAAGATGTTGGCAACTAGAATGAGTGTTCTGTGAAGAAAAAAAGTACTGTCAGTCAGGTGTTGAAGACGTCTTGTATGGAATGGAGAATGGGGTGGTGGTGGCGGGGTGGACAAAAAGTGGGTAGGATATTGTTGCAAGGGTGGCGGCAGCAGAGGGAGTGGGAGGGAGGGAGTCATAGCTGTTTTTTGAAGGCTTCCATCGTGGCTGATGTTACTACCATGGATGGAAGCAGGTTCCACTCGGCAATGGTCCGAGGGAAGGACGGCTGGCGATACAGAGTCCTGCATGCTGGCAGTTGGTATGCTTCAGCATGCAGGTGTCAAGTAGTGGCAAGGGGTGGGCTTCATGGAAGAGTTGATGACCACCTCACCACGATGGTGTTTGAAGAAGGTGGTGAGGCGAGCCTTCCTTCGTCGTTCGGCAAGTGGAGACCAGTTGAGTTGGTGGTACATTTTTTTTCTTCTGCCAATAATGTTCACCTGCCGTAACCGGCAATTACTGACATGTACTGGGGTTCAAAGAATCATGCAGCGCGGGAAAAACAAAACTGAAAATAAACCTAGACAAATAAGAGGGTGTGCACGACTGAGCACCCCTGGCTAGTCCGAGAACACCCAGCCGCACATGGAAGAAAAAAAAGAAAAAAATCCTGTAGTGTTTTTAGTCAGGGAGCTTCAGCACCTTCAAGTGAAGGAGCTGAGCGTGGGAGACTGGATGGTTTCTGATGGTAGGGAATTCCAGTCATGGACGGCTCATGGACATTTTTTTCACACTGGACGTTTGTCGATGCTGGTTGACAACCCATCGTGCTGCCCTTCGCTGCACTGCCTCGATCTTGTTGCAGTTTTTGATGGTGTATGGATCCCACACACTGCTGGAGTAATAGAGCATCAGTCTTACCAGGGCTTGGAAGGCTCTCTCTTTGATCTTGATGCTCCAGACCTTCATTGTTCTTCGGATGAAGCCTAGGGTCTTGTTGGCTTTGCGTAAATCGTGAGATAAGTTAACACCCAAGTATTTGATCTCATCAGTGTTGCTGAGGGTGTGCCCTTGAAGGTGGTAACTGCCCTGTGTGGGATTCCTCTTCCGTGATAATCGTATCGACTGGCATTTCTCAGGGTGAAATTACATGAGCCAGCGCGTTTCCCAGTCAGCCAGCCTGTCTAGATCTTGCTGCAGGGCTTGCTGGTCAGTGGGAGAGGTGACAGGGTTGTGGCAGAGCGTGTCGTCTGCGAAGTGGTGTGTTGAAGCTGAGATCGAGTCCTTGGGGCAGGCCGTTTATGTACAGCAGAAACAGGGTGGGTCCCAGGACGGATCCCTGAGGCACTCCCGATTCAACCGGCACAAATCCTGATGTGGCCCCCCTCAACCACTACTGCCTGCCTGTGGTCTGCAAGGAAGTTCCTCACCCACTTGTTGACCTGGCCTCTGAAATAGTAGTGACTCAGCTTATGGACAAGTAGAGAGTGGGACACCTTGTCGAAGGCCTTGGAGAAGTCCATGACGAGAGCATCAGTTTGTTTATCCTATGCATCATCCCACATGAACATTTCTAATCTCGTAGAACTCGGCCTGGATAAACTGTGATATGGATTATGACTTTGCTTCTGACTCATATGAACATTATGAACTTCATTCAATCATTCTAAATGTCTAGTGATGGCCCTTTAATTTCTCTTCTTTTCTTCTTCCGGTAATGTCCACCTGCTGCAACCGGCAATTATTAACATGTACTGGGGTTCAAAGAATTTATGCTGCGCAGGAAAAACAAAAACAAAAGCTAGATAGATAAGAGGGCATGTGAGGCTGGGCACCCCTAAAACAAGAAGCAAAGGTGGTGGGGGGGTGGGGGGGACACCCCAAAACAGGGACTAAAATGTACAAATATACAGACAAATAACCAAAGCAACAATGGCAAAACGTGAAACAAATAAAGCTTTTAGCTCACCCCAGCCAACCAAGAGATTGGTTCCGTGGCTCCGCTAAACATTTTTTTGCTAACAGAGTTGCCAAGTATTGGAATAACCTCTCTGCACAAATCAAGCTTGCACCAAATTAACCAGTTTAAAAACCTCCTGGACAAAGACCCTAAATTGACAGAATTGAGATACCAACATGACTGATTGAGTCATCAAAAACCGTCACAGCTGTGCCCAATACTACAAAAACTAAATTGAAAGGGCACTTCAGAGGCCGCGAGGCCTAGTTGCCCTCATTACCCTGACCTGACTTGTGGCCACGCATAGCTAAGAAGAATCACACATGGCAGCCACGCGAAAGCGAAAGTGGAAGTTATGTATATCAGAGTAATGTCCCTTGCACCTACTTCCGTTGTCAAGCTAAGGCGGCTGTTTTCCTTGAAAGCAGCAGGAACTGCACAATGTTTTGTACCATAACTCTGTAGACACAAGGTATGTGCTCGTATTTAGATAAGGACCCGGGAAAGCTTTAAACGACTATTGTCTTTCTTCAACTTCACAAGACACACTGACTCAGTGACCGTGATTGTGATTGTGAATGAGTGTGAAAGTGAAAACAAATGACACGACAGTCACACTCACAGTGACCCAGTGGCACTGACACTAGTGACAGTGCTTCACTCCTTCAGTCACTGATGTGATTTTGATGCTCACTAATGTATTTGCGCTCTCTCTCTCTCTCTCTCTCTCTCTCTCTCTCTCTCTCTCTCTCTCTCTCTCTCTCTCTCTCTCTCTCTCTCTCTCTCTCTCTCTCTCTCTCTGATTCCCTGTAGTAGATGTCAGTGTTTCAATTACTTCTTCTTCTTCTCTTGAGGGCCCATGGTCAATGAGCTGACCATTCTGGCTCCTTTTGAAAAAAAAAAGACTGAAAACATTGGTTCTGTGGCAAAATAATCAAAGTGTTGTCCTCTGGATGTCCTCTTGTAAGCATCTGCATCTGCATCTGCATCCATAGTTGATAGGGCCACCTCATGGCATATTCATTAACGAAACTAGGGGAGAGCACACCCTAATCTTTTTTCTTCTTTTTTTTTAACCTGGCCAGCCAGCACCCGTTCAGCGTGCAGCCAGCACAACAACAGAACCATAAAAAAGATGATGGTGGTTGTTCAAAGAAAGAAGAAGAAGAAGACCATATCGCACACACACGCACGCACACACACACACACACACACACACACACACACACACACACACACACACACACACACACACACACACACAGGGAGAGAGAGAGAGAAACAGACTTTTTTTGGGGGGGAGAAACACGACAGAATTGAGAAAAATAGAGTGAGAGAGACAAACAAACAGGCAAGAATAGAAACAGAAATGGAGCAGGAAAGCAGTGTAATACTAATAGAAGACTTACCTTATTTTAACATTGCATGGCTTTTTGTTTTATATATATTTCTATTATTTTCTCTCTCTCTATATATCTCTATATATATATATATCATGTGTTTTATTCTTTCAGGAAACTTCTGATCATCAGAGGTTATCCACAAAACTGCCACCATGGAACAGTAGACCAACAAGCACCACGCGGCTGATGCTTGCAGCTGCAAAGCCATGTTGACTCCTTCATCAGACAAATAAAGAAAGCGACCCATTCTGCAGAAAATCCTGCACTTCATCAATACAGCAAAGATTGTCCTTTGATCACATAGTACCTGTTCAATCTGCTACATAGGGAAACAACTCACAAGTCTCGTCAGGGTTGTATTTCTACTCATTGAAGCAGAGATCAAGTGTCATGCTCATCATTTTGTCAAGAGCTCTGCATTTATAAAATTGTAAAAAGAAAAATCATGTGGCAGGTAACCCAGCAATGTTTTATTTAAAAGAAAACCTTCAAAGAGAACCATAGAATCCTTCCCTTCTCAGCCTTCCTCCAGTTCTGCAAAACTGAATTGGGACACTTGCAATGACCAGCATTAAAAACATTAAATACAGGTTTTTTTAAAGACACAAAGAATCTGTTAAGTCAAAGCTCCATCTTCATCTTACAAAACCCATCAAAATATATAATAACAGTTTGTGCTGATGCTTTTCAAAAGATAACAAAAGTTGGAATCTTCTGCGATCAGTTATGTTGGTACAGCTGGAATTTTATAACAGTATAAGAAACACTTTTCACCAGTTTGTGTAAAACAGTATTGATTCCTAGGCAACAAAAACAGACATTAATCAAAGTTTCCAGTAGCTCTGTGTAGACTGAATGTCCTTATTTCTGCAAGATTCTTCTCTGGATTTTTAATAATCAACAAACAGAAATTTATCCGACAAATGTACAATAGTTCTTTTATCATAATCCGGTTTTCTCTCCATTGCAGTTTTGATCAATCTTCAAAGTGGTGTTTCAAATGCCAAAAAAGAAATTTCAACTTTTATGCACTGTGACAATGAATCTGGAAAAGTTATCACTGTAAACAGGCCAGCTCACGAAACACTTACCAATACCTTTAAATCTTTGGAATTTCCAGCATGGAATAATTCCCAACCGAAATGCCTGAATTATCTCACGTGACGATTCATCGCAACTTTACCTCCTTCACCTCTCAGTGTGAAAGTGTATATCCTCTGGCATTGCCTTAAAAATCACCAGGAGAGTGTAGCCCCTCACCTGACTCGCCCATGCTGGCCACGGGTCTTCAGCTGACAGGAACCCAGGTGCACCACTACCTCTCGGCCCTCCAGGCGCCAGGGAATCTCCGCAGCTCCTCCACTAGCAGCAGCAGCACCACCACCACCATGCACCGCTCGCAGTCCGGGGGGCCGGTCACCGCCATCAACATGCTGACTGCCAACTGCAAAATCATGCGCCTGCACGAAAAACCTGCCGTACAACTCCAGCCGAAACCCGTGATCAACTCCACAGCTTCTATGTTCTCAGTCTACGCTTCGCCGCCTGTTTCCGTGACTCGGGCGAGCGTGGATGCGTTCACCTCCGCTAAAGCGAAAAAGAGGTTGAAAAGCCAGCACAAGCCTTTGCTGCAGAAGAGAAAGCATAACAGTTCGCCTGTGCGGAGTTCGGAGAGTACTCCCGTGCGTCGATCAGTGCCTTCCAGTGTTGAAGGGTTCAGCAGTAGTGGTGGTGGGGAGAAGAAAGCAACGAAGGTGTTCCTGTCTCAGAAACAGTCGTCGTCTTTGAAAGACTGTGGCGTGCTTATGCCTTGTGCTCCCCCTGCCACTCCTACTGCAGGTGAATCTGTGTGTGTGTGTGTGTGTGTGTGAGAGAGAGAGAGAGAGAGAGAGAGAGAGAGAGAGAGAGACATCATAGGAAATGTAGATGCATTATGTATGCATAGTGTGTACCATACTTACATGTATGTAATGTATGAGTGTGTGCCTGTGATCTTTTGAAGAATGTTCATTTGGTCAAGTATATTTTTGGTGTGTGTGTATATATGTGTGTGTGTGTGTGTGTGAGAGAGAGAGAGAGATATGTGTGTGTGTGTGTGTGTGTGTGTGTGTGTGTGTGTGTGTGTGTGTGTGTGTCTGTGTGTAAGCTTATGTGTGTGACTGGCAAATGTTTTCCTTCGTTACTTGTCCAGATTATGCGTCATTCATAACTAACCGGACAGTTATTTTGTTTCAGAACACCTGAAGCTGTATGACTATGTTCCTAGTCTGAGTGACATCAAAGTAAGTTCAATGCACTCGATATTCTGCATAGACATACAATGCATTCAGGCAACCTTGTTAACATGGGTTTGATATGGTGGTGATGGGTGTGGTGATGATGGGAACGTGGCACAAGGCTGAAACTCCCATGCAAACACCGGTTTAATGATGCATTTCAGAGATTTTCAGGCACACACTCTCTCTGTTGGCTGTGAACATGCTTTATCTTTTCAAAATTAACTCCTTCAGTGCTGTATATTTTTTGGGGTTGGTATTTCATATTCACAATTATTTTTGACCGGAGAAATCAAGAATAAGCGCCAATGTATATATGTCGATGGCAAGCTCCGAAGCCTTGTAGTGGATGCATATAGATCGATATAGATCGATATGCTGTATTATGTAGCAAGCACTGAAGAAGTCAACTGACTTAGAAATACCATGCATACTAAGTACCATTACACTCGAAGTCTGGTTTGCCAAACTTTGAAATAACTGAAATTTTATATTTTGAGATACTGTAGCCAATATTGTGATAGAAGAAAAGTTTTGTCATAAGAAGGATTAAATATGGACCCCAAAACTATTATAAATTGTACAATTTCTTTGTCAGGTCAGGTAGTTAGGACATTAGGCCTTGCGGCCTCTTGACTGTCCTTTCATTTCTTATCTGGACTTTTGACACAGCCGAGGGTGTTTTTTTGTTGTAAATCTGCCTTCTAGTCATGCTCATACTGTACTTGTGAGATGCTGGTGTAATTATCAAGGAGGTTTTTTAATTTTGTTAGGTTTTGTGCCAATTTAATATGTCGTCGGTGAAATTAAAAAAACTTTTATTTATTTATTTTTTTAGTTAGTTACATAGTCAGCTCTTTAATTTTTCCCGCCACCTTCCACCAAAAGCTCGTATCTCTTAACGACTTTCTATCTGGGGTAAATGAGGTTGTGAAAATAGAAGAAAAACTCGTAAGTCCCAAATGCAGATCTAGTTAAAGACAAAAACTCATATCTTCGTTCTTTTCAAGTCTAAAAATTGTTGTTTTTAAAAAAGTAATTTTAACGAAATGCAGGACTAGATTCGCAATGTCTTGAACAACATAGTCATCATAGTTAATCAATTTGTTTTCATTTTTCTCAAAACTACCAAAATTGAGATACAAGTTTTTTTAATTTCACCGATGATGTGCAGGGAGAGTAAGTACCATGTATTCCAAAACTTTGCTACTCTGTTAGAAAAGATTGTTTTCTTCTGATAATTAGTTCGGCTATACTGGGTTAGCATTTGGTACCTGTTCTTAATTTAAGCTGGTTTCCGGTGTACTTTAGTCTCAGAGGCACATGCGGCATCGGCTGGAAGGCATGAGCAAGTCAGACCTGAAGAAGATAGAGAAGAGGCGGGAGGAGCAGCTGAAGCAAGAGAAACTGTCTTACAAGGAAAAAATGGCCGAGCAGAAAAAGAGGCAACGACAAGAGGTCAGTCCAGTTTGTTACATGTCTATATCATTTGACAAAAAGTGTGTGTCAAAGTCAAGTCAAATTTTTTATTTTCAGATGGTACATTGAATAAGCAATAATGTTTGCTTTTTTACATCAAGCCATCTATAACACAAAGGAATAAACATATTGACGAGAAATGAGCATGCAATAATAAAAACAACAACCCAACAACAACAAAGCGTAAACAAACTATATGCTTGCAAATATGCCCGCACTCACACAATATGTACCCCCCCCCCCCCCCCCCTCTTTCTATCTCTCTCTCTCTCTGTGTGTTTCATCACTTTAGATATATAATTGAATGGCTGACACATCTTAATATTATACATCTGAATTCACTTACTAGTTACTCGCAGGCATGCTTAAGCACACACAATCACAAACTTAGATGTGCAAGAGAAATGCACACACTCTCAAATTGAAATGCAAGCAGAGGACGAGAGAGAGAGAGAGATGCAGTCAGGCATAGTTATAAGCATAACCGGGGAAGAGTCTGACAAATAAACTAAATACTTGCTTTTTACAAGTGTCGAACATTCTCATTCTGTGTTGCAGATCTATGCACTGAACAAGGTGATGACAGACCTGGAGTACAGTAACTTTGAACAGCTCGTCAAAACTAAAGGGTTGAACACCAGTGCGTGAACAAATCAACATCTGGTCATAATATGCTTTCAAGCAAAAACATTTGATTTCTTTTTTTTTAACTTGTTCATCTTTATTCACTCCTCCTAAAGATTACAACCCCCCACTCCCCTCTCTGTGTGTTTGTGTGTGTGTCTAAGGCCGGGTTCACATTAGACGTGTAAGTTCCGTACGAAAAACCCTAAATAAGTGAAAGAAAGAAGGATAAAAGTGTAAGCATGTAGGGAAAATTCGGACACGTGTGCAAATCTTTTCCCTTCTTTGTTTCACTTACTTATGGAATGCGCACAGGTTTCCGCTTGGAATATCCGCTTATGTGTGTACACGGCCTTTAACTGTCTATATCTCTTACTGTCACTCTGTGACTCTTGGTTTCTATGTTTGTGTTTCTGTCTCTTTCGCACTCTCTCTCTCTCTGTGCTTTTAACTTCCCTCTCTTTTGCTGTTATCATTCAACGATAAAATGTCGAGAGAAGAATCTCCCAACAAGTGTGTGTGTTTCGAGTTGTTCTCATCATTTTTGTGGTGCGTGGTAACGAAAAATGTTTGTTCGCAACACAAAAGTCATTTTCGACTTTCAGTTAACTGATTGTTAGCATCCTTCGTATAATGTGATATAATGTCCTACTCATAGGTAAATGTACCGAGCAGTGTTTCCTCTTGGCAGCGGAGATAAAGAAGGGAACAGTTCATTTTTTTTCTCCATTAGTTTTTTTAGCTGGCTTATATTGCATGTGCCGTATTTTTCAGACTATAAGGCGATACTTTTTTCCCAGACTGAGACCCCTGCGCCTTATAATATGACTACTAAAATAGTAAGAAAATATAAGAGAATCGAATTTGGTGTAAAATTTGAGGGGTGCGCCCTTATAATCAGGTGCGCCTTATAGTCCGAAAAACGCGGTACTAAAAGTCGTTTTGCAATTTTCCATTTCAATGTTTAGCTGCATGTTTGCCTCCTGTCGGAGGGTTAACTGCCTGTTCTTGCCAATGATTCAGTCCAGTTTTGAAGGGCGCAAAATGATGCATGGAGAAGGGCTGCATGCGTTTAGTGCACCCCGCAGCTGAACATTTAGTAACGAGGAAAAGCTGGGCTACCTGAGAGGGCTTCCCCGTGCCAATTCAACAATGTTCTCACTGTAGAAAACTTAATGTCTAATCTACCGATATTTTATATCATTTACAGTATTCTATGGACTATAGTACTATAAGGTGTGTCTTATTGCAAGACACCCCCCACCCCCACCCCCCAAATATGTTTTTTTAACACATAATTCTCATTTTGTTATCATAGGTTGTTTTTTTTTTTTTTTTTTGCTGTCTCATCTTTTGGACCGTAAAGTGGCGTTGCTCCCATGCCCCCGAGTCCTAACTCGCAGCCACACCTCCGTTTGTTCAGGTTGCAGAATCCGAAACCAGCAGTCCAAGGGGAGCGAATCTATGTTAGGCCGTCAGGAGGCAACCAACCGAGGAGACACTGCACTGCTGCCGAGTCACTTCGGTGGAGTTCAGTAGAGCCTGTTCAGGACACACTTTTCTATTATAGTTTCTTGCTTTGTTATTGGTCTTATTACAAGGTGCAGGTCTCTCAGTCTGGGAAAAACAAAGTATCACTTGTCCTTGTCCGTAAAATATGTAGTAAGCTTATCGCTAAGAAGAAAAGGGGAAAATTAAAGAAGCTTGGTACACTGTTTCTAGTGATAGATTTATTTTGGTCAGCTTTTGAAAGCAAAGCTTGGATGGCATACATTTGTAGCTTGTTTCAGGTGAACAGAGTTCATTAAAGTATTATGCAAGGTACAGGAGTTACCAGTTTATCATACCAATAGGCTGCTTTAACCTTTTCACCGCCTACATCGCATTTTTACACCACAATCATTTAACACCCATGTCACCAAATCAGGGTCTGTTATCCAAAGACCCTGTTCCCTTAATTTTAGGAGGTAGGGATAGGCCTTACTTTAAATATGTCACAGAAGAATCCCCAATATTACAGTTGTTTTTCTCTACCCAGGTAAGTTTAATGGAATATTTTAGCTGAAAAATGGCTGGCGGCGAAAGGGCTAATACAACACCATCACCAACATGACATAGAATTCTCTGGCTCTTTTCGCTGTCTTTGTCGCTCCTTGTTAGTACCCATAGCACTGTATAAGTAACTGATAAATGCATGGGTGCAACCTTGCCTCGGATACGAGGCAGCGCCTGTTTTTCAAAATTTTGACCCCCCCAAAAAAAAATGGATTCAAAGTTCAAGGGGAAAAGTGTTGAATTCTCACTTTACAAGCCTGGAATAAGCTTCAAATTGAGTATGATTTTGCTTTTTCGTCAGCTTCAGGGGCGAGTTGTCCCCCCTGACCCCCCAACAGACCCCTGCCTTGCCTGTTTTTGGATATTCTCCAGTTGCATCCATGTAAATGAAGGGATTTGCTGTTCAGCTTATTTCCCAGTTATGAGTACATCAGATTATGTATGATCTTCCTTGAGGAACCTTGTTTGGCCTCTGTGTTACTGTAGGGTTTCACTGAAGATTGTGATGAAACAGAGAGTAATGTTAAGAACAAATTTCCTGTTTTCTTTATTTTTCCTTCATTGCTTGATTTGCCGGGCATGAAACTTGGAGAAATTCATTATGCCAGTTTATATTTATTTATTTATCAAGTGCAGTCTCCACAGTCATAATAATCGGTCTTGACATATCAAAACATTTTTCATATCTGACTGAAAAAAAAACCCAACAACCTTGTTCTGCTGTAACTCTGAATTGCATACTCATGTTATCTCGTTATTTTACTGTTATAAAATGTAATTTTAAAAAAAAATCTCACTTGCAGAGCCCAAAAGGATTCCATGCTCAATATTTTCTGCATCAATTGTATCGTCAATGTAACAACATGTCTTTCAACTAGGTGGAAAAAAGAATGAAGGGAAACAATAATGAGATTGAAGCTTAGTTGGAGTTCAGTTGTAGCCTATTGTATGCCTGTTGTCCATTACTTGAAAACAGTCAGTTGGTCAGTGGATATTATGACGTGTGCGTGAATGCTGAGATTTGTTGTATTTGCCACCGTGTCCCATGTGTACATACGTCACTAAATTATGTTGTGCAGGAATCATCAAGTCAGGATTGATATATTTTGCGAACGTGTTTTGGTTGTCTGTGGTTTTTTATTCCAGCCATATATGTAATATTTTTACTGTGATAAATTCACCTCTTCAGTGTCGACGACGTATATATACGTCCTCTATAGCTTCAGTACTTGCCACTCACGTATATGTCTATATATGTTGCCGCTAAGTAGCGATTTTGCAGCATTAAAAAATCATGCAGCAAACCGGCCGTGCATGCGTAACTAATAGGTGGCACTGAAGGGGTTAAGCTCTAATGGGTTTTTTAAAGGCGATTGAGCCAAACTGTGCTTGAAGTTCAGTATTAACCCCAGAACTGCTGGAAATAAGAACCCTAAAGTATAATACATCGGTACACTTCTGAGGAACCCTTGTTGGATGATTACAGTATTAGTCTGTTGTCTCATGTCAGTAATTAAAGATAGGGTTAATTTTATGGACACCCTGTTCATTAGGAGACTTCAAAATGATCTATGTCTCACCATGATCAAAGGATACAGTTCTCTGTGCATTCATTACTAAGCCGTAAAATAAATATAAACTAACCATCTGAACTTTGTCTCAACGTAATACAAACCAGTATGTCTTAGTCTACCAGCAAACACAAATTCATACTCACATTTGTTTATATGCACACACTCATGTATGTACAAACATATGAGAATAAACACAATATACAAATACATGCACATACAGACAGTAGCAGCATGGTCCCATATTTTTTATTTTTTATTTTATAGGCACTGAAAATAATGTGTATGAATCTATGACTTAATTATACCCAATCCATTTATTTTGCTTCTGGCCCAAGTTCACTCAATTACAATCACAGTTTTCATAGACTGTATGCAAATACATCACAAACTTGTCAATAATACATGGGCAAACACACACAGACACAATACGCATGCGAATAACTCCACTCATTTTATTGATCATAGATTCAATTTTGATGAATGATTAGAAGAAAGCTGATCTAGATTTTGATCGTTTTGCTCATGTTCATAACCACACATTACATTTTGTCCATTAGCAATCATGATGCTATTTCAAATAGGGCATGACACGGCATTAACTGAGAAATAAAATTGTTGTTCAAGAAATCCAGATAAAAACAAAAAAGTTTGTCATTGTGTTTTTGTTTTTATCTGGATTTCTGGAACAACAATTTTATTTCTGAGTTTTATGTTACTTTGAAATCCTGCAGTGATTTTATTTTGTATCGTATTTACGGCATTAATTGCATGGTTTTCTTGGAAACAGTATGAGAGGGTAATATTTGCATGGGTCCTTGATGCTAGTTTGAATTTGTCTACAATATTTTGGTAGTATTTTTATGCATCGTTTGCCTGTTGTACATGTAAACTGGTGATATGTGGCACTAAAATTTGTTTGAAATATTCTGTGGTGTATAAAAACAACAACAAAGTTTCCAACATTTGCAGTGAGCAAATTATATATTGATTAAAAATCTGATGATGTTGAAAACAAAGAGATGGTGTGTGTGTGTGTATGAGTGCGTGCATGTATGCACGCATGTGTGTGTGCGCGCATGCATGCATGTGTTATCTGTGGTTTCAATGTTACAGTGAAAACCTTCACTCACTCCATGACTGTGACCTGTCAATAATACAACTCAAAAACTTTGGACCGTGCAGTCCAAGACCCCAGTAATATCCTTAATCCCCCTTGTGGGGATACCGGGGTACGAATAGTTCCTCCACCTTCTGGAAGTTCTGTGCTTGTAACTTCCTCTAATCTGTCACTCTCTTTGACTCTGCCTTTTCCCTTTGCTTTCTGTCATCTGCTATCTTTCTATCTCACTGGTCCATTCCCTTGCCTTTTTTCTATGAATTCTTACGAAGATTTCTTCAGCCGAAGTTGGATATGCTGGGCCTAGCTATTTCTTAGTTAGGCGCATAACGGCAGCATGACGCATCTACGCTCATGTGACAGGAAACTGAGCAAACGAAGAAGAATATCCATAACTCTTTCAAGTCGTTACGGCCATATATCTCCAGAATTAATAAGACAGCTGTCAATTTGATGCATTTGCTTCAAGGGAAATCTGCGTGCACACCATACCTTGGTCACTTGACCACACTTTTGCCTCTTACTATGCGTTTGTAGTGGTTTGAAGTGCGGTAACTAATTGCTGTAGAGAGTTTTTCTATATACAGTCTATAATATAAAAACGTCTGATCTACCACTTCCCTATGACTAAACCTGAAATAAAAACCTGTAATCTTTCATTTCTCTTTTTGCTTACGTCTTGTTTTGTTTGTGTGTATGGCTGGAGTGATTTGTGAGGTTTTTTAATAATTCAAAATCATTGCGATGCGAATGAGTTAAAACGTCACTGCATGCGTGCACTCAAAGAATGCAGTGAAGTCCATTTTTCACACAGCAATCCTCCACTGGAAATCTTCAAGTTACCATCTTATAGACCTATCTGTCTGCAGGCATGGGAATTAGAGAAGACAAAAAAGACTGAAAATTGGGGTCTGGAAGCAGGCATAGGAACAAGGAATAAAAAACAACAACTGAAAATTGTGTGTGTTGGGATACAGCCCCAAGAAAATGAAGCTTTTTCTGTTATCTAAGCCTTAAAAACAGTATTAGAGATAAGACTGATATATTTTGTTCATTTTGCATTCATTTATAACCAATAACTTAAGTCTTACTCATTGGGATTCTTTTTTTTATCTCATAAATGTCCTCTTGGACCATCAAAAAAGCTGAAACTTGCAAAAAAAAAGACTGAAGAGGACCATCAAAAAAGCTGAAATCAGCCAAAAGACTGACAATTCCCATGCCTGGTCTGATAAAAACTTGAAAACTGGGCAAGGTTTGTAGCTTACACTCCGTTACATTTTTGCATTGAAAATGTTCACTGAGAAACAACACTCTGCCATTATCGGGAAAGGGATAGGGTTAGGATCAGCCTAGGATTATTGTCATGAAACTGAAAGAACAAGACTGAGATTGAGAGCCGTAAACATGAGGGGGGTGTCTAAGCTACAATTCAGCCCAAAACTGTTGGCCATCAACCTTAACCCTTTTATCGCCACTGTCTCCTCTTGGCACACAATAATTGAACACCCATGTCACTAAAAGGCATCAAATGAGGGTCTGTTATCTAATAATAATAATAAATAAAGCTTCTATAGCGCTCTTCGATGATAAAAAAAAATCATCCTCAGAGCGCTTTACAAATATTACGAAAGAAAACAATAAAAATTTTTTTTTTTTAAATGACCTTCATTTTGGGAGGTAAGAATAGGCCCTATTTTATGGATGTCACAAAGGAATCCAAAATATTGCAGATGAAATCTTTTCTCTACCCAGGTAAGTTTCATGGAAAGATTGGCTGAAAAATGGCTGGCATTGAAAGGGTTGAACCCATACTTATAGTATCTTCTTTTTCTTCTTCTTCTTCTTCTTCGATCGCTCAGTTTCCTGTCAATTATGGTCAGATGCGTCATGCTGCCGTTATGCGCCTAACTAAGAAATAGTTAGGCCCAGCAAGTCCGACTTCGGCTAGAGGAAATGTTTTTGAAAGAGTTTTGTGAAAAAAAGGCAACCGGTAAGATAGTAGATGACAGTAAGCAAAGGCCTTAAGGGAAAAGGCAGAGTCAAAGAGAGTGACAGAGTAGAGGAAGTTACAAGCACAGAACTTCCAGAAGGTGGTGGAACTATTTATACAAGACCCCCCGGGGGGGATACTTATAGTATAACACTTACAGTTGATCAGCATCACCCAAAGAATGCAATGAGGCACAGTTATACAGTGTAAACTTCCGGTAAAGAAACTACAGGAAGGTCAAGTGAAAGTGAGCGAAGCGAGCATTACGGTGAAGCACAGTTACACTGTATGTCACACAGTAGAAACACACACACACACACACATGCTTATTTACTTTTAAAATTTATTGTTAAAAATATATACAAAAATTATTCCCCACATAGTATCTCTTTTAATCACAACAAACAAACCATTTTGCTTTCAGGTCAAAAGCTGTTATGATTAGTATCACATTCTAAGAATAAACAAACAAACTAACAAACCATAGTATAACAAAAAGGAATCACCAAAGTAAATAAAATATTAGTATTATAACCGTAACATGAAAAACAGAGTCCAGCTCCAAGATTGTCCAGAAAATGTGTAAACGTGAGATACCAATTTATTATCATCTTCTTTTTTAAAGGACAATAAAGCACATACTGGTACCTATTGCTATTTCAAACTACAAATTTTCTTCTCTTTCTCGACTATCTATTTTAGATTTGACGTGCCATTTAAATTTTTCTTTAACAAAATGAGAAGAAAGAAAAAATTACCTTTTCTATTTCTAAGTCTTTTTTTTTCTTTCTAGTCTATTATTCATTTTGGTCCCAACTGTTTTAACAACATGTTTATATATAAGTAAAATAAATTAAAAAATCGTGCTACGAAACAAAAACAAAAAAAATCAACCCAAAGGCAAAATAATATAGATCATTGTGTGTGGCCTGCCACAAATTTAAAATGAATTAAAAACATTCAGAATTGCTTTACATTACTGGACGGAAAACATTTTAGTAAGTAAAAATCACACACTTTATAAATAAAAATAAAATGCCATTGTAAAGAATGAATAAGCATAAGAATGGAATACCATTGTAAAGAATGAATAAAAACCAACCCAAAATTCAAAACATTTTGTAAACAGAACAGCTTGATGATTTCATCTTTCTTTCACTTTGTTAATATTTTATCATTCACGTTCAATCTTTATTATTTCAAAGATATTATTTTAATAATCATATCATTAAAGTTATGAACCTTTAGATGATTATTTTTGGTTAGAATGCAAACCAAAAAAAGTGTAAGAATGAAATAAAACAATTCCTTGGTTGTTGTTTGTCAAAGGAGAGATCCAAAATTAATATTACACCAGGCAATATTTAACGGGCGTTTGGGTAGTTTTTCTTTCTACATTGAAAAAAAAGAGATTAGCATACTTAGGGTCTGTGCACACTTTACGAAAACTTCCGTACGGAAACCCACCACAATCCGATCCGCAAATAAAGGGAGAAAGGTGGCAGAGTGGTTATGACTCGCCTGCCAAATGTAATGCGTGACTGCAGCGTGAGTGACCCCGGTTCGAATCCCGGCCTCGCCCTTTCTTTCTAGTTCGACAGGAAAATCGAACTGAACGTCGAGTCCTTCGGATGGGGACTTAAAGCTAGTCTGACCCGTGAACTTTACACGTAAAAATCCCACGGCAGTTGAAAGTCGGTAAGAGCAGGGAGAAATCTCGCTGCCTGGTATGGCCAAATTGATAGCTAGGTTTTCCAAGTGTGCCCACATCCACTCCTCACCCTGTGCCCCCCCCAAACATTTTTTAATTTTTAAATGGGGTAGGCGCTGCACTTGCGGTGATGCGCTCTCCAGGGGAGAGCAGCCTGAATTTCACAGAGATAAGTCTCTGTGACTAGAATATACCAAATACCAAAATAAAGTAAAAGAAAGTAAAAAATAAGCGGATGGGACATGAGCATGTAATGTGCACACACCTTCATACAAAGTTCTTACATCCAGAGTTTTTTTAATTTGTGGATTGCGGACAGGTTTCCGTAGAGAAGTTTTGGAAAATGTGCACACAGCCTTACCGCTTTATTTCTTTACTCATGCTTGGCATTTATTATTATGTCTATTTCATTTTGGGTTGACGAAGATTCAGTGGTATTTTTGTCGTATGTTCTTACCCTAAAGTGGGTTAGGTGACATTGGTAGCGAGGAGGCAGGAAGAAGGATGGAAATAGGGTAAAAAAAAATAAAAAAAGGATGGAAATGGGGGGGGGGGGGGGGGGAGTTGAGGATTAAACCTGTTGATTCTGAATCGGATAATTGCGAACAATTAATGTCTTCAAGGATACAACCAGATTGGGAAAAAAAATGAATTCTGTTTGGGAAACGTTTGACAAACAAATGCAAACCACTGAAACAAAATTTGATGGCTTGGAGTCAAAACGGACTATCTTCAGATAGTCCATTGACCGTATTATTGGATTTATTACAAAAACTAATAACTTGTAGCAAACAATGATTGCAGAAATATAAAAAGGGGGTTTTGCTTTTTATATTTCAGCAGTCTTTTTTTTTTATACAAGTTATTAGTTTTCGTAACAAGTTCAATAATATGTCAATGGATTATCTAAAGATAGTCCGTTTTGACTCCAAGCCATCGCTGAATGTACCAACAACGAAAAAAGAAAGGATGGGTAAAGTGAAACAAAAATTATCCCTGTGTTAGTTAATCAAACTTTGTACACAATGATAAAGCAGGTAACATTTTGATTACAATTTCATCTTTACAAATGCGAAACTTCAATAGGAATTGTTCTGAAATAATTAAGGGGAGTAATTTCATGGTGTGTGGGAGTGATCTTGCCTAATTCAATCGGTCAAACAGGGGAAGCTACTCTACTTTCAGGTAGATCCCAAGCTCTCGCCTTGTGTGTTTGAGTAGACTTACATCACTTAGAGCACTGTGCGTCATTCTAAAATTGATGTAATTTATATTTTTACGTCACAGTTTGCAAGTTGTATCACTTTGTAGCAACTGGCCACCCCTTATTTATTTTTTCTAAAAGAAAATGTTTGCAAGTCGCTGACTCACATCCTGCGGTTTTAAGCTTCGCCGCCATGCCGCCATTGTTGCTATGATTTTGACCGAATAAGTCAAGGTAATTAACTCTAATTTTCACAAAGTGCTCTCCCCTAGTTTTTTCCCCTGAAAATCGTCTATTGAAGACCAAATTTTTTTTGTTTGTTTTTGTTTTTAAGCTTCATTACTTTCGAAAATGTAATCTTTACAAATGCGAAAATGCTTTCTTCAATTGAAGAACAAAGGTTTGGGTGTGGGTTTTTTTTTAAGCTTCATTACTTTCAGAAAATTATGTGCATGTTTAACATCTTTTGATTTAATATCATTATACAAAAAAACACCAATTGTGATTTTGACCATAACATGCAAAGACATATAGTCAGGAATGCTATAACAATATGCCAAATTTTAATTTTTAATGCTTTAACTTTTTAATGTGTCCTTGATTGCACACAACTCGGTTGCAAATAAAAATCGGAATGTTCTTCATAATAAACAAATCATTGATTTTCTTTCCTCTTTTTTAAACCAAAACCTTACAAATTTGGACTCCCTGGAGGAAACTGGACAGTATCACAAATCTCTCTAGAAATATGAATCAAAACTTGTTGAGATTTGATATGCTTTAGATTTCTGCATTCCCTCGAAGACGGTGCATGGCTGCCCATGTGGCGAGGGTAATCAAAAACGGTCACGCACGTAATGTTCTCACCCCTAACTGATGCATTTGTACCATAGTGTTCAAGTGATTCAGCCATTGGGATGACCTCTGGATTCATTTGTCAAGAAACAACAACAGATTTCTGCATAAAGTATTTGACCTAATGCGATATCCAGAGTTATTGTTCATTGCGGTTTTCTTCAAGTTTCTTTGGAGTTACTCTCTGAAACTTTTCTTTGTTTTTGTTCTTAGGTAAACACAAAGAGGTGTAAGTAATGGTCAACCTAGCTCGCCAATTTGACCGCCAGGTGGCATAACGCTCGAGTGGGGCTAATCCTCTCAATATTCTTCGTTGGGGATAAAGAGAAAGAGAGAGAGGGAGGGACTTTCTCTTTATCCCCAACTAAGAAAATAGAGAGGATTAGCCCCACTCGAGCGTCATGCCACCTGGCGGTCAAAACAGCCAGCTAAGCCGCTCATTAAAAGGCGTGTAAGGGCATCACAATATTTCATATTAAACCAGGGAGTCAATACTCTCAATGGGGTCACTTTTCTCTTCGTAACAACACTGGCAGTTGAGGGCTGCATTCAGAGTGTTAATGTAATATTTTCTCTATGCAAGATCTTTCTGCATGTCCTCGCTCGATCCGCTGGAACCCGACCCAGAGCTCCCTCCTTTGACCTCCGACTCCAGTGATGACCTTGAGCCGAAGCTGGCGGTGTCCTTGGCCTTCATCTTGTTGAGTTTCTCCACGGTGGACAGCGTGGGCAGGTCGTTGAGGGGGTTAGAGGTCATCAGGTTCAGACCTGGACATCAGAACCACATGCTTCATACAGTGGAACCTCTTATAAGACCTTAACAAATAATCCAAAATGAGGTCTTATAAGGGAGGTAATTTTAATACTTACAAAGAAGGGCAATGTCTCAGAGAAGTAGGTCTTATCTGGGAGGGAGTCTTAAAATGGGAGGTCTTATAAGGGAGGTTCCACTGTAACAGACTTCCAGTGTTGATCATACACACACATTTGATACAGAACTGAGAGGTTGAGCATTATGGCCAAAAAAGACCCCATTTCTGTTTTTAATCATTCTAGCTCTAGTTCCCTGTTCATAGAGCACTGTGCCTTGTACGCTGGTGCATCTTAAAGACACACTGACCCACCACGATTAAGTCCCTTGGTTTTTTTCTGAGTAGCTGTGACCCACATACAAATGCCCCCAACTTGAAATTGAGGCTGCTCTTTAAAATGATGTTTCGTTTTCAATTTGGGGGCATTTGTATGGGAGTCAAACCTGGTCAAAATAAGATTTCTTACCAGCTATGACATGGAAAACGTGTGAAACCCATGATCTGGTGGGTCTTTACTTAAGTAAGATATTTTTCTCTATTTTCTGTTATAAAAAAAACCCACCCAAAAACGAAAGAAAAAAAGAAAACAATCACAAAAGTCTGGAACAATGAAAAGTTCCAGATGAAACACAGTCTATTAGATTCTTGGGGGAGGGTGTGTGTGTGGTTTTTTGGGTGGGCAAGGGTCCCTACTTACATTCATCAGCCATGTCCCAGGCGTCTCGGTCGGCAGCATGGTCGCGGACATACTCCAGGACCGTGTCCAGTTTGCTGTCTTGAGCCTTGTGTCTGCAGACAACAACGTCGAGAAGAACGCACGATACGGATGGGCCTCACAAACAGGAAAAGGCATAGCAAGAAGAGGGGGAGAGGGGGGGGGGGGGGGGGTGTAGAAGGATACAAGTACAGTAAAAAAAAAATCAAGCTGATTCCAAAAAAGAGGGTACAACCCAAAAACTTTTTTTTGTGGTCCCAATTTAATCCTTGTAGCAAAACGGTTTTTTTCATTTATGAAATTTCAGTCCTTTAAATTTTGACAAAAGGGACTTAAGGCTGTGTCAGACCAATTGACATAGGCTAGAATAACAAGGCTACATCAAAATGTTGTTATGCTAAGCATAGTTGTGCGGGGATTGTCTTTAGCCACGACAAGCTCCTAGCATGACATCATCAGTCTCCAAAATCCCCCCGAAGACGGAGTGTGGCTGCCCACATGGCGGGGAATAATCAAAAACGGTCACACGTAATGTTCTCATCCGTAGCTGATGCGCTTGTACCATAGTGTTCAAGTGCTTCCGCTGCTGGGATGATCTCTGGAGTGTTTTAGCCAGGGTACGTCAACAACAATAACAAAAAGGGCCGTGTACTTCCAGCCGACCACTGACCTCAAGGGGGGCGACTCCAGCATGCAGTGCACCATCTTGATCACCACCTTCTGCAGCACGGCATTGTGGGAACGCACCATCGCCATCAGCGAGTCACGCAGACGAGGCTGCCTCAGCAGCTGCTGACATGTCTGGAAATAGGGGAGAGAATTCAGATTTCAGGGGGTGTAATGCTCAATGGTTAACCTAGCTCGCCAATTTGACCGCCAGGTGGCATAACGCTCGAGTGGGGCCAATCCTCTCTATATTCTTAGTTGGGGATAAAGAGAGAGAGGGAGAGGAGTCCCTCCCTCTCTCTCTCTCTCTCAATACGCCCAACTAAGAATATCGCGCGCTAAGCCCCTACTGCTTTGATTGCCCCCTGGCGGTAAAATGCGCATCCTAAGTTGTTCATTTACCCTTTACATAAGGGAGATAATTTGGAGGGCGGATCCTTCATTATAAAAACTATGGACCTGAAATGACAAAAACAATGCAAACGTTCCGCAACAGATGAATCTTATTTCACGACACATAGGACAATACATGTTCCCAGTTAGTCTGTGCCAACAACAAAATCCCCTCAGTGATCAAAATGTCTGCTATTTAAACTTAAACATAACATGTTTATGCTGCTTAACAATTTACACACAAGCAGAGAGAGAGAGAGAGAGAGAGAGAGAGAAACAGAGAGAGAGAGAGAGAGAGAGAGAGAGAGAGAGAGAGAGAGAGAGAGAGAGAGAGAGAGACACAGAGAGAGACAGAGAGAGAGAGAGAGAGAGAGAGAGAGAGAGAGAGAGAGAGAGAGAACGTTTTAATGAACCGGGCCATCTGCCAATGTCAAAGGAAACAGTGGGAAGGGGAAATTGTTAACTCAAACCAAAAAAAGAGAGAGAGAGATAGAAACACCAATTGCAAGAGTGTTCACTGTCAGTTAGCAAAATTTTGAGTCTATTAATCTCTTCATCACTTCTGCCATGGTTTTAGCCTTTGTCAGTCACTTTGTCGGTTATAACTAAAGACCAAAGACTATAATCAAATTTGTTGGGGGACGGGGGGGGCGAGTGTCAGAGATTCACCCATAGATTTTTCCTTTGATGTTGGAGTTAATGGTTAGTGAATATTATCATTCGGAGACAACAGAAGTGCTACAATATTATTTCACATTGGATTTTCGTCAAAGTAAAATGTCCCTGGCTTTCTTAGGCCAACTAGATACAGTCGACCCCCTCTTTTAAGACCTTCAAAAAATCTTGAAAAATCAGTCGTAAAAGAGGGGGGTCTTAAATCAGGGGTGACCAAAACAATGCACTCACTACACCGTATATGACGCACAGCACATGCATACACTAAAACTAAAACATGCTTTTTCCGCCATCTTTGAATGAAACATCCGCGGTCTACCTCAACGAGCGAAAACAGAAAGTGTGCTCGACGGCCCGTGTTACACTCACACACAAACTACACATAACAGTACAGACCTAATTTTTGCCATAACAGACCTACTAAATACTGGATTCTGCACAACGACAGAACACAACACAAAACATGACAAAGTTACGCTCTGGCAGTTCATTTTCAGTCACAGTTTGCACACACGGAACTTTTACCGCGCATACAACTCGGCTGACAAAATGGCGCCGCAAATACGAAATCACGGCAAACGCTAATGCGCCAGCTGCTTTCATTTATCAGATTTTGTGAGTTGTTTTCATTCAGCGAGTGTTTCAGTGCACACACTAACGCCGATTTATCAGTTTGATAACGGAAAGGAGCTGCTTTTCAACTTATGGAGTGTGACCGATCACCTAGTTTCAACTTGGGAGTTGACTTCGCATTTAGGCCTACGTGTGCACAGAGTTTGTAAAGATCGACACGATCGCGACTGTTTCAATTCAAACTTTGATCATAAACTGCTCAGTGATGACACATGTGCATAAAAGTGGTGACATTTAGTGGTCAGATCGTGATATCGCTGATTAAATTCTTCAATTTCGGCATGAGAACGGTTCGTTTTTACCGAGATTGACCTAACAACAGTGGTACCCAGCTGTGCGTCGGCTCGAACTGAGGTCGAGAAGGATAGATATCATACGTTTTTGCGACTGATAATTGTCAGAATGTGTTGCATCGGTCGTAAAATCAACAAGATTTACGGTCGTAAAACGCGTTAGAGGGGGAGTCGTAAATGAGGAGGCAAGTTTTGAAGAAAAACGACCCGTCATTCATATTTCAGTCGTAAAAGAGGGGAGGTCGTAAATCAGAGGGCCGTTCGTGAGGGGGTCGACTGTACAGCAAAGAAACAGTATTTTAAAGAAATACACAGAAGAGTCAGAGTACAATCTCACAGAGGTGTTTTCAGCAAAGTAGAGCAGGATCTTGGAGGCCAGGAGGTAGAGGCGTTCATCCAGCGACCTGAAGGGAAGCTGGGTCAGAGACTGCAGCAAGTCCTCCTGTGTACCACACACACACACACACACACATGCGCGCACACACACACATACACACACACACACATGCATATATGCATGCTCACACACTCACATACACATGCACACTGCATGCACACACACACATACTCATGTATGCGCGTGCACACACACACACACATACACATGCATGTATGCATGCTCACACACTCACATACACACACACACACACACACACACATGCAATCAGTGAATAACTATAGAAATCTGCCACAGGTTCTCATCATTTATTTGCTAAACCCCCATGGAGCTATGAAGTGCTTTTTCAACGCCTATATCCGTGACATTGACCCTTTTGCCGCCAAAGTCGCATTTTAGCACCACAATGATTTAACACCTACGTCACTAAAAGGCATCAAATTGGGGTCTATTATCCAAAGACCCTATTGTCTTAGTTTTGGGAAGTAAGGATAGACCTTATTTTATATATGTCACAGAAGAATCCCCAAATACTGCAGATGGATTTTGTTCTCTAGCCAGGTAAATTTAATGGACATTTTTGGCCGAAATGTGGCTGGCGGTGAAAGGGTTAATGGAGCTATCATGAACCAGATAAAGCACGACGTAAATTTTATTGACTGGATGATTAGGATTATCCATTTACTGCTTGTAATTTCTTTGTTCTGCTTTGCTGTGCACTAAAAGCTGTGCCTGCTCAACTACACTTACATCTATCATGCGATGCATATTTTTCACGGCTTGAGTCTTTCGGATGAGACGATAAACCGAGGTCCCGTGTGCCCATGCATTTAGCATACGTTAAATCCAGTGGCAACGAAAAATTTGTCATTTGGTCAAAATTTACCCCTCCCTTTCCTTCCTCATCAGTCACACAAAAATCGCATGCAAAAAAAAATGGGTGGTGCGCCTCTGGCTGTGACGCGCTCTCCAGGTGGGAGCAACCCGAATTTCACAGAGACGCCTCTGTGACTATAAAGTACCTAATAACTAATAATAATAATGGCTGAAGATGAAACATTAAACAGCTGTAAAGAAAAAGCATTCAAATCCTCCCTCGAAATGATACCAAAGAATTTGCCAAGCACATGAAAAAGACGCATTAGCATTTAGACGAAACTGGCCAAACACAGAGAAGCTTACGACATCCAGCCAAGGGAATGTACACTGCGCTACAAGCTTCTTCCGATTTGACAGCGTGTGTGGAACTCTCAACAACAGTCTGTACATTTTGTGTGTGTTTGCTTGCATGGCTTTTTGGTCGAACAGAACAAGCGCATTTACATGTTTATGCATAACTCTCACATCCCTGTTCATGTCCAATTTGCCAACTGTGGCAACTCTGTGAGGCATGATTCTGATGAAATGCTACTGTCTCAATGAATCTGAGGAAATTCTACTAGTTTTGTTCACTACATTCATGTAGACCAGTGCACAAATCTGATACAGAAATACAGATATTTCATCAGATTCGTGTTAATGAGGTTCTACAAATAACGAAACGAGTAGGATTTCATCAGGGTCGAGTTTCTCTAGATAACAGTCACCGCGCAAATAACGCTTACGCCAAGCGGGGCCTAAGAAACACTTTAGAAAACGTTTGCGGAAGAATATTACAAGCTCTTGTCTGATTGGTCAAATTTTTAAAATTATTTTAACCAAACTTTAATGGACCAATCAACAACAAGAAATGTATTCACCCCATGCTAGTCACGTAATAGTTCACCAAGAGATACTTTGGGAGTAGCCACAAAACGTTTTTGGCAAACGTCGGCGAAAGAGGTGTTTCTTAGCACCGTTTTTGCCGATTTGCGCTCACGCTACGTAACGTTAGCCCTCGTGAAACGGCCCCCTGATTCATCCTTTACAGTTGGATAGTCGTACGACCTCAGTTGGATGTGTGGATGGGCCCCTTTACAATCAGCTGCGCCTGCTCACCTTCCCACACACCAGCTCGGTGTTCTCAATGGCCAGCAGCTCCAGGGTCTGCAGGGTGAAGCGCAGGGTCTCTGCGTCGTTACTGCCTGACAGCTCCACCAAGGCTCCAACTGCACACACCAACAGCCACGTTTACTATTCTACCTCTCCCCACCAAGGCTCCAACTGCACACACTGGCATGGGAATTAGAGAAGACAAAAAAGACTGAAAATTGGGGTCTGGAAGCAGGCATAGGAACAAGGAATAAAAAACAACAACTGAAAACCGTGTGTGTTGGGATACAGCCCCCAGAAAATGAAGCTTCTTCTGTTATCTAAGCCTTAAAAACAGTATTAGAGATAAGACTGATATATTTAGTTCATTTTGCATTCATTTATAACCAATAATTTAAGTCTTACTCATTGGGCTTCTTTTTTTATATTTCATAAATGTCCTCTTGGACCATCAAAAAAGCTGAAATCAGCCAACAGACTGACAATTCCCATGCCTGACACACCAACTGCCACGTTTACTATTCTACCTCTCCCTGTGTAAAAATAGTTCCCCCACCTTCTGGAAGTTCTGTGCTTGTAACTTCCTCTAATCTGCCACTCTTTGACTCTGCCTTTTCCCTTTGTTTTCTGTAATCTAATATCTTTCTGACTTATCGGCCCATTGTCCTGACCTTTAAAAAAAAAAAACCTTCCAAATAATTTTTCTCCTTTGAACTCCTCCGAAATCGGAATGTGTCAGCTGTATGCAGCGGGGACACCAGTGAAAACTGAAAAACGGACACATATATACCTTACCCATTATGGCCATATGGCCTGGGAACACAGAAGAAGAAGTAGAATTATTCTACTCGATGTTACTAAAAAATATATATAAAGTGCTGGTTCAGTCAGGCACAGTGTTCATTCTTACGCACAGACGTGTGTCTGTGAAGCTCAAGTCTCCCAACTGACGCATTGGATATCAAACCAGTGTGTCACAGAACGTAACAAACTTTCACCTGACGCACAGTTTTTTACAAAATGTTAAAGAATTATAATGAGAGACCCCCTAAAATATCTTAGGTGTCCCTCTAAAAAAAATCTAGAGGAATATTTCGTGCGCTGAGTCCTACCCCCTGATTTCGAAGCTAAACTGGAGGCAAAATGTTAAGCAACCCCCTTCCCCGTGGGGATACCGGGGGGGTCTTCCGTACAAATAGTTCCCCCACCTTCTGGAAGTTCTGTGCTTGTAACTTCCACTAATCTTTCACTCTCTTTGACTCTGCCTTTTCCCTTTGCTTTCTGTCATCTACTATCTTTCTGCCTTATTGGCCCATTCTCCTGCCTTTAAAAAAAAAAATCTTCCCAATTTTCTCCTTTGAGCTCCTCCCAAATCGGAATGTGTCGGCTGTACGCAGCGGGGAGACCAGTGAAAACTGAAAATCAGACACATACGTACCTTACCCATTATGGCCATATTGCCTGGGAACGCAGAAGAAGAAGAAGAAGAAGAAGCAACCCCTATAACGTAATCTGCATGTAAGCAAAGTGAAATTAGTTGTGCAGGTCGGTAAATAGATAGGCTAAACTTGCATTGGTTTACAAATAAAAATCTGAGCCAATCACTCTAGGAAATATTTTGCATTGTTTTGCAAAAGCTTGCTTAACTTTATGGCTCCAGTTTAGAATCAACTCTGATGCAACACGGGTGCCAGAGTGAGCTGTACTCATGGTCGCATGTGCTGAACCAGCCGTAGCCACACAGCAGTCAACGCTGAAGGAAGAAATGCAACGCAATCGAAAAGTACTGAGCAAGCCCATCTTTTTGCTTTGAGTAAAAATTGTTTAAAATTCTTGTTACTATTACGTCTTTGCCTCAGTATTTGAAATGACCTCTCAGTGTTTTGACCAGACGGTCATTTGATCATTCAGACAAATGAACAAGGGAACAAAGTACCATATTTTACGGACAATAAGGCGATACTTTTTTCCCCAGACTGAGACCCCTGCGCCTTATAATGTCACTGATAATATAGTAAGGAAACAGAGTAACAAAATCTGAATTTTGAGTCAAATTTGGGGGGTGTGCCTTATAACCAGGTGCGCCTTATAGTCTGTAAAATACGGTAAGTTGCAATATTTTGGAACCATCTTCATTTCACTCTGCATTGTAAACACCGGAACATTATCTCAACCAGTCTCACTATCAAGATGGCTGTCGAGGGAACATTTTAAAATAACATCATATTTTGGGCCCAACGTGTCTTGTTATAATATAAATGAGCAAAACAGACCAACAACAACACCAAAATCATTGAACAACATACAAAATATTAAAGCACTTAAAGTCTTAACCCTTTCACCGCCAATGTCACATTTTAGCACCACAATGATTTCACACCCATGTCATGAAAAGTCCTCAAACCAGGGTCTGTTATCCAAAGAGCCTATTTTCATAATTTTGGGAGGCAAGGATAGGCCTTACTTTATACATGTCACAGAGGAATCCCCAATATTGCAGATGATTTGTTTCCTCTACCCAGGTAAGATTAATGGACATTTTTTTGTTGAAAAATGGCTGGCGGCGAATTAAGGTACAAAAAAACTACCATATTTTTGCCAACTATAAGGCAATACTTTTTTTCCATGCGCCTTATAATGATAATATGATGAACAAAATACTAAAAAAACACTTAATAACATAATCTGACTTTTAAGCAAAATTTGAACGGTGTGTGGTGTGTGACTGTGTGCTTCTCTATTAGTGTGTGTGTTTGCGCAATAACGTAGCTCATGAACTTTGATTGCAATTTTGTTTCTTTTCTTATGATATTGTAATATTGTTTCCAATTTTGTGGTTATGAACAGGGCTTTGTTTAAATAATATTATTTTATGATATTTGATTTGATTGTAGCGAGTCTTATGCGTATAATGACTTATTTGTGTGTTTTTTTGTCTATGTAAAGTGCTTTGAGCTCCCTGCAAAGGGAGTAAAGCGATATATAAATGTTCAGTACTATTACAGTGAAACCCGTTTAGTACGAATTCCAGGGGAGAGGGCCAATTTACTCGTTGTAAGCATTGCTCGTTCAAACCATTTTATCGATTTTGGCAACCCTGATGAACCTATCAATCGGTCCTCACATCTACTGCGATGTGCGTGTTGGTAAAGTGTGAAAAGACAGAAAAACGGAAACAACACACTTACCCAACAAAGCATGGTTGTAAGCCCAGTATCCTGTATCCATAGGGTTTTTAATGCCGATTACATACACTTTAAAACAGTTTATTAACACACGATAACATCAAAAACATAAAATCCACACACGCGCTTTAAGAGAAAGTTAAAATTTCCCGGAAGTCACAAGATCAGTGCGCAAAGAGTGAGTCCAGTGTCGTCTGCTTGCGCTGCAGACACCCAAGTTGTTATATCGGCCAATCAGAATGCCGCTTACATATCGAGGGGTCAGTCAAGATGGCAATGCTGTTGTCAGTGTGTTCTCGTTCTAGCCAGAAAGCTTGACTTTGGGATGGCGGTGTGGTTGTAAGTGCGTTCTCGTTCTAACCGCGTAGTTTTTGCATAAAAGCTTGACTTTGGGAGTCAATAAATTGTACGTTATATGCAAGTTGCTCGTTGTAGCGAGCTCGTTGTATGCAGAATTATTTAACAAGGAAAAAGAAGGCTTGTGGTCGGGAATTTTGAAACCACTCGTTAAACACGGGCTCTCGTTTAAACCGTACTCGTACTAAATGGGTTTCCCTGTATTATTATTATTAAGGTGCGCATTATAGTCCAAAAAATGCGGTACTTAAATGTCCCTAATCATCAAACAGAAAAAGGGAAGCAGACAAAAACAGCACATTGCCATTTACCAGGTCCACGTCGACTGGCCATGACGGCTCGTATCTCGGGGTTAAAGGCCAGCTCCAGCAGGATGCAGGACACAGTGCGCTGACATGTCAGAGTGCCGTTGTGTGCCGCGTGGCACAGGTCGTCCAGTCTGCACACATGGTTTTTGTCACCAAGTCTTCTTCTTCTTCTTCTTTGATCGCTCAGACAGCTTCCTGTCAATTATGAGCGCAGATGCGTCATGCTGCCGTTATGTGCCTAAATAAGAAATAGTTAGGCCCAGCATGTCCGACTTCGGCTGGAGGAAATCTTTTTGAAAGTGTTTCTTGAAAAAAGGCAGGAGAATGGACCGGGAAAGGCAGAAAGATAGTAGATGACAGCGAGCAAAAGGAAAAGGCAGAGTCAAAGAGAGTGACAGTTTCGAGGAAGTTACAAGCACAGAACTTCCAGAAGGTGGGGGAACTATTTATACCAAAGACCCCCCCGGTATCCCCACGGGGGGGTCACTAAGTCAACATCCTGTCTCTCTTCACTTCTTTTTCCTTTTTGGTGAAGAGAACATTTTTGTGTGTCTTGTGTCGGTGGTGAATCACTTTCTCACGGGTGCGTCTCCTGAAAAATGGAGAAAAAAACACTGAAAGGCAGGGGTACAGGTGGTGCTGAGGCCCCGCCAGGGTACAGAGGCATAGCCCCATCAACAGAATTTCTGTTTCTGGGGAAAAAAGCCACACAACTGAAATCCGTGTAAAACGGACATAGTTGTTGCACCCATGCCTTCTGTATTTCATAAACAATGTCACAGACATTTCTTTCACGTAATCCATTTACATTGTGCATCATGTCTTATGAAACACTGTCTGTATTTCATCAGAAAGTTCACAGACGATTCTTTCGCATTTACACATTTACACTGTGCATCCTGTCACACGTTTCACAACCTGTATTTTGGGGGAAATCCCCTTGCATTAACTCATTTGCATCGCAACGATTTTGAATTGCTAAAAGAATTCACAAATCATTCCAGCCATACACACAAACTAAACATACATAAACAAAAGGAGAAATGAAAGAAGATTACGGGTTTTTACTTCAGGTTTAGACATAGGGAAGTGGTAGATCAGACTTTTTTTTTATATAGACTTCATATAAAAAAAACTCTACACCGATTGGTTCCCCCACAACAAACCACTACAAAAGCAAAGTCAGAAGCAAAATTGTGGTCTAAGGGAGCGAAGCGAGTTTAGAAGTGACCAAGGTATGGTGTGCACACAGATTTACTTCCCTTGAAGCAAATGCATCAAATTGACAGCTATCTATTAATTCTGAACATATATGTCCGTAACGAATTGAATGAGTTAAACATGTACACTATACAGTCTATTGGATGAACCACTAGCTAACAAACACGATGTCCACATAAAGGGCTGTCACAGACTTGTCTCTCACCCCCGATCGGCGGCCACTGTGATCTTGTTTTCTTCCGAGTCGGCCACAATGGTGTAGATGGCGCTGGCGGCTTCCTGCATGGCTCGGGGAGAGGGCGCATGGAGCAGAGCCATCAGGGTGCTCACACCCCCTGATTCCACAAAGGTGTCCTGAGAAAAACAATGGAGCCATGACTTTTCCATACAATTACTGTAAAGCATCTTGCAAACGCCCACCCCCGACTTTGGAGCAATTTTCTTGCATAGGGTAATGTACCTTGTAAATGCCCTCCCCCTCCCCTATTTTGGAGCAAAATTTGTGCATAGAGTTAATAGACGATTTTCTGAAGAAAAAAAACTAGGGGAGAGCACTTCGTGAAAATTAGAGTTGATTACCTCGACTTACTCGGTCAAAACTATGGCAGCATGGCGGCGAAGCTTGAAGCCGCAGAATGCAAGTCAGCGATTTGGAAACATTCTTTTTTTTTAGAAAAATGAGGGGTGGCCAGTACCCATAAACTAATAGAACTTGCAAAATGTGACGTAAAAATATAAATGACAACAATTTCAGAATGATGCACGGTGTTCTAAGTGCTATATGTCAACTCAAACACACAAAGCGAGAGCTGTGGATCTACCTGATGGTAGAGTGACTTCCCCTGTTTGGCCGATTGAATCAGGCAAGATCCCTCCCACACACCATGAAATTACTCCCCTTAATGATTTCCGAACAATTCCTATTACCTAATAAACGCCCAACTCCTACTTTGGATCTAGAAGGGGAAATTTAGGCAGCAATTAATTTGGTGTAGATAGAAAAAGGATGCAAAAGTGGCGTGACCAAGAACACATGTTGATTTGTCGTGACATAGTTTCAAGAAAAACAAGTCAAAGAAATTATCCTGGGGGCCGTTTCACAAGGGCTAACGTTACGTTGCGCTCGCTCAAATCAGCAAAAACGGTCTAACAAACACCTTTCGTTTGCTGATAGTTCGCGTGGCGTTTTGTTCTTGCCAAACACCGAGCAAGCGGCGAACTATCCGGAACTAGTAGGGGGTGAATACATTTCTTGTTGTTGATTGGTCCATTAAAGTTTGTTTTTAAAAAAAATGTTGACCAATCAGACAAGAGCTTGTAATATTCTTCCGCAAACGTTTTCTAAAGTGCTTCTTAGGCCCCGTTTGGCGTAAGCGTTATTCGCGCGGAGACCGTTTTCAAAAGAAACTCGACCCTGGTAAATGCACCCCCCCCCCCCCCCTCATCCCACTTTAACCCCTTCACTGCCAAGCCCATTTTCTGTTCTGAGGCAACTATTTGCCAAGCCGTTTTAGGTTGCGGAGTCTAGCGCAAAAACTACTGAATAAAAGTGCATATAACCTATACTTTTCAGAAAGGGAATTGAATATACTATCTTTCGAGAACACTTTCACATGCATTAGAACATACTGCTAAAAGCATATGGATAGAAAAAGGGAAACTCTTAGAATGACACAGACAGATTTTTCTGTGATGGGGCAGTTTATAACAGGTCACTGGAACTTGACACAAATATCTTGACGGGGTAGTGAAGAGGTTAACCCTTTCACCGCCAATGTCGCATTTATGCACCACAATGGTTTAACACCCATGTTACTAAAAGGCATCAAATCAGGGCCTGTTTTCTGAAAACGTTACTTTCTTAATTCCGGGAGGTAAGGATAGGCCTAATGCTATACATTTCACAGAGGAATTCCCAATAATGCAGATGCATTTTTATTTCTACCCTGTTCAGCGTAATGGTATTGTTTTGCTATAAAAAATTAAAAAAGGCTGGCGGCGAAAGGGCTAAGATCAACCACACTTCTGCACCACAAAAACTTACAGTATTTTTATAACATGATTGATAATATAGTAAGAAAATATAACAACAAGTTTTGTGTACATTTGGGCGGTGGGGAGGGGTGTGTGCATGCGTTAAAGTCCGCAAAATACAGTAACAATTTTTTTTTTTTGGGGGGGGAGGGTATCACTTCACATTACTTTACTCTCTCACTACAAAACATACATAACACAGAAATCATCACTTCACAAGACTTTTTTTTTTTTCACTTCTTTTTTTCCCCATATGTATTATTCGTTTATTATTGTCTTCATTACAAACAAAATTGTTCATTGACAAAATCATCGTGTCCAAGTGCCCACATAGGTATTGAACAAAGCAAACTATGTGCTTATATTTAACCAGCAATAGCCTTAAACTTTTTAGTCCGTCACCAAGACGGACTATTGCGATGGGCTGGTTTGTCTGTTTTTGTTTGTTTGTTTGTTATTTTTTTTTATTTTTCTGTCTGTCCCAAGGATATCTCCCGAACCGCTTGACCGAATCGCGTCAAAGTTTGTGTGAAGGTGTGCCTCCTTAATAGGAAGAGATCGGCGCAAACCATTTTGCCGTCGTGACCTTGACCTTGACGTACGACCTTGAAAACCGAAAATCTATTTTTAGCCATATCTCGGGCACCGATCAACATAGGATGTTGAAACTTGGTATGAAGGTGGTTTGGCTTATGCCCGTTCTGATGATGGCATACCGATCAAGGTCAACGTCAAGGTCAAAAAGATCGCTGGAGCCTGAAAATCGGACGGTCATTTTTTTCTCCTTCTGTCTGTCCCAAGGATATCTTTCGAACGGGTTGACCGAATCACGTCAAATTTTGTGTGCTGGTGTGTCACCATGAGAGGAAGGCATCCGCATAAACCATTTTGCCGTCGTGACCTTGACCTTGGCGTACGACCTTGAAAACCGAAAATCTTTCAGGGGCCATAACTCCCACACCATTAGTGTTAGAGTCTTCAAATTTGGCTTGAAGGTACTTTGGCTTATGCCCGTTCTGATGGTGGCATACCGATCAAGGTCAAGGTCATGGTCCGGGTGATCAGTAGGCCTTGAAAGTGGTAGGGGTCTACACATTGGGTTTTAAGCCATTCCACATTGGTACTTGACAGAAGCGCTTCAGATTGTGTGTGGTACTGTATACCCTAGAGAAGAAAACATCCAAGCATAAATTATCACCATGCTGACCTTGACCTTGAAAACCGAAATTTCCTTCTTTGCGCTATATGTTTCTTCTTCAAGCTGTATCTCGTGAACTAGAAGACAGAATCCCTTCCAATTTTGTGTCAGGATGTGACACTCTACGGGGTGTCGCAAGTGCGTGGCATTGCTGGTGACGGACATGTCTGCCGCTCGGCGACGCCCTTGTTTCTTTTTTTTCTCTCCATTCCCTTTTCCTTAGATTTTTGCACAATCTTTATTTTCCCCTTTCTCTTCTTTAGACATATCCCTCCCTCTCTCTCCCTATCTCTTTTTTTTCTCTCTCTCTCTTTTATCGCTATCTCTTTCTCGCTCTCTCTCTGTCTGTCTCTCTTTCTCCAATCTGCCTCTCTCTCTCTCTCTCTCTCTCTCTCTCTCTCTCTCTCTCTCTCTCTCTCTCTCTCTCTCTCTCTCTCTCTTTTTGTTTGTATTCTTATTCACTTTTTGTAGGGTCCTATCAGACGTAATCAAACAATCTGGCAAACTACAGCAATAGTTTCATAGGTTCCAGCTCTGGGCGTTTTCCTGACCGCACCAGAGCTGGTAGGTCAGCGGTACCTGGATGGAGGGGATGGTGAGGATCTCAGCCAGGGCCTCCACAGCGTGCTCCTGGGTGACCTCATCCCGCGACATGGCCAGAACCATCAGCACCTCCACACTGACAATAGAGGACCCCACACATAAATTATACATTGTATTTTACAGACTACAAGGCAATACCTTTTTTTCAGACTGAGACCCCTGCGCCTTATAATGAAGTCAGAAAGTGTTATGACAAAATCAATATTTTTTGTAACAATTTTTGGGGTGCGCCTTATAAAACGATGCGGCTTATAGTCTGTAAATTATGGTACATGTATATGCATACAGTGGAACCTCCCTTATAAGACCTTCAAAAATCATCCAAAGTGAGGTCTTATAAGGGAGGGGTCTTATAAGGGAGGTAATTTTATTACTTGAAAAGAAGGGCAATATCTCAGAGAAGTAGGTCTTATATGGGAGGGAGTCTTATAATGGGAGGTCTTATAAGGGAGGTTCCACTGTGCAAGAACACACAATTTGGCATTTAGACATGAACAGATACACATTTGCACACAAACTTGCATACGAAATACATGTTGCCACACGCAAACACACACATGCGCATGCCAGTGCCTGGATGCACGCGCGCACACAGTGTCACACACACACACATACACAAACACACACCACACATATAGTTGTCGTCACACAAAATAGAAAACGGCAGAAGAACATGCAGTATGAATGAAAATCTGTTTAACGTCCTCCGGTCTGGAACAGACACATATGGGACATTAATAGATATAAAGATGGAGGGAACGATCCTGGAGGCAATGCCTGGAGGCAGTGCAACACCAAAAAAGTCCCGATTTTTTAACAATACAGATATGTATAATGCAGTATCTACATTAGTGAAGAACATGCAGTAGCTATCCCCAATGGTAGTTATACCGACCCCCCTTCTGCCACGATGAGAAATTTGTTGTCGTCACACGAGGCAGCCATGGCGGCAAGATCACAGGCAGCCACTCTCTTCTCCTTTGCTCTGCAACATAGGGGGGGGGGGGGGGGGGGGGGGGGTCAGGGTTTCTGAAAACGTACAGATTGCGCGGATTTACGCACTAGAACACTCAAATCACCTCCTACAATCTCAAACCATGCGTGAGATTTACCCTTTAAAATAGGGGGGTGTCAGGGTTTCTGAAAACGTACAGATTGTGCGTATTTACGCACTAGAACACTCAAATCACCCCCTACAATCTCAAACCATGTGTGAGATTTACCCTTTTAAAATCTCAAGGAGGGGGTGAGATGACGCATTAAAATGATGATTCTTGCGCTAACACATTCATTGCTTTTTTTTTTTAGCTCATGACGTTGCCTGTATTTCAGTTGTCTGCAAGGCCTATCTGTGTGTGTGTGTGTGTGTGTGGGGGGGGGGGGCTATAACTCTTCTCTCAGCAACTAGTAATGAGTGTACAGCCCTTTATTCAAGTGGCTTTAATCATTGGTTGACATCAGCTTTGTACCAACTTGTTTGAATACCAGTCAGTCATTTCCAACTATGACTGCCAGAAAGCAGAGGGGGTGGCTGTATTCAGGCTAAACAATTGTAAGCGCAGCCGCCTTGCCTTGCCCAGGGTACATCCCCATAATGCGCTTAGGGCTCTAAGAATAAGCGCTCAAGAAATTTTCTTTACAAATAAATGAATAAAATCTTGGTACAGTTTAGTTTGTTTGTGTGGAAGACGACTACGACTCTTAGATGAGGGGGAGGCTTTGTGCCGACTCTAGTGCTGCAGACAAAGGGATAGGTTTAGCCTTTGGGGACCTTCCCCAATGCCAGCAGACCCCAAATCCTTTTGGCTGAGAGAGCGGGGATGTACCTGGGCAAGGTATCTCCACCATAAACAAATTCTAGCCCAGCCCGCCGGAATAGCATTTGCTCCCTCAGTTACCTGGCAGTCATGGTCGGAAACGAACGACTGGCACACATACAGTAATTTGTACACTATTTTGAAAACACCGACCACATGAAAAGAGACTACGCTCAAATGCACATAACAGTTTGCAGAAAAAAAGTCGAACTCACTTTCCGTTGCGTGCAGAGTTCATCACCTGTTCCACATCTCTCTCATGAACCAGGTACTCCTCAATAAAATCGCCCACCTGCGCAAAACACCCACAAAAACCTGGCTATGCAGACTTGTACTTTAGACACCGCCTTCATGTTTACAACCTTGGAAGTCTGCTTCTTTCAGTTTGATGAAAATAGTCCTAGGCTTCCCCCCCGTGGGGATACCGGGGGGTCTTTTGTATAAATAGTTCCCCCACCTTCTGGAAGTTCTGTGCTTGTAACTTCTTCTAATCTGTCACTCTCTTTGACTCCGCCTTTTCCCTTTGCTTACTGTCATCTACTATCTTTCTGCCTTACCGGTCCATTCTCCTGCCTTTTTTCAATAAACATTTCAAAAACATTTCCTCCAGCCGAAGTCGGACTTGCTGGGCCTAACTATTTCATCTGTGTGTTTTTTACCATTCTACATTTATCAGTATGATTACATCTGTTTCTGGCCACATTCTTCAGCCTATTTTGAGCTTCTTTAGACTCAAAACTGGTTTTGATAATCAATAGATTCAAATCTCATGCTTAAAGTGTCTGAGGACATTAAATACTTATGTTCTGATAGGAGAATTTCTATATTTGTGTTGGTTTGTGCACATACAATTTCCTCTGCAGCTTATAAACTGGTGCGGCTTATATGTGAATAAATACCTAATATTTTGTTAATTTAAGGGATGCGACTTAATATACAAGTGCGTCTTATAGTCCAGTTTTTATGGTAGGTGGTAGATAGCAAAACAGTTTTGTTTACGCTTAGGCTGTGTTTCCTTTCTTTTTGTTTTACATAATGACTTATTGTTTTAAGAAAATGACCTATAAAACTTTCTTGGGACTGGTCAAATGACCTAATGATGTCCTTCGGAAATTAAAGACTGATCCCTGATGAGACATACACACACACAATTGTCACATCATTCCACTCACCTCCACTCGGAAGTTTCGAAGCAGCCACCATGACAGGAGCGAAGTCAGAACGAGCAGCAAGGAGTGAAGGGTGAAGAAAATGGCCGTGTAGATGTTGCGATGAGAACACGACTCTCCCAACATCCAGTCCGCGCAGTCATTTTTCTGCACACACGGCACACTTACTTCTTCTTCTTCTTCGTCGATCGCTCAGACAGTTTCCTGTCAAAATGAGCACAGATGCATCATGCTGCCGCTATGCGCCTAATTAAAGAAACAGTTAGGCCCAGCATGTCTGTCTTGGGGAAGATCTTTGTGTAGGTTGCTGAAATCTTTTCAAAAACAGGAGAATGGACCAGTAAGGCAGAAAGATAACAGAAGACAGTAAGCAGCAAAGGGAAAAGGCAGAGTCAAAGAGTGACAGATTAAAGGAAGCTACAAGCACAGAACTTCTAGAAGGTGGGGGAACTATTTGTACAAAAGACCCCCCGGTATCCCCCCTGGGCACACTTCCCAAGCTTCAGATTGTGTTCAAACTTCATGGGTCATATGACCCTTGATTACAGAAAATGATGGGTCAATTTCCAAAATAATGGGCCAATAATGTGTCCCTGTTATATCAAACTTACATTTTAGCATAATGTGATCTCTGTGTGTGTATGTGTGTGTGTGTGTGTGTGCATGTGCCTGTGTGTGCATGTGCCTCTGTGTGTGTGTGTGTGTGTGTATGTATGCGTGTGTGTGCATATATATGTGTGTGTGTATGTGTGTGTGTGTACATGTGCCTGCATGTGTGTGTGTGCATGCGCGCGTGTGTGTAGTCTGTGTGCATGTATGCATACACATCTAAACCCATACTTAAACCACCTTGACTTCCGTTTTTTATCCATTTAAAGCCAGCGCAGCACTATATAAGCAAGCAGTAGGCTAAAAATGTCAGTTTCTGCTTGGCGCTCGCAGCGAAAGCATCCCTTTTCAAACGCAAAAGGAGGGAAAAACTAAACTGGTGCAGGCGAAAGCCCGCAGCAAGGAGCATCGCTGGCTTGTTTCTCTCTCTCTCCCACTCACGACTGACTACCCGATTCCTGGGATCGGCTCTTAAATACCCCAGTTGTGCCTTTAAGGAAAAAGACAATACAAACAGAAACAAGAAGAGATATAAAAATTCAAAAAAAGACTCACAGAGACGCTGACCCACTCCCAGGCAGAGAAATAGAGCGCCAGAACCAGACAAACTAATGTCACGACGCCAGAGGCCAAGCAGAAGATCTGTCGACTGAAACACACATCAACACAAAGCAGCATCAGTTATTCTGCGTTCACTAACAAATGGTATGCAGAAGAAAATCTGAAAAGAGTTGTTCAAAAGCATAGCAGTATCAGTTATTCATCATTCATCAACAAATGGTATGCAGAACAAAATCTGAAAAGAGTTGCTCAAAAGCATAGCAGTATCAGTTATTCATCATTCACCAACAAATGGTATGCAGAACAAAATCTGAAAAGAGTTGTTCAAAGGTATAGCAGTATCAGTTATTCATAATTTATCAACAAATGGTATGCAGAAGAAAATCTGAAAAGAGTTGCTCAAAAGCATTCAAATCATTCACCAACAAATGGTATGCATAAAAGAGTTGTTCAGTATCAGTTATTCATCATTCACCAACAAATGGTATGCAGAACAAAATCTGAAAAGAGGGGTATAGCAGGGGTATGCAGAAGAAAATCTGAAAAGAGTTGAAGGGAGGTGGGGGGGGGGGGGGTTAGGGAGGTGGGTGTTAGTGTGGTGTGTTATGATTATATGCAATGCACTCTCTAATGTATTCATTTTCATAGATAATAATAATAATAATTAATAATGCTTATATAGCGCATAATCTTGCAAAGCAACTCAATGCGCTTTTCACTCACCATTCGTACAAACATTTCTAACAGACTGGTTCACGTATCCTCACCATACATCTCTATGAAAATGAATACATTAGAGAATGCATTGCATATAATCATAACACAACACACTAACACCCACCTCCCTTCAACACCCACATAGAGATGTATGGTGAGGATACGTGAACCAGTCTGTTAGAAATGTTTGTACGAATGGTGAGTGAAAAGCGCATTGAGTTGCTTAGCAAGATTATGCGCTATATAAGCACTATTAATCATTATTTTATTATTATTTATCAACAAATGGTATGCAGAAGAAAATCTGAAAAGAGTAGTTCAAAGGTAAATGTGCAAGGCAAGCAGCAAATCTATGATTGTTCCTGGCCATAGTGGAAAGTTTTTCCGCTCACTCTCCACTAGACCTTATGGTCTGAAAGGCAAGTCTTTCGGGGATGAGACGACAAAAAGATAGGTCCCGTGTGCTCACATACTTTGCACACATCAGGGTTGTTGTTTGCCATCGGCCTTCGGCGATTCGCCGAAAATTACAAAAAATGTCCTAAAAGTCAACCGTCCTGTCGGCCCAGTGGGCCGAAGGTTTGATTACCAAATCGGCACGAGTATGTCCGTTTTTTTAATGAACAACGAAGTGTATCCGGTTTTTTTAATGAACAACGAAGTGAAACAAAGTTTGCTTGCACCGCGTGTGACCGAGATCAAAAAGCTAACTTTGTCGCGTCATGATTTTGCTAGCACAAGGCCAATTGCCTCGTAAGAGTTGCTTCCCTTGCTGCTTATGGCGGACGTTTGCCACACCGTAGTGTGAGTCTGTGTGATCTTGTCGTCCTTTAGCGTCAGTGTTTCACTGGTTTTTGATTGAAATGCCTCCCCAAAAAGAAGACAAAACTTATAAGCGGGCAGTCGCTACTTTCGTTTGGGGGATCAGTTAACAAGCAAGCAGAGATCGACAGCACTTGTGACCGAGTGAGAGGGCCTAAAATTGTTGAAATTGGCCTAAGGTTTTGTGGCTGTTTAGGCCAAATGGCCTAAAGTGAAAATTTCTAGCACCATCTCTGCACATGAAAGAACCCTGTGGCAATAAAGGAGTTGTAATTTGTTTGTTTTTTAAAGTGTTCCCTTTCCTTTTCACACACAGAAAAAAGCTGCATGCAAAAAAGGAGGGGGGGGGGGGGGGGGGGGTACCCACTGACAAATGACAATACACTCCCCCAGGTGGGAGTAGCCGAAATTCAAAATTTACAAAGACTAATCTCTGTGGCTAGAAAAGTCATACAACACCACACCATACCATACAATACCATACCATACCATACCATACTATACCATACCATACCATACCACACCATACCATACCATACCATACCATACCATACCATACCATACCATACCATACCATACCATACCATACCATACCATACCATACCATACCATACCATACCATACCATACCATACCATACCACACCACACCACACCACACCATACCACACCACACCATACCATACCACACCACACCATACCATACCATACCATACCATACCATATCATACCATACCACACCACACCATACTATACCACACCATACCATATCACATCATACCATACCATACCATACCATACCATACCATACCACACCATACCATACCATACCATACCACCACACCACACCATACTATACCACACCACACCATATGAACACTGTAGGATTCCGCCTTCCCCCACCCCCTTTATAAACCAAAATATAAAAACACAAGGAAAACAAGGGCGTCGCCGAGCGGCAGACATGTCCGTCACCAGCAATGCCACGCACTTGCAACACCCCGTAGAGTGTCACATCCTGACACAAAATTGGAAGGGATTCTGTCTTCTAGTTCACGAGATACAGCTTGAAGAAGAAACATATAGCGCAAAGAAGGAAATTTCGGTTTTCAAGGTCACACTTCAAGGTCAAGGTCAGCATGGTGATAATTTATGCTCGGATGTTTTCTTCTCTAGGGTATACAGTACCACACACAATCTGAAGCGCTTCTGTCAAGTACCAATGTGGACAATATGGCTTAAAACCCAATGTGTAGACCCCTACCACTTTCAAGGCCTACTGATCGCCCGGTCCGTGACCTTGACCTTGATCGGTATGCCACCATCAGAACGGGCATAAGCCAAAGTACCTTCATGCCAAATTTGAAGACTCTAACACTAACGGTGTGGGAGTTATGGCCCCTGAAAGATTTTCGGTTTTCAAGGTCGTACACCAAGGTCAAGGTCACGACGGCAAAATGGTTTGCGCGGATGCCTTCCTCTCATGGTGACACACCAGCACACAAAATTTGACGTGATTCTGTCAACCCGTTCGAAAGATATCCTTGGGACAGACAGAAGGAGAAAAAAATGACCCTCCGATTTTCAGGCTCCAGCGATCTTTTTGACCTTGACCTTGACCTTGATCGGTATGCCCTCATCAGAACGGGCATAAGCCAAACCACCTTCATACCAAGTTTCAATATCCTATGTTGATCGGTGCCCGAGATATGGCTAAAAATAGATTTTCGGTTTTCAAGGTCATACGTCAAGGTCACGACGGCAAAATGGTTTGCGCCGATCTCTTCCTATTAAGGGGGCACACCTTCACACAAAATTTGACGCGATTCGGTCCAGCGGTTCGGGAGATATCCTTGGGACAGACAGAAAAAAAAAAAAAAAAAAAAAAAAAAAAAAAAAAATTACAGACAAACCAGACGATCGCAATAGTCCGTCTTGGTGACGGACTAAAAAGTAGAAAAAAAACCCAGTGCAAATCTTTACAAAATGGATACATAACTTTGTAACAACCATATTTTATGGACTATAAGGTGACATTTTTCATGAGTGAGTTGCCGTACAATGTGACAGTGTGATAAATCAAATACAATGAAACTACTTACCACAAAATCATATTTTTGTAAACTGGGAGGTGGGGGTGCACAACATAATATGAAGTGACTTTTAGTACATAAAATATTGTATGAGTGCAACAGACAGACAGACAAACTAACCAACAAACACAAAACATACCTTATTTTCCTCCTGACATGTAACAAAAATGTTAAAAAAAATTTATTTTCCAGCTAACAACTGACTCAAGAACCTGTAAGATTTAAAAATACTAACCCAGTATAGCCGAACTAATATTAGAAAAAAAATATTTTGGAATACTCTTCCTGCACATATTAAACGAGCACAAAATCTAACACAATTCAAAAACCTCCATGATAAATACACCAACATCTCAAAACTGCAATATGAGCATGACTAAAAGGCAGATTTGCCAAAAACAAAATATAAAAACCTCTCAGCTGTGCAAATGTTCAAACAAAAATGAAAGGACAGTGAAGAGGCTGAGAGGCCTAATGTCCTAACTACCTGACCTGAAAATTTTAAAAAAGCTTTTAATTAAAATTGTTCCATGACACTTTGATGCATAAACTTTTCAGGATCATCCCTGCAAAGAATTACTACGGGTCAGTCAATGTTTCTATCCGACTATAGATTTAGTTCCTGATTTGGATAAATAGTTGATAAAGATAAGCTATGCAATCTACGGTAGTGCCTGTATATTTTATACACAGTATCAACCTTAGGATGGCTACCTTTCTAACGTAAGTTCAGTTCTGTTTCTTGAATCGTGTGTTGTTTTGTGTTGTGCTGTAATACCCTGGCTAAAAAAAAAACCAGGGATCATCCCAACAGCGGAAGCACTTGAACACAATGGTACAAATGCACCAGCTAGGGATGAGAACATTACGTGTGTGACCATTTTTTATTACCCCGCCACATGGGCAGCCACACTCCGATTTTGGAGGAGAATCGTGTGAATTGGCCTTAATCCTATA
>CM065698.1:20475386-20477886 GCA_017654935.2 Phymorhynchus buccinoides
AAGTGAGTTATAGGTTTGTGGCTTGTGCCACAAACAATAATATAGGGGAAGACGGGGTAAAAAGCGCATGGGCGGGTAAGAAGCCCACCCCAATTATCTCATGAAATGAAGTAAATTTCAGTCTCATTTTGCCCATGAGACGAGTGTTAATGTTTAGCATTCGTCTCATGGGCAAATTTGACTGAAATTTTCTTTATTTCATGAGATAATTGGGGTGGGCTTCTTACCATGCGCTTTTTACCCCGTCTTCCCCTACGGCTTGTTGATACAGTATAATATAGAGCGACAAGGCCAAATGCAAAGAAGTCGTCAGCTCCGCGTGAAACTTGATAGTTTGCGACTAGTACTACAAGGGGAAAATCGATCACAGCACTGCATAACCTTTCAGTACGCGCGTGCGTGTGTGTGTGTGTGTGTGCGCGCGCGCACGCGCGTGTGTCTGTGTGCGCGCGCGCACGCGCGTGTGTCTGTGTGCGCGCGCGCGTGTGTGTGTGTGTGAATGTGTCACCGTGTGTGAGTGGATGCGTCGGAGAGTGGTGTGTCAACGCGACCTTCTCACAATCCGATTGACCTACATTTGACAAAGCTAGTGTGCATGGTGTAGGGGACGAAAAAGAACATCTGTTGTGTGTGCATGGGGGTCACTGGGGTGGAGGGGGGTGGGGTGAGAGGAAAAAACCAGACGATGAGACAGAGAAACAGTAAAGACAGAAACGAGAAAAGACTCAAATCAGAGCGAAGTGCACGGCCCGACGATCAGACGCCTTTCAATGGGAAAAAAAGAAGCCAAACTTAATTAAGCTGTGTAGATCTCCGGTAAAGGTCAAGATGCCTGTCACCCCCCCCCCCCCCCCCCCCCCCCCCTCCCCCCCCCCCCCCCCCCCCCCCATTTCTCGGTTAATTCCATTTTCCCGTTTTTGCCTTTCTTACCAAACATGAAGCTGTATTTTATGAACATTTTCAGCTAATTATCTTTGTTCAATAATTAAGTGCAGTCATGATAAAGGCCATTATCTAATAGGACCCCCCCACCCCCCTATGTAGTGCAGTACACCGCGGCATTTGTCACAGTCGTGGTTCATTGCGTTTTTCCGTCTTATAGGGGGGTGGGGTGGGGTGGGTTAGGGTTAGGGTTAGGGTTAGGGTTAGGGTTAAGGGTTATTATTCCAAAAAGATAATTAGCTGAAAAGGTTCATAAAATACAGCTTTATGTTTGGTAAGAAAGGCAAAAAAAGGAACAAGTGCAACGCCGATCTACTCCGAAATCGGAATGTGTCGGCTGTACCACAGCGGGGAGACCATTGAGAACTGAAAACAGGACGCACGCATGGACGGATGGACGGCCGGAAAGAAGTGGGACATATCGGGCCTGTGACACAAAGGGCCTAGGCACGGCCGTTCAATTGGGATCATTTAGTTTCCACCTATGCACCATCGTGAAGACCACTCACCTCCTCCCCTAATGCATCTCCTTCCCCCATCCAGCCAGTCACTGAGGCAAGCAAGACTCGGCGATGCCAGCAAGCTAGCACACCCGCGCAGGAACTCAGTAGTCAAGTGTGAGCCACAGTACTACAGCCAACTGTTTGCTACCCCCCCCCCCCCCCTCTCTCTCTCTCTCTCTCTCTCTCTCTCTCCGCTCTCTCTCTCTGTGTCTCTGTCTCTCTCCCTCACCGCTCTTTCTCTCTCTGTCTCTTTGACTGTCTCTGTCTCTGTGTGTTTCCAGCCGTGTTGGTGGAGTCTAGGCTTACGGGTTTACTTGTAATATTTACATCAAATCATCAGTCAACAGATAGAGTTTCAAGCCATGAAGTTTCCAACAATGCTTTGTGAAATTTTCAAGTCATAGCCTTGGGGTTCGGACCCGTGATTTGAAAGCGCGCGATCATGCGCACACAGAAAAATTCATAACTGTGTGATAGACCATTCATCAAGAAATGTTGTGAAAAAAACTGCATTAAAATAGCAAAACTTCGCGAGATATTAGCGATTATGTGTTTTGGGGTTTGAACCGTAACTGCCGCGACCTTGACCTTAATGTAAAACTAAATAAATCAGTGGATAGCTTGCATCTTGGCAAACTAGTATACCAAATTTGATGATGATAGACTGAATAGTTTTTGAGAAAAACGGACGAGTAGCCGGACGGAGGCACGCCGGATGGACAATAGTTCCCGAACCTTCGGCTCGGGGACTAATAACCGAGAAATGCAGGGGGGCATCGACGTTATTGTTATGATATTATTGTAACTACTGAGTAGCTAAAGTATACTACGACTTCGTTCTCAACAAAAGCATGGTAATTTTGAATTCGTTAAAGCGTAGGTAGGTAGACTCGCCCCACCCCAATTTTTATTACATTTTTTAAATCAAGTAAAATCACAAAAACATAAGTACTTTAAAACGTCAAAATTTTAGTCCCCCCACCCCCACCCCACCCCCACAACTCCATGCATTATTGTTAATTAGCTAATTAAAATTTTAGTTTGCCTCTTTCACA
>CM065698.1:20480386-20497886 GCA_017654935.2 Phymorhynchus buccinoides
ACAAACAATAAACGGACAAACAAACCTTCGACGACAACAACATACAAAAACAAACAAACGAAAAACAAACGCAGAAAATATAGACCAATACCCAGTCACATTGAAGGGTTGCGGCAAGAACAGCTGTGATTACGTACATCAATCAATGAAACAAAGCCATAAGCGCGTTTGTTTGCTAATGGTAATAAAACAGATTTGATTTGATTTGATTAATTTGATCTCTCTCTCTCTCTCTCTCTCTCTCTCTCTTCTCTCTCTCTCTCTCTCTCTCTCTCTCTCTCTCTCTCTCTCTCACACACACACACACACACACACACACACACATACACACACGCGCGCGTGCGCACAAGGAGAGGGACAGACAGACAGACAGACAGAGAAACATACATGTCCTCGTTCCCATTCCAATATTACTCCCTGTTCTTCGAGATCTTGGAGTACAAGAAGCACACGTTTTCTGCAAGATCCTGTGAATAATGATCGAAGTAATCGAAGCTACTTAAATACCAAACCGTCACGAATTGCAGGACACGTTTCTTTCTTTCTTTCTTTTTTTAATAATCTAACAGCTTTTCGTTATTGATAGGATTACGTCAGAATTATAAGCAGATTGCACTCAGCGATTATTTCTTAGGGAAGATCATTTGCGCGTTGAACACTGGAGAAGTTGCGACACCCTCCCCTCCCAAACAGACATCCCTACAACTTATCTGAGAAATAGCCTTGCTCTTTGGTTTCAACTTTGTTGTATCATTTACACGTTGGACTGTAGAGGGGAAGTATTGTTTTTATTTTGATCTTGATGGTTTTTTGCTCCTTCTGTTGCCTACTTTTTGCTCCTTTTGCTATATTTGCTGTTTGCTGTGTTAATTGTTTGTCTGTGTTGATAAAGGCGCATTTCGGGGGGGGGGGGCCGAAATATCCAGTAGTTTTGTTTTGTCTCTTGTGAATAAAATAACGTCACTTTGCACTTGTCGTGTAGTTGTTTGTTTGCTGAGAAATGAAATGAAAATATTGAGTCCATAAGTCCAAAGCCCCCTTTGGAAGGGGGCTACAACAACAGTAATAGAAACATAGTGTCATTTCATGCACAATTTATAGCAAAGGAATTCATTTATGACAAAGCAATTTCTCTTGCCTTTAGAGCTTGGTATATAAACATGCACAGTTTTCTAACAGCTTCGCTGTTTATAGAAGACATTAATAATGATAGACGAAAACCATTTGCATTACGATAAAAAAAAAATTGAGCAATAAACTGTTTTCTTAGAATGTCATAAAATGGACAGCAGCTTATCTGAGAGAGAGAGAGAGAGAGAGAGAGAGAGAGAGAGAGAGAGAGAGAGAGAGAGAGAGAGAGAGAGAGAGAGAGAGAGAGGAGAGAGAGAGAGAGAGAGAGAGAGTGTGTGTGTGTGTGTGTGTGTGTGTGTGTGTGTGTGTGTGTGTGCGCACGTGCGCGTGCGGGAAGGTGGGAAGAGGAGAGAGGAATATTGGAAGGGTGGCTAATTAAAGTGGGGAGGGGGTTCGTGGGGTCGGAAGAAGTACCATCAGGCCCGTCTACATTCCTTCGCTGCTAAGGGTTTCGCAATAATAAATGCATTTCACCGATCATAGTGTGGGGAAACGTTACAGCTACCTTTCAGTTTTCCTATCAACCCAAACTACTCCACCCAAGACTAAAAATCGGGAACAACACCACCCCCCACCCCCACCCAACCCCCACCCCTACCTCCACACAGACTAAAGGTGCCGACCCAGTACTGCATACGATTCAATCGGTCAAATGCGATCCGATTTGCGACGACGTCTGCGAGTCAAGATTCACGTGAACTACTTCTCTACTATTTTCGTTCAATATATATATATCATGCAGACACACGGATCAAATAAAATGTCTGATACAATAAATACCAGACCTGCTTACCCCTTACACAAGTCTTGAGTAGTCTGGATTGAGTAGTTTGGGTGCAACATGTGCAGTTTTATTCAACATTAAACCATCAAACAATGTTCAATGAAAATGAGTAGCAATCAAGAATTAAAGAGCATTATTTTCAAGTTTGAAGAGTAGTAGACATCCAAATTGAGTAGAATACTACTCGAAAAGAGTAGAGTAGAGTAAACAGCTCTCTCTCTCTCTCTCGCTCTCTCTCTCTCTCTCTCTCTCTCTCTCTCTCTCTCTCTCTCTCTCTCTCTCTCTCTCTCTCTCTCTCTCTCTCTCTCTCAGAATACAGACATTTCATCAGTTTTGTGTACGGGGGAGACTACAAAAACAAAGTGAGCAAAACTAGTATAGGATTTCATCGGACGATTCATTTATTTTAGCCAGTAAAACTTCACGTGAATCCTGCCTCGCAAATGTTAACAGTCGGACCGCATTTGGATTGGTTCGTATGCAGTGGGTCTGTCCCTTTCAGTAAGTTCATCGTGCCTGACATAGCGAGATCACCGAGCTGAGAGAGGAATTTGGAACATAATAATAAACTCAACCCAAACACGACATAGCTCAATTGATAAGTAAAAAGGCGAGATTAATTCGCTCCATTGACACGACTAACCCCCCCTACGATTGCCCCTTACTCTCCTTTCCCCTCCAATCACCATCCTTACCCCACCCCCCACCCCTTTTTGTTATTAGTTACGATCAGTGCTTAATTTTATGAAGTTCTACTAAAAAAAAGTTCAAGTGGGAAACTAAACGTTGTTACTTTCTAAATTAAGTAAATCGGTGTACTTAATTTAGAAAGTAACAACGTTTAGTTTCCCGATTTACTTAAGTTAGAAAGTAACAACGTTTAGTTTCCCATTTAAGCTTTAGTAGAACTTCATAAAATTAAGCACAGTGTGGGGGGGTGGGGGTGAGGGTGGGTGGTGGGTGAGAGATACAAATAAGCTATATATAAAGCATAGATTCAAAATACAAACCAAGACAAATACGTACACTTAAAATCCAATAGAAGCTGATAACATCGACATTAACAGGGCCAATTTACGTCATAGACAATATTTTATCTAGCGGAGATAAAGCACAGAGAACATCACAGATTGTCAGAAGTAAATAGCAGGACAGCGGGTGGACGTCTGTAGGGCCCTACTGGCTTTCTTCCCTTCTTATTCTTCTGCGTTCCCAGGCCATATGGCCATAATGGCTAAGGTACGTATATGTCCGGTTTTCACTTTTCACTGGTCTCCCTGCTGCGTACAGCGGACAGATTCCGATTTCGGAGGAGCTCAAAGTACAACAAAAAATATTTGGAAGATTTTTGTTTTTAGAAAGAAAATGGGCCAATAAGTCATAAAGATAGTAGATGATAGAAAGCAAAAGGAAAAGGCAGAGTCAAAGAGAGTGGTTGATTAAGAGGAAGCTACAAGCACAGAACTTCCAGAAAGTGGGGGAACTATTTTACGAAAGACCCCCCCCCCCCCCCCCCCGGTATCCCCACGGTAGACTCGTGGAGGTGGACGGGGACGTCCAGCTCCCCGTATGGAGGCACGAGGCATCCATCCACCCACTGCCCCAAGTAGACGGTATAGTAAGGGGTTATTATATCGGTAGTGAAGCCCTATTAAAAGGGGAGGCCTACTATTAACCTGTCAGCTTCTTCAGCAGCAACTAAACGTGCGTGCGAAGTAGTTCTTGAACATTCCCAACATTCCCCTCATATCGCCGAAATATATACCATTATCATCTGTGGGATTCTTCTGGGCTGTCTTGGGCAAACATGCTGATCAACCCCCACCCCCCCCTCCCCACCCCCCCCCCCGCTCCATTTCTCGGTTCAAATCAATCGTCTCCAAAGAATACAAAACAATGCAGCCAGACTCGTCCTGAGGAAATCAAAAAGAACCCATGTCACCCCCCTTCTGATCAAACTACACTGGCTGCCAATTCATGCTCGCATTGAGTACAAACTAGCAATCCTCGCTTTCCGCCATTTTCAAAACACTTTGCCAACATACCTGTCCAACCATCTCATCACCTATCAACCATCCCGCACTCTCCGTTCTAGCAGCGAGAAACTCCTCAAAGTCCCCCGCATGAAACTTAAGTCCTTTGGTCACCGCTCTTTCAGCTATCAAGTACCCACCATCTGGAATTCGCTCCCCTTCTACCTCCGGTCCGCTCTGTCCCTGTCTGCATTCAAGTCTGGCCTTAAGACTCATCTGTTCAAAAAGTTCCTTTCCCCTTCATAATTTCAATTTCAATCTCACACACAAACCCCGTGTAAAGTGTGCCTCTGTGTGCGTGCGCGTGCGTGTGCGTGTATATATATATATATATATATATATATATATGTGTGTGTGTGTGTGTGTGTGTGTGTGTGTGTGTGTGTGTGTGTGTGTGTGTGTGTGTGTTGTGTTCTTTCTCTCTGTCTCTCCCTCTCTCTTTCTCCATCTCTTTCTTTCTCCCCACTCCCCCCCCCCCTATGCCCTTTCATCACCCCCCCCCCCCCCTCTGTCCCCCCCCCCCCTGCTGTCCCCCACCCCACCCTCCCCCCCCCCCCTCTCTCCTTCGCTCTCTCTGCCTTTCTCGTAATATTGTTTTACATTCACATATTGTTTTGGGAATTTGTGAGCTCGTATGACACCCCCCCTCTCCCTCCCCGAGAATTTGTGAGTGCATAAATGGCGTGCGTGTTGAAAGGGTGAGGTGTGTGTGGGTCTGTTTGTCCATGCCTTGATTTTTATTTTTATTTTTTAAAAATCCCCTTCTTTGAATTTGTGTCAATAATGTGTATGTGAAATACTACATCCGTGGGATGAACGGCGTGAGTTGGTTTTTTTTGTTTTTTTTGGGGGGTTTCCCCCTCTCGTAATATTGTAAAGCGCTCTGAGGATGATTTTTTATCATCGAAGAGCGCTATAGAAGCTTTATTTATTATTATTATTTATTATTCTTTCCGGTTTGTTTCAGCCTTGCCTTTCTTACTGCAGCAGATTGAGAATTTCAACCTCTATCGTTTTCTATATTTAACGTGTTTTGTTTGTTTGTTTGTTGTTCATTTATACAATTGAAAACCGGCATTCAATAATAGTAGAAGATAAAGGCAAGACGGAATGAAGGCAATGAACCAGGACTGTGACAGGGTGTGTGTGTGTTGATCTACATATTTTACCCTATCTTGTACTGTAGTCACACACACATACACACACACACACACACACACACACACACACACACACACACACACACACATATATATATATAACGCGCGCGCGCGCGCGCGCGCACACGCACACGCACACACACACACACTCAAATCTTTGCATTTAATATTTTCAATATAAGCAATATACTGGTTTAAACGAAATTCATTCAGAATGAAACACATAATACAGCAGCAAAAAACACAAAATCAAACGAACACAACAAGCTGAAAGCTTTATATATAAGAAGCAACATTCTGCCCTTGGGGGAAAATGGAAAAAGGTTAGGATCAGCCTAGGATTGTTTTCATAAAAACTGAAACAGACTTTGAGATTGAGGGTTGTAAACATGAGAGAGAGGGGGGGTGGGGTGGCTAAAGTACAAGATTGCCCTCTTCTGTTCAGTCCTCAAAGCTCCTGCTGAAGACTGATATTAGTGTCCAGGACGGGTAGCCCGAAAGGCGTCTTGTGGCCAGCTATAATTACAGTCAGAGGCCATAACGAGGATGTCCACTCGGTAACGAGGTAGTGTGAACTAGGATCACCTCCCCTGGTCTTACCTCTCCTTTCATTTCTGTCTCCTCATGGGGTCAAGTTATTTGACCACTTGCTCTCTCTATCACATTTCGTACAACCCCGTGTGGTAGGGTAAAAAGCCCCTGGGCGGGTAAGAAGCCCATGCCAATTATCTCATGAAATAAAGAAAATGTCAGTCAAATTTGCCCATGAGACGAATGCTAAACATTGACACTCGTCTCATGGGCAAAATGTGACTAAAATTGTCTTTAGTTCATGAGATAATTGGCATGGGCTTCTTACCCGCCCATGGGCTTTTTACCCCGTCTTACTCTACTTAATTAAAGCAGAAACGACACACATTTTTTCTTCATTATTATCCGGTTTTGCGACTTCATACTCTCTCGCATTTCCTACAAACACGTGTGGTAGTACTTAAAGGCCTATCAACCGATCCCTAGAATCGGGTCACGCCAGTCCGGGCACAGCTGACGCGGCATGCGAAGCCTGCTGTCTCGCACAATAGGCCTGTGGCCTGCAGCGATTCAAATGCGAGCGCGCCTCGTGCCTACCCTCCTTTTATACTCCAGGTGTGGCTTTAAAGCAGAAATAACATCTATTTTCTTCATTATAATCCAGTTCTAGGACTTCTTACTATCTCATATTTCTTACAAACCATTGTGTGGGATACTTGCAGCAGAAATACCATCCATTTTCTTCATTATAGTCCGTTTATAGGACTTTATACTCTCATATTCCCTACAAATCATTGTGTGGGATATTAAAGCAGAAATAACATCAATTTCTTCATTATAGTCCGTTTATAGGACTTCATACCCTCTCATATTCCCCACAAACCATTGTGTGGGATGCTAAATAACATCCATTTTCTTCAATATAATCCGTTTATAGGACTTCATGCTCTCCCATATTCCCTACAAACCATTAATTTCTTCATTATAGTCCGTTTATAGGACTTCATGCTCCATATTCCCTACAAACCATTGTGTGGGATATTAAAGCAGAAATAACATCAATTTCTTCATTATAGTCCGTTTATAGGACTTCCTACTCTCTCATATTCCCCACAAACCATTGTGTGGGATACTAAATAACATCAATTTTCTTCATTATAATCCGTTTATAGGACTTCATACTCTCTCATATTCCCTACAAACCATTGTGTGGGATATTTAAAGCAGAAATAACATCAATTTTCTTCATTATAATCCAGTTGTAGAACTTCTTACTATCTCATATTTCTTACAAACCCGTGTGGGATACTTACAGCAGAAATAACATCGACTTTCTTATAATCCGTTTATAGGACTTCATACTCTATCTCATATTCCCTACAACCCATTGTGTGGGATACTTTCAGCAGAAATAACATCCATTTTCTTCAATATAATCCGTTTATAGGACTTCATACTCTATCTCATATTCCCTACAACCCATTGTGTGGGATACTTTCAGCAGAAATAACATCCATTTCTTCATTATAATCCGTTTATAGGACTTCATACTCTATCTCATATTCCCTACAACCCATTGTGTGGGATACTTTCAGCAGAAATAACATCCATTTTCTTCAATATAATCCGTTTATAGGACTTCATACTCTATCTCATATTCCCTACAACCCATTGTGTGGGATACTTTCAGCAGAAATAACATCCATTTTCTTCAATATAATCCGTTTATAGGACTTCATACTCATATTCCCTACAAACAATCCGTTTATAGGACTTCATACTCTTTCATATTCCCTATCCTATGGGATATTTAAAGTAGAAAAAAAACCCCATATCAATGTTCTTCATTCGATTCCGTCTTTAGGAATGACTACCGGTTCCATTGCAAAATAACCAACGAACTGATTGTGGCCAAGCACAGCGACGAAGGAAGATGGTGCAGTGGATCGGTGCAACGTGTTCGTTACATACTGAAAGCTATTACTACTACAAAATTCAACTGTCTGTTTATTTCAACTTTTCTGAAACCAGTTCTTTAATAACCAAATGTCTGTTTATTTCAACTTTTCTGAAACCAGTTCTTTAAAAACAAACAGTCCGTACTCTCTACATACGTTTTTAAAAAAAATCTTGATTGTCAAACTTCAAATGACTCGAGTTGACTGTAGCTTAAATTAATCAAATCTAGCAAAAATAGTCAAATTCTATTTTCTCTCTCTCTCTCTCTCTCTCTCTCTCTCTCTCAAACAGACAGACACACACGCTGAGAGAGAGAGAGAGAGAGAAGAGCGAGAGAGAGAGAGAGAGAGAGAGAGAGAGAGAGAGAGAGAGAGAGAGAGAGAGAGAGAGAGAGAGAGAGAGAGAGAGAGAGAGAGAGAGAGAGAGAGAGAGAGAAATGTAAACCACTGACTCACTCACAAGCCAATAACATACCTTTCTTCATTGTCAATGATGTCCTCGAGCTCCGATTAGCGTGTCACTTGACAGTGACACATTCGTGTCTTCGTTGTCACAAATAAAACGATCTCAATCCTCTAGAGTCGATCATCATCTAATCATGAAACCTTCATCTACGGCTCCTCGTTCCACATACTAACACACCCCATCGCAAGCCAGGAGACTCGAAGTAAATCCACGTGCCCAAGCTTTGGGAATAGGGCATTTGCCGCGTGCCGGCGACCTTGAATTTCACTGAGTTGAATTCAGAGAGTTGAATTAGAAAGGTCAGCGTAACTCGGGCAGAACGAGCGCGGGCAAATTAGTAGTCTAGTATAGAGAACACTCGTGGCAAATGCCCTATTCGTGTTAATTTACTACCCAACAATTTTAACATAATATGCAGTGATGTCCCGAGGCCCCGGTCATAGGCCATTGACCTATTAAAATCGAAAATGTAAAATTGTGCTCTCCCCTGTCAGGACAAATTAATGTCGGATTAAAATGTTAACATTGGCACGCTTTGTCCTATTGATTTCTTCAAGAGCCAGGACATTGTCCTATTGATTTCTCTCGTCTCAGGACATTTTGTCCTATCACTTTTCGATCCTCGGTTCATCACTGAATATGATCACATATCTATGACTTGTAGATCATTATTTCCAATAAACTGTGGCAGGAAAAAAACAAACCACCACCACCCCACACACTCACGGTCACATGACTTTGAGCTTCTTGTCTGTTAGTTTCGAAACACACACACACACACACACACACACACACACACACGCGCGCGCGCGCGCGCGCGCACACGCACATACACACACGCACACACACGCACACGCACACACACGCACACGCACACACACGCACACACACACACACACATAAACGCACAAGCACACGCACACGCACACGCACACACACACACACACACGCGCGTCATACATCTACGGCTTGTTGATCCTTACTTATTTCCATCAAACTATGAAGTAGGAAAAAGAAACTGCACACACAACACACGCAATAAGACTCGTGTGACTTAAAACTTCTACATATAAAAAGGGGGGGTTCGCTTTTTATATTTCAGCAGTCTTTTATTAAATTTTATATACAAGTTAGTTTTCGTAATGAGTTCAATAATATGTCAATGGACTATCTAAAGATAGTCCGTTTTGACTCCAAGCCATCGTTCTTCTCTGTTCATCCCGTACCACACACCGAGGAGGACACACACAATTCGTCACTTCTCAACTTGATATGACTAAGACAGTTACAGTCTTCACTTCTCACTTGATTATGACTAATATAAGTAGCGACAGTCTACTCTCTGTGTGTGTGTGTGTGGGTGTGTACGTCTTCACACGATTTCTACCCATTGCACACGGTGTCAGGCACAAAATCGAGTTGACACAGATAACAAGCAGACTGTATACTACTAAAAACACTAAAATATGTGGCACGTGGCGATCATAACAAAGACACTCCGTAAAGATGTGCCCCCCCCCCCCCCTAGATGTCCCCCCCCCCCCTGCATTTCTCGGTTAATTGCAATTTTCCGTTCTTGCCTTTCTTACCATACATAAAACAGTATTTTAGGAACATTTTGAGCTAATTATCTTTTTGGAATACTAACCCTAACCCTAGCCCTAAACCTAACCCTACCCCCCACTACTGCAGTACACCGCGATTTGTCACAGTTGTGGTTCGTTGCGTTTTTCCGTCTTATAGGGTGGGGGGGTAGGGTTAGGCTTAGGGATAGGGTTAGTATTCCAAAAAGGTTGTTAGCTAAAAATGTTCCTAAAATATAGCTTTATGTATGGTAAGAAAGGCAATAACGGAAAAATACAATGAACCGAGAAATGTAGGGGGGATGGCACCTCTTGGTTTAAACAAATCTTTATTCACTCACTCGGAAACGATCAAACAAAAAAGACAATTAGAGCAACAAGCTCGAAGCTTATACCGTGCTCCTTAAATTAACATCATAATTGCACAATTGATTGAACAGATGGAGACTGCGTTTAAACCAATATAAACTGTGAATACAAACAAGAGTTTTAAGTGTGAACAAAACAAAAGTAATAATAATAATAATAATATAATAATAATAATAATATGGCACCTCTTGACCTTTACCCAAATACCGTAAGCTTGTTGATTATAGTAAACACACGCCACTGACTGTTGATTATCGTAAACACACGCCACTGACTAAGGCGAAGTATTTTCCTTCCTTTTTTCGATTTCTATCCATTGCACACGGTGTCAGGCACAAATCGAGTTGACACAGATAACAAACAGACTGTATACTACTAACTCGTCTCGTGGGCAAAATGTGACTGAAATTTGCTTCATTTCATGAGATAATTGGCATGGGCTTCTTACCCGCCCATGGGCTTTTTACCCCGTCTTCACCTACGTGGCACGTGGTCATTATATAGCAAAGACACTCAGTAGAAATATCCTAAGCTTCTTCTTTTCTTTTCTTTTTTATTATAGTAAGTACACGTCACTGACTAAGGCGAAGTCTTTTCCTTCCTTTTTTCTTTGTGTGTGTTTGTGGTAGCTATTACCAAAAAAAGCTTGTGACATTTTAGGCTTTTTAGCTATTACTTAATAAACGACACGAACACGCCCGCTGAACTCCAAACGAAAACGTCGCATTAGTCGACGCGACGACGTCTAGTAGTCTACTACTACTGCTTTGCTCGGCATGCCACGACTGAAGTCAGCAGGAAAATAGATCCCCAAACCATTATACGTGTATGTAATTGTAGGAAGAAAAAAACCAACACGAAAGAAGGAAAACTCCCCCCTCACCGCCCCCCCCCCCCCCCCCAAACCTCTTCTAACACGCACTTACTAATCTCTCTCTCTCTCTCTCTCTCTCTCTCTCTCTCTCTCTCTCTCTCTCAAAACAACGTCTCGACAGTCCACGAAGCTTGAGCCATGACATTGTCCGAATAGCGGTCAACAGGCCACCTTCCTTGGCTAGCTTGCACTTTGCCCCACCCCACCCCCCCTCCCCTATACACATTTTCCGCATTGAAAATGTTCACCGAGAAACAACACTACGGCCATTCTCTCAAAATAGGGATAAGATTAGGGCGAGTTTTCATAACACTGCAAGCGGAAGAAGCAGACTTTGAGATTGAGGGTCGTAAACACGAGGGTGGTGTGGTGCTGTGGGGGTGGGGGGGTGTTTAAAGCACAAGCTTTGCCACTTCTTTGCCGTGACGAACTGTTTGTTATATGGGCAACTAATGCAAACTGAGAAGTCCCCCTCTCCCCTCCCTAGACCCTCCAAAGCCCTCTTCCACTCCACCCCCCTCGTTCCCCTAAAGCCGGCGCCACACACGCGTAAAACTGTATGGGGATGCGATGCGATTGGGTCACGTGAGACGCGATTCTCGTGAAATACAACCGTCTAAAAACAATAATTCAGCCATTTTTTGCTCTCACCATACTCAAGCAGACCCAGTACCGGTGAATTTCGCGTCAACAATCATGATTCGCGTCGTCAAAATCGCATCGCGCTCAGATCCGACTCGTACGTGTGTGGCAGGCCCCTTAAAAAACTATTTTCGGGTCTGAATAAGAAGTGGTGGTAGCGCTTAGCTCACCACGCTGTTTCCTAATAATATGTTGTCAAAACAGCCGCAGCAAAAAACACTGCGCTCTATATAGAACGTATGACCTACTTGGCTTCCTCCGAGACTGATCGACCCACAGGCGTATGACAACAGTGAACAAAATGGTCGACTTATGGCGATATTTTTCACGCCAGAGGGCAGTCAATGCACTAGGGGCTTATCACGCGATTTTCTTAGTTGGGCGTAGTGAGAGAGAGAGAGAGAGAGAGAGAGAGAGAGAGAGAGAGAGAGAGAGAGAGAGAGAGAGAGAGAGAGAGAGGATGGTAGGACTACTCTCTCTCATTTTCTTTATCCCCAACTAAGAATATAGAGAGGATTAGCCCCACACGAGCGTCATGCCCTCTGGCGTGAAAAAAAATCCCACTAAGTCTCTCATTAGAAAGCATTAACCCCCCCGTGGGGATACCGGGGGGGGGGGGGGGGAGAGGGTGTCTTTGGTATAAATAGTTCCCCCACCGTCTGGAAGTTCTGTGTAGATTACTCTATACATCTGTATCGTTAAAAAAAATCGGGACTTTCCTGGAGTTGCACTGCCTCCGGGCATTGCCTCCAGGATCGTTCCCACCATCTTTATATCTACTAATGTCCCACATGTGTCTGTTTCAGACCGGAGGACGTTAAACGGATTTTCATTCATGGATGTTCTGTGCTTGTAACTTCCTCTAATCTGTCACTCTCTTTGACTCTGCCTTTTCCCTTTGCTTACTGTCATCTACTATCTTTCTGCCAAACCGGTCCATTCTCCTGCCTTTTTTCACGAAGCACTTTTCAAAAACATTTCCTCAGGGTCTCAATACACGTTAAACATTTTCGCTCTTTCCCCATGGCAACACAGCTTCTTCTTCTTTTTCGATCGCTCAGACAGTTTCCTGTCAATTATGAGCGCAGATGCGTCATGCTGCCGTTATCCGCCTAACTAAGAAATAGTTAGGCCCAGCAAGTCCGACTTCGGCTGGAGGAAATGTTTTTGAAAGCGTTTCGTGAAGAAAGGCAGGAGAATGGACCAGGTAAGGCAGAAAGACAGTAGATGACAGTAAGCAAAGGGAAAAGGCAGAGTCAAAGAGTGACAGATTAGAGGAAACTACAAGCACAGAACTTCCAGAATGTGGGGGAACTATTTATACAAAAGACCCCCCGGTATCCCCACGGGGGAAGGCAACACAGCGATACGCCAGTCATAAGATCACTGGCGTATCGCCGTGTTGCCATGGGGAAAGAGTGAAAAATGTTAACCGTGCATTTCGACCATTACTATATTATCTCCTCTTATTTCTTTCCCAACAAGTAAGCACAAGCACGCCATGAACCGCCATGTTCACAAAACACACCATCCCCACCCCCGGTGTTGTTATCAAAGAGTGTACATTCTTAAGCTCCGTGCTGTTATCAACGGCAGAAGAGATGGTGCTGAAACAAGTCCTAAGCAGAAATAGCCCCATTCTTCAAGTAGAACTATCGCCCACTGGCCTGTCCAACCGGCTATTATTTTTTTGCTCGTTAAATGATCTGTTTAGGTGGAGTTATAGTCTTCAGCCCTTGTGACGTTTCATTTGAAGGCAGTTTCTTACCAACGCCAAACTCACTCTCTTTCTCTCTCTCTTTTGCCCACACGCAGCATAAAATGATTTGTATTTCAAGTTGCAGTATTGTATTCAAACTTGATTGGGAATGTGAATGTGGTCTCTATGTTTCTTCTCAGAATGTTCATATTGTAACTATTTTACTCTTGTATAATTAATTGTGTGCGAGTGTGCGTGTGCGCATACATGTGTGTGTGTGTGTGTGTGTGTGTGTGTGTGTGTGTGTGTGTGTGTGTGTGTGTGTGTGTGTGTGTGTGTGTGTGTGTGTGTAAGGAAGTAAGAGAACGTTGTGTGTAAGCATCGTGCTTATTTTACTTTCTAATGATTAATTATTTGTTTGGCTTTAACCCTTTCACCGCCAGCCATATTTCAGCCAAAAATGTCAATTAAATTTACCTGGGTAGAGAACAAAATCCATCTGCAGTATTGTGGATTCCTCTGTGACATATATAAAATAAGGTCTATCCTTACTTCCCAAAACTAAGACAATAGAGTCTTTGAATACTAGACCCCAATGTGATGCCTTTTAGTGACATAGGTGTTAAATCACTGTGGTGCTAAAATGCGACATTGGCGGTGAAAGGGTTAATGTTCTTGTTATCAATGTAAAGCGCACTGAGCTCATGTGAGAAAGAGCGCTATATAATTTCCCATTATTATTATTATTAAAATAGATTTCGCCTTCTATCTGACCTAAGGAAATAAACTAAGCCAATAGAGTTATCTCACGTAGGCCCATCAGAAGCGCTTATTTTGCCTCCAAGGTATTTCTTCACGTTCTTGTCGTTCCCAGATCAAAGGGGGGGAACAGAAATCAGCAGGTGTTGAAGTGGAGGGGGGGGGGGGGGGGGGGCATAAGAGAGGGGGCGAGGTGGGGGTGAGGGGTGAAACAAAGTTGACAAGAGCTCTACTAAAATCTGTAAATTAATATTGTTCTTTCGCCCTGGGCCTGTATTCACGTTGAGATAGCATGAGACTTAGAATCATGCTAGCTTAGAAGCTCTTCCAAAAGTCCTATTAAATCCTATAGGACATTGGAAGAGCTTCTAAGTTAGCATCATGCTAAGTCTCATGCTATCTCAACGTGAATACAGGCCCTGGTCGTTAATTGTTACGTCCTTGACTATAACTCTTCATTTTCCAAATGCTGCATGGAATTTACATTTCATGGTGCACGGTATCTATCTGTTTTGCTTTGTCATGTTTTATGTATTAAAACTATACTTTCTCGCACTTGAATGTTTCTGGGTTTTAAACTTTAGCAAAAACACGTCCTCACCCACCCCCACCAAGGCAAAAATTACGAACACACGCACACACGGGAGACAAAGACACATGTGCACGCAGGTGCGCGTACGTGCACGAAGACACACACAGGAGTGCGCGAACGCACAAACACATACACACGAGAAAGATGAGAGAGAGAGAGAGAGAGAGAGAGAGAGAGAGAGAGAGAGAGAGAGAGAGAGAGAGAGAGAGAGAGAGAGAGAGAGAGAGAGAGAGAGAGAGAGAGAGAGAGAGAGAGAGGACCCAGAGAGAGACAGAGACAGAGACAGCCATACAGACGTAATCTATTAGACTGACAAAGGTAAGAGAGAGAGAGGACACAGAGAGAGACAGACAGAGACAGCCAGACAGCCAGACAGCCAGACAGACGTAATCTATTAGACTGACACAGGTAAGAATGAAAGCCAGTTAGGTTAAACCTTTCGCCGCCAGCCATTTTTTAGCCCCAAAATACCATTGAACTTGACTGGGTAGAGAAAAAACATTATCTGCAATATTGGGAATTGCTCTACGACACTAGGCCTATGCCCAAATCAAGAAAGCAAGGTTGTCAAATAACAGGCCCTGGTGTTAAACTATTGCGGTGCATAAATGCGACATTGGCGGTGAAAGGGTTAATGCCCAGAGGCTAAAAACCAGGGACGGTATTCATGTCGAGATAGCATGAGACTTAGCATGATGCTAACTTAGAAGCTCTTCCAATGTCCTATGGGATTTAATAGGACTTTTGGAAGAGCTTCTAAGTTAGCATGATGCTAAGTCTCATGCTATCTCGACATGAATACCGTCCCAGGACTTTCATGACAAAAAAACCCCATACTCCAGCTCAACATATCTTCCTTCCCCATCCTTTCTATCCTTTCCCATCCCCCCAATCAATCTGTGTAGCTTGACCAAAGACCAAAGACACTTATAGAGTGTACGCTCTAAGTGCTTTTTTTGGTTTGACTGATAGCGCCGTGCAAAACACGTTTAAGGACAATCAGGAAGACCGATGACCACAGAGGAGCATAATAAATTAACATACAGACACCAACAAAAGTTAAGGACCAGTTCCCCCCCTCCCGAAAAAGTCCCATTTGACCAACAAACAAACAAAAGTGTGCCATTTTGCAAAACAAATTGTATTATGTACAGTGCCATGCGTTTATGGCAGTGTTTATGCGAACATAAAAGCAGATAATGTTGCAAAAGAAGTGCAATTTGACCCCCAAAAAAGTTTGCCATTTAGCAAAATAAATTCTATCATGCACAGTGCCAATAACATCGTTTATGCGCAATAATAATAATAAAGACATTTATAGAGCGCACATGCTAGACGAACTACTCATGGCGCTTAACAAAACTAAAATTCACTCCTCATGCTTACATCATACATATCAAACATACTCAGACGCGTTCGCATTCCCACCGTCACCCCCACGCAAAACATACTCATAGATATACAAACATGCACACGTATAATATACACACACATTGGTGTACACAAACGCATCCTTCCCTCACCACGCACAAAAACACTCAAATTAACGCACACAAACACATATGCACGTGCATATGCGTACCTGTAAACAGAGTCTTTGAGAATGCTGACAGCTTTCCCAGTACCATGTTTCCAAGCTCAATGTGGTTGAAAATCCCATTTTTTAGAAAACCATTTCTTAGACTGCAATATTTGGTCAACAATAGCTTGGGCAATAGTAGCTTTTGAAAGGGATATTCAACTGATAAACCGAATATTCATGGCAAAAATACACGTTTGGCCATGAAGTAAATTCGTCCTCCCCCCTCTCTGGTCTCCCACTGCGCCATTACCACAAAATAACACCACTCAGCATGGACGCCTCCAGGAGAAAAACAGAGCGCATTCAATCAATGGCCCTTAACTTTGAACTTTTTGTGAATTTGAATGTTACGACTGTTCTGGAAGGTTTCAGACTGGTTGTGAATATAACACTACCCTTTCTAACACAATCGATCGTAAGCACCACCACCCCCCCCTCTCTCTCTCTCTCTCTCTCTCTCTCTCTCTCTCTCTCTCTCTCCCTCTGTCTCTCTCTTCTCACGCTCTCTCTCTGTGAGTGTGTGTGCACAACAAAATTATGCACCACTTCATAACGCCCCCTCACATGTCAATCAATAGTCCTAAACTTGTGCGGGTGTCTGTTTTAACTGTATCCGAGGTTTCTGACCGAGTCGTTAACCGAAACCACCGCCTTTGATCAAAGTGATATTAACCAACCCCCCTCTATCTCTGTGACCACGTCCACAAACCCTCTCGAAGAAAAAACAACAACCGAACGGCTTGAAGTGATCATAATTAAGTCAGCAGACCTGTTTTACTCTACTCTTTTCGAGTAGTATTCTACTCAATTTTTGATCTCTACTATTCAAAATTAAAAAATAATGCTAGATTCTACTCATTTTCAGTGAACATTGTTTGATGGTTCAATGAATAAAACTACTCATTTTGCACCAAAATTACTCATTTCAGCTATCCAGACTACTCAAGACTGTGGAGGGGGTAAACAGGTCTGGACTTAACTTTGGTTGATGATTGGGGAGTTTTTCTGACTGGTTCTGAACCAAATGAACGCCTCTGATATAAACCGATAGATATCCAGTTAAAGGGCCAAACAGGGTAAACAGGCCCGGTCAGATTGCTTGAAACATAAAACCAGATCAACGGGAAAGACTCCCAATCTGTGACCGATGACAGAGAGATGTGTGGTAGATGACCTTCCCACGAACTTGACATCGACACTGACCACCACAGGGCTCACAGCTCGGACAGTCATTTAAGTTATGTAACAAAGGTATGGTGCGTGGGAACGAGAGAGAGAGAGAGAGAGAGAGAGAGAGAGAGAGAGAGAGAGAGAGAGAGAGAGAGAGAGAGAGAGAG
>CM065698.1:20502886-20512886 GCA_017654935.2 Phymorhynchus buccinoides
GGTGTGTTGACGCCCAAGCAAGGACAAAACGAAAGGACAATTGTTGCACAGTAATGCTGAACGAGTTTCACGTGCGCGACTCTTGTTCTATTCCTGCAGTCTGACGTCTTCTGCCTTGCCCTCTACTATCGAGTTTGCTGCTGACCGAGTTTTCTTCTTCTTCTTCTCTCTGTTGACGAGATACGCCCCTCTACTACTCCTCAATGACGAAGAGCTTGCGGTTGGTTGTGGTGTTCGATATTGGCTGGCTTGCTGTTCGCTACGTTTCTTACTCACACGGCCCCACGCCCGTTGTTGTTGTCGCTGTCGTCGTCGTCGTCGCCGTTGAGGCAGACGGGATGGCGGCGCGTGTTGTACAACAACACAAGCCCGTACCTACCACCTGTGGTAGGCCTATATATATATATATATATATATCGACAAGTTAATGTGTTTGTCTTTCTTTTATCTAGCCTCCTTCCTGCAAAACGTGTTCTAACTGGACTGGGGAGCGCGCGCGCGTGCACACACACATGCGCGCGCGCGCACGCACACACACACGCGCGCGCACACACACACACACATACATCACAAAGCCAACAAGCCAGTGAGAGAGTAAGAAAAAGACAGACAACAGAACGACTGACACAGTTGAACCAGAGCCTGTGTGTATATACAGGCTATGGTTGAACAGACTGACAAACACAGACAAGGACAGACAGACACGCATGCTTTTGTCTTGCAAAGCAGTCCATGAAGCCCCCTTAGCTTTGCTTTGACATCTGTCACTCTACTCACTCTAGGGCGAAAAGAACCCTTGAGGGAGCAATCGATGACGTAGATGCGGTTCCCACGCGTGTTCCGGAGATAAAGAACTATGCCTTTTTGCTTTCTTTCCTCATTTAGCAAATGCATGCCTGTCTATCGTTTCCGATAATGCCAGCCAGATAGCGAAGGGGGGTGGGGGTGGGGGCAGCTGCTATTCCTTCGCGGGCTGGGCTACAATTTGTTTATAGCGGAGAATCCTCGCCCAAGGTACACCCCCACATCTCTCGTCCAAAGGGATTGAGGACAGATGGTGGCGCTGGGGAAGGTCCCCAAAGGCCAACCAATCCCTTTGTCCGCAGCACTAGAGCCAGTGCATATGAACCCTAGTTTGAGAGTCATAGTCTTTTTTGGAAAGACTAATATAAGCTGTACTATGATAGTCCGCTACTGTTGTGCCTAAAGTGCATGATAGCCTCTGTGTATCGTGCAGCTCTCAGTTTCCTATTGCCCCCCTCCCCTCCCCTACATCAGGCTAATGTCAACCAGTGATAAAAGCCATTTGAGTAAACTATTAGCAGTCACAGAACCACCCGATGTCACGATAAGCGTAGTTCCTTCTCAGCGTCAATCAAAACTAAAAGGAAAAGAAAAAGGAAAGGAAAGGAAACATACTTGGGAAATTATGTTATACTAGCGCAACGCCTAGTACTGGCAATGCACCGTACTGGTAACGCCACGTACTGGTAACGCTGAGTACTGCTTTCGCCGGGTCCGCGAAATATTATTATTACTTTTGTCTCTCTCCCTCCTTCCATCTTCTTCACTCATCCCGTTCTACTACCCCCCGCACCTTACTGAGTACAGCAAATTTGAAGCGATTCGGTTAAGAAAAGGCAGAATTATAAGGCCCCGTCTCCCGTTGGTATTGCTCTGAGAGTGATGCGCTCTCCCTAGTAACAGTAACGTCTAGTAACGGTAATGCCAAGTACTGGTAACGCTGAGTACAGCAAATTTGAAGCGATTCGGTTAAGAAACGGCGGAGTTATAAGGCCCCGTTTCCCGTTGGCGCTGCTCTGAGAGTGACGCGCTCTCCCGATTCTCTTCAAATTTGCTGCCAGGCTTTGCCCGGGCTATAGCAAGCCTGAAGCGATTCGGTTAAGAAACGGCAGAGTTATTCGTGGAAAGGTGAAGCGGCGTATAGCGCGCGCGTTTCTGAACCGATTCGCTTCCGGTTTGGCACACCGATAGTCACCGTCCCCGGTCATCTACCTGTCACATTTGAAGGCAATCGGTCCAGAAATGCCGGAGATGCGGGCGCCAAGAGTCCGGCGGATACGCGTTTCGCGCATTTGCCAAACCGCACAAATGACACAGCAAATTTGAAGCGATTCGGTCAAAAAACGGCGGAGTTATAAGGCCCGTTTTGTGTTTCAGACAGACAGACAGACAGACACACACACATACGAACACTTAGCTTTTTACTATATGATGATTTTTGGTCAAATTTTGACACCCGATGTCAATGCTTAACTTGAAGTCGTGCAGGTATCCACCACCCTCGAAACCACTTTGAGTGTTAATGTTTCTTGTTTTGACACCTCTTTGAGGGTTCGTGTTTCGACACCTCTTTGAGGGCTCGTGTTTCGTGTTTTGACACCTCTTTGAGGGCTCGTGTTTCGTGTTTTGACACCTCTTTGAGGGCTCGTGTTTCGTGTTTTGACACCTCTTTGAGGGTTTGTGTTTCGTGTTTTGACACCTCTTTGAGGGTTCGTGTTTCGTGTTTTGACACCTCTAAGCTCTTTGAGGGTTCGTGCTTCGTGTTTTGACACCTCTTTGAGGGTTCGTGTTTCGTGTTTTGACACCTCTTTGAGGGTTCGTGTTTCGTGTTTTGACACCTCTTTGAGGGTTCGTGTTTCGTGTTTTCACACCTCTTTGAGGGTTCGTGTTTTCATGGCCAAGCTTTTATTTACGCTGGGTCCTAACGTAGAGTTGACTAATTTTCATCATCGAGTTGTACAACTAATCCGAACAAATCACATATTTGCAACGTAACCATATAATCCCCCTCAGTCGCCTACAGTTCTTTAACAACGGGGGTGCTTTGTATTGGAACGAGCACCCCCCCCCCCCCCCTCTCCCTCTCTCTCTCTCTCTCTCTCTCCTTGAAATATTCGCTGTTTGTTTAGAAATAACAATGACTTTACGTAAATGTAATGTTTCTCTCTAACGTAGGCTTATTAGTGTATTGTATTGCATCATTGATCATGAGCGTATTTGCACCTGTGCGTTCGCACACACCACAAGAGACTAGGTATGCATGTTTTGGCATAGTCATAGGGTATACTGTATGTTTTTGTGTGTGTGTGTGTGTGTGTGCGAGTACGTGAGTTCGTTTGAGCTTGAATTTGTTCGCATGTTCTTCCACTTACTGTGAACATGCCTGATGCTATTTTCTATTCTTTGCATGCATTTTATACTTTCTTTTCGTTTTCCTTTTCTTGTTATTTGGCTTTTCTTTTTCCCATGGCTTTTCACCATAATTACGCACTACTCTGAGAGATTATTATCAAGACAAGGAACTACGTACGCCAAGACGGAAATAGTCACCATAGTTACGTGGAGATGCCATGGTCAAAGCCATCAGGAGTATTGACCCAAGTTTAGCAGCCAATCCAGCAGACCAACACATACATTGATTTCTTGTTGCAAGAGTGTGTGTGTGTGTGTGTGTGTGTGTGTGTGTGTGTGTGTGTGTGTGCGTGCGTGCGTGTGCGTGCGTGCGTGCGTGCGTGCGTGCGTGCGTGCGTGTGCGTGTGCGTCATTTAACGTCTATCCACTTCTCGTGATATTAAGACGGCGCGCGCGCGCGTGTGTGTGTGCGCGTGCGTGTGTTTGTGTGTATGCATAAGATATTGTGATATTGCTGTTGCCCCCCCCCCCCCCTCTCTATCTCTCATCTCTCTTTCACACACATACTGATATATATATATATTATCTCTCTCTCTCTCTCTCTCTCTCTCTCTCTCTCTCTCTCTCTCTCTCTCTCTCTCTCTCACACACACACACACACACACACACATACAAACAAAAAAACACTAAAAAAGTATATTATTTGCATATTGTTCTATCTGGAAATAAAATGTTGACTTGACTTGACTTGACTTGACTTGACTTCACACACACACACACACACACACACACACACACACACACACACACACACACACACACACACACACACACTTTCTCTCTTATCCACCCCACAAACGCACACAAATCCCGTCTCGCCGCCCACTAGCAAACACATCAAAGCGAAGTGAACAGCGAATCGGTGCAGCTGTTGTGTCGAATCCCACAAGTACAGATAAAAGGCTTGTTCCTAGGGACACCATATGGCATACGTGCAGACAGACCCCCCCCCCCCCCCCCCCCCCCTAACAAATGCGTAGCAGGGACACATTGTGGGGGGTGCATCTCATAAGCGCGCGTTTTACCTACTCTCTAAAAGACCGCGTCCAAAAAATGAAGCTAGAAAGAGCGCAATGTTTTGTCCAATAAGCGCGCATCTTTGGAACCTAAGAAAGATCGAGGATGTCAGAAAGAGCGCGTTGTAAAATGTGATGTGAAACCCTAAGCATATCCCTAACCCTATCCCTAACCCTAACGTGGTGATGTGTTGAATCGTGGACATATCGAAAGTTTCTTTCTCCAAAACAGCAAGAAGACTGAAGTTTAGCAAACAGACGAGTGCAAATGGTAAATGTCTGGTGAGAACGATTTCACCTATGCGCGCTTATTAGCACGAAAACCACACATTCACGTGCGCTCTTTTTGGCATGAACACGCACTCTTATTAGCATGCAAAATGCGCTCTTTTAGGCGCGCTCTTATTAGCGGTGCGCTCTTTTCGATTGCTCGCTACGTTTGCGGGAAACAGCTGGACATTATCCAACACCACCACCACCACCCCCCACAAAGTTCTGATCAAAATGGTCTTTCTTCTTTTATCATAAAATGGCCGTTATATTGTTGCGAAACGGACATACAAGACAGACCCAGACAGATATACGAATACGAATGTTTTATTCACACCGTGGGGATACCGGGGGGGGGGGGGTCTTTTGCATAAATAGTTCCACCACCTTTTGGAAGTTCTGTGCTTGTAACTTCCTCTAATCCGTCACTCTCTTTGACTCTGCCTTTTCCATTTGGCTACTGTTATCTACTATCTTTCTGCCTAACCGGTCCATTCTCCTGTCTTTTTTCACGAAGCACTTTTCAAAAACATTTCCTTCAGTCGAAGTCGGACTTGCTGGGCCTAACTATTTCTTAGTTGGGCGCATAACGGCAGCATGACGCATCTGCGCTCATAATTGACAGGAAGCTGTCTCAGCGATCGAAGAAGAAGTAGAATGTTTTATTGAGGGTAAAAAGGATAAGCTACGGTAGCTTCTTTGCACCTGGCCCTCTCTACTCACACACTCACACCATGCATCAACCACATACAAATTGAAATAAAAACAAGTCAAGGCATTGAAAGAAAATGTTTTGACAAAAACGAGCACGTGAAATAATTGAAAAAGAAAAAACCCAAAATTGAATTAAAAGCAACTATGAATAATATATGACTTATATTGAGCAATGGTCAATGTGAATTGGTGGTTTGAATTGATTTAGAACATAAAACAAACAAGCAAACAAACATACACGAACGAAAACAGACTCCTTTGTGTTCGTAGATCGGCAAAGGACACTAAAAAGAAAACAATGATGAGACAAATGACAATTCTTCTACAGAACAATATAGCATTTGTAAAGAGAGAAAAAAAGTAACAAGATAAGATGAGAATAAGAGAGGAGAGGGAAAGGGAAAGAGAAAGAGAAGAAGAAAAGAAAAGAAAAAAGGATAAATAGATTGTTCTTCTTCTTCTTCGATAGCTCATACAGTTTCCTGTCAATTATGAGCGCAGATGTATCATACTGCCGTTATGCGCCTAAGTAAGAAATAATTAGGCCCAGCATCTCCGACTTCGGCTGGAGGAAATCTTTTTTTTTTAAAGTGTTTATTAAAAAAAAAAGGCAGATGAATGAACCGGTAAGGCAGACAGATAGTAGATGACAGCAAGCAAAGGGGAAAAGGCAGGAGTTAAAGAGAGTGACAGTTTAGAGGAAGTTACAAGCACAGAACTTCCAGAAGGTGGGGGAACTATTTATACAAAAGACCCCCCCGGTATCCCTACGGGGGGGAGGATAAATAGATTAAAACAGTTACTGGAGACAGAAAGACATAGTCGCGAGAACCTGTCTTTTCCAAAGGGAATGATTTTCTGCTTTGTTTGTTGCTGACCGCTTTCTTGCTATGGCACGGAGATGTCAAGTCTGAATTCATAGCTCTCTGCTGACAGGGACACCATCTGTTCAGGTCACGGTACACGTTAACAACATTCACAAAAAACACCTCTCCATTTCCCCATAGCAACACAGTGAGTTGCAGGTCACGTTAGGAGTGGCCTAACACTGAGCTGCCACGGGGAAATAGAGATATTTTGTGAATAATGCTAACGCAAGGGTGCAACTACACAAAATGAAAAAAACACTGAAAGGCCGGGGTCTACGGGCAATGTCCCCCTACAGCTGAAGCAAAAACATAATTTATGAAGGTATTTTATTTAGTTTGCTTTTTCCACAATGTATACAAAATGCTTATTTTAAAGTGTTCGAAAAATACAGTAGATACACAGAGATCTTGTTTGACCAAAAAAAAGAAGGACATTCTTGTTGTGGTAAAATTCAAAAACAGGAAATCCTTGTGTACCAGGAAAAGTTGCACCCATGCTAACGTGTACAGAGACCTTTAATCGACACTTGGTTTCTGCAGTAGCAGGAAGAAGCCACATAGCAGCAGTGATTGATAGTCCACACCAGGACAAATGTACAGAGTGCTTTATGGAATTCTCAGACATTATGTTATGGAACAATCTCGTCTAAAGCCACTATGCTGGGGTTCTCAGCAGAGAGTATTTTACTCATGCAGCTTGCTTTTTATCATTGGGTGATATAGTGTTGTTGTTGTTGTTGTTGTTGGCTTACCCTGGCTAAAAGACTCCAGGTATCACCCCAGCAGCAGAAGCGCTTGAACACTGTAGTGCAAGTGCAACAGCTACGGATGAGTACATTACGTGTGTGACCGTTTTTGATTACCCCGCCACGTGCGCAGACACACTCCGTCTTCGGAGCCCCGAAGACGGAGTGTGTCTGATATATTTGGAGAGTCTTTTGTGAAATAAGTCTTTTGTGAAATACTACGACTCTAAAAATAGGGGGTACATCACAACTCTGTGCTGCAGCCTTGGAGTTAGTTAGCCTTTTTTGAAGGGGGGTGGGTAGGGGTGGCCCTAACTCCATGTCATGAAGACCTCATAGTCAACAGAACTGAGATATATCTGACGCGAAGCGTCTCCACTATAAAGACATTTCAGCCCAAGTTTTCAGAATAGCAGTTGCCTTCTCTTCCCTCTAGAGGTCAGCATGCATGGGACATGACTGATGAGGGACAAACACTCATGAGGTTTGTCCGAGGACGTCACGGTGACTGACCTTTAATGGCACTATCAAACAGCTGGACTTCATACTCACCACGCCTTGTGGTTCGTTGAATGTAACCCATGCATTCAATGTTCTAACCACCACAATAGGAGATCGTATTCTATTAGGTAAGCTTTGATGAAGTGCGCGCGCGCACTCATCTCTCTCTCTCTCTCTCTCTCTCTCTCTCTCTCTCTCTCTCTCTCTCTCTCTCTCTCTCTCTACCTGACGTCACCTACTCATTGCACATTCAGAGGAACACTGATACGTATCCACACTGCCTTAAAACATGTAGTCATTACACTTTTAAGTCTGCATAATATTATAACATAATGAAACTCACAAATGGAGGTTGATCAGAATTTTGGGAAGCTTCTTAGCACCGTTTTTATCCAATCTTCTTTTGGACCATTACAAAGCTGAACTCTGAGACTAAAAGACAGACTTTACCATACCAACGCGTTCATAAACTGTCCACGTCTCTCCAATCTGCCTCGAAATCACAGCAAATACTTCAAAACAGAGCCAGCCCTGATAGCCACATGTTTATTCCGACAATAAATTTTACCCCCCTGGTAAGAAAAGTCGGGCCTTTCAAATATATTAAAGATTGTCGTAAAACGTGGCAAGAGGTGTTGCCCTTTGCTATCACAAAACCCCGAGGTCTCTCTATGACTGTCAGAGAAGAAGAATGAAGTTTGAAGGAGGGGAGGGGCCATAATAAACTAGAAGCCTTCGAGAACTTTTAACACCCCCTATTTTTCAGTGTCCTCCTAGAGACCAAGGGTCGGGGTCTTAGGTGGACATAAACCACCATGAATGTTATCTGTGGGTCAACGCCACAGCTTCCGCTGGCTTACTTCATCATGCTAGCCTCCACAGCAAGAGGGTTTGTTAAAGGGGCACTCTGACGGATGAGTTTTTTTGCAAGAAACTCGTCGAGATCACCAGGAAAACACCCTTTACCGAGATCGTAATACTCACTTTTTCCTGGTTTCCTAGAAATCAAACCGTCCAATCGGAGATTCCTCCTTGGCGGAGGTGCTGGAAGTCAAATTCTTTCAGTGAAAGAGAAGACATGTGCCTTCTCTTTTCTAACGGCCACATGAGTTTAGACCAAATCGTTTGCACGAAATTTCCACAATACAAGCCTTTTATTTTTTATTTTTTTAAATGCTATACAGTTTACCTAAAGGAATTTCGCTCACAACAAAGGAAATATCTCCAATTGTTTTTTTACAGCACTGCAAAGAAGAAAAAGCTTCAACCACAATAACTGGCCACCCCATCCAAAATGGCTTCTCTCTCCGGCATCTTCGTCAAGGAGGAATCGCCGTTTTGACGGTTTGATTTCTAGGAAACCAGAGCAAAGTTGAGTGTTCTGATCCTTCAATAGACTGTCTTTCTGGTGATCTCGATGTGTGTGGTTTTTTTTTTTAAACCCTCATCCGTCAGGGTGCACCTTTATAACTGCCCAGGGTATGGGGATCAGCATAACTCAACCCTTTGACAATGGTGCTGTTGTCAGGTTTTGAGAATCCAGGCAACCCCCCATTATAATTTAATGCCATTTGTGTATGACCGATACACTTTCCATTTTTAGCTTATTTCCTACCCATCCAAATCCCCCTATCCTTTCCACCATTGGAACTGTCTTGTTAGGTTGTAAACGTCGAACACTTTCGTCCGTGAAAGTCATGAGATAATGAATACTCGCTAAATGTCCAATCAATCAATCAATAATTTATTGTCTTTAAAACATAAAGAAAATCTTTTGTCTGGCATGCACATAAAACATACACATAAACATAGGAACAATAAGACATGTAGAATTCACAAACTTCCACTCATAAACAAATTGTATATTCATCTACGCAAGTCAGAAAAAAAGGCACACATTCGGTCAAAATGACTTAGACTTACGCATCAAAAGCAGCGCCACTTCTCTTACTCTCATCTGATTACGATTCAATCCAACTGCGATCCGACTGTGACATTTGTGAGACATGATTCTCGTTAAAATGCTCCTGCCTACATGAATCTGATGAAATCCTACTAGTTTTGTTGTTGTTGAAGTCCTCCATACACGAATCTCATGAAATATCTGTATTTTTGTATCCAGACATTTTATTGTGGGATTCGCGAACGAAAATAGTACAAGTACAATGAAAACATGGTAAAGTACAATGAAAACATGGTGTCTTGATTAAGAGTTATGTTTTCGTTGTACTTCTTAACGTTGGTTGCTTTGCTTGGAAAATTTCCTTTTTTCTTCTTTTTTCCCCCCTTTTCTTTTTTAACCCTTTCACCGCCAAAGTCGCATTTTAGCACCACAGTGATTTAACACCTATGTCACTAAAAGGCATCAAACTGGGGTCTATTATCCAAAAAGTCTATTCTCTTAGTTTTGGGAAGTAAGGATAGACCTTATTTTACATATGCCACAGAAGAATCCCCAATACTGCAGATGGATAAATTTAATGGGAATTCTTGCCTGAAATATGGCTGGCGGTGAAAGGGTTAAGCTTCTTACATTAGTTTTCATTTAAATTCATTCGCCTACATCAACAAATTTCGGTGTTTTCTATTTCATGTATATGTGTTACACAGTCGTCAAACTGTAAACTGTAAAGAGCACACTATATATATATATATTAACGATGGCTTG
>CM065698.1:20517886-20530386 GCA_017654935.2 Phymorhynchus buccinoides
AGCTGACCACCACAGGTCACCAGCTGAAAGAGCGCATGTCCTCAAATGCCTCCAGCAATCAACTTCTCACACGAATCGTTCACCAACAGCATAAATGTCTCGGAGCACTCCGTGATTTAACGGTGTATGTTAATCAATGACACGTTACGACGTGTCCGGAGTGTTGAATAATTATACTGACGGGTGCCTAACTTAACTAACAGCTTGGGGGTGGGGGGTGGGGGGGGGGGTGGGGGGTCGATTTCAGTGTTCATTGACGCTTTACATTCACGTTTCGCTGAACAGGCTACGTGTGCGTGTGTGCGTTCATCTATGTGTGCGTACTTGTGCGTGTATTATCTGTATGTGTTGTTGATTCTCATGTGGTGTGTTTTTCGGTTGTTGTTTTTTTGGTGTGCTTGCTAAGCTGCTATCATGTTTTGTTTTTGAACACACACACTAAAAAACCACAACGAACTCGGTTAAAGGGCCAGCCACACACATACGAATCGCATCTGAAGGCGATGCGATTTTGACGATGTGAGTCATGAATCACGTGAAATACTTCCGTCTAAAAACTAATTCTGCTATTTTCGCTCACTATACTCAAGTAAACCCGATACATGAATGTCACGTGATCCAGGACTCACATCCTCAATGAATGAATGAAAAGTCATGTTTAACGTCTTCGCGGTCCAAAATGGACACGTCTGAGACATTACTATTTGTAAAGTTAAGAAATCGCATCGCATTCAGATACGATTCATATGCATGTGGCTGCCCCTTTAAGGGGAGTACTCCGCTAACGTTTAAACCAGTAATGTAGCGTGGGCTTGCTAAGTAGGAAAACCCTTGGGCAAGGTAGCATTTCTAAAAGCGACACCGTCCAGGTATTTAGCGTCAGGTCGCATTTCCAGCCAATCCTGTGTCAGAACTGGACTCAACTGAGGAAACCCGATCCACTGATATGACACCCGAACCTCCCCCCACGACACCGACAAGCACTCCATCATCTCACCCTAAAACCTGGTCATGGTCACTGTCTACTCTGGGCACCCAGAAGCAAAATGTCATGGTCGTGGTGTTCGGTTCCCATTTGGATATTGTCAACCCCCCCAACTTTAAATAGAGTACAAAACAGAGAGAGAGAGAGAGAGAGAGAGAGAGAGAGAGAGAGAGAGAGAGAGAGAGAGAGAGAGAGAGAGAGAGAGAGAGAGAGAGAGAGAGAGTATGTATGCATGTATGTATGTATGTATGTATGTATGTACGTATGTATGTATGTATGTATGTATGTATGTATGTGTGTGTGTGTGTGTGTGTGTGTGTCAAGTCAAGTCAAAATTTTATTTCCAGATGGGAACATTGTATAAGCAAAACATGCTTTTGTGTGTGTGTGTGTGTGTGTGTGTGTGTGTGTGTGTGTGTGTGTGTGTGTGTGCGTGTGCGTGTGCGTGTGTGTGCGTGCGTGTGCGTGTGCGTGTGCGTGTGTGTGTGTCGTGATGGGTGGGTTATGGGTAGGGGATGAAAAACGGCATCAATGCACGCGTTCGCCTGTGTTGTCTTTATATCTGATCTATTTCATCGATTGGCAAAACAAGTTTGCTAATCGAAATGCTTTCTTCTTGATGGACAACGGGTGGACAGTTAAATTAAGGAAGAGCATGGCACGTTTCGTGACTGTTCGATTTTCCCCTTCTTTTGATCTTCTTTCTACCCCATAGGGTTTCATTTACGGATGCTATGTTTCAACCTTACCTCCCGTTCTTTGTTCTGCCTCCTACGGAAGGGGGACAACTACGGAAGAAGACACGCATGCATTCCGTGGACACAAACGTGAACACGCACGCAGATAGTAATATGAAAAACATAGTCACATATAAATACAATCATGAAAGAGAGCGTGACAAATTAAATTGTCCCGAAAAACAAACAGAGAGGGATTTTTAAGGGCAGCTGACATCGGGGTGGGGTGGGTGGAGTGGGCGGTGGGGTGGGGGTGGGAGGGTGGGGGAGAGAGAACGACGACGACTTCCCGAATCGCCATTTCCCAAATCACCATCTCATGTGACACATTATGAACTTAGTGTCATTTCGCCATTTCATTCCCGCGTGCCTAGTGTGTGACCCCCACACTACACGAACTACACTTTAGAATGTCTGGTAATATTATTTAAAAACAACAACAGATATTTTGTTCAGATTCGTGTACGTAGGATTTGGTCAGATTCGTTATTGAGACAGCACAATTTCACGAGAATCATGCCTCGCAAATGTCACAATCGGATCGCATCGTATGCAGTGTGTCTGCCCCTTTACGGCAGTAGAAAAGTGTTTATCGTACAGCTCTCACTCTACTATTCCTCCCAGCTTAAACTGCGAGTAATGTCAGAAACCCTGAATATATACAAAGAGCTCGCACTCCGCAGCTGACTGAAGCCGGGTGTTGTTGTTTTTACTCCCACCCTTTCACCTACACTACAGCTGGGGATCATTGTGAACTCACTCACTGCCTACAGCAACACTAACACTTCCCACCTTCCATGTGGGAAGTAAGAAAGTTGGCTTCAGTCTTTTGCAAGGTCAGTAGGCTGCGAAGTTATCACTCTCTGTAACATTTAGGCTTTTTCGTAGTAATGTCTAACCATGATAAAAAACATTTGAGTAAAAATGCGCAGGTTTCTGCTATAAACCACGTGTGTCCTTAGGACCGAGAGGACGTTAAACCCAATATTCGTTCGTTCGCTATAAACCCAAAAGTAAAACGCCTCAATCAAACCCCATTACAGTTTAGCACGGATCGAGTGCAAAGGGCCAGCCACACGCCCACCAAAAATCGCACGACTGTACGATACGATTCGATTACGTGATCTCGATGCGCCAATCACATTTGGTCTTGGAGACCACGTGAGCGAATCGTATCGTACGGTCGTACGATTTTAGTGGACGTGTGGCTGGCCCTTTAACAGACAGAAACTCACAACTGCTTTCCAAGCAGCAGCCCCGTGTATATGTTACGCCCAATCCATCAAATTGCCCATTTCATGAAATGGGCAGAATGGTTTGCCCAGTTCGTGAAATAGACAATTTATAACTTGCAATTGAGAAAAGCAATGTGAATGAAAAATGAAAAATAGTTTTCGTTCATTAGCTCACCTAGATCGAGAATTGGTTCAAACGAATGAGAAATCTCATCTGTAGATGAGTTCAAATTATTTTATTCAGACTTTGATACAACGTTTGATTCAACATGTGGCTCACCCAGCTTATATTAGCATCTGGTCGAGTTGGGGGGCAGGATGGGGGTGCAAATACAATGTAGAAAAGTGTGACACCATTGAATCAATCTTAATCAATACCTGTGTGAACGGGGATTGAAAAATGTGACTTACATTGTCCATTTCATAAATTGGGAAAAGCGTTTTTGACCATTTCATGAAATAGGCAATTTCACGGATTGGGCGTAACATATAGATAGAGTGAGTGAGTGGGTGAACGCGAGGAATGGATGGATGTTGGCTCTGTTACCACACCGTTAGCAAACAGGAACCAACAGTGGAACTAAGCGAATATTTTCACAGGTTGTTATGTGGGGGTCGATGCTGTTACGCCCATCACTAACACTGGCAAACTCCCAGCTCACCCTTTTCCATTGGGGTTAGAAGGGAGGGAAGGAAGGGGGGGAAGAAAGGAAGGGAGGAAGGGAGGAAGAAGGAAAGGAAGGAAGGAAGAACTTAGAAGGAAACAAAGTTAGGAAGAAAGGAAGGGAGGGAGGAAAAGAAGAAGGAAAGGAAGACAGAAAGGAAGGAAGGAAAGAAAGAAGAAGGAAGGAAAGAAACGAAGGAAGAAAGGAAGACAGAAAGGAAGGAAGGAAAGAAAGGAAGAAGGAAGGAAGGAAGGAAAGGAAGACAGGAAGGAGAGGAAGGAAGAAGGAAAGGAAGACAGAAAGGAAGGAAGGAAAGAAAGAAAGAAGGAAGGAAGAAGGAAAGGAAGACAGGAAGGAGAGGAAGGAAGAAGGAAAGGAAGACAGAAAGGAAGAAGGAAGGAAGAAGGAAAGGAAGACAGGAAGGAGAGGAAAGAAGAAGGAAAGGAAGACAGAAAGGAAGGAAGGAAAGAAAGGAAGAAGGAAGAAAGAAGGAAAGGAAGACAGGAAGGAAAGGAAGGAAGAAGAAAAGGAAGACAGAAAGGAAGGAAGGAAGGAAAGGAAGGAAAGAAAGGAAGGAAAGAAAGGAAGGAAAGAAATGAAAGAAGGAAAGAAAGGAAGAAAGGAAGGAAGAAGGAAAGAAAGAAAGGAAGAAGGGAAGGAAGCAAAAGAGGAAGAAAACAGTTCTGGTTCAGCAGCTGGCGCACAACATCCTCGATACATACCCATTTTAGATTCATCGATAAAACCATTAAATTACTGAAAAGAAATTTACCAGAACTACTACCAAGAAACAAACGTTTCTAGGGATGATTTCAAAGTTGTTGACAGTCGTTATGGTTGTTTGATTTTTCCATTTGTTGCTTCTTCTTTTTTTTCGTTCCTTCATTTCTTTTAAAAAATCCCTGAAAATAGGGGTTATGATGAGCCGCGAGTAAAAAAAAAAAAAAAAGCACTATCACAGTCATAAAGTCAAATTGCCACAAATCACCAACAATCCTTAATAACAATAACAAAAGTGTGTGACGATTGAATTCACGTAATCAATATAACGTTCCTTTACGCTCATAACAACAAAAATAAATAAACAAACAAAATGCTACCACTATGCACCAAAAAGTTGTTTGAGTGTTTTTTTGTTTTTCTTTCTACAAATCAAAATTCTCTCTCTCTCTCTCTCTCTCTCTCTCTCTCCGTATGCGCACATGTCTGTGCATGTGGGTGCTATATGTATGTATGTGTGCATCATTTCAAAAAATATATTAACTAAAGGGAAGATGTTGAGTATAAAACAATTTGTCTCGTTATATTAATAATGCATGCTCTCTCTCTCTCTCTCTCTCTCTCTCTCTCTCCCTCTCTGATTGTGTGTTTGTGTCTAATCTCTCTCTCTCTCTCTCTCTCTCTCTCTCTCTCTCTCTCTCTCTCTCCCGATTTAACCCCTCTCTCTCTCTCTCTCTCTCTCTCTCTCTCTCTCTCTCTCTCTCTCTCTCTCTCTCTCTCTCTCTCTCTCTCTCTCTCTCTCTCTCTCTCTCTCTCTCTCTCTCTCTCTCTCTCTCTCCCTCCCCGTATGCGCACATGTCTGTGCATGTGTGTGCTATATGTATATGTGTGCATCATTTCAAAAAATATATTATTAACTGAAGCGAAGATGTTGACTATAACAAAATCTCTCTCTCTCTCTCTCTCTCTCTCTCTCTCTCTCTCTCTCTCTCTCTCTCTCTCTCTCTCTCTCTCTCTCTCTCACACACACTCAATAACCCCCGCGCGGCCCGGTATACATAATTAACTGGAACTCAAGACCAAACTTGTTTTAACAACTGATAAGACAATGGAACCTCCTCGCAGCAAACGTATCTTAACAATGCGTCTTGTGCGCGCGCACGCACACAGACACACACACACAAAACCACAGACACACACACACACATACAACACACAACACACAGACACAAACACAGACACAAACACACACACACACACACACACACACACACACACACACACACACACACACACACACACACACACACCGACTCGCTTTCTCTGTCCTTGTTCATACCTGTCGGGGGCCGATTTACCAAGGAACAAAGAAACTGTACCGTGAAAGACTCCCCATATTCACAGCCAACATTGTCCCATATTGTCTCTTCGGGCCAAGAGGACGTAAAAGTTTAAAATTTCGTTCGTACCGTGAAAGGCAAAGGACCCAAGGAAGGTCTTTGTGCTGGATGTTGGAACATACCTGATGCACCCTACTGCTAGATGAGCAAGGGAGGAGGAGGAAGAGGAGGAGGAGGAGGAGGAGGAGGAGGAGGATGTGGAACACTCATTATTATGTGACTGCCCTAACATTTAACCTTGAATTTTTGTTTAAATGACCACTGTTTGAATTAAAAGAACATTACAACAATTTTAATATCCATACTAGTTTGAAAGGCTTAGTATGCACAATTGCAACTTAGGCGCGCAAGCGCGAGCGTCAACAAACAGAACCACAGAGCATTTGGGTTTGTGTATATGCCGGGCGTGTGACTCACTCTCACTCTCTCTCTCTCACATGTGCGTTTTTTAAAATTTTCCCTTTACCCTGCCGGTTGCAATAAACCAGTTCAGTGTTCTCTCTCTCTCTCTCTCTCTCTCTCTCTCTCTCTCTCATGTGCGTTTTTTAAAATTTTCCCTTTACCCTGCCGGTTGCAATAAACCAGTTCAGTGTTCTCTCTCTCTCTCTCTCTCTCTCTCTCTCTCTCTCTCTCTCTCTCTCTCTCTCTCTCTGTGCATGTGTATGTATGTACGTACGTACGTGTGTTCGTCCGGTTGTGTGCTACCTTCACTCTGACTCTGTAGGGGGGGGGGGGGGGGGGGGGGAGGGAGGAGGAGGGGGGGGGCGAGACGGGGGGGGAGGGGAGAGTACGTGCTCCTCCCACCCCTTACATTGTTAACCCTTCATACAATGGAAGGACACGTGCTCTTTCCGATGCATGTTATTACAAGCAGATAGGTCTTAGTTGTAGTTAGGGTTCAGCCGGGGTCGTTGCATACAATTTGAGACTAATCTCATTCCGTCACGCGTTCCTGCACAACACCCACCCCTGCTTTGGAAAAAAATCATCTTCGCAACAAGGTCACGCTCGGCTCGGGTCACAAGAGACAAAGAACAGACAAAAAGAAAGAACGAAAAAAAAAGAAAAGATGGGAAGAAAAATGATATAAAATAAGGAAGATAACTTAGGACAAAGAAAATACCTAGGAGGGTAGCACCTGCTCCGCGCTAGTAGCGCGCAACACATGACAAGCAGATACACATGCGCGCAGGCACAAACATACACACACGCGCGCGCGCGCGCGCACGCACGCACGCACGCACACGCACGCGCGCGCACACGCACACACACACGCGCGCGCGCGCGCGCGCAGGGCAGGATGAAAAAAAGCTTTGTCAGCTTATCCTTTAACCCTCAATAAAGATGATTTGGACTTGACAGAGTTAGAGAGAGAAGGGGTGTTGTTGGCCTGTCAGTCCTTATGACTGATAAATTGATTTAACAGAAACTTTGATATTGTGGCTTTCATTGGGTTTTTTTGTTTCCCTAGGCCTGGTTTTGACACTGGTTGTACGGGCGCTTTCAGGCTGATGGGACTGGTTTTCAAAATTCATAGCGCGATCACTGGTGACGCTCATCATACTCACAGAGGTCAGTGCAGGCCATTGTGTTGCCAGGGATCCCCATTTGGGGGTCTACGAAGTACTAAAATTCTAAAGGACCCTCTAAAAGAATGTGCAGCGAGTCCCAGGGATGCGCTAGAAAAATTCTCTTTAGCATTCGCAGTGCCACTGGGACCCTCTATCCCGCCTCTAGGACCCTCTATACTGTAAGTGAAGGAGTCCCTGGGACCCCTTGTTTTGCGGAACGATCGGGAGCCCTGTGTTCCCCTCAACTGAACAGCGGTTATCATTTTGTGACATTACCCGGGGGTTTCTTTAGTCCCCTTCCTTCTTGCATGTTTTAGTGAGCGACTTAGCGGGCTCTTTTGACCACCAGGTGGCATAACGCTCGAGTGGGGCTAATCCTCTCTACATTCTTAGTTGGGGATAAAGAAAGAGAGAGAGAGAGAGAGAGAGAGAGAGAGAGAGAGAGAGAGAGAGAGAGAGAGAGAGAGAGAGAGAGAGAGAGAGAGAGAGAGAGAGAGACAGAGAGAGAGAGAGAGGGAGGAGTCCCACTCTCTCTCTCACTACGCCCAACTAAGAAAATCGCGTGATAAGCCCCTAGTGGATTGACTACCCCCTGGCGGGCAAATAATCGCCATAAGTCGACCATTAAACGATCATTTTAGCGAGCACAGGACCTGATTTGACATCATTCCCCACACCATCAGGGATCATTCTTAGCACCAGTCATCAGTCATCGACACATACCATTTCCAAACGTTCTACAGTTTTTGCAGGCAAGAGATCACACGACTTTGTGTCTGTTACACAACTATTAGGATTTTGATGTGCGCTGAGGCCATGAGCGCTGAGTGATTCGGTTGAAACAATAGACTATAACAAAAATGGCTCTACTATTAGTATTACTTTACATTGCATAGCTACAAACGTTTCTCTTTTAATTTTTGGAACAATGTGGTTCGTTGCAACAGAGTGTCCTCGAAAAACGTTTATGTTTTGGGGGGTTTTGCGCTCAAGTTCTGTTTCCTTTTCTCTTTTTTTCCTCCTTTTTTTTTTTTTTTTTTTTTTTTACATTATGACTTATTGTTTCAGGAAAATGACCTCTTATACTTTCTTCGAACTGGTCAAATGGCCTATGATGTTCCTGCACCATTCATGTTTCTCCTCCCGTCTATTCGGATACTGCAGTTCTGCGCCCAGCAAGACAATACATTTACAGCCCAGTTAATACAATCGAAAGGAATCTTCTTCTTCTTCTTCTTCTTCTTCGTTCGTTCAGACAGTTTCGTGTCATATGAGCGTAGATGCGTCGTGCTGCCGTTATGCGCCTTACTAAGACATAGAAAAAAGGCAGGAGAATGGACCAGTGAAACAAGAAAGATAGCAGATGACGACAGAAAGCAAAGGGAACAGGCAGAGTCAAAGAGAGTGACAGAAATTAGAGGAAGTTACAAGCACAGAACTTCCAGAAGGTGGGGGAACTATTTGTACAAAAGATCCCCGGTATGCCCCATGTCGTTTCTGATAGTAATTAGTATAGACATCACTCTGTTTTGATCGTTTAAATAATATGTGTGTGCTTTGTTTTATATTTCTGCGCCATGAGTTGGTATGAAATAAAAAACACATTTGCCTTGCCCTTCCTTGCCTTGCTTTGTTAATACGAACAAACTAACTTACAAAAAACATTTTTTTTACATGCCACACACACTTTTGTTGTTGTTCTTAAGCGCATAAGGGGGCATAGAGCTCCGTATTGGATTGAGGAGTGCGCTATATAAATATTTCACTATCATTATTATTATGATTATTATTACTTCACGCAGCTGTTGCGGAGTGCTGAACAAACACATATACATATATACAGACATACACAGATAGACCGATACACACACACACACACACGCACGCACACACACACACATACACATTTACGCACTTGTATACACTTTCCACACACATTTACACACGTTCCACACACACACACACACACACACACACACACACACACACACACACTTAGCCACACACACACACAAATTATGCAAGGTTAAGGAACACATGTTACACACACACACACTTAGTCACACACACACACACACACACACACACACACACACACATACACTTAGCCACACACACACACACACACACACACACACACACACACACACACACACACACACACACACACACACACACACACACACACTACTGTGGATCCAACGTAGCACCAACAATGCCGGAGCAGCCAGCGTGTTGATTACGCTATGACGTAGTTTCCAACAATAACAACAACAGAAGAGCGGAATTGCACAACTCAACAAGCCTCGGAGCAACGCTTTCATTCGATTCTGAGGATTTGGTTTAAACGAAGTTTATTAACATAACACATTGCAGTGTACACAAATTATTCATTGTATGAGCACAACAAGCTATCACTAGTATCAGCTTATAAGCGCACTCAAAAACGTTTCAGTTACAAACATAAGCCTGCATCATGAAATTACTTCAATAGCTATGAGGATTTCATTTTGTTACTACAAGTTATGTTTTCGTGTGCCCGGTCTACTATCGAAATACACAAAGGGCTGTGGCCCTATCCGCACCGCTTGTACACTAGAGCTAAGCACAAAAGAATGTGATTAACATACAGTGTCATTTTATGACATTATAATCCTTGATTAATCCTTAAATCCCTTTGGCCGAGAGAGTGGGGATGTACCCTGGGCAAGACATCTCCACTAAATATTATATACCAATTCTCGCCCAGCCCGCCAGAATGGTATCTGCCTCCTTCTGCTATCTGGCAGTCATGGTCGGAAACGACAGACAGGCAACAATCCTTGATTAACAACGATTTCTTTCATTGATAAATTAAAATGCTCTCAAGCTTCTTTTTTTTAAAATTAAATACGCGCGCGCACATGCACAAACACACACACACACACACACACACACTCACTGGCAGAAAGACCTGAAAGAGCAGAGAAAGAAAGGAGAGAGAGAGAGAGAGAGAGAGAGAGAGAGAGAGAGAGAGAGAGAGAGAGAGAGAGAGAGAGAGAGAGAGAGAGAGAGAGAGAGAGAGAGAAAAGACAGACAGACAGAGACAGAGACACAGAGACAGACAAGGTGGAGGCGAAAGAAAAGAAAGACGATGATTCGAACTTCAATCAATACAACCAACCCAACACTAACAACCCAACCAGTAAACAACATTGAAGCTGATCATCTGGGCACCAAGTATCCCGCACAAGTATCCCGCACACACACACATATACGCACGCACGGGCGCGCGCGCGCGCGCAGCACGCACGCACGCACGCGCACGCACACGCGCGCACACACACACACCCTACGTAGTAAGCGTCAGAGTCATCAAATTGCTGATGGAGGATGCTATATGTAAGAAGAAGAAGAAGAAGAAGATGAAGAAGAAGAAACAGGTGACAGAAGCAGCAGCAGCAGAAGAAGATAGAAGAAGAAGAAGACCGAAGGCAGAAGAAGAAGCAGAAGAAGAAGAAGAAACAGTTCCAAACCCACCTGTTAGCGTGGACCCTCAGTCCCATAGTCAACGATTGCACCGTGGAGCACGCACACACACAGCAGACACAACATAAAATAACAATGTCAGCACACCAAATGACCCCACCGAGTTGAGTTTTCACTGTCAAGCTTCCACCCCACCTCTCAGTTCTTAGAAAAGACCTTGCCCCCGAGTCCTTCACTTCCCCCCTCTACTGCCCGCTCAGGGGGATGAGGGAGGGGGGGCGGAGGAGGCAACACTTCAAAGAAGATGAATGAAGCCTTCAAAGCTGTAGTTGTTTTTTTGCTAGCTTCGATCCCGAACACTACTACCAACTGCTTTCCTTGCTTCTACACACACAAGAAAAAGAAAAAAAAGTCTTTTCGCTTCTATTACACCACCTACTAAAATGGCCAAGGTAATTTCTTCTTCTTTTTTTTCCCGTCACGAAAGTTTGAACGGGAACTATAAGGAGATAAGTCCCCCCTAAACAGACAACACAACAACAGACTAGCAAGCAGAGTTATCGAGTCCCCTTCAGAATCTTCTCCCACTGACAATCTCAGCTGACTGCCAATCTGTGAAAGCTTGCGCATCCCCACAAACCCCATTCACCTTTCCTCGCTGATGTGACGTGATGGCGCGCGGCTCCTTTGATTGGTCGAGCCGCGCCCGAGCAGGCACGCGCCTCGCACGCCTTGCGCGAGGGATAGGAGATGCAGAAGAAGGAGGATACTAGTGCATGACATCAAAAAGAGAGAAAATCTGTTTAACGTCCTCCGGTCTGGAACAGACACATATGGGAGATTATCAGATATAAAGATGGTGGAAACGATCCTGGAGGCAATGCCCGGAGGCAGTCATAATCGAACAGACTTTTTGATGTTCCCAAGGATGGTGAGTTTAACGTCCAATCAGTCGTTGACTCTTATGAGAATGGGTGAACAGATAGAGCAAATACCTCCAAGTTTGAGAGCCAGTATTCCACCCAGAGGATTATTTTCATTAAAAAACTGAAAAAGCAGACTTTGAGGCTGAGGGTCGTAAACAATAGAGGGTGTCTAAAGTACAATATTGCCCTTCAGTGTACTGTATTTGATTCGCCACCACTGTACGGGATATGATTATGTCAACTAGCCGCATACAAAACACCGAACCATAAGGCTCGGTGTACATCTTGTGTCCTGGCTAATACAAAGCATCTGTTTTGTTTCAGTCTGAATTTTTCTCACACCTGCTGTCATGTCATTCACGCCGACTGGCGTGCGTTGTGTACGCATTTGGTCCGCTGTCGCCCGTGTCGTTTGGGTCTTGGGGAAGGGAGACCAAAAGAAGCAGACCTGCTTTGTGTGCTTAAACCTGTCAGCGAGTCAAAAGCAACAGCAAGGCGTGTGCTGCCTGTCACACGATTGTCAAACATGCTGGGTCCTCGGTAGAACACAGATGGACACCGAGCATTCACAGTCATCATCAATAAGGGGCGAGGAAATCTGACCAGCAGGTGGTCTTGTTTTCCCAACACCACCACCAGTAAAGCTCAAACATACAGCAGTGAGCAGGAAGTGCTGACAGCACCCACAACGCGACGAACCTCCTACCCTGATAGCTAATGAAGGCTGCCACTAGTCATCAGCGTCTGACAGCCCTCTTCACCCACACCCCACTAATGACATTGCCACTGACCA
>CM065698.1:20532886-20540386 GCA_017654935.2 Phymorhynchus buccinoides
AAGCACGTGAGGCTAATCATTATTGTGTGCCAGCTGGTGAACAAATAACACTAGATGTGTAAAGCATTAAAATAATAAAAGTCTCGTTAACATGTTAACAGATGGCAGGCTGTTTTCTACAATTTAGTTGGGGCACGTGAGAGGACACACATTTACAGAACACACACATTGGAGAAAATTGACCCTGTTTTGAGAAGGTGTAATCTTCCACATAAGATGGCAGTTTAGCTACACACCCCTCCCCTCCCCCTTCTCTCTTGTTTTCAATTAATAATAATAATAATAATAATAATTTCATTTATATAGCGCGAAAACAATCATACAAAAAGCAAGCTCTCAGCGCTTTACAAACATTGATGAAACTATAATATATATAAAATATAAAAAAATTCTGGCAAAATGTTAGAGGTGGTGGTGGTGGTGGTGGAGATGTAGTGTGTGTGTGGGGGGGGGGGGGGAGAGGAGGCGAAAGTACACCTTTGCTCGTCTTCTTTCATTCTTCAACATGTAGTTGCAACATGTTCGCAGCCATGTTTCATTCTGCTAGAATTCATTAACACAAGGGATATTAAAACGTAATAAATAAAGACCCACAAACGTTTGGGTTTTGGGGGTGGGTTTTTTGCCCCAATTATGACAAGGTAAAGACAAAAGAATGAATGGCTTTCATCGCGGACGACAAACAAAATCCGTGACAGAGATACGACAGACGCACGGTTGAGGCCGGCGCAAATAGGACATTTGCCACGAGTGTTCGTTCTCTATGCTAGACTACTAATTTCGTTATGCCCGAGTTACGCTGACCTTTCTAATTCAACTCTCTAAATTCAATTCAGTGAATTTCAAGGTCGTCCTCACGTAGCAAATGCCCTATTGCGTTTGCACGTCAGGAGAAATTTTATTGATCGGACAATGTTACAGACAGCATTTCCATATTGATCCATGTTTCAGTGCAATTCAATTTGTGCCACTTTTAATTTCCCCTAGGCTAATACACAATTTGCGCTTGTCGACAATTGCGCCCGTTGTAGTAGTAATCAAGCGCGCCCGTTGACATGGTCGAAATGATTAATGAGAAAACTAGACATGATGAAAATGTTGCATACATTGAGATTTTTGTTTCTGAGGAAGGATAGATGTATCTTATAAAGATACAGAAAAACAGATTGTAAGTACAGTGGAACCTCCCTTATAAGACCTCCCATTACAAGACTCACTCCCACATAAGACCTACTTCTCTGAGACATTGCCCTTCTTTGTCAGTATTCAAATTACCTCCCTTATAAGACCCCTCCATTTAAGACCCCTCCCTTATAAGACTCCTCCCTTATAAGACCTCATTTTGGATGATTTTTGAAGGTCTTACAAGGGAGGTTCCATTGTAGTACTACTAGATTTGATTTTACAGCCATCTGAAATGTAACTTCTAATAAGATACATCAATTGCGGAAACCACTCACACTCTACATACCGGGATGGATGCTATTGATTAATTTTCAAACAGGCGTAATTTTTGCGTGGAAACCCTATCTATAAAGGGAATGCCAGACTCGCCACCATCATCACATTCTGGCCTGAAGTCATCTGTTATCGTAGCTGCTGCTGCTGAGCTACATATATTACTGCACACTCTCTGCTGCTACTCAACGTTCCCAGATAATAATACTTACAGGCATTTTTCTCTTCAATAACTATACCTATCGGCCAATGCAAAGAACACCTTTTGCAAGAGTGAATGCCCTTGGTGGGTGGGGGAAGATGGGTTGAGTACTGACCAAAACAAGGGCATAACTCTCGCCCAATAACCCTATTTGAGGCCACTTAACGGCTGCCTTGTGCAAGAGTGAATACCCTTTTGGATGCTAATCAACAAGGGCTTAATTCTTGCCGTCAAGGGCGTTAATTAATAACCCTACTTGCAGTGGATAACAAAGGGAATGCCAGACTCACCACCATCACCACATTCTGGCCTGACGTCATCTGTTATCGTAGCTGCTGCTGCTGGTGCTGAGCTACATATATTACTGCTACACACTCTCTGCTGCTCAGATAATAATACTTATAGGCATTTTTCTCTTCAATAATAATTATTATACCTATTTGCCACTGCAAAGAACACCCTTTACAAGAGTGAATGCCCTTGGTGGGTGGGGGAAGATGGTTGAGTACTGACCAAAACAAGGTCATAACTCTCGCCCAATAACCCTATTTGAGGGCACTTAATGGCTGCCTTGTGCAAGAGTGAATGCCCTTTTGGATACTGATCAACAAGGGCATAACTCTTGCCGTCAAGGGCGTTAATTAATAACCCTACTTGCAGTGGACAACAAAGGGAATGCCAGACTCACCACCATCACCACATTCTGGCCTGAAGTCATCTGTTATCGTAGCTGCTGCTGCTGGTGCTGAGCTACATATATTACTGCTACACACTCTCTGCTGCTCAAATAATAATACTTATAGGCATTTTTCTCTTTAACAATAATTATTATACCTATTTGCCACTGCAAAGAACACATTTTGCAAGAGTGAATGCCCTTGGTGGGTGGGGGACGATGGTTGAGTACTGACCAAAACAAGGGCATAACTCTCGCCCAATAACCCTATTTGAGGCCACTTAATGGCTGCTCTTTGCAAGAGTGAATGCCCTTTTGGATACTGATCAACAAGGGCTTAACTCTTGCCGTCAAGGGCGTTAATTAATAACCCTACTTGCAGTGGATAACAAAGGGAATGCCAGACTCACCACCATCACCACATTCTGGCCTGAAGTCATCTGTTATCGTAGCTGCTGCTGCAGCTGAGCTACTTACTGCTACACACTCTCTGCTGCTACTCAACGTTCCCATATAATACTAGGCATTTTCCCCTTCAATAATTATACCTATAGCTAGTTCTGACCTGGGGAGGAAGCTCGACCCTAGTCTTCACCTGCACTACCATCGAAGACACTTATTACGCAAGCTCTACGTGTGTTTGCTACCATCGATACAACGTGTCTTCCTGTCCCTGCTTTCTTCTTCTTCTTCATCTTCTTCTGCGTTCCCAGGCCATATGGCCATAATGGGCAAGGTACGTATGTGTCCGGTTTTCAGTTTTCACTGGTCTCCCTGCTGCGTACAGCCAACACATTCCGATTTCGAAGGAGCTCAAAGGAACAAAATTATTTGGAATTTTTTTTTTGTAAAAAAAAAAGGCAGGAGAATGGGCCAATAAGTCAGAAAGATAGATGACAGAAAGCCAAGGCAAAAGGCAGAGTCAAAGAGAGTGGCAGATTAGAGGAATTTACAAGCACAGAACTTCCAGAAGGTGGAGGAACTATTTATGCAAAAGACACCCCCCCTCCCCGAATCCCCACGGGGGGGGGGGGGGGGGGGGGGGGGGGGAGCCCCTGCTTTCAACACAGATATCTTCGTGTGGCTTTCAACCTTTTCTGCTCGTACAGTACTAAATCTACATCCCCTCCCACAACCCACCCCTCTTCCGGAAATCCTTTTCTCCACCACCACCCCAGCCCCCCCCACACACACACGCACACGCACACTTTCACCCCACCCCACCTCCCTTCCCTATTCTCCAAGATAAACACCATTCTTTCGTCGATCGATTCGACACAAAACGAGCTGATAATGTAGGAAATAAAACTAACACCCACCACCACGCATATCTCCCGCAACCCCCCCTCCCTCCACCCCCCCTCCAAACCCTGCCCTTTAAAGCCCCCCCCCCCCCCCCCCCCCCCCCCCCCCATCACGTTTCAAAATCACGGTTTTCACGTGTTTTCCCTCTTAATAGCTGGTAAGAAATCTTAAAAAATCTTCCTAGCATAAGAGGGAATGTGACACGTGACGTGTGTGTGTGTGTGTGTGGTGGTGGTGGTGGGGGGGGGGGGGGGGGGTATTTTAAATCCGCCCTATCCTCTCAAATTACAATCCTTGCGAAAAGCGAAAGGAAAAAAAAAAAGAGAAAAAAAGGAGCACGACAACAACAACATCAAGACTCAACCCGAGCGGGGTGCAAAATTCCCCTTGCGTGTTTATCTGGGTTTGGTGTCCGGATGGACGGAAGGGCGCACGGACGCCGCACGCACGCACGGACGGACGTAAGAAAACTTATAGTTCCCGCTGCTTCGTTCGCTCGGGAGCTTCATGTCATGACTTATCCTAAACGCCTTTGTACCTTTTTTTAAAGACCCACTGACCCACCACGATTAAGTCCTTTGCGGGTTTTTTCTTCTGGGTAGCTGTGACCCACATACAAATTCCCCCAACTTCAAATTGAGGCCGCTCTTTAAAACGAAGTTTCGTTTTGAATTTGGGGGCATTTGTATGGGAGTCAAACCTGGTCAAAACAAGATTTCTTACCAGCTATAAGAGGGAAAACACGTGAAACCCGTGATTTTGACACGACGTGATCTGGTGTGTCTTTAATTTCATCGAGACAACCCTCGTGCTGTCTGTCTGTCTTGTCTGTCTGTCTGTCATCCTGTTTCCGTTATTCTTTTCCTCTGTTCAGCCTTGACACGCTACATAATAACTGTCCTTTTCCCCCCTACCTCCCGAGTTCCTTTCCTGCTCATTATTTACTTCTTCGCTTCGCCCCGAGTCTTTTTATCCCGAGTTCTCGACCATGTCATTTTGTCAGTCTTTAAAAAAAAAATTATATATATATATATAGTAAAGTAAAGAAAGGTAACTCCCTCTGTAATTAACTCCCTTCACCACAGTCATTTACGGCACCAATTCGCCTAGCAAAGCATAAACAACAGCCACATTGAGACAGACCAAGGTTCATCCTAAAACAAAAAAAGGATGACCCAGGATCCAAGTTGCCACCCTAGTCATTTTGTCGGGTCTCCTCGCTCTTTCATCAAGTTACGATAATACCAGGCTTTTACCATGCCTATTATGCCAAGAAAGTACCGACTCGGTGTGATCCACTCAGTCTCACTGCTCCAGTTGAAGGGAACGGTAGAATAGGGAAACACCGATAGTTGTAAGTGCCAGAGACTGGGAGAGCCTACATTCGAGAACTGGGCAATCTCGTGCTTTACTCACCGTGCCACCTCAGGTTTATGACCCTTATTCTCAAAGTAAATTTTTAACCCTTTCACCGCCAGCCATATTTCAGCCAAAAATGTCCATTAAATTTACCTGGATAGAGAACAAAATCCATCTGCAGTATTGTGGATTCTTCTGTGGCATATATAAAATAAGGTCTATCCTTACTTCCTAAAACTAAGACAATAGGGTCTTTGGATAATAGACCCCGATCTGATGCCTTTTAGTGACATAGGTGTTAAATCACTGTGGTGCTAAAATGAGATTTTGGCGGTGAAAGGGTTAATGCGAAAATGTGTGTGTGTGTGTGTGCGTGTGCGTGTGCGTCCGTGCGTGTGTGTGTATGTGCGTGCGTGCGTGTGTGTGTGCGTGCGTGCGTACGTGCGCGTGTGCGTGCGCGTGACAAAAGTACAAGATAGCCAGGAAATGACCCTCACTAAAAACAAAACCGACACACGCTATTACACGGGCTGGCCTGGTATTGCAGTACCTCCAGGATCGGCCTACATAACACTACTGAAGACTACCGCAGCAGAAGAACAGACTTGTCCCTAAGGGCAATAGCCACGAGGACGTCAACGTTTCTTTCTGACTACGCGGAAGCACACTCCTGACTAAAAACAAAACAAAACAACCCCACATATCTTTGCTCTGACTCGCTCTGAACGTGTGTTCCAAACCACTTATAATGTCATCACCCAGAAGTTCTGTAATCTGTTGATGAGAAGAACGTACAGGGAAAGGCACAGCAAACTGCATGAGTAGGTCGACGTCTTCCGTGTACTGGGGATCGTTGCGACATGGAAAAGCTCAAATTATTCTTTTAGAGGAAACAAATGTTGAATAATAAAAAATAATTAAAAAAAAGATCTATACGGTGGTTGTATGTTTTTGTCCATTTCTATGCATATCCCCTTTTTTTTAAAACTGTTTTTGTGTTTTTCTTCTTTCTCTTCCCTTTTTAGTGGTGGGGGGGGGGGGGGGGGGGGGGGGGGGGCGTGGGGGGTTAAAAAAGATAGTACAGAAACCCAATAATGACAGACAATAGATCGACAGAAAGAGAACCTCGACCAGAGCCAAACATAAAAGAGAGAGAGAGAGAGAGAGAGAGAGAGAGAGAGAGAGAGAGAGAGAGAGAGAGAGAGAGAGAGAGAGAGAGAGAGAGAGAGGGGTTGGACACGAAAGGCAACTAAGAGAGAGAGAGAGAGAGAGAGAGAGAGAGAGAGAGAGAGAGAGAGAAGAGAGAGAGATATATATATAGAGAGAGAGTGTGCATTAATGTGTGTGCGTGCGTGTGTGTACGTGCGCGCGTGTGTGCGCACGCACGCGCGCCCTATGACTCAGACCTGTTTACCCCCTACACAAGTCTTGAGTAGTCTGGATAGCTGAAATGAGTAGCTTTGGTGCAAAATGTGTAGGTTTTATTCATTAACCCTTTCACCGCCAGCCATCTTTGAGCCCAAAAATTTCAATTAAACTTACTTGGCTACAGAAAAGATTTCATCTGCAATATTGTGGGATTTCTCTGTGACACATTTAGAATAGGGTCAATTCTTACTGCTCAAATTTAGGAACACACTACCATTGACTAATAGACCCTGATTCCAATGGTTTTAATGACATGGGTGTTAAATAATTGTGGTGCAAAAATACGACATTGGCGGTGGAAGGGTTAAACCATCAAAGAATGTTCACTGAAAACGAGTAATTAGAGCATTATTTTTCAATTTTTGAAGCGTTCCAAATTGAGTAGAATACTACTCGAAAAGAGTAGAGCAAACAGGTCTGCTATATGTCGATCAATGTCAATAGGTAGCGAGCAGCCATCCAAAATGGCGGGTCAGACTGACACGTGGGCATCGCTAATCACAAAGGCCACTTTGGCCATCTACAGACATTCAACAGACAGTAGGAGGACCACGGCCCTACACGTAGCAACAATACCCATCTCAGCCCATCCCCCCTCTTCAGCCCATCACCCACCTCTGTCATGCCAGAAAGCAGAGTAAAGAAGCAAATCAATGGAAGTTCTTCCGCACGATAGGAGGCGATATGCCGACCACTGCCACCTCATTACATCCCTCCTCTACATCATAGCTGATCAGTGGGAAGAAAACTATATTATGCGCGTGCGCACACACACACACATACATGTATACGCTCGTATACATGTATACGCTCACACACACATACACAGACACAGAGATTTTGCCTTAACCGTCCATTTGAACAAGGGAAGTAAAATGAGCCAAGAGAGTAATCTCCCGTCGAGCCATCAGAAAACCTCAGTGTGTGTGTGTGTGTGTGTGCGTGCGTGTGCGTGCGTGTGTGTGTGTGTGTGTGTGTGTGTGTGTGAGAGGAGAGAGAGAGAGAGAGAGAGAGAGAGAGAGAGAGAGAGAGAGAGAGAGAGAGATAAAGTGTGTGTGTGTACGTGTGTGCA
>CM065698.1:20565386-20567886 GCA_017654935.2 Phymorhynchus buccinoides
TTCTTTCTTTTCTTCCACCACCCCCGTCCCCCCCTTTCCCCAAAAAATACACCGATTCCCTTTGAAGTGGTCAAGACCTTAAAATCTTCAGGCTTTTCATGGCACAGTTTTATTTGGTCGTTGAGTACCAAAGCAGAAGGGTCTTGGGGGGGGGGGGGGGGGGGGGGGTATTTCTGATCAAGTAAAAGAGCTATTACCTCTGATTTTGGTACTCAAAGCAGAATTTTGAGAGTAGAAACCGATAAGCTCTGCGTGGGTGGGCGAGGGTGGAAATGTGGTGTGGGGGTGGGAGGGTATTGACAAAAGAGAAGGAAATAGAAGAGGATTGATGACAGACAGAGACAGAGACAGAAAAGGGCAATGAAAGGAAGAGACAGACAGAGACAGAAACAGAGAATCACTCTTCATTTTAAACAGTTTTATTCCAAAAGAGTCGTTACTTGTGATAATAAGGTTTCATCTACATATCCATACACAATCCATACAACGAAGACAGAAGGGCTAGTTGTTGTTTTTGTTATTGCTTTTAAGTAAGAATCTTTCCACTGTGCGACAAATTAATTAATGTCGTGTTAAATTTCAACAGGAAAATGAATACTGGTGGACTTTATCCGCTTGATTTCTGCAGGAACAATGTCATTTTGTTCGATTAATTTTCATATTTCAAGACAACTGTCGTATCACTTGTCCATCCTCCATGCATCAGTCGTCAAGAATGTACAGAAGAAACAGCTTCGAATCTTGCTATATAAAATAATAATTATGCACATACATGCGTGCACAGCGCGAGTGAACGTGTAGCTCTCGCCCAATGTCCAACTGGTATCGATCAACTGATTTGAAGGCTTAACGTCTTTATAAAACGCCAAGCATCATGCCTAAGTTCACCGGAGACTGTTGAAATGCTTTGACAATCGATAGAAATGTGTTTTCCATAACATCTGAACCGTCAAACCTCTTGGGTGGATCAGCGGGAAAGGTTAACAAAAGATATAGAAACATTAGAGGGTACCCAAAGTTTGATAGAGAAGTGTTAGTTTTTTTAATATAAAAACCATGACTTTCAAAAGCACGTCATTCCCACAAACGCGTGCGTACATGGGAGTGGTGTGTGTGTGTGTGTGTGCGTGTGCGTGTGCGTGCGTGCGTGCGTGCGTGTGTGTGTGTGTGTGTGTGTGTGTGTGTGCGTGCGCGTGTGCGCGCGCGCGCGTGTGTGTGCGATCGGAAGAAATACGTGGCCACATACCTTCATTGGGCAATGAACAGCTACACTTTAAGCAGGAAGCTTGGCTGCTCAAATGAGATTTCATTTTGTCACTTCCTATCTACTACAAAGATGCCTTTCTGAATCAACACACGAACATTATTTTCGTTTACCGTACTTTCGATGATCATGTTATTTGGAGCCCATTGTTTAATATATAAAAAAAGCAAGCTTGTAGTTATTACATATTCCCTTGTCCAATTTTCCACAGAAAGTGCGCATTTCTAGTTCTGAGGGTACATTTAACATTTACGTCAAGATTCACTGGAAGAGCGTTTAGATGGCTTGCCACCTTGACGTCCTTAACACAAATGAGCCTTCGGTAAAGGTACAGATGTGCCAACCCCCCCCCCCCTGCATTTCTCGGTTAATTCCATGTTTCCGTTTTTGCCTTTCTTACCATACATAGAGCTGTATTTTATGAACTTTTTCAGCTAATTATCTTTTTGGAATACTAACCCTAACCCTACCCCCCCCCCCCCCCCCCCCCCCCCCCCCCCCCCCCCCCCCCCCCCCCCCCCACCACCCCCCCATAAGACGAAAAAACGCAATGAACCACGACTGACAAATGCCACGGTGTACTGCAGTACATAGGGGGGGGGGGGGGGGGGGGGGGTTCCTATTAGATAATGGCCTTTATCATGACTGCAATTAATTATTGAACAAAGATAATTAGCTGAAAATGTTCATAAAATACAGCTTCATGTTTGGTAAGAAAGGCAAAAACGGAAAATTTAACCGAGAAATGTAGGGGGGGGGGGGGGTGGCACATCTTGACCTATACCGAGCCTTCTACTACCTCAGAACCAGAACACGTAATGTAATGGGTAATATTAAGGGCTAGTAGACACGAGTCTAAAGGAATGCATAAACGCAGTACATCAAAACCACTTTACTAGCATCAAAACAAACAACAAGAATATTACTATGGCAAAACCGTGTTACACTTCTACAATGATGGGACATAAAAATAGAAGCTAAAATACAAAAGTCGCATTATTATTTTCTACATCAATCTTACCAAACAGACTGAATCGTTACATTCTCCAACAAAACTACAAACCTCCCTTGTACGTTTTTTTCCTTCTCGGTATTAATAATAATAATAATAATAATAATAATAGGGTCCCCTTTAATTTCTCATTCGAATGAAAGAGGTTAATTAATGACTCACTAAAAAAAACATGCGAGAGAATGTGGAGTTGCTAGTAGTAGTCGGGATTATTCATCATTTTC
>CM065698.1:20570386-20585386 GCA_017654935.2 Phymorhynchus buccinoides
TGTAAACCTTGTGCTGAGAGTTAACAACAACAACAATAACGGCAACAACAACATTTTGTTTTATTAGAAAAGGATCACAAATGAAAATGTCCTCATAAAGCTCAAGTGAGTCGAGTTTCACCCTTTTCACCAATGTAGCAATCAATCGGTCACGATCTACTGTGAAGTGACTTTGGAGCTGATAAGTTTTCACAATCTCAAACAATGTACCAAAGAACTTATAGCTTTTGGCTGGTTTAAGAAGAAAAATTAAAAAAACTACAAATTACAAAACCCTCCCTACCATTCCCCAGTCCCTTGCTGTCTCCTACCTTAGGTGTACCCTGACCAAGCACTCTCAAAAGAACGATGGCTTGGAGTCAAAACGGACTATCTTTAGATAGTCCATTGACATATTATTGGACTTATTACACAAACTAATAACTTGTATCAAACAATGACTGCAGACATATAAAAAGGGGGTTACGCTTTTTATATTTCTGCAGTCTTTTTTTTTTTATACAAGTTATTAGTTTTCATCACATGTTCAATAATATGTCAATGAACTATCCAAAGATAGTCCGTTTTGACTCCAAGCCATCGTACTGTGAAGTGACTTTGGAGCTGGTAAGTTTTCACAATCTCAATCAATGTACCAAAGAACTTATAGCTTTTGGTTGGTTTAAGAAAAGAAAAACCCACCTACAAATGACAAAACCCTCCCTACCATTCCCCAGTCCCTTGCTGTCTCCTACCTTAAGTGTACTCTGACCAAGCACTCTCAGAAGAAGTGTCTAAGACACGAAACGTCAGTCTCCTATTCTACGGGTACCTTTTTCGTCACCCCTTTTATCCCTACAAATTACAATGTGGAATGTGCATAACATGGTAATAAGCCTGTTATAATGCACGTCATGCACAAAAGAAACTGGGACACCGGTTCTGACTGAAGTGGCTTTAACCCTTTCACCGCCAGCCATATTTCAGCTAAACATTTCCATTAAATTTACCTGGGTAGAGAACAAAATCCATCTGCAGTATTGGGGATTCTTCTGTGACATATATAAAATAAGGTCTAACCTTCCTTCCCAAAACTATGACAATAGGGTCTTTGGATAACAGACCCCAATTTGATGCCTTTTAGTGACATAGGTGTTAAATCACTGTGATGCTAAAATGCTACTTTGGCGGTGAAAGGGTTAAAAGCATCAAAAGGTAACGGTTTAGAAATGTCCCATATGACTTCGGTCGAGAGGACGTAAAACATAAAACTCGTCGGTTTAGAAAGGAGAGTTCTGAAGGCAAGCGTAGACGGACGGGGATCCAGACAGATAAGGATCACGTTGGCACGGTTGCTTTCTAACTTTATTAAAAAGAAAACATAACTTTATTAAAAGTAATGTCCCACATGGCTTCGGCCGGGAGGACGTAAAACGAACTTTTGCGTTACGATTGCTAAAGGTCTGTGTACACGTTAACATTATTACCAACCGCGATCGTAGAGAGCGGATTGGTAATGTTTTCACTCGTGTCTGAGGCGGACTATGTTTGTATGTTTTTGTATGTATCCTCTCAAGCGTTTGAACGGATGGACTTAGGATGCTCAAATGTTTTTTGCATGCGGGTAGGTAATGGAGAGATCTAGGCCAAGTTCGATAATGAAGGTCATGGGTCAAAGGTCAAGGTCACTGGAGCCGAAAACGCTGCCGCGCGGTTGGTGATTTAGCGTCTTAACGCTCTAGTTCACGAGATAGTTCTATTTCCCCAAGGCAACACAGTGATAGCACACTCTTAATATGACTTATAGCTCACTGTGTTGCCATGGGGAAATAGGAATATCTTGTGAATAGTGTTAAAGTGTACACAGACCTTAACAAATGTTTCTGTGCGTCTATGGGGTCGGATATCAGAGTGGAAATGGAGGAGGAAGTTTGGTTTTCAGAAAATGTAACGCTTGAACCACACCTTTCCCCAGTGCATGACTGGTTAAATACAGTGTGAATGCGTGTTTAGTTTGTTGTTCGATTGCTTGGTTTGTGGTGGCATTGCTTACGTAGAAAAGCAATAGACAGTTTGGAAAAAAACACAAACCCTTAAAGAATGTTATCTTTAATTCCAGTTGGTTACAATGCCCAAGAACAACCAACAAATCCACTAATTCCCTCCCATTTTCACTTCTCTTTTTAAAATCTCATGACTTCAGGTTGACAAATTAAAAAAAACCCAGGCGGGATGAGGTTGAAGGAAAGAAACATTGACCTGCATCAACAACACCCAGTCACGCAGGGCACAACACGAAAGGCGTGGCTTACAAGCTACATGGACCAATCAACGCAAAGCATCAACCGGGGGATCGGACCTACCTTGTCAGCCAACCGACGCGCCTCTTCGTTACTATGGAAACCCCTCCACGATTTCCCCTGCTGAGTGACGATGACACCGCCTTCTCATTGGTCAATACATTCCACGTGAGACTCCTTTCAAATGCTCCAACAAAAAAAGTTGCGAAAAGAACTGAAAAGGCAAAAAAAAGAAAAAAAGAAGAAGCTAGAGCAAATCAAAACATTTTGAAAGCGGCACTTAAAAATGAAACCGCAATGAGAATAAGCATGCACGCGCGTGCACGCACCACGTACGCTTACTCGCACACATACGATAACATACACGCACATTATTCTAAAGCAGAACTTATAAAATGTCAACATTTTAAACAGTCATATATAGCTGAATGCAAACAGATACATTCTCTGTCAAGAACGTCAATGTGGAACAAAAATTAATAGGCCTACATACAAATAACAGAACAAAGCAAAAGCAGCAACAAAATTTAAATAGATAAGGTATAGCAATACCTCTCTCTCTCTCTCTCTCTCTCTCTCTCTCTCTCTCTCTCTCTCTTTACTTACTAATTTGTTTATTTTTGCTTAAATGTTTAAATCCACAAGAATTTGTGTTATTTTCTAGTTTTCGATACAAATGTTATGTGTCTTTATAACCCCCTCCCCCAGCCTCCCTATGATACGGGCAGAAGGCCTAGTAATTAAAATTGAATCTCTCTCTCTCTCTCTCTCTCTCTCTCTCACACACACACACACACACACACACACACACACACACACACACACACACACACACACACACACACACACACACACACACAACACCACACTAGCGAATGAATAAATGACCAACAAACAACAATATCACAGCAATCTGAGCAAGTCCCATCATCACAATCAAACCAGGTCAACCTGCTCGAGAATTTGTAGACATGAACGTATCACATAACAACGCAAACACGATTGTCTGTCATTACGATGAAGAAATTAATTAATATCACATGCATTTATCTTTGAGGAGAACATGGTCGTGGTCTGCAGTAAAATGATGATCTAAACGTACACACACGCGCGCGCAGAGAGAGAGAGAGAGAGAGAGAGAGAGAGAGAGAGAGAGAGAGAGAGAGAGAGAGAGAGAGAGAGAGAGAGAGAGAGAGAGAGATATATAATTTTAAAAAAAGAACTAAACAGAAATAATTGAGTTGATCCGATTTCTGAACATGCTAATAATTCAATTAATGAAAACAGTAATTCCCACACCAACTACACGTATATCGATGCATGAAAGCCTTCAACTTTTTTAATGACAGCAACACAATCACAGTCAACGCAGGACGCTCCCAAACTCGAAATAAGGAATTCTCAGCAAAGAGGTACTCCCCTCATGTTCACGACCCTCAATCTCAAAGTCTGCTTCTTCCTGTTTTTGTTGTTTTTGTTCTTTTACTAATCCTAGGCTGGTCTTAACCCTATCTCTTTTCCCAAAAATGACAGAATGTTGCTTCTCTGTGGAAATGTTCAATACCAAAATTTGAGAGGGCGGGGGGTGTGTGGGGGGGTGGGGTGGGGGGGGGGGGGGGGGGGGGGGGGGGGGGGGGGGGGGGGGGGGGGGGAGAGAGAGAGAGGGGGGCTAAAATACATCTTTGCCGAATTCTTTAACTTTTTAATTGGAAACAGATAGTCCAGACAGAGCTGGCGCTCAAAACGTGCCGTTCCGCCAAGGGGTAGATAAGAAATTATCACGGAACCCTGACAGGCACGAGCCTCTGAACAGCGATACGAACACACACGCACGCCCCACCCCCATTCCCCTTACCCTGCCAGGTATCACTCCGTATAGAGCTGGACAAGAGGTGAATGTACAGACAGACAATGACCCCCCCGGGACCCTAAAATAAATAAACAAGGGCGTCGCCGAGCGGCAGACATGTCCGTCACCAGCAATGCCACGCACTTGCGACACCCCGTAGAGTGTCACATCCTGACACAAAATTGGAAGGGATTCTGTCTTCTAGTTCACGAGATACAGCTTGAAGAAGAAACATATAGCGCAAAGAAGGAAATTTCGGTTTTCAAGGTCACACTTCAAGGTCAAGGTCAGCATGGTGATAATTTATGCTCGGATGTTTTCTTCTCTAGGGTATACAGTACCACACACAATCTGAAGCGCTTCTGTCAAGTACCAATGTGGAAAATATGGCTTAAAACCCAATGTGTAGACCCCTACCACTTTCAAGGCCTACCGATCTCCCGGACCGTGACCTTGACCTTGATCGGTATGCCACCATCAGAACGGGCATAAGCCAAAGTACCTTCATGCCAAATTTGAAGACTCTAACACTAACGGTGTGGGAGTTATGGCCCCTGAAAGATTTTCGGTTTTCAAGGTCGTACGCCAAGGTCAAGGTCACGACGGCAATATGGTTTGCGCGGATGCCTTCCTCGCATGGTGACACACCAGCACACACAATTTGACGTGATTCTGTCAACCCGTTCGAAAGATATCCTTGGGACAGACAGAAGGAGAAAAAAATGACCCTCCGATTTTCAGGCTCCAGCGATCTTTTTTACCTTGACCTTGACCTTGATCGGTATGCCATCATCAGAACGGGCATAAGCCAAACCACCTTCATACCAAGTTTCAACATCCTATGTTGATCGGTGCCCGAGATATGGCTAAAAATAGATTTTCGGTTTTCAAGGTCGTACGTCAAGGTCAAGGTCACGACGGCAAAATGGTTTGCGCCGATCTCTTCCTATTAAGGAGGCACACCTTCACACAAAATTTGACGCGATTCGGTCAAGCGGTTCGGGAGATATCCTTGGGACAGACAGAAAAAAGAAAAGAAAAAAAAAAAACCAAGGGCGTCGCTGAGCGGCAGACATGTCCGTCACCAGCAATGCCACGCACTTGCGACACCCCGTAGAGTGTCACATCCTGACACAAAATTGGAAGGGATTCTGTCTTCTAGTTCACGAGATACAGCTTGAAGAAGAAACATATAGCGCAAAGAAGGAAATTTCGGTTTTCAAGGTCACACTTCAAGGTCAAGGTCAGCATGGTGATAATTTATGCTCGGATGTTTTCTTCTCTAGGGTATACAGTACCACACACAATCTGAAGCGCTTCTGTCAAGTACCAATGTGGAAAATATGGCTTAAAACCCAATGTGTAGACCCCTACCACTTTCAAGGCCTACTGATCGCCCGGACCGTGACCTTGACCTTGATCGGTATGCCACCATCAGAACGGGCATAAGCCAAAGTACCTTCATGCCAAATTTGAAGACTCTAACACTAACGGTGTGGGAGTTATGGCCCCTGAAAGATTTTCGGTTTTCAAGGTCGTACGCCAAGGTCAAGGTCACGACGGCAATATGGTTTGCGCGGATGCCTTCCTCGCATGGTGACACACCAGCACACACAATTTGACGTGATTCTGTCAACCCGTTCGAAAGATATCCTTGGGACAAGACAGAAGGAGAAAAAATGACCCTCCGATTTTCAGGCTCCAGCGATCTTTTTTACCTTGACCTTGACCTTGATCGGTATGCCATCATCAGAACGGGCATAAGCCAAACCACCTTCATACCAAGTTTCAACATCCTATGTTGATCGGTGCCCGAGATATGGCTAAAAATAGATTTTCGGTTTTCAAGGTCGTACGTCAAGGTCAAGGTCACGACGGCAAAATGGTTTGCGCCGATCTCTTCCTATTAAGGAGGCACACCTCTACACAAAATTTGACGCGATTCGGTCAAGCGGTTCGGGAGATATCCTTGGGACAGACAGAAAAAAGAAAAGAAAAAAAAAAACCAAGGGCGTCGCTGAGCGGCAGACATGTCCGTCACCAGCAATGCCACGCACTTGCGACACCCCGTAGAGTGTCACATCCTGACACAAAATTGGAAGGGATTCTGTCTTCTAGTTCACGAGATACAGCTTGAAGAAGAAACATATAGCGCAAAGAAGGAAATTTCGGTTTTCAAGGTCACACTTCAAGGTCAAGGTCAGCATGGTGATAATTTATGCTCGGATGTTTTCTTCTCTAGGGTATACAGTACCACACACAATCTGAAGCGCTTCTGTCAAGTACCAATGTGGAAAATATGGCTTAAAACCCAAATGTGTAGACCCCTACCACTTTCAAGGCCTACTGATCGCCCGGACGGTGACCTTGACCTTGATCGGTATGCCACCATCAGAACGGGCATAAGCCAAAGTACCTTCATGCCAAATTTGAAGACTCTAACACTAACGGTGTGGGAGTTATGGCCCCTGAAAGATTTTCGGTTTTCAAGGTCGTACGCCAAGGTCAAGGTCACGACGGCAAAATGGTTTGCGCGGATGCCTTCCTCTCATGGTGACACACCAGCACACACAATTTGACGTGATTCTGTCAACCCGTTCGAAAGATATCCTTGGGACAGACAGAAGGAGAAAAAAATGACCCTCCGATTTTCAGGCTCCAGCGATCTTTTTTACCTTGACCTTGATTGATCGGTATGCCATCATCAGAACGGGCATAAGCCAAACCACCTTCATACCAAGTTTCAACATCCTATGTTGATCGGTGCCCGAGATATGGCTAAAAATAGATTTTCGGTTTTCAAGGTCGTACGTCAAGGTCAAGGTCACGACGGCAAAATGGTTTGCGCCGATCTCTTCCTATTAAGGAGGCACACCTTCACACAAAATTTGATGCGATTCGGTCAAGCGGTCAAGCGGTCAAGCGGTTCGGGAGATATCCTTGGGACAGACAGAAAAGAAAATATTTGTTTTTCTTTCCATTGTACACTAATATTGATGTTGTGCTGTTTATTTCCATGCTTGTGGCAGCCAATATTATGTAATTGAAATAGTTGGAGTGCCATGCATAAGCTCTAAGCTTGTTGTGCTCTTCTTATTTAAATTATGTGCTGCTGTATGTGCTTTATTTGATTAAAACTTGTTTAAGCCAAAAAGAAAAAAGAAAAAAAAACAACAAAATACAAACCAGCCCATCGCAATAGTCCGTCTTGGTGACGGACTAACTAGGGGTGGAAAAAAGAGCCCGGCAAGGACAATTACACACACCGGCAGTTCACCTCCGTTTCTACTTCATTGGGCATGTCGGGAGTCAGACGACGTGTAGTGTGGCTAATATAATCGCCCTCTGCATTGTCATGGTGTTTCCTTTATCCCCCCCCCCCCCCCCACCCCACCAACCCACCCCACCATCAGCCTATTTCAAGATAAGGCACGTACTGATCCCTGCCACCCCACCCCCCTTCCCACACACGAATACGAATGTTTAATCAGGTCAAGGCCAAAGCCCCATACTGATGAAGTTCACATTTTAATAAATTTGTATCTTATATAAGAAGGAAGAAGCCAACAACAAGCAAACACATCGTAATCGAAATAGTGCATAAAAATGCAGCACAACGCAGTACTACTAAATTAAGGTATATATGCCTAGGACAATGCATTATGAATTCTCTTGCAAGCTTCGTAGATGTACAAAGCTAAATCCAACAGAGGGTTTTCATGTTTTGATGCCAGCAGTAGAATCATCCGAAAGTTGCATGGGTCAGAATAGAACTTTGACTTTATGGATTTCATTCTAAGATCGTTCAAGACCGGACAGCAGAACAAAAAACGCACTTCGTCTTCTCTTGCTGAGTTATACACAGACTACAAATCAACTCATTATCACACCCACATAGACACACAGAAACACACACAGAAACACACACACGCACACACACACACACACGCACACACACACACAACCATCACCCTCTACTCCTTCCACTTGCAACATGCACCTTTTCATCCCATCTGCAACGGCCTCCCCCCTCCCCCAAATGTCCCCATCAATCTGGGATCGACATAGAAGTTTCAGGTTGATCAGCATCATGGTCAATTTTCTTCCAGTTAAGTCAAGAGAGGGGGTGAGGGTGGCAAAGGGATTGGGTGGAGAGGAAAGGACCCCCCAAATCCTTTATCAATCTCCAACCGACAGAGATGGTTTCAGGTTTATCACCATGGCCAATTTCCTTCTTTCTGCCAGTTAGGGGAAAGATGAGTTACGTTTGGGGATAGAGATGGTGGGGGAGGGGTTTGGAGTGGAAAAGGGGAGGGAGCTGGTGCATGGAGGGTGGGGGGTGGGGGGGCTTGTCTCTGACACTAATGCCATGATAACGCTTGAACATGATATTCCAGATAACAGCTCCCACGTAACCAAGTGCAAGTGAGGTCAGTTCAGCAGCTACACCTGCCTAAGTTATTGAATTGACCTCCACCACTACAGTACAATTATGTAAGGGGTGATGGGGGTGGGGGGAGGGGGGTGATCGTTCGCAGTTTCGATTATTTTTTGTAAATTTAAATCTTAATCTTGTCCATTTGGCTGGCTTTCCCATACATTGTGCACCGCCGCACAGTACCACTTCAAATATCGTAGCTCTAGTGGTGTGTATTGCATGAAGCTGATGGTGTGCATTGGGGTCAGTGTGTGTCCATGCAAGAGCACGTACATGTATTAATGCAGTCTCTATTCATTTTAAGAAGAAGAACAGGCTATACGGGGTGTTTTGCGTGGGTAAAGGCTAAGATGAGAGAATGATAATGCAAGACATAACGTGGAAGAAGACCCCCAAAAAGCATGGACACTACATTGAGTGTAAATATAGGATCCGTGCAAAAAGGCAGAAGAGTTCGCTAAAGAAAGGGGGTAAGATGGGATTGGTGGAGAGGAAGAGGTGAAGACAGACAGAGGCTGGCACGTTGACAGGCAGGCGACGGTCACAAGGGAAAGACAACTGTTCAATAAAACAAGACGTTCAATGCTGCATCTCCAAATATGGAAAGTGAAGTCATTCACGTGACAATGTCGGTTTTCAGCGAAAGTTTAGAATTTGTATCTTTTAACCTTTCAATCTGAAATTAAACTGACTCTAATCCTATCCCTAACCCCTGTATCCATAACCCTAACCCAAAACATAAGCCGTCAAATACACCAAAAACTAGAGCGTTAAGACGCTAGACGGTTTGGGGGGGGGGGGGGGGGGGGGGGGGGGGCTCCTGGTTGCACGGACCTCCTTCGCCCCCCTCCAATCGGCTGACTCAAAAAAGGGCTTTTTTCTTACAAGCAGTAACTGGACTAGAGCACTAAGACGCTAGACCACCAGCCGCACGACAGCATTTTCGGGTCCAGTGACCTTGCATGCAGATAGGTACTAAAGATATCTAGGCCAAGTTTAAAAAAAAAATGAATGTCAAAGGTCAAGGTCACTGGCGACGAAAATGCTGCCGCGCACCTGGCATGATAACATTTGAAAGCAGGGACCTGGAACACTCAAATTGTGCTTGTAGATAGGTAATAAGAATAATCTAGACGAAGTACGAAAATCAAGGTCATAGGTCAAGGTCACTGGACCTGAAAATGCTGCCGCACGGCTGGTGGTCTAGCGTCTTAACGCTCTAGTTCACGGCTGGTAATAAAACTTTACTACAAAAAAAGTTTCCACAGTTTGAAGATGATCATGTGCAGTCTTGAACGCCTAGTTTCAATAAACTGGAGGAATGAAACAAGGAAGGAAAGAAAGTAAGAATGAAAGAAAGAAAGTATGAAGGAAAAAAAGAAAGAAAAGATTACAGAGAGCGAGAAAGGGTGAAAGCAAGCAAATATGGGTGGATCATAAGTTACAGCAGGAATATTCCACATTACATCACATCAATCATAAACAATCGGGCCTTTCCTCTTATTGCAGTACCTCCACGATCGACTCACTACATGTATGTGTAAAACATGTCCCATTTGTACCTCTTTGAGGTATGAGGAGGTTCAACATACTTTTCTTCTTACAGCAAGAAAAGTAAGAAAGACTGTCCGTCAGGATACACACATGGGACAAAATGATCATCTGAGAATTCGAAGAAAAAGACTAACATCAAACAGACAAGAACAAGGGGGGGTGGAGTGATAGCTGATAAGGGTGCACTAAAAGCCAGGGGGGGGGGGGGGGGGGGGGTGGAACAGGGAGAAGGGGGGGGGGGTGACTAAAGTTTGGGCAAAAACAAAGAAATGGCAAACAAAATTGACTCTGGGTGAGTGGAGTCTTGGGATCATCTGTCGTGTCAACAAATTACAGGATCACAGAAGAGACCGTCGGACCAGCAAGGGTTTTTTGTTTAGTTTTTTTCCCCCAGAGATAAGTTTGAACACATGAACAGGGGTTTCTGACGTGTGCTTTGTCCGCATGAACAGCACACACGTGCATGCATAAACACGGGCATATATACCAACCGATGCGCGCAAGCGTACATGCGTACACATACACAGAGACGTGGGAAAGAGAGAACAAGGGGAATACCAGAACACAAGGTTGGGGTGTCGAGAAAAAAGTAGAAAAGGGTAAATAGCCTACATCAAAACAATGCTAAAATACGTAACCTTCGGAGTCAGAGACTTTAACCCTTTCACCGCCAATGTCGCATTTTAGCACCACAATGATTTAACACCCATGTCACACAAAAAGCAATCAATCAAGGCCTGTTATCCAAAGACCCTATTGTCTCAGTTTTGGGAAGTAATGATAGACCTTATTTAAGATATGTCACAGAAGAATCCCCAATACTGCAGATGGATTTTGTTCTATACCCAGGTAAATTTAATGGAAATTTTTGGCTGAAGTATGGCTGGCGGTGAAAGGGTTAAACAGTGAAATGACCCACGTAGCCGATAAAGTGACATGAAGATATATTTGGTTACATACAGCTAAAAGACAATGGATGCTACAAGTGATCTATCCTTCTAGCCCCCATTACCACCACACACACACCCTCCCCTCCTCCAGTGGTCAGAAGTGAAGCAGAAATCTGTAAAAACCTGGTCTTGTCCATTAATTTTGGGCTTCTATGGGTGGTCGTTCTCTCGTGACCAATATCGCTAAATGAGAGACCGACAAGCGTATAATATATATGGCAGAAGGGACAAAATGTCAGTCCACTTTTGTGACTTTTTCTGTTCCTCCATGCATGCATGAGCGCCCATGCACGCAGCTGGTGGGGCCCTACATTAGGGAGACATGCACGAAATGAGGGGCGTGTGCTCCAACGGCGCGCGGATTATCGGTTCATTAGCAGATTTAGTCACGCAAGCAACTCTGCAGTTCAAACGGTACGACTTCATTTCAACAAGTGTGGCATCAAACTGACGTTTCATCCAAGTATTGTTAAGTACTGTAAAGACAAACAAAATGTTAATATCGATTCGATTTTTCTTGTTCAAGGTTGACAACACATTCGTTTCTCTATACTGAAAAGCAATGCTGAACCCAGCATAACTTTATTACATAGTTAAAATGAACACCCCATCATATCATTTTAACAAAAATTAAAGAATGTTTATACCCTTGTTATCACTACTAAAAATCCACCATCAAACATCCCCAATTTTGTCGTTTTCGTTACTCTAGTACCAGTTTGGAACAGTTTTATTTGAGCTTTGGCCCCAGGGGGGCTTTTAAGCTAATACATAGATAACAACAAACACAATGGCAGACACTGGTGAGTCAAAAAAGAAAATAAGAAAACATACATTCAAATATGAATAACAACAAAAAGACTTAATGATCTAGGAAATAAAATTCACAACAAAAAGACTTAATAATCTAAGAAATAAAATTCAAACTAAAAGTATCCCATACAAACTACCTACTATTTTTCAAAACAACAAAACTGAAAAAATAATAACAAAGACATAGGTTACAGAGCAGTGGCTTAAACTTTAAACAAAACAAAAAACAAAAAACAAGTAGGTTTCACAAGTTTTTTTTTTCTCTCTCCGCATTTATGTGTTTCTTAAAGTTTTAGAAAACAAAGTTACAAGTATATGGATAAACTTTGCGAGTTTGACAAGTTTAGATTTCCTGAGGGTATTCATTAAAATACTAAATTTAATAACATTGGGGTGACGCTGAAAACATGTGGCTAATAGCTCTGACCTATGGTCTTTTATCAAAGGAAAAGAACAAGCAAACAAATAGTGAAATTCATCACCAATTTCATTCAGTTCACACAGGGTACATTTTCTTTCTTGCCTAGGGATATCCAAAGACTTAGACCAATGCCTTCCTTAAAACCAACTCATCCGTGTCAGTGTTGTTATTGGTAACCAAGTAACAAACACTAAATCAACTCCATCTGATCATTTCCATCAAATTATTACTGCTAGTCTAATAGCATCAAACACTAGACCATGTACATGGATGCAACCTTGCCTCAGACACAAGGCGGTGCCTGTTTTTCAAAATTTTCACTACCCAATTTTTTTAAAATTCAAAGTTCAAAGGGAAAAAAGTGTTGAATTGTCACTTTACAAGCCTGGAATAAGCTTCAAATTGAGTATGATTTTGCTTTTTCTTCAGCTTCAGGGGGGCAACGCCTCCCTGACCCCGCCCCTGTACCATGTCAGGGACCTGCGCGGCCCCTGAACCCCTGCCTTGCCTGTTTTTGGATTTTTTTCCAGTTGAATCCATGCATGTACCAACTTATCACCTTCACTATTGAAGACAGCAAATTATTATCCTTCTGCCATTTTTACTGCCATTATCTGGTTTATTTCCTGCTTTTCAATTCTTCAATGCTAGAAAGGTAAAAGGACCGCAAGTGAACTACCCGTTCTCTCATCTGCGGTATGCATTTTGTTCTGTCACCCAACCTGTGTTTATTTTTACCTGTTAGTTTGTGTTGCACACGCGACCATGAAGAACTGATACGAAACCAACCCCTAATCTTCCAGGCATTTCATTTGGTATGGAACAGTTGACCACTAGCAGATTCTACTTTCGCCATCATCTAGGGAGCATACACTACACTAAAGCAGTATAATACCGTTAGGCACAAACACTAACGCAACACAATCCGCTAACAGTGTCACTATATAAAATTAAAAAAACCATGCACGCACGCAGACACACACACACACACACACACACACACACACACACACACACACGTACAGCCAACAATCAGTCGCATCTCATTTCCTTCTCTTTGTTCGTTGAGAACGAAATACAATCGATTCATCTACCATGTACATGCTATAGGCTTACATAAATTTATGATACACTGCTGCTGCCCAACTCTTCAGTGTCTCGTCAATGTTGGCATAGCCAGATTATTCCGACCCACGGCGCAGGAGCTGAATATGTTCGATCAGAGCCAGCAATTATTGTTATAATAATTATTGTCTTTTCATTATTAAGCGGTCCACAGGGGTCATTCGGCCAAACACTGTTGCTAGCTTCAAACGGGCCGCGCAGTAACAATTATGACCGTGTTATGGCAACAACAATTATGCAGATGGAGTAGAGATTGATTCAATCGCTTCGCTGCGTGCCGCTATTGATACGTTTAACCTTTTCCGTCTCTCCCAAACTTTTCTCAAAATCAAACTGCAACAAAAGTCCATCTAAAAGACTGGTCTAAAGATGAAGATCGAGTTGGTCAACCTATGGCGATATTTTTCACGCCAGAGGGCAGTCAATGCACTAGGGGCTTATCACGCGATTTTCTTACTTGGGCGTAGTGAGAGAGAGAGAGAGAGTGATGGTAGGATCACTCACTGTCTCTCTCTCTCTTTCTTTATCCCCAACTAATAATATAGAGAGGATTAGCCCCACACGAGCGTCATGCCCTCTGGCGTGAGAAAAATCGCACTAAGTCGCCGTTTCTGTCCAAATCCCAGTGTGATATTACTGATAACCCTCCCGCCCTTCACCCCCACCTCTATGCTATTGCCTCATTTACCGCCATCTAATTTCTTCACTTTATGGAACGACATTGATCATCATCATCATCATCATCATCATCATCCTTCTTCTTCTTCTCCTTCTTCTTCTTCTTCTTTTTCCAAACTCTTCTTACTGCTTTCAGTTCTTTGGGCAAAGAAGAGAAAGACAGCAAGCTGATCGATATGCAGGATTCATCACTGGCCACAAGCATCGAGGGATGGAATCCACCTCTCAATCAATATTACTATATAGCCACTAGGACCAAGAGTCCTCCTTCATCTCTTCTTAAGACTCAATGCCAGCCACAAAGTCACGGACTCATCCCTCATTATTGTCCACGGTTACACAGAAGATTACCAAGACAATCCTGTTGGACTGAGGAGGAGAGTAAAGTTCTCTGGAAAATCAGAAGTGGTACTCCCCCCTCTGTCTGTCTGTCTGTCTCTCTCTCTCTCTCTGTATGACAAAAAGCGTATTGTTTGCTTAATCTATTATCCTCGTTCAATAAAAGTTATTAACTCTCCCTCTCTCTCTCTCTCTCTCTCTCTCTCTCTCTCTCTCTCTCTCTCTCTCTCTGAGCTCTCTCTCTCTCTCTCTCTCTCTCTCTCTCTCTCTCTCTCTCTCTCTCTCTCTCTCTCTCTCTCTCCCTCACTCTCTCTCTCTCTCTGGTTTAAATGTTTTATTTACGACAGAAACATGAACACCAGCAATAACATAACTAAGCAACAACAAGCAAAGCTTATGGCGTGCTCAGTTCACGTTACTTACACAGTATAAATAAAAGTTCACAAGGGAACAAGTACAAAACGAAGAAGAGTTTTAATAAATATCACAAAAAACAATAACAAAGTATACATGTATATGAAAATAAAAACAAAATGTAGAACAAACTGCTGAAT
>CM065698.1:20590386-20595386 GCA_017654935.2 Phymorhynchus buccinoides
GAAAGATGATACAGTTAAGGAAAGCGTTTCTTGGTGTTCCAGCCTTGGGAATGAGTTGTCTGTCCTCTGGGGATTGATTACGCCACGCGCCTTAGATTCCTCGCGGCTGAGAGAGTGGGGATTTAACTAGGCAAGGCATCTCCACCCAGCCACGGTTTATGTGGCGGACCGGGTCACGTGACGCATTGACCCCTCATTTGCATACATTAACAATGTCAACTAAAAGGCATTCTCCTGTTGTTAACCCTTTCACCGCCAATGTCGCGTTTATGCACCACAATGGCTTACCACCCATGTCTCTAAAAAGCTTTCAATCCGGATCTGTTATCCGAAGACCATATTTTCTTAATCTTGGGAGGTAAGGATAGACCTAATACATGTCGCAGAGGAATTTCCAATATTGAAGGTAATTCTTTTCTGTACCCAGTTAAGTTTAATAGTTGTTGTGTTCTTTGCTGAAAATGGCTGGCGGCGAAGGAGTTAATGGGAAACGACTAACCAGCAAGCATGCTCAAGGTTTTGATTCTCCTCAGTTGTTCTTCGGGACGGAAGCTTCATGCAACACAGTGACGCTACACATTACACTAATCTTCTAGTGTATAGTCCATGCTTTAGCCCAATGACAAGAGGGGATTAAAAAGACGACAGTCTAAAATTAGGAAAGAGAGAAGTAGTCTGATAGTAGGAGGAGGGGTGGGGGTCACACTGGGTGGGGATGGGGGTCGGAGACATCGAACGGAAAAGATGTTAAGTTGTGTGAAGTTTGGGTTTTTTAAAGAGAAAAAGAGAGGACTACAACCGAGATGATGACCAAACAGAGTTTTGGGGATGGAATAAAAAGATTAGAAACGGATCTAGAGAGAATGAAAAGTAGAGTAAGAAGAAAAGAAATGACATGGGAAAGGGTGGAACATAAACAGATCTATAGGCAAAAAGAAGATTATGCTGCATGCAGAACCAACCTGTAGCAATAACATACACAGTTTTGAAAATTGAGTCACGAAAAGATAAATATTTTATAGTGAAGCAAATCGACATTCCTTCCAGAAGAAAAATGACGTTTCTTTGAGCATGAATACACTATACACATACATTAGGATAATGAACAACAGACCCAAATATACACGGTCATAATCACATACTGAATGCATATGTGTGAATGTGTGCATGCGTGTGCACGCACACACTGTCACACACACAACCGCACTATCAAATTTCTTTGATATGAAAGCCAACCACATTGACAGTCATTGACATTGACATGGAGGTTGGCATTTTGCTAAAAGGTACACCTTGATCAGTCAACAACAGTGTGTGTTTCACACTGTCGACTTTGATCGATCATGCCACAAACCACTTAGCCACTATTAGTAGTAAACATCACACAGGTGGCTTCCCGTTGCACCCATCTTCTACACACACCCTCCCCCCCTCCCTCTTATTGCTAACCCAACCCTCTTTAAAGACCCACCACGTCATGTGTCAAAATCACAGTTTTCTCGTGTTTTCCCTCTTATATCTGGTAAGAAATCTTAAGAAATCTTCCAAGCATAAGAGGGAATGTGACACGTGACGTGGAGGGTCTTTAAAAAGTCATGTTAATATTTTATCATAGAGCTATGCATCTTAATTGCTCTGTGTATGCATGTGTGTGTGTGTGTGTGTGTGTGTGTGTGTGTGTGCGTGTGCATATGCATGCTGGTCCAAAATCAAAATGTCATCTGCTTTTAAAAGTGCGTGTGTATTAATTACTCAGCCCTTTGATCAAATTAGGTCAGGTCAATATAGGACAACTAGGCCTCGTGGACTCTCAAAAAAATTAATGTTAATGCTTGTAGAGCTGTGTATCTTAGTTGCTCTGTGTGTCTGTTCATGCTTTTAAAAGTGTGTGACTGTGACCCAGCCCTCATTTAAAACTTGATGTTGTTATTTGTGCAGATATGTGTTTTAATTAAGTTTAATGGTTGTGTGTTTGCGTTTGTTCATTTAATTACTTGAAAATGTCATTTTGCTTTTTTAAGTGTGTGTGACTCAGCCCTCCTTAAAAATCAATGTTGCTATTATTTGTAGAGATACTGTTGAAGTAAGTTTATTTATTGCTGTGTGTATGTTAGTGCACTTGATCGAATACATACTATCTGCATTTTGATGGGTGTGCATGTGTACATGTATACATTCACATGTGTGTGTGTGCATGCATGCATGCGTGTGTGTGTGTGTGTGTGTGTGTGTGTGTGTGTGTGTGTGTGTGTGTGTGTGTGTGTGTGTGTGTGTGTGTGTGTGCATGAGTCAGTGTGTGTGTGCGCGTCTCTCTCTCTCTCTCTCTCTCTCTCTCTCTCTCTCTCTCTCTCTCTCTCTCTCTCTCTCTTACTTATCTCTCTCTCTGTGATTTAAGGCTACTTTAGCCTTGATAAACATTTCTTCCCTTTACAAACTCTCCCACCGGGTTTGGCTGAACTTCATTAAACCAGTGTCAATCCCTTTCGTCCCCTGTCCTCTTCAGTTTACCTTGGCCGCTTTTTTCAACACTACTACCTACACTACTAGCATCTCAGGCAGGACAGAGATCTTCATTGGTAACCCACCTTTACTTCTCATCGTCCTCAGCTTTTCCCTCCCACCCCCCATCCCCTCCCCCCCCCCCCCCCCCCCCATCTTCCCAGAGGACAGTGTTCTTGACCTTCCTGACCACACTTAACATCAAAACCAGCCTTGTGAAGTTAAGGTGATCAAAGGTGTGGTTTTCCCCCCTGGCTGAGGGAAACAAGAGTAGATGAGCCTGCTCAACCCTCTTAGTCGTACTCCCCCCCCCCCTCCAAAACCTCCTTTTAACTTCCAACATTGAGCTTCCTTGATGTGCTGATTAATCACACCCAAAGTCCTGTCCCATTTCAGGTCAGGACCATCACACTCACGGTGTAGGTATGTTCCCAAGTCCCCAAACAATTAAAGTCCGAGTTTCCCCTTTGAGTTTGACACAGTCAGCAAGAAATTTGGTCAAAGGCTCAAATTGTCTAATTCATCATTCAGTGATTCACGGTTCGTACTATATACTAATGTTGGGAACGACTATGGTACTTCCACATCATTGTAATATATCTTGAAACACTCAACTTTTGAATTTTGATGTACAGTAAATTCAAAATCGCTTAGGTCAAAATTGAAGGGACTGGAATTTTATTTTGAGATATCCAATATTTTGAGTTAAAAACACTTTTCAACATAGAGATTATTATACTGGGACCCAAAACTTATTGTCAGTTATCCAGTGTTTTTGAGTTATCCGTCTTTGAGTTATCAGTTCTCCACTGTATACAGAATCTGAAACTATTTTATGCATAATTATTAAGTGAATGACAATGTGTTTGCTCGCTTGTGTACAAACATACATGTATGTGCTTATGTGTGCGTGTATGTATGTGTGTGTGTGCGTGTGTGCGCATACATGTGCGTGTGTTTGTGTGTGTTTGTGTGTGTGTGTGTGTGTGTGTGTGTGTGTGTGTGTGTGTGTGTGTGTGTGTGTGTGTGTGTGCATGGTGTGGTGTGGGGTGGTGTGTTGTGCTGTGTGTACAAGTGTGCATGTCAACACACACAAATAAATTAACAATAAAGTTCAAATATTTTCTCAAAGATTATTTGAACAGGAGATATATAGATTTATGTCTTTCTCTCATCACAGACCATCAGTTAAGAGAAATATAAACATGCATCTTTTTGTCTTTTTAAACGAGTTTGCCCTTTTTTTTAAAGAATTTCTGTAATCAAAGCAGAAGTAGACTAAGCATGCATTGACATTAAATGGATAATTTTTTTTAAAAACATGATGCATGCACAAACACGGACACACACAGTGACACACAGATCATGCACACACACACATTCACACACACACACACACACACACACACACATACATGTATACACAGTCACACATTCTCTCTCTCTCTCTCTCTCTCTCTCTCTCTCTCTCTCTCTCTCTCTCTCTCTCTCTCTCTCTCATGAATGTACACACACATGTATTAGAGTATCACATACAATACTTATACACTAATAAACACATTCAACCATGTGCATGATTATTTGGATCATGTAGTCTACATTTAAGTTTTAATTCAAGTGGGGGGGAGGGGGGGGGGATGAAGGAAGGACTCAGACTCGAGCTCTAGAGAAAGACACAAATCTGGAAATTAAACTAATTTTCTATGAGAAGAGATGAGGCGGGGAGAGAAAAGAGAGAATGTGAGTCGGACAGAAGAGTCAGACAGATCTATGCATTAAATGACATGTGCAATCAGAAAGGGGGTGGGGGGTACACACAAACGCACTTGAACAAAAACTGATAGAAATGAACATTAGCTCATATAACTTTTAGGCAAACACATTTATGCGCACTAACAAATTTGCATGAACATGTGTACATGAACATTAAGGGGTTAAATCTTAGAGCAATGGCACCATTTTGGCTGCTCTGTAACGCTTCCTTTTTATCAGTGGCCTAGAAACTAACTAGTGCAATATTCACATACATTGTGCAATATTCACATACATTGCATCTTTATTGAAGAGGAGATAATCTAAAACCAAACAGAATCTCAAAATAAGGATTGAAGCTGAACTTCAATTAATACCAATCATATTTTACATGAACCTCCTCTTATGGGAATGAATGTGAATGTTGCCTAAATCCTTAACCCTCTTGCATTTATTCCGCCCCAAATCACCCAGCTGGAAGTTTCCTCTGTGTATTCAAGCCGCCCAAAACTGCCCGTAGCTTGCCCCCAACTCTGAGACCCCCTCTGATGACATTTTTTATCATTATGTGCACACTAAGTTCTGGCTTGTTATAGACATACTATGAAAATGTTTCTCACTTGCAATGATGTGATAATAACTGTATGGCGCTCTGTATGCTTCAAAAGACAGATTTTCCTGAAAATGTGTGAACAAATCTGAACACTACAAGAAGGTTTTTTTGTAACAAATGTGAATGCAAGAGGGTT
>CM065698.1:20595886-20620886 GCA_017654935.2 Phymorhynchus buccinoides
AAACTCACACACACTGTGCACACACATGCGTGTGTGTGTGTGTGTGTGTGTGTGTGTGTGTGTGTGTGTGTGTGTGTGTGTGTGCAAGAAGTGCAATATCCCTTTCATCCAAAGCTGAAAAAACACATTAAAAATACATGTATGAAATTGCATTATTATAAAAAGTATTAAATACAAAAAGAAAAAATGCATGCACGCACACGCACACACACACACACACAGTACCAGACCTGTTTACCCCTATTTTGCAAAGTTGTAATTTCTGAAACAAAAAACTGTAATTTTGAGGGGGAAAACTGTAATCCAGATTCCAACGCGTGACCGATTATTTTTCTTCACAAAACCCGATTAACAAGAAAACTATTTTCAGGGCTGTCTGCCCACTTCTTGCCAAGCATTTCACTATTTCAGTCGTTTTATTTCTAGCCCGGATCAACTTTTGGTGCTTTTGGTCTCACTTGAAAAGAAGGACGTCATTTTCTGTGTGCTCTCAGCATCCTTTTTCGCACTGACATGTTTTCGGTGCTTCTGCGTATCACAATGAACGTCGATATCGTACTGACCTGAGTGTGCAATACTAATGTCCGTCGAGCAGTAGACACAGAACACATGCTCGTCACCTAGTGCTGAACGACGTATTCCTGGAATTTTGAGGTAACTTTCCCGGAATTTCTGTGCCACTTTTGATTTTCTTTTCTTTTAATTTTCGACCAGAAGATACAGAAGCTTCGGAATGCACTCGCTTGGACGCCATTTTGAAACAGAAAAGGAAATGGCGCGAAATGACTTTTCACCGCATCGTTTCAAAAGCTTCGCTTACCGACGCAACTGTAGTGGGGTTTTTTTATATTTAGGATTTTATTTTCCTGTGGTTTTTTTCTGTAGACATAATTTGACTTTTTTCCCTTAAAAATTACGGCAAAATCGTAAAGGTAAACAGGTCTGCAGTACACGCACACCTTTACTGATTAATCCTGTGTTTGATAATGTGTGTGCACGCACACGCACTCATACACACACACAACAAAACTGTGCATGTGTGTGTGTGTGTGTGTTACTGTAGTGTGTGTGTGTGTGTGTGCATGTGTGTGTGTGTGTGTGTGTGTGTGTGTGTGTGTGTGTGTGTGTGTGTGTGTGTCTGTGTGTGTGTCTGTCTGTCTGTGTGTGTGTGTCTGTCTGTTACTGTGTTAGCGTGTACGTATATATGGGTGCGGATTTGACATGCTTTCAGTGGGCGTGTTGACAGATGTCCAAGCCTTTCAAAATTGTGACTGAGTGCCGACATATGATATATACATCAGTGGCGATGACTGAAGCATTACATTTACACTAGAGTCTAGAGATGACATATGATATAGTAGACACTGAAGAGATTAAATGTTATGATGAATAACCAAGTCCATTCTTTTTAATAAAAATTTGTATTTTGATTAATTTTAAGTAATTATAAGGATACGCAAACCATTCGTGACCCAAAATATGCCTGAACTTCAATCACTTAGAAAGGGTGTAAAAGGGCAGAGAGGCAAAATAAGTACTAAAGTAGCCCTATCAGCTATACTACTACTGTACTAGACAACCAAGAAGGTAAGAATATAGTAATAGTATTATACAGTAGTTGAACACTTTGCAAGAACGAGCACTGCTTCACCATCCATCCTGCCAAAACAGCAGTATTTAAGAACAGCTTCTTCCCTAACACTACCACTTAAAACCAGGGAGTGTAAAACTGCCTTGAACCACTGTGTACAGCGTGTGTTTCTGCAGCGTGGTCTGTGGGGTCTTCTTCTTCTTCTTCTTTCTATAAGTATCCTCCTTCAACATTTTGAAGATTATGATATTGATACTTTTAAGACCTTCCTCCAAGTCCAACAGGTCCTAATCCAGATGTAAACATCACCCTTCCACCCCCGCCTCACCCCTCCACCCAATTTCTTTTGTTCCCTTCCCCCTACCCCCGCCCCATTTCCCCTCAACTATTAGTATTAGACTGCAAAATATCTAGTTTGATTAGCTTACTCAAAGTAGTGGTAAATAAAGGGCAGGAGCCGGTGTGGCGTTATGAATTTGCCTTGTTTTGAATTTACAGAACCAGAACTAGTCTACTTCTGCTGTGTTATGTGTGACAATGCAAAATTGACATATATTCACTTCAGCGAGTCAGCACAAGAAACAACAAACTAAAGATGTATACTCACATTGGATTGGCTTGTCTTCTTTATCAGCATCATCTTTAGTTTTTCTCTGGTCAGCACCAAGGTAATCTTTAGGCATGTTGAATAATTATAAATTCCAGACAGTTAAAATTAAAATCTTCAGACTACAGAGTGTCGTCTGTGACTGACCGGAACTAAAACTTAAAAAATCCACATCTTACCACAGAAACGAAACAAATAATATTTTGAAAAAGCATACAATGTAAAGTTGTGTGATACTTCCACCTGAACAGTTTCATTACATGTAAAGTTGTTTTAGTATACAACTATATGAATATTAAGACGACAACACAATTTATCAATTTAAATGATATGTTTCGAAGAATTCTAATTCTTCTGCTACCCATCAAAACAATGCGGATAGTCTCCCCTACACCCTGTAAACAAGTGCCTGCCGACCATTTTTGAAACTGCTGGAAGAAGACATGTACACACTGTTTACTCTTCTTCTTCTTCTGTGGTGGTGACCAACTTCTATATACAGAAGTAATTGTACACACTTTAGGGGGTGACCATAGAAAAAGAAGCGGAAGAGAGAAAAGAGCACACATTGCATTATCAGTTTTCCAAGAAAGGGCTACACACGTCACCCTATTAGTTTTACTTGGGTTCAGCTTCAATATCTAGGGTAAAATCAGGAGTAGCAAACACAATAAAGACCTAGTTCCGGGGGGGGGGGGGGGGGCGACTACAGGGAGCTGCCGGCAGCTACTAATTTTCATGTTCGCCCCCAGCAAGCTGGGAACTAGCCGACCCTAGGCACTCCATAAGGCAATGCCCAGGCCCCAACCAAAAGGACAAACAAGACAAACAATTAGATCCCTAACTATTGGGGTAAAAAAGATACTTGGGGATGAGGGTGAGGGGACTGGGGTGGGGCGCTTGTTGCAGGTTTCAGTGCTGGGTTGAGGCTGTGAGCTCAGCTGACGCTGGCTCTCCTCCAGGGTCTGGGATGTTGGTCCAGTTCAGGTGGTGTCGAAGCCTGGAGTCAAAGAGTGCCAGGGATGGTGCAGTGGCTACGCTTTCTGGGAGGCGGTTCCATTCAGGGATCGTGCGGGAGAAGAAGGTTCCCTGTCGGTACTGAGTTCTACATGATTTGATGTTGTACGCCTGGGAGTTGGTTTGGCGTCCACTTTTCTTTTGGCAGCTTGATGTTGGGGCGTGCCTTGTTTTGATTTTGAGGAGGCCGTTTCTGTGTTTGTACATGGTGGTTAACCGGGCCTTCATTCTTCTTTGCTGCAGTGCGGGCCAGGAGAGTTCTTCCAGCATACTGTCGACACTGGAGGTTGCCTTGTAGTCCTGCATGGTCCACCTTGCCGCTCGCCTCTGGACCTTCTCAATGGAGTCGGCTAGTCTAGCTGGCTATGACTGTACATCATTGCTTCTTATTAAGAAATGAGATGCTGTCTGTCTCTGAGTAGTCTCTCTCTCTCTCTCTCTCTCTCTCTCTCTCTCTCTCTCTCTCTCTCTCTCTCTCTCTCTCTCTCTCTCTCTCTGAGTATCTCACTCACTCTCTCACTCTTCCTACACCCACCTTATGTGCAGTTTTTACAGACACACGCACACTCTTTATTAGGATGGTTATAAAAAAAATATTTTATTTATTTTTTGTCAAATCCTAAAGAAATATCTGTCATTGGAAAGAGCTCAAAAAGACCTTTAAAATGATACCCAAATTATCAAAATCGGTCGAAAATTCAGAAAGTTACGACGTTTTAAAATGATAGCCTTTTTTACATGAGCCACATAAGAAAAAGTTGATCAACTCGATCGTCAGTGTGACAAGAAGAAGCAAGAAGAAAAACAAAATGTCAGACATGGTCGGACTAGGCTAACACCTCCGATTAGATTAACCTCGCAAAGTCACTGATTATAAACTTACATGCACCACATTTTGCACACAAGTAGCAAATTGGTTGAATCTATTATGCTATTAATTTCATTAAAATCATATTTACCGTTCAGTTGTATTCGACGGAGGAATCAGACCTAAAAATTGGAGCGCTTGACACTCGCGAACTTGCGTCCACTTGTAAACAAAAACAGGTCAAGACTAACGGAAAAAGTGTCCACTCCACAAGTAAAATGCCCGGATGGGTCAGCAACAAGAATAACTACCAATGAAAACAAAGCAAAGACAGTGACCACTTGGCACGAAGCCAAATCACGGGTTCGCCATTTTGAGGGGAAACTATCGAGTCGGTTTCACCCGATTTCGTCCTTGCTACTCTTTATGATGGTGGTTGTTCAAAGAAAGAAAAAGAAGTGTATAATAAACTTAAAGCCATAACAACCGATCCCAGGGATCCGGTCTCGCTAGTCAGAAAAGTTCTGCCTGGCAGCAAGAAGCCTTTCGCTCGCAGTGGCTCGCACTACAGGGGAAAAGGAAGGGTAAGACGTCTCTGTCTTGTGCAGCGATTCAAATGCTGGAGCGCGCCAACAAATTTTAATGCTTAACGTCCTCCCGGTCGGTCGTTAGACCATATGGAACTCGGCGCGCGCCTCATGCTTCCCTCCCTTTATACTCCTGGTCCAGCTTTAAGGATTGTGGGCCCTAAGGAGAAGAAGAGGGGGTTCATGTGCACCCGCACAGAGAGAGAGAGACAGAGAGAGAGAGAGGGTTTACTGGTTTCATACATTATGTGAGCTATCCTGTAGGCTGTGCATGGCCACAATCATCACATCATGTTGGTTATTTTGCCATGGAACTGGAGTCGATGACTACAAAGAACTTACAGATTAAAGATTGTACCAATGATGGGACGTTTTATAGGCCGCGAGGCCTAGGCCATGATGCCTGTCCCTATCACTACTACTTCTACTACTACTACTACTACTTCTACTACTACTACTACTACTACTACTACTACAATTTTCTCCAATATTGTGGGCTGGACTGCCCTTTGTCAATTGAGGAATCATATTATATAATATTACCTCTCACTTCTCTCTCTATCTCTATCTCTCTCTCTCTCTTCTTCTTTTTCTTCTTCTTTCTTGAGGCATCCTCCATCATCATGTTGATGATTCTGATACGTAAACAAAGGGGGTTCTGGTTTACTTATCAATATTATATGTGGGAAAGGATAGCTGCCCCCCCCCTCTCTCTCTCTCTCTCTCTCTCTCTCTCTCTCTCTCTCTCTCTCTCTCTCTCTCTCTCTCTCTCTCTCTCTCTCTCTCTCTCTCTCTCTCTCTCTCTCTCTCTCTCCCTCTCTCTCTCTCTCTCTCTCTCTCTCTCTCTCTCTCTCTCTCTCTCTCTCTCTCTCTCTCTCTCTCTCTCTCTCTCTCTCTCTCTCTCTCTCTCTCTCTCTCTCTCTCTCTCTCTCTCTCTCTCTCTCTCTCTCTCTCTCTCTCTCTCTCTCTCTCCTCTCTCTCTCTCTCTCTCTCTCTCTCTCTCTGGTTCTCTCTCTCTCTCTCTCTCTCTCTCTCTCTCTCTCTCTCTCTCTCTCTCTCTCTCTCTCTCTCTACTCTCTCTCTCTCTCTCTCTCTCTCTCTCTCTCTGGTTTATTTTCATGTGTGTATGTGCTTACTTCTTAATTTATTCATGTTGAAGATGAGTATAGTTAATAACATTAGGTTTGATATTGTTATTGTTGTGTTACTGTATAGGGTTGTATTTTGCATGCTTTATATTGCTTGGTCTGTGCTCATTTTCCTTTTTTATTTCTACTTTTATATTTGTAATTTGTTTCCAGAGGGATGGATGTAAAAAAAAAAGCATGTTATTGCTTATTCTATAACAGTAATAATAATAATAATAATAATTAATAACATTTATATGGCGCAGTATCCTGGCAACAGCTCGAAGCGCTATTACCCTCTATAAATAAAATTCATTCAATTCAATAGGAATTGTTCGGAAATAATTAAGGGGAGTAATTTCATGGTGTGCGGGAGTGATCTTGCCTTACTCAATCAGTCAAACAGGGGAAGTTACTCTGCCTTCAGGTAGATCTCCAGCTCTCGCCTCGTATGTTTGATTAGACTTACATCACTTAGAACACTGTGCATCATTTTAAAATTGATGTCATTTATATTTTTACGTCACATTTTGCAAGTTCTCTCAGTTTGTGGATACTGGCCGCCCCTCATTTTTCTAAAACAATGTTTGCAAGTGGCTGACTCGCATCCTGCGGTTTCAAGCTTTGACTCCATGCCGCCATTGTTGCTATGGTTCTGACCGAGTAAGTCAAGGTAATCAACTCTAATTTTCACGAAGTGCTCCCCCCCAGGTTTTTTCTCAGAAAATCGTCTATTCAATTCAATTCCCTCTTTCTATCGCTCTCTCTCTCTCTCTCTCTGGCAATTTATTTGTCACAATTTTCACTTGGCACTTGGTTCCCAATCAAGGGCATGATGCAATTAAGTACAATTTATATCAAACTTAAAGTAAATACAACTGAAGCGCATGTAATGTCACTGCACTGCAGATCCCGGGGCAGTTAGTGGCGACACGATGAAGGCGTCGCAGCAGAAAAAGCATGAGGTGGACATTGGTGCAGTGGTTTACCTGGCCTACACTGATATCACTGCTACTGCCAGGTGTGTGTGTGTGTGATGTACATGTGTGTGTGTCTGCGCATGCGAATATAATTATGCGCACACATATCTGTCTGGCTGTATTGTACAGATCCTACCTGGAAATCTTTCTTTCCCACAACAGACACGACAGATTCATACATGAGAATGTTGTTCCTACTCCCAGCCAGCAGTACAGGTGTTTATCTGTACTATATCTCTAATGCCTTGTTATCGCCCGCACATAAGACCTGAAGTTATTGGCAAAGATTTAAACAGTTTCTCTCAATTTCAAAATCATTGCTACTTAAGCGAAGCTTTCACCAAGCATGAGTTATGCTTCTTCAATGCTTGTCCACTGCCTGTGGAAGCTTGGTATACAGTCACATAAGACCTTGCGGTAAAGGTCAAGATGTGCCACCCCCCCCTGCATTTCTCTGTTAATTCCATTTTCCCGTCTTTGCCTTTCTGACCAAACATAAACCTGTATTTTATTAACCTTTTCAGCTAATAACCTTTTTGGAATACTAACCCTATCCCTAACCCTAGGCCATTATCTAATACCCCCGGACCCCCCCCCCCCCCTATGTATTGCAGTACACAGCACCATTTGTCACAGTCATGGTTCATTGCGTTTTCCCGGGGGGTAGGGTTAGGGATAGGGTTGGTATTCTAAAAAGGTTATTAGCTTACCAGGTTCATAAAATACAACTTTATGTTTGGTAAGAAAGGCAAAAACGGAAAATTGCAATTAACCGAGAAATACAGGGGGAGTGACACATCTTTACCTTTACCGACCTTGCTTTAGCGAAAGCATGAATCACGGCCAACATTAACTGTCAGTGAATTTTCCCCTTGAGACAGCCGAGCTGCGTTTGGTTTGGAAGCCAGGGATGGACAGTACTAGACTCTGAAGCTTCCGGAGCTCGATAATACCTATCTCTGTTCTGTAGATATATCTCAGTAATTATCTCCTATTCTATTACTAACGCATAAGACCTTGTAGGTATTTAAAGACAGAAATGACTATCGATGAATTTTCCTTTTACAACCGAGCGTTGTTTGGTCTGGAAGTCAGGGATCTTCAGTACCAGAGCCTGAGGATTCCTGAGTCAGATAAAGCCTCTCCTACCTGCGCATCTCTTATATTGTGACTAGCACATAATGCCTTGTATTTAAAGACATATGGTTCTTGGGAACCGGGAGGACATTAAACGTTAACTAACTTGAACTTGAACAGCAAAATTAAGTCCCTTGATTTTTCTGACCAGGTGTGACCCACATACAAATGGCCCCAAATTCAAATTGGAGCTGCTCTTCAAATTGAAGTCTATGTCTCGTTTTTAATTTGGGGGCATTTGTATGGGAGTCACACCTGGCCAAAATAAGATTTCTTACCAGCGAGAGAGGGAAACACGTGAAAACAGTGATTTTCATTCATGGATGGGGTGGGTCTTTAAAGAAATCGCAGTTGACTATCAATGAATTTTCCCTTTACAGTCGAGCACTGTTTGGTCTGGAAGCCAGGGATCGACAGTACCAGACCCTGAAGATTCTGGAGCTGGACAACGCCTCCCCTGCCTGCATCCACGGTCCTCAGTCCAAGGTCACCAAGGCCGGTCCTCCGATGGTGCCGGTGCTGGTCATCAACTGCCAGTATGAGGAGAAGTACAAACCTCGGGTGAGAGCTTCATCTTCATGAACATTATGCTTAAATTAAGAAAATGTTTGTTAATAAATGATGATCAAAATATACAACAAACAAACAACTACATGACAAGTGCAAAGTGACGTTATTTTATTCACAAGAGACAAAACAAAACTACTGGATATTTCGGCGAATGCAAAATATAGTACAAGTCTTGGGTGAGAGCATCATCAGAAAAGTTACAGTATTTTTCAGACTATAAGGCAATACTTTTTCCCCCCAGACCCAGGCCCCTGCGCCTTATATTATAAATAATGACTGATGCTGTATTACCGGTAAGAAAATAAAATATCTAGCAAAATCTGAAATTTATGTCTAGATCAGATCAGATAATAGGGACGAGATGATATAGCCGTTAGGCTTTTAAAGTCCCATCATTTTTTTCTATAAAATGTATTTTGCTTCGTTGACAAGGTCGTCGATTGCTCAGTTTTTTGTTGATGAATTAATCATCGTCTAATTTTGGGGGTGCGCCTTATTGTCTGAAAGATATGGTAAATGTCTATGAAAGTTTTGAGGCTACTGTGAAACAAGTGTAGAAGTAATATGAATGGGCACTTATTGGCCTGTGCATCAAGGTTTTGACAAACTTGGAAAACACACAGAAAATTACTGATTTCTTCAGTTTTACAAAAGCACTCAATCATTGAGTGAAAGAGAAAGAAAGAGAGAGTGTGTGTTTGTGATTTTGTGTGTCTGTGTATTTGTGTGTCCATGCATGCACGCATATGTATGTGTGTGTGTGTGTGTGTGCGTGTACCTGTATGTTGTGTGTGTTCATGTATCAGTATGCTTGTAAGTGCCTGTGTGCGCATGCTTGCCTTTATGTGCATACCCGCTATTTGTAACTGTGAAAAGCTTGACATGAGAGTTTTGTGGCAAATTAATGCTTAACTTATTCCTGTATTGTATGTCGTCCTCTCCACCATTGTTGATGTGTACTGTGTGGGTGAAGGGTCATAAAGGCGAACTTGGCACATTCTTTATTGAGAATGATGCTTTGTTTGTCTCTGATCCACGCATTGCTAGATGATGTGTGGGTGAAGGGTCATGAAGGCGAACTTGGCACATTCTTTATTGAGAATGATGCTTTGTTTGTCTCCCTTTGGCTCTGATCCACGCATTGCTAGATGATGTGTGGGTGTCATAAAAGTGAACTTGGCACATTCTTTATTGAGTGAACTTTGGCTCTGATCCACGCATTGCATAAAGGTCATAAAGGCGAACTTGGCACATTCTTTATTGAGAATGATGCTCTGTTTGTCTCCCTTTGGCTCTGATCCATGCATTGCTAGATGATTGGTATCGTAATCAACGTTGGTGGAGGGGGAGTTAATTAGAAAGAGAGTTCTCACCCTTTGTTTGATTTCGTTATTCACGTACTATTTCTGTGCCCTTTCCAGATGACTATGGTGATCATCAACACCCATGTGCCCAACGAAAAAAGTCACTATGTGGCCAAGGCTATTGTGGACCTGTGTGCAGAAAGGTTGGTAGCACGCTTAACTCATTCGCATTGCAACGATTTGGAATTATTACAAAAACTCACAAATCACTCCAGCCATACACACAAACAAAACATACATAAACAAAAGGAGAAATGAAAGAAGATTACAGGTTTTTACTTCAGGTTTAGACATAGGGAAGTGGTAGATCAGACTTTTAGAAGAACTCTCTACACCGATTGGTTTCACCACAGCAATCCACTACAAAAGCAAAGTCAGAGGCAAAATTGTGGTCTGAGGGAGCGAAGCGAGATTAGAAGTGACCAAGGTAAGGTGTGCACACAGATTTACTTCCCTTGAAGCAAATGCATCAAATTGACAGTCATCTATTAATTCCGGACATATTTGGCCGGAATGAATTGAATGAGTTAATGTTTCTCCATTCTTTTTCACTTCACCAGTTTGAATGTTTCGTAGTATGCTTGATAGTTTTGGTTTTTTTAATTAAAAATATTATTTATTAGGAAATTTGGTTGTTCCTAAGTTCTTAAATTATATTTTTTTAAATGCAAATATATATGGTGAGTTTTAGAATTCTTAAGTTGTGAAAACTGGGAGCTATATGAAATATTAATTCTCTAGGTGCTTAAAAATCCAACAAGGCTTTTGATTAATCTAGTTAATGAACTGGTGCAAAACACTTTTTGAAACTTTTCATTTAATTTCTCTCTGTTTTTTTCCAAAAGAAGTTTCTAAGACTGTTTTAACATCATAAGGGTTTTGTTTTTGTTTTTACAAAAGGGGTAATAACAGTCTATAAAGAAAATTTTGATTCTTTGAAAACTAGGCAAGGATAAGAACATCTGAGGTAGCTTAATGTAATTGACAAATGTCAAGATTGGTGGGTTTTAAAAAATATTTTCATGCGTGTTCTAGAAGCAGACATATAGTGAAATGAAATAGAAACACCCGGAGGTGCTAATCGGACCCAGAGATGCACCAGCCACGCCTGCCCCATCAACGCGAGAGCAGCCCTAAAATTCTTTCTTAGAAAATTTGGTTGTTCTTAAATAGTCTATAATTATTCATATAACATAGATGAACAGTGTATGGTCTTTGTTTTAGGTACGTGATGAAGTTGGTGATCCTGAGCACGCAGCGACTGGACATTGAACAGCGCAGCAAGCTGTTTGAAAACTCCTTCAACGGCATGGCACCGGGTGAGCGCTTCTGGATTGTGGTTATGTTGTGTGTTGTTCATTTTTGTGGGTTTTTTACTTTTGCTTATTTTGTTAGCATAAACCTCCTTGATAATTACACCAACATCTCAAAACTGCAGTATGAGCATGACTAGAAGGCAGATTTGCCAAAAACAAAATATAAAAACCTCTCAGCTGTGCAAAAGTTCAAATAAAATTGAAAGGACAGTGAAGAGGCCGCAAGACCTAATGTCCTAACTACCTGACCTGACCATAAATGTAGGCTTATTTATTTTCACACATACGCATGCACACACACACACATAGTCACACACACACACATGCACGCACATATGCACACGCACACGCACACGCACACACACACACAGTCACTTCATCAGCTTGCTAAAAAATATGTTCACACAGTAAGTGTGCATGTGTGTCAATATGACTTGGTCTGATATGATGGTGAACTGTGTTGCAGTCACACAGAGGCCGCGTCTCCCAGAGGACATCCTGGTGACAGACGCGTTCCTCAGTAACCTCATTCAGCTGTGCACAGTAAGTCAGCATTCAACACCGTGTGTTCACCACCTGCAGTGCTCAGTATCTTCATTCTGTTGGGAATAATAAGTGTGTGTGTGCTTCAACCTTGTATTTAGTATTTAGTACTTTATAGTCACAGAGGCGTCTCTGTTAAATTCGGGTTGCTCCCACCTGGAGAACACGTCGCAGCCAGAGGCGCGCCACCCTTTTTAACAAATTTTATTCGCATGGAATTTTAGTGTGACTGATGAGGAAGGAAGGGTGGGGGGGGGGGTAAATTTGGACCAAATGACAAACTTTTTTGTTGGCACTGGATTTAACGTGTGCTAAGTGCATGGGCACATGGGACCTCGGTTTATCGTCTCATCCAAAAGACTCCATCAGTCCATGTTCAGACCGTAAGGCCTAGTGCAGAGTGAGAAAAAATCCCCTGTACCCAGGTTCGAACTCGGGTTTATTGTATACAAGCTTACTCCTTTATCCTCAATAAAGATCATTTTGACTTGACTTGACTTGACTTGACATAATGTGTGATGACTTTATGTGACACGCACAGATTGGGGGTCAGCCTTTCTCTGTGGTCACTGCTCCTGCCCATCGCTGCCCCTCTGGTCAGGCCAGCGCCGAGGATGGGTCACTACAGGTGAACATTTAATTCAGGTTTTTTCCTTTTTTTTCTTTTCTGTCTTTTTTTTCCTTTTTTTCTATTTTTGTTTAGGTGAGCCTGTATTTCTCTCTTTTATGTATACTTTTTTTCGCGCTTTCTCTCATTCCCTTGCATACCTGTCTTTCTTGGGGGGGGGTTTCTTGTCTTTATTTTTTTTCCCTTTCTCTCTTTTCTTCTTTCTTCTTTTCCCTCCTCCTCTCTTCTCCCTTTCCCTCCTATTTTTCTTTATTTTTTAAATTTTTATTTCCATTTTCTTGTTTGAGCTTTTCCATTTCTTTGCTATGTCGTTTTCCATTTCCGTTTTTGTTGTTGCTGGGTGTTTTTTTAGGCTGTCCGCTATGCTCCCTATCAAATTTATCCTGGTGTCAACCAGGCCCGAAAGATACAGACACCTGCAGTGTTGGTCAGGAAATTAGAGCAACACTCTCAACACATATCCGTAAAGTGGATGAAGCTTGACTGTGTGGCTTTAGTCTTCTCATTTAGTCTACCCAGTCACTCACTCTGGGTAGCTCCCCATGGGGATGGGGGGGGGGGGGGGGGGGGGGGGTCTTTCGTAAAAATAGTCCCTCCACTTTCTGGAAGTTCTGCTTAAAACTTCCTCTAATCTGTCACTTTCTTTGACTCTGCCTTTTTCCTTTGCTTACTGTCATCTAACTACAATCTTTTTGACTTATTGGCCCATTTTCCTGCCTTTAACCCTTTTACAGCCAGCCTTTTTCCAGCAAAAAAAATACCATTAAAGTTAACTGGGTAGAGAAAAAAAGTATCTGCAATATTGGGAATTCTTCTGTGACATGTATAACATTAGGCTTATCCTTACCTCCCAAAATTAAGAAAATAGGGTCTTCAGATAACAGGCCCTGATGTGATGCCTTTTAGTGACATGGGTGTTAAATCTTTGTGGTGCATAAATGCGACATTGGCGGTGAAAGGGTTAAAAAAAAAAATCAAAAATAACTTTTCTCCTTTGAGTTCCTCTAAAATCAGAATGTGTCGGCTGTACGCAGCGGGGAGACCAGTGAAAACTAAAAATGGACACATACGTACCTTACCCATTATGGCATTTTGGCCTGGGAACGCAGAAGAAAAAGAAGAAGAACTCTTGGTAGGAGTTAGTCTGGGCCGTAACATCCCACAAGATTTTGATGGAACTCGAACCCAGGACCTCCCATCCAGCAACTCGTGACTATGCCACTGCACCATAGTGCCTGGTGATGGGCTTTTGTTGTTATTTTTCCATTGTGTAAACAATCCTTTCTTTAATATAGTTTTTTACAAACTCTTGATTAATCTTCCTTTTTTCCCTTGTTAGGAATTATTTCTTGTTTAGTTGTTGTTGTAGACGTACCCTGGCTAAAAGACTCCAGGAATCATCCCAACAGTCGAAGCACTTGAACACTATGGTACAAATGCATCAGCTAGGGATGAGAACATTACGTGTGTGACCGTTTTTGATTACCCCGCCACATGGGCAGCCACACTCCGTCTTCGGGGGGATTTCTTGTTTAAACTCCATTGTTACAAATGTATCAAAATGCAAACACTTCCTTGTTGAAGGATTGGACTTTCTTGGTGACTTAAAAAAAAGATATATATATATTATCTGCTGTGTGTTTGCAGTTGATTCGTCTGTTTCAAAACACGTTGATCGACAGTACAGGAATCATGTTCTCTGATAAACTGAGCACTTCTTTGGTAGGTGTTTGTGTGTGTGTGTGTGTTTGCGTCTGTGTGTGCATGTGTGTGTATGTGTGTATGTATGTGTTTTTGCATGTGCGTGCATGTGTGAGTTTTGTCATGATCTTTTTCTTTCTTTTTTTTCTATTGCCTCTTTTGTGAAGGGGACGATTAATTATGAACAGTGGCAATTTGATTGCTCAAGAAAAGCTAAAACAAAAATACATGACATTAGATCTTGTCACTTTAAAAATAACTATGATTGTTTGCAAACCAGATATGTATGTAGTTCTCGATTGTTGTAATTTAGGTTTGTAAGCCACCAACAATCTGTTGTATTTCTTATTTTCAGATGTATCGTGACAGCACTGACGATGCTCACGCTACCTTGATGTACGCCTGAGCAAAATGACAAGACCTGCTTCGTACCTGGGGGAAAAAATCACAACAACTTAAAACAGAGTCTAAATTTAAACCCCCAAAGAAAGATGTAACAAAAACGAAAAAAATTAAAGTCACAACTTTTCTGGCTCAACATGTTTTCTAGTAACTAAAAATAGATACGACACAGTGATATTTGTGACGTATTCCGTCGTGAAATATTGGGGGGGACATTTCGTGTCTGTTTGGTTTTTTCTTTTATTTATTTTCTTTGAGAAACTTTATGCTTATTTTAACCAAATGTAGCTGAAAATCTTTGGCTTGCATAGGTTTACATTAATCTTAGTAGTATATTTGATGTTTTTTCTCTTTGTTGTTTTTGTTGTTATGAGATTAGGAGCCCTATTGGCCTGATGACCAGTTTGATTGACAAACTCTAGCCGCTGAATGTGGAATATATTGTGTTCTTTTGTGTCACTTTTTTTATGTATTCTGCTGAAACTTAATTTTTTTTATAATACTCATTCATTGCAAACAGTATTTATTTTTTTCATTATGACAAAAATCAGTTGTTTTTGTAACTGAAGTGAAAGGTTTACATTTTTTTCAACGAAAGAAGGCAATAATGATCTCAACTGTGTGAAAAATACTCAAATTGCCCCTTCTCTCCTTTTCCCGGTTTACTTTCCCTGTTAAAGGCGTAGCGTCCAATCCAAGAGATCGATACATTCCCACTCTACGCGAGAAAGGAAAGAAGAGCTCTCACAGTGTGCTGAGGGATAAATACAGTAATTCTAGCTCCCATGTATACAACGTTCCACATGGTGACTCCCCTGTGTGCCCCTGTGGTGCTGCTGACATGACTGTTGGTCATATCCTTCAAGACTGTTGATTATTCCAGAACATGCGAGACAAAACTTGGCCGTCGGACACACACTGGTTCAGGAAAAGATCTTCGGCTCTCTGGAGGATCTTCGGCGGACGGCAGCCTTCGTTCGGTGGCGCCACTGGGGTTCCTGTCTGAATGATCGATGAAGAAGAAGAATTCTAGCTCCACACTGTTTAAATATCTGTGCTGTTGCTTTTAGCATTTAAAAACAATCTGTTTCCACTGTAACCCCCTCTGCCTTGTGTCTTTTTTTCATGTGTTAATCTTAGTTTGATGATCTCAATCTTCCTCTGGGGAATACTCATACCTTCAAGTTGAAACCCACCAGTTTCTGGCTGAAATCGTAAAATGCCCACACAGAACACAGAGTCTGTTTCCTTTGTATTACAATGGAAACCAGCTGCAGCTTATTCAAAAACGTGTATCACAAAAAAAAGATAATTCACAATAATTTTTTGGGGTCTGAATTTACTCCTTTTCATGGCCAAATTCTTTTTTCTTAATTTCAGTATACCAGCTTTGAAACATTTTTTCAGTATACCAGCTTAGAGGGGCCCATGGTCGAGTGGTTAAGAGTGCTCGGGTGCAGAAGATCACGGGTTTGAGTCCAGCTTGGAGTCAGATTTTTCTGGCCTAAAAACCCTCTCTGTCCACCCAGCAGTGAATGGGTATCTGATTCGTTCAGGGAAGGTTAAAAGGCGGTGGAAGGAGAGGGATGGGCTCCGCCTTCCATGATGCCGTGCCCTTGACACGATGAACCTCTAACAGTTTACTGCCCCTATGGCCGATAGGCTATGGGACACCTTTACCTTTTACTTTACTATACCTGCTCACTGAAAATAAACTTTCATTCCTTTCAATTTTGAGACCAAATTTCCACTGTACTGAATGAGTTGATCTCCGCTGTGTAAATGGTCATTGAACCCCCTTCTCTACACACACCTACTCTCCCCTCTATTTCTCCTTCTCCTTTCTCAGAGCAATGGTATTGGTTACTTTTTTTATCAGTTAGTTTTAAGCTTGTCAATGTGTTCTGTGTTCAGAGCAATAGTCGCTTGCCCTAATAGTCGCTTGCCACCATGTTAAATTCGGCTTGTGTGATAGTGGAGTTAGTTTTAAACTTGTCAATGTATTCTGTGTTCAGAGCAATAGTCGCTTGCCCTACAAAACCACCGTGTTAAATTCGGCTTGTGTGATAGTGGAGTTAGTTTTAAAGTCATTAATGTATTCTGTGTTCAGAGCAATAGTCTCTTGCCCTATAAACCACCATGTTAAATTCGGCTTGTGGGATAGTGGAGTTAGTTTTAAAGTCATCAATGTATTCTGTGTTCAGAGCAATAGTCGCTTGCCCAATAAACCACCATGTTAAATTTGGCTTGTGTGATAGTGGAGTTAGTTTTAAAGTCATCAACGTATTCTGTGTTCAGAGCAATAGTCGCTTGCCCTATAAACCACCATGTTAAATTTGGCTTGTGTGATACTGGAGTTAGTTTTAAACTCGTCAATGAGTTCTGTGTTCAGAGCAGTAGTCGCTTGCCCAATAAACCACCATGTTAAATTCGGCTTGTGTGATACTGGAGTTAGTTTTAAACTCGTCAATGTGTTCTGTGTTCAGAGCAATAGTCGCTTGCCCTATAAACCACCATGTTAAATTCAGCTTGTGTGATAGTGGAGTTAGTTTTAAACTCGTCAATGTGTTCTGTGTTCAGAGCAGTAGTCGCTTGCCCTATAAACCACCATGTTAAATTCAGCTTGTGTGATAGTCATTAAATTCAGATTGTCTTACCCCCACCACTTCCACCCCCCAAAAAAGTATATAATATTGTTGGTTTGCATTTTTTTCTCTTGCATTTACTTTCAAAGGTTATTGTTTGCTTTTTAGAACAGCTGCCTAGTGTCTGCATTTTCCCTCCACATTGTATGCTGTGTATGTTTCTATTGAAATACAAATGAGATACAACCTTTTTTTTATATATTTTTGTTTGTTTGTTCGAGGGTTGGTTTTTTCAGATTGAAGAGTTTATTTGATTTTAAAGAATAAACTGTTTTATGTTGTTCTGCTGATACTCTTGCCAAATCCTTTACCTTATTGAGAAAGAGATTTAATATATATACATTATATATTTTTAAACAAGAAAAATATGTATTTTTCTACGTTTTAAGATCATGTTCCAATCGTATTATGTACAAACATGTATTCGTTGCTGATATTTTTGCCAAAATACTAGAATGACTTTGTTGCATCGGTTTTCATAAATTCTATGAAGATTTGCTTTTTTGAGCCAGATGTAAGTTTGTGTGTGTGTGATGAACAAAACATTTTCCTTTTTATTCTTTTTTTTGGCGATAGTTATATCCACAGTTTTTGCATATGATCATTTTCTATGAAATTTGTTTATTTATACCTAAGTTTTATTGTTTGTTATTCTTATAGAAGCTTTTTTGTTTTTTTGTTTTTAAAAGAACAGGGTTTTTAAAATTTGCATTTGTTTGGGTTTTTGTGATTAAGAAACTGTTTATTTTGTATAATACTGTGTAACTTTTTCTATACAACCAATGGTTTTTTAAAATTGCACAGTTCTTGCCACATTTACAAAATGCTTTATTGGATTTCTGGGTTACTTTTCATGTGTGATTCTTGCCAGATATTTTTCTTTTTAAATTAAAAAAAACACGTTTTTGGTGTGTGCTTTTTTATTTGAGTTTTCCCATATATCTTTTTTTTAATAATTTTGTTACAAAGAAATTCTTATTTTAATGATTTTGATGTGTTATTTACAGAATGTAAAGATGCTTAATAAATGCATATTTTCATTTGCATGCCACTGATATTCATTCCATTGTAAGGAATTCAAAATTGCTGTGTTAAGTTGCCAAAAGTGTGTGTTTTTGATTGTTAAGAAAGTGAGCATAATATTGTTTTGCCATATGTATGCAAGTGGTAAATTAAAACCTTATATACTTTTATCATGTTGTGTGGGCATACTTATTAGGTGATACTCAAAGGAACTGAATGAAAATGTGTGAATGCGTTAGAATGGTCGAACATACTTTTCCTTTCACAGCTTCATGCACATCGTTATCTTGAAGAAAAGAACAGATGAAAACAATCTGCAGCCAGATACAGATACAGAATGTGTGTGTGTGGATACCTATAATAATAATAATAATAATAATAATAATAATAATAATAAATAAAGCTTCTATAGCGCTCTTCGATAAAAAAAAAATCATCCTCAGAGCGCTTTACAAATATTACGAGAGAAAACAATCACGAAGAAAAACATTATTACAAAACATTATGAAGAAGCATTAAAATTATTTTTAAAATGCTCACGCCGTTCATCCCCACCACCACCCTTTTTCACACATACATTATAGACACCATTTCAGAAAACATTTTAAAAGAAGCATAAAAAATAACAATTTAATAATCCATTTCAAACCCCCCACCCACCTTCCCTTTTCTTCACACACACACTATAAGTGTGTACGTGTGTACTTGGTTGCACATGTGCGCGAATGCACGTGAAGTGCACGCCTATGAGTTTGGGTGTGTGTGAATGTTTCTCTTTTGTACCCCCCAGCTGTATAAGATGAGGACAGGCAGATTGGCATAGGCAAAAGACACTAAAGGTGGTCCACAGATGAAATGTAAGCTTGTGAGCATCTCGGTGTAACCAGTGGTGTAGAGTGGCACAGAGGTAACACGTTCGCCTCATGCACGATAAACCCGAGTTCGAACCTGGGTCAGGGTATTTTTTTCTCTCACTCTGCACTAGGCCTTATGGTCTGAATGTGGAGTCTTTCAGATGAGACGATAAACCGAGGTCCAGTGTGTCCACGCACTTAGTACACGTTAAACCCAGTGGCACCGAAAAAGTTGTCATATTTTGGTCCAAATGTACCCCCCCCTCCTCAGCAGTCACACAAAAATCACATGGAAAACAAAATGGGTGGCGCGCCTCTGGCTGCGACGCGCTATCCAGGTGGGAGCAACCCGAATTTCACAGAGACGCCTCTGTGACTATAAAATACCAAAGTGTGGCAGTTAACACTGTAGTGTAAGCTTACTGACATTGGAAACACCAGAGACTACCTCTGAAAACACAGATGTGTCTGTTTTTATGGCACACAGGATTGCAATATGGAATGCAGATAGGACAGGTATAAAAACAACACAAGCCCCCCCCCCCCCCCCCCCCCCCATTGCAATTAACAGATACATATAGAACACAACAGTTAACTAATATAGCCCCCCACCCCCCCCACCCACCCCATTGTTTCTTGAAGAAAGTTTGTGCACTTTCAGACATGGTAATCTTCAGAGAATTCTCTGAATTCAGAGACAAAAAAGTGAATGTAGAAAAACAAATGTCAGATGGGGATTTAAGCTTGAGGATGAGCCCTTTTCACAATTTTTAAGTTTTATAGGCAGCGATTTAATGCTAAAAAAAGAGAGATGATTTTGACCAAAAAAACATGCTTGTGGCAAAAGAAAAGACCATCTAACCCTAACCCTATCCCTGAACCACGGAAAGAACCAAGAAATAGAGCAGGAGGGTGTAAATCTACATATTTGCCGAGAAATCGATGTACAAAGCCATGCACTTATACTATTTTTTTGCTGGAACCATTCCTTTTTTTTGGTTGATAAATTTTAAGTCTTTTTATATTAGTCCTCAAGAGGAATTGCCCCACAGCTGATCACCATAAAGGGCTCTTTACCCACTGAGATCACCATTAAACAATGTCTCCTGAAACCCCTAAATATTTTCAGAGAAAAGTGCGTTTCTTCTTTTACCATGCCTGACTTTTAAGTGCTTTGCAACGTATGGCTACTTTGTCGAACCGTCTCTCTCGCCAGCTGTGGGTCAAATGCGGCGCGCGCTGAATGAAAGTTTAGCTTAACGTCCTCCCGGCCGAAGCCATATGGGACATTACTTTTTATTTAGTTGGGGCGCGCGCTCAGCGTTTCCCCTCTTTTATGCTGTGTGCCTACGGTCGAGATTGGGAGATGCAAAGGCGGCGATTTATTCGGTTTATTGCTAAAATGGGTGTGTATGTTGGCATGAAAGTACATATCTGCGATAGGAAAAAACTCGTGCAACACTTAGGGAAAACACCCGATCCTAAGGAAAAGTTGTTTTTGAAGATGATTCATGCTACAGCATGACAAAAACCAAGCCGTCAGTAGGCCTACGTTGAAAGCGTGAACCACAATGAGATTGCTTCATGGCGGACTCGCATGTCTCGAGGGTTCTAGCTTGTGTGCGGGCGTGTGTGCATGCGCCGCATGTGTGTGTGAGAGAGAGGTCATTTGAACTTTTTATTCTACTAGTCTATTATCACTCACACACCCTACACAAATTTGTTCCTAAATTGGACGCATGAAACTGAAACTCAGACAGAGACAGGGCCGGTGTCATAATGAATAAGTAGTCGTATGAAATATTTACCTCTGCGCATGCGCATTAGAACAGTTACTTATCTCCCGTGATTACTACTAACCCTAACCCTATCCCTAACGAAGTTGAAACAACGGAAAGAACCAAGAAATAGAGCAGGAGAGTGTAAATCTACATATTTGCAGAGAAATCGATGTACAAAGCCATGCACTTAGTTTCGTAATTATTCACAATGGCGGACAAACAAACGATTCTGATTGGCTACGCGGCTAGAGGTAAAAATCTCATAGAGGTAAAAATACACTGCCACACCGGATCTAGGGGGGTGTGTGCTTTGGATGCTGCAGCACCCCCCCCCCCCCCCCCCCACCCCACCACCCCACACACACACACCTCGGCTGTCAAAAAAGAAAGAAAGGAGATGCTCTTGCAATAATAAAATAAGTTTTTGAATTTTTAATCCCGTAGCCCTTAAATTTTAATCTAATGGTTTCGTTCAGGCCAGTCAAAATACATGAATCTTAAACATAATTTTATAATATTATACTCCTTTTAACACGAACTCTGGTTCCCAATACTTTTTTAGCACGAACTTGTTTCCCGATCTTTTCAAAAAAGTACATTCTTACTTGCTATCTACCACAGAATATCAATACCCCTTTTCCATTATGTATGTTGTCCACGTTCTGTCCATGTCTGTTTTGTAAATGTTTTTTCCTTATTTTTACATATCCAACTAATAGGGGAAGACGGGGTAAAAAGCGCATGGGCGGGTAAGAAGCCCACCCCAATTATCTCATGAAATGAAGCAAATTTCAGTCTCAATTTGCCCATGAGATGAGCGTTAATGTCTAGCATTCGTCTCATGGGCAAATTTGACTGAAATTTTCTTTATTTCATGAGATAATTGGGGTGGGCTTCTTACCCGCCCATGCGCTTTTTACCCCGTCTTCCCCTACACATGTCCCATATGTGCCTACCCGGGTCGAGAGGACGTAAAACACCAAATTTCTTCTTCTTCTGCTCTTGCAATAAGGTGATAATGTTTGATTGTCTTTTGTGTGTTATGACTGCAAGCTAAGCAAGGTGCAAAACTGATAAAACGCTCTTAAGAAGTTCTGTTCTGAGCTCACAGGAGATGCCACAAAACAGTTTTAAAATGTTGAAAACTCGTTTTCGGCAGGGGGGGCTTTGCCCCTGGACCCCACCGGGGCCTGAGCGGTCCCTGGACCCAGGCCTAAACAAAGTTTCAGGCACCCCCCCTTCAAAAGTCTGTGATCCGGCCCTGAGAGAGCGTGGAAACAATACTAGGCCTAACTATAATTTATCTTATAAGCCTACTAGGCCTATAACCCTCGAGACTAGGCCTAGCTATGGCCTACATTCCTTTCCAACACACACACACACTCAACACATAGACCTTGCAGATGGTGCTAGCCTAGCAGTTTCTGCCTCGCGCGGCTGCTTTCCTCTATATAGCGCATGCGCACATCTCAGCATCATCGGGGAAGTCCGAAGTATGGCCTAGTTCCGACGTATGAAGTCTAAAGCTGACGTCTGACCTGTGAATCTCGACTACACTGCTCGGATAGTTCAGGCGTGGATAGTTCAGACGTTGCGTCAAACGTCTGACGTAATCAACGTAGCCGCTATGAATTACTCCCAAGGCGTCGTGGTTGATTCCCAATAGCGTTGTGAACCCTTGAACATCGGGGTTCACACATGCAGTCTGGTAGGCCTACTTGTGTCGTTTAGACGGGTGTCCAAGTCGGGGCTTTCTTCTTCCCCTTGATGCTTAGGGTGGGATCAGCATCGTCGTCGCAGAGATGTTAAAGGATTGTGAGACTCCAGCATTTCTTGTACAAGGTTGCTGGCTGCTAACCCTTCTCCCAAAGGCCGTCTTCAGGACCACCGGGCAGCCTGCTCCATACCCCCCGGTATGTTGATGTCGTCGCACACGGGCAGGGGACGTGCAGTCAGGTCGAATTGCCTCTGCAGGCAGGAAATATAATATGTTTTACGTCCTCTTGGTCTACACTTAGTCCATATGGGACATTTAAGTTACAAAGTATAGGAGAGGGTAAGAAGTGAGTTCAAAGCTAGACTCCGAATTAGTTTAAATTATTGCTTTAAAATATGTGGTGATCTTAGAAGACTGTTGATGGGCTTTTTATTTCGTAATAGGATCGTAGTTATCCGTGATTATTAAGTATGAGCTTGCATCCTCCAGGGATTAAAATGTTCAGGGCCACGAGTTAAAAAACGATATAATGATGAAGTAAAAAAAAAAAAAAAAAAAAAAAGAAAAAAAAAGGCCAGTATTGTCTCTGCGGGCGGTTGCATTCGATCCTTCCCAGCAGTTGCAGCTGCCCCTAACCAGCAACATCCACTGGGCACCGGCGGTCTTGTTGACTCAGGGGCCAACACTGTAGAGATGAGGAAAGCAGCCGCACGTCGTCCTGTCCGCATACAAGTCCATCAACTCCCATGGTGAGGGTCCGAGGATGACTGTGCCGCCCTTTCTGCTGTCTGCCACTCAGCAGAACTAAGTGTAGTCTGCCACCCTCACACTTGGGAACAGTGTTACCCGTACCCGTTTGGGCCCACCCGTTTATGTCCAAAACACGCCGGTGACACGACCACACTGAGCAGCTTGACTCTGGGTTCGTTCAGTTAGCGTTACTTTCTGCTATGTTTGACCGTCTTTTGTTTGATCCTTCTTTAATATTAATTTCTTAACTAGGCTAGATAAGTGACAGTGGACGATCGAAATGTTACCGAGTACCGTCATTGGTCCCAAATATCATTACTGCATATTTGGAGAGGGGGGGGGGGGGAGGGGGGGGGGGGGGGGGGGGGGACAGACACAGGTGTTGCTGTTTGCCTAATAAGCCTACTACTTGGCGGAGCCATAGAGTAGCCTATGTTCTTTTGACAGCCATGAATACAAACATCTCAGTTATTATAAACCTCCTGCCATTTCAATGAGACTTTTCATTTCTCATCGTAGCATGCTACCGTTCTGATAAAGGCCATGCAATGTTACATTAATAGGATTCCCTTCAAGTGCGCAGGAGTAACTGGTCTAGGCCTACGCTTCAGTTTTGTCTTTAAAATGGGCACTAAATATAATGCTGGCCGACCCAAGCTTTTTGAAAAACTTAATTCCATTACTTTTTTGCTCCAAGTAAAATCGACAGAAACTCAATATTAATTACCTGTAAGTAGAAGCTACGAAAAAAAAAAAGTAATATACGATCAACTGAACGAACCCCATGTGTAAGCTTAATGTTTAGAGCAACGAGCTGGCAGTATAGTTGAATGCTCTTTTTGTTGTGTTCATGACAGACGTTGCTTTTGGCAAGACGATACCCTATATGGTTTTATTATTATTAAAAATATGAGGAGGCATAGTTGTATATGATATCAGCAACCCCGGATCAGACGTTTACACAACCGTTGACCGACATATCAAGGAAAGAGGACATAATATATTTGATAACAAGTCGATAGCTGACTGACCTACTAAGCCTGTGGTGTGTCAGTGTCCGTGTTGTTGTGTAAAGTTCTCCTTTCAAGGCAAAGCATACAGGTGAGCCGTGCATGTTGAGTTTTGAAGAAAGCTAAGTTCGAAATATGACAATATAGGAACGAACCCTGAACCGCTGAAAGTCATGAATACAGTGGAACCTCCCTTATAAGACCCCCTTCTCTGAGGCCCGTCAACGCGGTCAAGAACGATAATCTGTTGACTGAAAAAGCAATCGCTATGTTCTTTTCTGTTACAAATGATCGTTCTTGATGCCAGCAGACGGGCATAAATGTGAATATATAGCCACATTCCCAAAACTAAGACAATAGGGTCTTTGAATAATAGACCCCAATTTCATGCCTTTTACTTTTAGTAACATAGGTGTTAAATCACTGTGGTGCTAAAATGCGACTTTGGCGGTGAAAGTGTCAAGGAAAGAGGACATGATTATTGATAACAAGTCGATAGCCGACTGATCTACTAATATAAGCCTACTACTTTTATTAGTAGAGTGATCTACTAAGCCTGCTGATCAAGTGGAACAGAGTACACGTGTCAGTGTCTGTGTTGTTGTGTAACTCCATTCAAGGCAAAGCATTCAGGTGAGCCGTGCTTGTTGAGTTTTGAAGAAAGCTACGTTCGAAATATGACAATATATTATAAGAACGAACCCTGAACCGCTGAAAGTCATGAATACAGTGGATCCTCCCTTATAAGACCTCCTTCTCTGAGATATTGCCTTGAAGAGGACCGGGCCCTTCGAAATATCTCTTGCTCTATGAATTGGTGTTTTGTTTGTTTAGTTTTTGTG
>CM065698.1:20623386-20640886 GCA_017654935.2 Phymorhynchus buccinoides
CTTACCCGCCCATGGGCTTTTTACCCCGTCTTCACCCCTACATCATTAGCAATTTAAAGCGACACGAACGACGCTCACGCGAGGTTTGACATGGTTACCACAACAAGCAAGTCTCTTTTTTCTTCTTTTCATTTCCATAGACGAAAAATGTAATTTCATTGTGCACAGATTTCACGGGTCAATCAATCAGGCAAGCGTAGGCCTACGTGTGTCGTCACCCCAACAGAAGCTCTTGCAACGTTTGTAGGTCGCGTGCAGCACGTGGGATTGCGTCGGTGTGTTGTTTTCGGCTGGCCCACTCATCTCCCCTTCCGAAGATTGGTGAGTTTGATGTGTACTTCTAGCAGCATATCCTTGTATTCTTGTTTCACGTACCAGTGCATCGCTTGATCGTCCGTAGTATCAAGTGGGCAGTACTCGATGACCAAATCGTCCGATTCCAGCAATTGGTCCAGCAATTCCAGCGAGTTCTCTGTGTCAGCTGCTTGATGCACGGCGATTTTCCTGAACGATTTGTTCCTCTGTCTATCCCTCAACCGGCGTTGCACTGACCGATCAGTGAGTGTACTTTACATAGTCGTCAGGTCAGGGTCATGCTTTTAGGGCAGCCAGGCCTCGCGGCCTCTTGATGTGCCCTTTCTTTTAGTGCTTGTTTGTTTTCATGATTTTGTTTTGCAATTTGATTGGCGTAACTGTGATGCTTTTTGAGCAATCAGTAGTTGTAATAGTAGTAGTAGTAGAATAGGGACTAATCAAGCCGTCAAGCTTTTGTGCATTAGGGGAAGACGGGGTAAAAAGCGCATGGGTGGGTAAGAAGCCCACCCCAATTATCTCATGAAATAAAGAAAATTTCAGTCAAATTTGCCCATGAGACGAATGCTAGACATTAACGCTCGTCTCATGGGCAAAATGAGACTGAAATTTGCTTCATTTTATGAGATAATTGGGGTGGGCTTCTTACCCGCCCATGCGCTTTTTACCCCGTCTTCCCCTAATCATAGTCGAATTTCAATACAATTTTGGGGTCACTATCCAGGAAGTTTTTGAAATTGTTAATGTTAGAAACAAGTTTAGTTTGTGCAGGGAGATTGCTCTGACCGATCAGTGAGTGTAGTTACATAGTCGTCAGGTCAGGTCAGGTCATGCTTTTAGGGCAGCCAGGCCTCGCGGCCTTCCTAAAATCTAGGTAGACAATATTGAAACCTTCTTTGTCTTCTAATAGAAAACACTCATTTCGAGTTCAATTCATCTTGTCTGCTACAATTCCTCCTCCCCCCCCCCCTTGAAATTCGTGTGCCTTGTTAATAATTTCCAAAGCCACTGCATGGTAAGGCAGGTAGGGGAAGACGGGGTAAAAAGCGCATGGGCGGGTAAGAAGCCCACCCCAATTATCTCATGAAATAAAGAAAATTTCAGTCAAATTTGCCCATGAGACGAATGCTAAACATTAACGCTCGTCTCATGGGCAAAATGAGACTGAAATTTGCTTCATTTCATGAGATGATTGGAGTGGGCTTCTTACCCGCCCATGCGCTTTTTACCCCGTCTTCCCCTAAATGAAGACTGGAGCCTGACTGTTGAAGATCAAGCATTTTAATCAGTAAGCCTTCTAGAGTTTTATGACGGTGTGTGCGGAGTGTGTGTGTGTGTGTGTGTGTGTGTGTGTGTGTGTGCGTGCGTGCGTGCGTGCGTGCGTGCGTGCGTGCGTGCGTGCGTGCGTGTGTGTGCGTGTGCGCGTGTGCGCGCGTGTGCGCGCGCGTGCGTGCGCGCGCGCGTGCGTTGTTGTTTTTGAGAGAGAAAGAGAGAGAGAGAGAGAGAGAGACTGTGTGTGCGTTGTAACGTCCTTCCACTAAAAGTGATGCAGACAGTATTATACTGCAGTGTGATTTTGGTGTGGTGAATGAGTGTGTGCAAGTATGAAAGTAAGTTACAGGTTAGTGCTGTCACTCCATTAAAAGAGAAAAGGTTAAACTTAACCTGTAAAGAATATAACTGAACAATGAACAATGCTAAAGATAAATGCTAACTGAACTACTTATTATAATTTGAAACGGTACTGGGTGATTTCTTTCTTTTACGCAAAACGGAAAAGTAGCCTTCGAACTCGCGTTAATTCGCTAGCACATTTTCATTATATACATTTGTTCAATATCTTGTCTTGGAACAACCTATTTATATCACCCCAATACAGTACAAGACGAAATTCAAACGGTAACGTTTTTTTTATTAAGCAATCAGTGTAAAACTAACATTTGAAAAAATTGTTTTACTAACGGAGCTGCTAATTTTTGGAATGATTTAACTTTTGATCTAAAATGTGCACTCGATATTAATATATGCAAAAATCGTCTTGATAATTCTCCAAAATGTGTAAATGTATTTAGAAGCATTGATTATTAATTACTGTATTAGGCCTATAGGAAAATTCAACCGTAAAACCTTGACCGATAAAAATAATAAATCTCAGAATTGGAAATCGATGGGACAGCTAAAAAGCTTGACGGCTTGATTAGTCCCTATTCTACTACTACTACTACTACTACTACTACTACTACTACTACTACTACTACTATCATGACAGCCCCACATAACAGTAGCCCTATGCTTGAGCAGCTTAGGACGCACATTTCACCGCCAGGTGGCAATCAAACCAGTAGGGGCTTAGCGCGTGATATTCTTAGTTGGGGGTAGTGAGAGAGAGAAAGAGGGAGGGACGGTCCCCCTCTCTCTCTCTCTCTCTCTCTCTCTCTCTCTCTCTCTCTCTGTCTTACTACCCACAACTAAGAATATCACGCGCTAAGTCCTTACTGGTTTGATTGCCCCCTGGCGGTGAAATGAACGTCCTACGTTGACCATTTGCGCTGTGTCAGTGTCTTCCTAGTTATCACACGATATCGGGTAAGGGTAAGGGTCAGAGATCATGCTCTCGAATATTTTAAGAACCTGCGATGGGTTTTTGTAATTGTCCGTTGCCCAGTCCATTTTGTGTGTAGGTTGCACTAGAGTACCTTTATGCAGGTATTAAGGTACTCTAGGTTGCATCAAAAAGCCTGAATATACAAAGACTGAGTGATTACTCCACAGCTGACTGAAGCCGGGTGGGTGTGTTTTTTGTACTCCCACCCTTTCACCTACACTACAGGTGGGGATCATTGTGGACTCACTCACTGCCTGCTGTTACCATGCTTAACACTTCGGCATCATTGTTAATTAATACAGCCATCACTCTTTGTGGCTTTTAAGCTTTTTGGTTGCGCGTGCACTGTCCTTTATACTTTGATTAGATAATGGTCGACAACTTCACCTATTGTTCTACACTGTCTGTCACAGCGCAGGCCTATGCTGAAAACAGGTTACATTATCTTGGGAGTAGATAGGGGAAGACGGGGTAAAAAGCACATGGGCGGGTAAGAAGCCCACCCCAATTATCTCATGAAATAAAGAAAATTGCAGTCAAATTTGCTCATGCGACGAATGCTAGACATTAACGCTCGTCTCATGGGCAAAATGAGACTGAAATTTGCTTCATTTCATGAGATAATTGGGGTGGGCTTCTTACCCGCCCATGCGCTTTTTACCCCGTCTTACCCTATATATAAAAAACTATTCAGTTACGTACTGTTTTGATGCGTTTTTAAATAGTTACGTGCTGTTTTGATGCGTTTTTATGTATGTGTACAACCGACACATTCCGATTTCGGAGTAGCTCGGCGATGCTGCGAGGGGACTTTGCAGCCGCTCGGCGTTGCACTTGTTTTGTTTGTGTTTGGTCGATGCTAGTTACAGTGCAGCCGCGAGACGAGATGGTAATGTTTTCAGAGAACCCTGTGTGTTCCTGACTTTCTGTCTATCTATCTGACTATGTGAAACATGATAACGTTTGAACGACGGAGGGACCTAGGAGGCTCAACTTTTGCATGCGGATAGGTACTAAGGATATATAGGTCAAGTTTTAAAAAATGGTCAAAGGTCAAAGGCCAAGGTGACTGGAGCCGAAAATGCCGTCGAGCACCTGGCACAATAACGTTTGACACTCAGATTTTGCATGCAAATTGAGTAGGCCTAGTTAGGATATCTAGGCCAGGTTCGAAAAGGAAGGTCGTTGGTCAAAGGTCAAGGCTCTTGGGTCAGAAAATGTGCCGAGCACCCGGGCCCGTGTTCACGTTGAGATAGTACGAGACATATCGTCATGATATCTTAGAAGTCCTAAAGTCCTGTTACCCTTGTGAAATAAAAGGTTCGTGCGAGGCGAAGCACTGCAGCCAAATATATTGCCGCGCGGCTGGTGATCTAGCGTCTTAACGCTCTAGTTCGTGGTTTGTTATTGTTGTTGTTTCAGTTCAGTGTAATCTGCAGCCGTGTGATGAAAACTCTGTCGTGCAGTTGTCGTCGTCGTCACTCGTGACCCAGGGTTTACGTAACTGAGTGGAGCGCATTATGGAGAGACGTTTGGCTTGCTGCTAACCAACAGCTCTGTCGCACAAACCTGTTGTTCCACTGACCTTAGCGATTCGTCACCGAGTTGATTGTTCGCTGTTTTCTGTAGCCAGCTATGTGTCTGTGTGAATTGTCATAAGTCATAACTAGTGACGGTTCGACTGATATTATAAGGCAACTACCCTCATACATAGGCTACACCTGTTTTATGTGAAAACAAAACAAGGCCCTATCCTGCAAGATTTGAATTTTACAAAAAACAAAAACAGCGCGTGTGTACTGACTCAAAGCCCGGATCTCATTTATTAAGCACAAGCTTTCAAGGTTAGAAACGGGAGAATCGGTGTGTGTGTGTGTGTGCGTGTTGGACTCAAAAATCTCAGCTGAAGAGGTAGGCCTAGGCTACTTACTATACGCCAAACCCGAGCCTTCAAAGAGGCGAGGTACCGAATCGCCGTCTCCCAACTCGCCGTTTTCTAGCTCGCCGTATAAGTTTTTCAATTTTACAATCTGTTGCATTTCGCCGCATAGATCAGAGATAAGAAGCAGTAGTAAAATTTTATCTTTTGTGTATTCGATACTAAATTGACCCTAACCCTATCCCTATCCCTAACCCTATCCCTAACCCAATCGTAACCCTATACCTATCCCTAAACCTATCCCTAACTCTTCGCCCATGCGTAGACATGTTGAGAGCAAATCCATTTTGAGAACGCCACACCGGTCATACGGCCAAAAGCAAGAACACAATTCATGGCATCAATTCAGTAAACAGTGAATAAGGCGAAATAACACGGAAAAAAACGGCGATTTGACACTGCTATGCGGTTTGGACTCAAGACGGCGAGTACGGCGAGTAGACACCTATACGGCGAGTAGAGAAACGGCGAATCGGGACCCTCCCTTCAAAGATTTGAACAGAAGATTGGATTGAAATAATTAATATATCAGCTGAAAATCCAAGTTGGAGCTTTCTGAACTCTGACGACAAGAATAGAACAACACCCATGTGTCAGTGTCGACTCCAAGATCTGAGAATTCTGCACTTAAGCGGGAGACAGACTATGCGACTGCCTCATATGACTCGATCAGGTCGTGACGTTGACCAAGTTTTGTTTCCCGCACAGAAGAGGTGACTCGATCAGTGAAATTTAGAACCCGCCCTATTCGGCCCTGTCACCTGACTGGGCCCGACTGAGTCAGACTGATCGAGCAGGATGGTATGCAAATGAGGTGAAACGTCACGACCTGATCGAGTCACATGAGGCAGTTACATAGTCTGTTGCCGGCTTTAACGTGATAGAGATCGTGTACATTGCGAGGTGCAGGTGGTGACTGGCCGACTGGTGTACTGACCATGGGTGACCTCGTGCTGGACAAGAAGCAGGACTTTGACCTGGAGGTGGTGGTGGACGCCTTCGGCCAGTGCCTGGACACTGACGGCCTCCTGTCCATTGACCACTACCTCAGGGGCTTCAGAGAACTGTGCAGGTAACGCGTGTAATGGTTCATTATAAATCCAAGTTAAAATTGGTCCCCGGCCAAGATCACTGACGAGCAAGACAGCGATGGGAATTGTTCGGACATAATTAAATGCTGTTTTTGTTGTCTGTTGATGTGTGTGTGTGAGCATGAATGTGTGCATACATGTGTGCTTGTGTGTATTTTGGTTTTGTGGGTTGTGTGTGTGTGTGTGTGTGTGTGTGTGTGTGTGTGTGTCTGTGTGCGTGTCTGTGTGTCTGTCTGTGTGTCTGTCTGCGTGCGTACGTTGTGTGTGAGGGTGTTTGTGTATGTGTGTTGGTGTATGTGGTCAGTCCATGCGGCTCGGTTGCTGTGGCTTACCGAATGGGGTATGAACGAGTTGGCGTCGATAATTGTGTGTGTGTGTGTGTGTGTGTGTGTGTCAGTGTGCGTGCGTGTGTGTGTGTGTGTGTGTGTTAGAGAGAGAGAGAGAGTTGCTTTATATATATATATATATAAACGTACAAGAATTGAAGAAGAAAAAACAACCACACCATTAAACTTTCCTCTTATATATATAGTTTGCTTTAATAAAACTTTGTTTGTGTCCAATGTATCAGTTTGTGAACTTAAGAAAGAAACTCAATAACTTTCATTTTACGATTTGTTCTGTGTTCTGAAAAGAATAAAATACAAGGGCGTCGCCGAGCGGCAGACATGTCCGTCACCAGCAATGCCACGCACTTGCGACACCCCGTAGAGTGTCACATCCTGACACAAAATTGGAAGGGATTCTGTCTTCTAGTTCACGAGATACAGCTTGAAGAAGAAACATATAGCGCAAAGAAGGAAATTTCGGTTTTCAAGGTCACACTTCAAGGTCAAGGTCAGCATGGTGATAATTTATGCTCGGGTGTTTTCTTCTCTAGGGTACACAGTACCACACACAATCTGAAGCGCTTCTGTCAAGTACCAATGTGGACAATATGGCTTAAAACCCAATGTGTAGACCCCTACCACTTTCAAGGCCTACTGATCGCCCGGACCGTGACCTTGACCTTGATCGGTATGCCACCATCAGAACGGGCATAAGCCAAAGTACCTCCATGCCAAATTTGAAGACTCTAACACTAACGGTGTGGGAGTTATGGCCCCTGAAAGATTTTCGGTTTTCAAGGTCGTACGCCAAGGTCAAGGTCACGACGGCAAAATGGTTTGCGCGGATGCCTTCCGCTCATGGTGACACACCAGCACACAAAATTTGACGTGATTCTGTCAACCCGTTCGAAAGATATCCTTGGGACAGACAGAAGGAGAAAAAAATGACCCTCCGATTTTCAGGCTCCAGTGATCTTTTTGACCTTGACCTTGACCTTGACCGGTATGCCCTCGTCAGAACGGGCATAAGCCAAACCACCTTCATACCAAGTTTCAATATCCTATGTTGATCGGTGCCCGAGATATGGCTAAAAATAGATTTTCGGTTTTCAAGGTCGTACGTCAAGGTCAAGGTCACGACGGCAAAATGGTTTGCGCCGATCTCTTCCTATTAAGGAGGCACACCTTCACACAAACTTTGACGCGATTCGGGAGATATCCTTGGGACAGACAGAAAACCCCCCAAAAAAACCAAACAAAATAACAGACAAACCAGACGATCGCAATAGTCCGTCTTGGTGACGGACTAAAAATAATGTGCTGATTTACTTTTTCTCCCAATGGGGGAGATAGACAATGCCTATGCAAAGACAGCTGTTTCGTCTTTGAGAAAGACTCTTCCGTCTGCATATCGGCCTGCAAAGAATGTCCACAGTGAACATTCAAACTGAGCTAGAAGACTTTCTCCAAGAGAAAGGTTGTCTTCTTTGCACCAGATTGAAAGTCCACAATAAAAGCAAACCAGCACTTAATTCAAAAGAAATGGTAAAAATCTTGTGTAAAATAACAAAAATAGTAATGTTCCAAAATTACAATCCCTCGAAGAGAGTAGAAAAGATGGGATGCCATGTTGGTGGATCCAGTGAAGGATTCAATAAGGGAGGTCATAGAAATCGTAGTAAACACCAACATACTCCTGGTGAGGAGGAATGCAGAGAGGTGTGCCTGGATCAGGTAGACTGATGCGCTTTCCTTCTTCGAAGTATGATATAAACGTACAAGAATTGAAGAAGAAAAAACAACCACACCATTAAACTTTCCTCTTATATATATAGTTTGCTTTAATAAAACTTTGTTTGTGTCCAGTGTATCAGTTTGTGAACTTAAGAAAGAAACTCAATAACTTTCATTTTACGATTTGTTCTGTGTTCTGAAAAGAATAAAATAAAATAATGTGCTGATTTACTTTTTCTCCCAATGGGGAGATAGACGATGCCTATGCAAAGACAGCTGTTTCGTCTTTGAGAAAGACTCTTCAGTCTGCATATCGGCCTGCAAAGAATGTCCACAGTGAACATTCAAACTGAGCTAGAAAACTTTCTCCAAGAGAAAGGTTGTCTTCTTTGCACCAGACTGAAAGTCCACAATAAAAGCAAACCAAAGAAATGGTAAAAATCTTGTGTAAAATAACAAAAATAGTAATGTTCCAAAATTACAATCCCTCGAAGAGAGTAGAAAAGATGGGATGCCATGTTGGTGGATCCAGTGAAGGATTCAATAGGGGATGTCATAGAAATCGTAGTAAACACCAACATACTCCTGATGAGGAGGAATGCAGAGAGGTGTGCCTGGATATATATATATATATACAAATATCAGCACAATTTATATAACTTTTTAATTTTTTTATTTTTTTATTTTATTTTTTGAACACGAACATTACTCAAAGTTAACATTAACTGGTTTTGTTTCTGAGGTTCACAAATAAAGACATTGGACACAGAAAAGCTTTATCAAAGCAAACTATATACAAATATATATATATATGCGCTGTTGCTGGTTGGTGTCACTCTTGAATGCTGTTTTTGTTGTCTGTTGATGAATAATTGATTGTAAAGCGCTTTGGGCTCATCTGAGGTAAAGCGCTATATAAATGTACTATTATTATTATTATTATTTCCGAACAATTCCTATTGAAACAACTGGCAATCACATGTACAGTTATGTATGCTGTTCTGCTCATGTGAATCGTTCGTTATCTGCATGAAAGCAGTATCTGGCTCATATCAAACCACCAAAGTGTCAGGTGTCTGATGGTTTATTCACTCGCGTGGCTTAGCACCAACTTAAAATAGCTTTATTTTTAAGTACAGTCACGTCTACGAGGTGAAAGATTCAAGGTTTCCACGGTAGCAGTAATTTCTTATGCATCAGGTAGTTAGTTGGTTACGAGGTCTCCGTGAATGCCAAACATAGGTTACTAAACTTTTGCAGGGTTCGATCCCGTTCAGTTCGCGTGTACTAGATACAAGATTAGTGTGGAGTGCAGCAGTTCGATCCCATTCAGTTCGCGTGTACTCTGAAAGGCAAAAGAACTCTTCGATTTTTTGACCCAGTCAAAAATAGCAACAGGGCTGAATAGGCTAATCGCCTGAATTGCGCTTTTTTTCTTGAACCAAACAAAGTACAGGGTTTAGTTTCTCTAGATAACGGTCGTCGCGCGAATAACGCTTACGCCAAACGGGGCCTAAGAAACACTTTAGAAAACGTTTGCGGAAGAATATTACAAGCTCTTGTCTGATTGGTCCAAAAAACATTATTTTAAGCAAACTTTAATGGACCAATCAACAACAAGAAACGTATTCACCCCCTTCTAGTTCCGGATAGTTCGCCGCTTGCTCGGTGTTTGGTAAGAACAAAACACCACGCGAACCATTGGCAAATGAAGGGTGTTTCTTAGACCGTTTTTCGCCGATTTGCGCTCACGCTACGTAACGTTAGCCCTTGTGAAACGGCCCCCAGTATAGTCACCAGGGACGGTATTCATGTCGAGATAGCATGAGACTTAGCATGATGCTAACTTAGAAGCTCTTCCAAAAGTCCTATTAAAACCTATAGGACATTGGAAGAGCTTCTAAGTTAGCATCATGCTAAGTCTCATGCTATCTCAACGTGAATACCGACCCTGGTACATTTATTCACGCTTATTTATTGATCCGTGACTATTTTAATTCGTTTTCAAACTCTACGCTTTTCTCTGTTCATGTTGTCGTGCCATTGTTGTCCAATGCCCCAGTATAATTGGCAAAGGAGTGTACGATTTTCTCGTTTTCTCTGGTTTTGTTTTTCGACTTATCTCTCGGTCATTCGTTTGGTGTGTGTGTGTGTGTGTGTGTGTGTGTGTGTGTGTGTGTGTGTGTGTGTGTCTGTGTCTGTGTCTGTGTGTGTGTGCATGCGTGTGTGAGTGTATGTGCGTGCGGTGCATGCACGCGCCCGTGCTTGTGTTTGTAAATTTACACGTGTGTGTGAGTGTATGTGCGTACATGCATGCACGCGTTTTGTGTGCGTGCGTGTGCGAGCATGCGCCGTGCGTGCGTGTTCCCATAGTGTTTTGTTACACTTTGTTGATGCTTTTTAGTCTTTTTGTTTGTCACTCACTGTTGACACATAGGTGTCATACCGTCAATCACACGCATACAAACACGCAAGCAGACAGCAAGCTCCGCAAGCACACACTATCACTCCTTTCAACCAGTGCGGACAATTAACACTATGGGAAACACAAGGTCTTAGCTACCTCCTCTTCTTAATACCAAAAGAAGAGAAGAAAAGAAAAAAAACCTGAAACAGACTGCAACGTCACTGGAACATACAACAAACAAACAACTACATGACAAGTGTAAAGTGACGTTATTTTATTCACAAGAGACAAAACAAAACTACTGGATATTTCGGCGAACGCGCCTTTATCAACACAAACAAACAATTAAACAGCAAATATAGCCAAAGGAGCAAAAAGCAGGCATTAAACCCTGGTCTGACCCCAAAGTGGGTTGCCCACGAAAGTTCTCCGAGAAAGTTTACACATAAACAACATACACGAAATTATTCAAATGGCTAAATGTGCACAAATCATAATATATCAAGAAAAGCGGATACGTACTAAGTCAAAACAAAAGTTGGTCAGACTAACTCTCTCTCTCTCTCTCTCTCTCTCTCTCTCTCTCTCTCTCTCTCTCTCTCTCTCTCTCTCTCTCTCTCTCTCTCTCTCTCTCTCTCTCTCTCTCTCTCTCTCTCTCTCTCTCTCTCTCTCTCTCTCTCTCTCTCTCTCTCTCTCTCTCGCTCGCTCGCTCGTCGACGTCGTAGTCTCCTTGGTATGGGTGGTGCTTTTCTTCACTTTCAGTAGAGCATTTGCCACGAGTGTTCGAACTCTATACAAGACTGCTAACTGGCCCGCGCTCATTCTGCCCGAGTTGCGTTGACCTTTGTAATTCAGCTCTCTAAATTCAACTCGGTGAAATGCAAGGTCACTGGCACGCGGCAAATGCCCTATTCTTTCCGGGGTCTTGAATTTCTGGATTATATTCTTCTTTCAATTTCTTCAGCAGCACTCAGCTCGCGCGACTCACTGGAAGTCCCACTTCCAGGAGGTGGAGCATCACGACAGCGTCCACTAACAGCGGCACACCTCGTCCCAGGTGGCGAAATTCAGGGCTCCCTGGTACGCCCATGGGGCCAGCCTGTCTTCTTCGATCGCTCAGACAGTGTCCTGTCAATTATGAGCGCAGATGCGTCATGCTGCCGTTATGCGCCTAACTAAGAACTAGTTAGGCCCAGCAAGTCCAACTTCGGCTGGAGGAAATGTTTTTGAAAAGTGTTTCGTGAAAAAAAAAAGGCAGGAGAATGGACCGGGTAAGGCAGAAATATAGTAGATGACAGTAAGCAAAGGGAAAAGGCAGAGTCAAAGAGAGTGACAGATTAGAGGAAGTTACAAACACAAAACTTCCAGAAGGTGGGGGAACTATTTATACAAAAGACCCCCCGGTATCCCCACGGGGGGGGGGGGGGGGGGGGGGGGGTGGGGGGGGGGGGGGGGGGGTGGGGGGGGGGGGGGGGGGGGGGGGGGGGGGGCTTCAAGCTCCTGTGCCCCGCACCCAGACAAAAAAAAGGCCTCCTCTTCCTTAACCAGACAAGAAGTGAGGACACGAATATCAATTTCAACCACAGGCCGACCCGGTTTAGTTTGTGTGGTCACACACCAATCCTACAACTGTGGACCTACACCACAAATTGAAAAAAAGAAATAATATATCCTTAGCTAACTCACTGGTTTTAAAAATAATAAATGTGCGTGGCATGCAATAACACGCGCATATGACAATATGCCTATTTGTCTATATTTACTGACAGCCTAGTCTTATTGGGAGCGTCCCGATAGACCCACGTGTTATCAGTCCTACGTGTCATTAGTCCTACGTAGCATTGGTCATAGGGTTAAAGTTAGGTTAAGTGTTAAGGGAAAGACCCAAATGTCGGACGGCTTCTATGTCCGGACAGTAGTTTAAAAAAGCATCGCCGAGCGGCAGATAGGTTCCTGAGCGGCCCTTAGTACATGGACCCTACTATATCTATATAGTATCCATGGTTAGTAGGACCATCGATGCGTAGGTAGGATTCGTGGCACGTAGAACTAACGGAGTGTACCCACCTTTTTGTTTTTGTGTTTCTTCCTTTCAGATTTTTCCGGCTGACGGGCAGATTGTTCGCTTTCGTGGCCAAGGACCTGGAGTCGAAGATGAAGCCCATAGAGGCTCGGCGACGGTCCACAGACCTGGGCCACCATTACGTCACCGTGCAGTCCATGATGCACTACGAGGTCACGCAGGGCATCCAGGGTCACAAGGGTCACTTCCCGTCCGGCACGCGCCAGTTGCTGCGCCTTCACCACGCGCTGGAGTTCATCCTGGAGTTCATGCGTCAGCTGCTACTAGGGGACGAGCACGCCAAGACGGCACACATTGCGTGGGAGGTGAGAGCGGGTTGACTGAAAGAAAACAAGAGTGTAAAGCTAGTGAAGGTGCCCGATTATGCGCTCGAGGTCCTCCTCCAAGGGCGCCACCACGTCCGTCCATCGACGGCTCCCCAAGACATACTAGACTTTTTTTTAACTTCACGGTCAAGCATGAGATGCGTTACGTATCGTCATTTCTCGTGTGAAGAAAGCACGCAAACGGTGGAAGATACGTACGTCATGACGGTGGAGGCGTACTTCATGCGTGATCGATTCCGTATCTCAACGCATTTAAATTAAAGCAACGCAACATGCAAACACCCATTTAACAATTTAATTCAAGTCTTCCTCTTCTTCTTTCGTTCAGATTGCATCTCGTTTCGGAAGCCTTCGTCATTTTACTGAAAATTGCATCTTTTGTGAGGCTGTCGCCTTTGGCTGACGGTTACGTATCTAAATTCAGAACGAGATTTGGTTTTGCCGGAGCTTTCGATTCGGGTCAAAACAATCCATTAAACTGGCCCCTGAAGATGTTTATGGAACCCAGCCTTTATTTCAAGGTGTTCAAGTAATGAAAACGACAATTATATGTGACGGGTGATTCTCCAATCTGGGGGATTTCAAATTCCCCCGGGGGAAAGTCCAATTGGAGTTTCCCCCCTTGAAACTGCAATTGGAGTCTCCCCTTGGGGCGATTTCAAATTCACCCAGGTGAAATTGCAATTGGAAGTTGTCCCCTAAGAATTTCAAATTCCCTATTACTAGCCCTTTGTCCACACACATCAACAGGCGAGCGAGAGAGAGAGAGAGAGAGAGAGAGAGAGAGAGAGAGAGAGAGAGAGAGAGAGAGAGAGAGAGAGAGAGAGAGAGAGAGAGAGAGAGAGAGAGAGAGAGAGACTAAAAAAAAAGTAATTTAAATAAACTGGGCGACACTGACTGCTCTTTCTGTTAACAGATTATCTTATCTTACGGACGAACATGTGAATGTTGCCAAAGAACGGACATGCATATGCACGCGTGTGCGAACAAGCACACACTCATACACACACAGAGAGAGAGAGAGAGAGAGAGAGAGAGAGAGAGAGAGAGAGAGAGAGAGAGAGAGAGAGACTGAACAAAAAGTAATTTAAATATCTGAAAAATTGGTCGACACTGGCTGCTCTTTCTGTTAACCTTTACCGGACTTCTGGGGTCGCCCACGACCCATTGACACTCAAAACATGTTATATCTCTAAAAGTATTTAAGCAATCTTCATGAAATTTCATGACTTTGTCAAAAACGTAAATGGCTTTAAGTGTGTTACATTTTATTAATGTGTATAAAATATAAATGACGTAATATGACGCGTAATTTTGATATACCTGTCCTGATGACGGGGGTCTCCCACGACCCCTACTTTAAAGAGCACTGCAGTGCATTGAGTAGGGGTCGTGGGAGACCCCCGCCATCCGGACAGGGATAAACACATGGTGCCTCTTTGACAAGTAGGGGTCGTGGGAGACCCCCGCCATCCGGACAGGGATAAACACCTCGGAATTTGCTCTTTGCTGAGTAGGGGGTCGTGGAAGACCCCCGCCATCGTGTCCGTGTAGTCAAAAGCATGATCCGGTAAAGGTTAACAGATTATCTTCTCTTACGGGCGAAAATGTGAATGTTGCCAAAGAACGGACATGCATATGCACGCGCGTGCGAGAGAGAGAGAGAGAGAGAGAGAGAGAGAGAGAGAGAGAGAGAGAGAGAGAGAGAGAGAGAGAGAGAGAGAGAGAGAGAGAGACTATATTGGTTCCCACAGTCGCCAGCTGGCGTTGTGCTTTTGACTCCACAATTTTTGCATCACACACCGCAAATGCTTCTCTGCACTTTGGGGCAATGGATGACAAGTGATTTTGCAGAATATTCCAAAATTTCTGCTGTTGCTCTTGGCAGGCCATGACTGAAGTGTTCAAGTACATACGAACCTCTTTCACTGACTGACTAAACACAATGTAACCAATCCAACTGAGAGAGGATTGCTTGAATATTTTACTGAACATAGATTACCTTAAGGTAGTAGAGATATGAAAACGTGAAACACTGACCTTGTTTTTTAAAACTGACGCATAATCACCCAGTCACACAGCTGGGCTGACACATAATCACCCCTAATGTGTAATATCTCTCTCTCTCTCTCTCTCTCTCTCTCTCTCTCTCTCTCTCTCTCTCTCTCTCTCTCTCTCTCTCTCTCTCTCTCTCTCTCTCTCTCTCTCTCTCTCTCTGTGTTTGTGTTCGTTTGAGCTGTCATAGATCATTTCAGTAGAACTAGACACACGACATACACATTTAGACCCACAGGCGCCTAAACATCGAGTCAAAAATAATAAGCTTTATATTTTTTTACTACAGATAAAATGAAAACGGTTAAACTTAATTCAGTAACAAATTAACCTAAAAACATAAAACTCAAACTGACCCGACTGTAAACAATTCCAACTTGAAAAGATAATTTTCAGCGTTTGGAGTAATACATTTGGAAAGAACTTAGGACAATACATTGCAGCAGACGACATGAAACTGACTATAACTTGAGGCGAAATATGTGTCAGTGGGTGATGGGCCCTGTTAGGGTTAACTCAGCGACGCTTACAGCAAATTATGTTTTTTGGGGAAGTAAAGACAATAGCCTAACCAACCTAAGATGAAATTTCCTAGTCGTGATGCAATCTATAAATATAAAATAATTTAGAGAAATAGGTAGTTACACCAAATGAGATCGAATTAACACCAACAACTATGAAGTGAATGCGTGAATGCAAGAAGCAACCCCCTACCGAACCCCTTATTTCGATAGGGGGCTGGCTGGAGCCCGTGAAGTTAAAGCTACAATGTAGCAACATGCTCACGCAAATGCAAATGCTTACCGCAAACGCAAAGCAGAGATGCGTTACCGTAAAGTTAAAATCCTCTAATGATCCCCATGACTTTGACCCGAACGCACCAAGGGCATAGGTCAATCAAAACTGAGATTACCACCACAAAAAAAAGTTTAGCAAGGACACGGAATTTGAGTCATTTAGACAAAATGACGATTGACGAAGATGAGGAATGAAGAAGTCAGAAGATGATGCAATGGAAATTCTATATTGGAACAGGACAGGGCTGTAGTTAGGCGCATAACGGCAGCATGACGCATCTACGCTCATAATTGACAGCAAACTGAGCGATCGGAAAAAAAGAAGGGCTGTAGTCTACTGGGCTGGGCTGTCATTTTAGGCGTATGACAAGAGGGCAGTAACTATATAGGCCAGGGAAGACGGGGTAAAACGCCCATGGGCGGGTAAGAAGCATTATATGCTGTATGTAGAGTGGCTAGGTTCTACAAGCAGCACAGAGGTAGCGCGTTCGCCTCGTGCACAGTAAACCCGAGTTCGAACCTGTGTACAGGTTTTTTTTATATCTTTCTGCACTAGGGCTTATTAACGGTCTGAACGTGGAGTCTTTCGGATGAGACGATAAACCGAGGTCCCACGTGCCCATGCACTTAGCACACGTTAATCCCAGTGGCAACGAAAAAGTTGTCCTATTGTCAAAATTTACCGCCACCCCATCAGTCGCACAAAAATCGCATGCAAATTTAAAAAATATATATATAAATGGGTGGCGCGCCTGTGATTGCGATGCTCTCTCCAGGTTGGAGCAACCCGAATTTCACAGAGACGCCTCTGTGACTATAAAGTACCAAATACCTATAAAATACCTTTCATTATAATATTAATAATGTCCATATTCGATTTTCTTGAAAGTGAAAAATGACTTCTTCTTTTTTTTAAATTATCAGGGCCTAATAATACTGACCCTGCTGTGTGTATCTGGGCTGTGTCGCATGAAAAAAGGTAGCTTGTAAAAATAAGTAGCTCGCTACCTATGACAGTGTGTATTTGCGACATTGAGCATGAACCACAAATTTCACTTTTTTCTAGGGTTAGGGATAGGGTTAGGGTTAGTTAAATGGTTAAAGTACAGAAAAAGTGAAATTTGTGGTTGTCCCAAATACAGACTCTCATAGTAGCGAGCTACTTATTTTTACGAGCTACCTATTTTCATGCGACATGGCTGTCCCGTGCAGGTTTATGGCAGGACGCTGTCCCCCCATCACCCCTGGTTTACCCGGAAGCTGGCTGCCCTGGCGGTGTACATGCTGCCCTCCAAGAAGCACCTCATCGACGTCATGTGCAAGCACGACTACCACCGCGTCCACGACCTCATCCGTGACGTCACCCAGGCCGGACAGCCCATCTATGACGTCACGCAGAAACTGTACGCCGACTATGATTTGTTGCGGATCCCGTGACAGGACATTTTCCAGTGTGGTGAATAAATAATAAACAACTTGGGTGAGGTCGTTCGCAATGGCTGACTTTTTCTTAAAGGTGGACCCTGACGGATGAGTTTTTGAAAGAAACACGTCCAGATCACCAGGAAAACACCCTTTACAGAGATTGCAACACTCACTTTGCTCTGGTTTCCTAGAAATTAAACCGTCAAATCGGCGATTCCTTCTTGGCGGAGATGCCGGAGAGAGTAGCCATTTTGGATGGGGTGGGTGGAGGTCACTCATTGTAGTTGAAGCGTTTCCTTTTTTTGTAGTGCAGTAAAAATAATAATTGGAGCTGTTTCCTTTGTTGTGAGCGAAACTCCTTTAGATAATCTGTATAACAAATTTTAAAAAAGGGAAA
>CM065698.1:20645886-20650886 GCA_017654935.2 Phymorhynchus buccinoides
CAAAACATTACATAAATCTTGCCGAACTTTCAAAGCTTTAAAGATAAAAACAGCCACCTTTCTTACAATACTTTTGTTTGTACAAGAAAGTAATAACACAAATTTATAAACATAGAAGGATTGTTATAATACTTTTTTGGAATAAGTTCTCTTCGAAGGGTGTCATACATGGGACAAACAAACAAAAAGTGGATTTCTGACTCAGGAATATGATTACAAAAAGGACAATATACATTTCTATTTGGGTCAATTTTAAACTGCAAAAAGTGACAATTCAAAGGGGACATGCCAATTCTAAACCTGGACAAAGTGTTTCGTGCTTTGATATTCACAATTTCACACAAATGGGTACTTAAAGTAAACGTTTGCTTAAAGGATGCATATACATAATAAAAAGTGTGCGACTCTAAGCTTGCATGCCAATCTTGTTGAAAACAATCTATAAATCTTTGTTTTAATACTGTCAAGAATGCTTTTCTACTACCAACTCCTTGTGCTTCCCAAACCTCTCCAAAGCCAAAACGGTACAAAATATTTCTAACTTTACAAGCCCATGTATCATAATTTTGTTTCTGAAGGTTTAACAGCATATTATAGGCTTTTTTGGGGTATCTACTACCATCCATCTGTATAAGACGTAACCAAAATGTTATGCATCTCAAACGTGTTGCAACATGCAAAGGATACCTACCCGTTTCACCATATATCAAGTGTTTTGGCGATTTGGGGTTAACTCCCATGAATCGCTTGAGTGCAAACAAATGGACTTTTTCTATTGTCTCTTGGTTTTCTGCTAAACCCCAAATCTCTGCACCATAAGTTAAAATTGGTTGCACTTGACAATCAAAAAGCTTAAAAAAGATTCTAGGTGAATGCTCTCCAATAGTCCATAACATTTTTACAATGGCAATCACTCCTTTCTTAGCTCTCTCAGCAAGATCTGACATAGTATAGACAAAACTCAGTCTTGTAGACAAAAATATACCCAGATATTTGTACATATTTACAATTTCAAGTTCCTTTCCATTAAAATACCATCTCTCATTTACAGCATGGTACCCACCATTCCGAAAAATGACTATGTTTGATTTCTCCAAATTCACAATAAGGCCAAGACGTTTGGCTGTATCAGCAAGGATATTAAGCTGTGTCTGGAGACCAACAATACTGTCAGATACCAATGCAATGTCATCAGCAAATAACAATAATAGTATTTGAATAAAATCAGGCGATAATTGAATGCCATGCCTGCCAAAATTAATTACATCTTTTGTAAGTTCGTTAATGAACAAAGAAAATAAAACTGGTGAACATACTTCTCCTTGTTTCAAGCCTTGGGGGCACATAAAAACATCAGTTAAATCCCCATCAGCTCGCACTCTCGCTCTTACAACACTATACATGGACTTTAAAGCTTTCAATATTTTACCTTGCAAACCATTCTTCAATAAAACTGACCAAAGTTTTCCTCTACACACAGTATCAAAAGCTTTGCGAAAGTCTATGAATGCTACGTATAATTTTCTATGTCTTAGGAGTTGTTTTTGGGCCATAGCATACAGAGTAAAAATGTGATCTGCTGTACAATAATTTTCTCTAAACCCAGCTTGTTCACCACCAATAAGTTTATTCGCCTCAATCCATTTAGAAATGCGCTTATTCAAAACAAAGCTGTACAGTTTACTACAAATGTCGAGAAGAGAGATTCCTCTGTAATTATCTGGAATGTTTAAATCTCCCTTTTTATGCAGAGGTTGAATAATCGACAATGACCACTCATCTGGAAACAAGCCTTGGTCAAAAATGTAATTAAAGAATGCAATTAAAAAGGGCAAGATCTGTTCCAAACTATGTTTATAAAATTCCCCAATAAGACCATCAGGACCTGCTGCTTTTCTAGGTTTTAAAGCTTTCAATGCAGCTCTGATTTCTTCAGCAGTTATTGGTTCATTCAATTTTTCTTGATTAATAACGTTTACATTGCTATAAGCGTCACCATTACCAATACTATCATCATTTTCAAAAACATCATCATCAAATAAACCATTTTGAACATCATTAGCACCATCATGCACATTGTTAAAAACACTACTAAAATGATCAAACCATTCATTTCTTGTAATTATACACTGTCCACTAGCTCTAGGAGAAACTGAACGCACAGTGTCCCAAAACTTCTTAGGATTATTTACATTGTTTTGCAATGAATACAAGATATTATCTTTGTGCGTTTTCCTTTTAAGATCTAGCAAGTCCTTGTACTCTTTTCTTTTTTCACAATAAGCCATCCTATCAGTGTCCAGGTGGGAAGAGAGAGAGAGAGAGAGAGAGAGAGAGAGAGAGAGAGAGAGAGAAAGAGAGAGAACACTGAACACTGAACACTGAACTGGTTTATTGCACTTTGGCCATAGACCACAATACAACCGGCAGGGTAAAGGGAAAAACCACAACAACAACAACAAAACGCACATCGCTAATACTATCTAAGTATGTGTAGCGCAATATTTAAAGAGAAAAGAAAATGCACATCAGTAATGCTATTTAAGTATGAGCAGTGCAATATAGAGAGAGATTATGTTCAAATTCTGATCGCTTCTCGGCCTTTTGGCTAAGACAGTGATTCAGGAACATAAATTTTTGTTTATATCCTGGTTGGTTTGTTCAGCCCGTCGTACATGGCGAAAGCCGATACGCGACGTTAAACTGAACTTCCATCCTAGAGAGAGAGAGAGAGAGAGAGAGAGAGAATGTCTGCAATACGAAGTATGACACTTTTTAACATGCTTGGAAAAGAAATACGATGAATATGTAAGAACATCGTGTGTGTGTGTGTGTGTGTGTGTGTGTGTGTGTGTGTGTGTGTGTGTGTGTGTGTGTGTGTGTGTGTGTGTGTGTGTGTGTGTGTGTGTGTGTGTGTGTGTGTGTGGTGTGTGCGTGCGTGCGTGTGTGTGTGTCCGTGTGTGACCAAAATGTGTTCTAGTCCATAGCACCTAAACCCGGGCCACTTGCCCGATCATAATAAAACTTGGCGCGATTCCTTAGACCTTTTGGTGTTTTTTTCAGTCATCTGATATTTTCATTATTGGCCCATGCTCCTGCCATTTCTAAAAAACAAATTCCAAATTCCTTATAAGGGTAAAGAAGCAGCGAATGATCTTGCCTTAGAGTATTTTTGTCCACATCCCAACGCAGGAAATTCATGGAGTCCACCCTGCCCGCTTGGGGGAAAAGCCCACTATGCTTATCTGTTTATCTTCAATTAAAAAAATTCGAGTTCTCTCTCTCTCTCTCTCTCTCTCTCTCTCTCTCTCTCTCTCTCTCTCTCTCTCTCTCTCTCTCTCTCTCTCTCTCTCTCACACTCCCTGGTATTGCAGTATCTCCAAGATCGATCCACTATCTTTACAGCTCTGTCCTAAAGTAGATCCCAAAACGTCGGTCATCCACGCAAGCGAGTGTTCTAAGGGATACAACTCGTGTATGTGTGGGGTTTGGTTTTTTAATGGCCGGGATATCGACTACCTCCCTCGGTTGAGGTAAGATATTATTCAACCGTAGGATTAGAATCGACAATAACCTTTCGGTTAAAAGCGGTTTTTAAAAAATGTAGCCTTCTATATACCGATAGGCTTACGGGGTGAATTGTTTCTGGTATATGCCCAAAGATATTCTAGGGGAAGATAAGCATCCGGTCTCTTTTCCCTATATGAGTAGTGAGGACAGAAACACTGCTTATGTCCCTTTTAAACAGGACACATTTTGCACGTCGATAGGCCAGTTGAATTCTCCGTTCAAGTTCCAGTCTGAGTTTTTGGATAGCCTCCACTGTGAAAATGTACTGTCGCCACTAACGATAACTCTATCAGCCCGGTTCGCCGAGCTCTTTAAAGACCCCGCACGTCACGTGTCAAAATCATGGGTTTTCACGTGTTTTCCCTCTTATAGCTAGTAGGGAATCTTAAGAAATCTTCCTAGTATAAGAGGGAATGTGACAAGTGACGTGCGGGGTCTTTAAGTAGTCCATCTTACCCTTTTAGAATATCTTTGATATGCCTATCAAAAGTGGATAGGTGGATGTATGCATCGATTCCTAGTTAGTCTTTTCGGTCAGTTATGACTAATAATAATGAGGAAAATTTATATAGCGCCCATCCTACTATGTAGGCTACAGGGCGCTTTACACATAGGGGAAGACGGGGTAAAAAGCGCATGGGCGGGTAAGAAGCCCACCCCAATTATCTCATGAAATGAAGCAAATTTCAGTCTCATTTTGCCCATGAGACGAGCGTTAATGTCTAGCATTCGTCTCATGGGCAAATTTGACTGAAATTTTCTTTATTTCATGAGATAATTGGGGTGGGCTTCTTACCCGCCCATGCGCTTTTTACCCCGTCTTCCCCTAATTGAAATGGAATAAAAACATCAGTGAAACAAGAATCCGATAACATCAGTGAGCAAATAACAGATAGCAAATTAAAAACATCATACATGAGGTTTAACCGAGGCGTGGTTACCGCTACACCTATCTGTATTGCTAAAAAAAAAAATCGGGACTTTGCTGGGGTTGCACTGCCTCCGGGTATTGCCTCCAGTATCTTTCCCACCATCATTGTATCTGCAAATGTCCCATATGTGTCTGTTCCAGACCGAGAGGACGTAAAACACCATTTTTCATTCACAACAGATATAGGGGGGGGGGGGGGGGGGGGGGGGGGGGACAGCTGCTATTTTGAACGCCTGGGCTAGAATTTGAGAGTTCGTAGCGGAAATGCCTTGCCCCAGGGTACGTCCCCACTTTCGAACTCGCCTTAACCTGACTTTTCAGATGCACTATATACGTACTCAACTCATTCAACACTCGTCAGAAAGTGCGCCGCACAACTCATTGTTTGGCCCAAATCGCTTTAATCAACATTGAACATAGACGATTTTCGGTTTAAAAAAGCAAACTAGGGGAGAGCACTTCGTGAAAATTAGAGTTGCTTACCTCCATTACTCGGTCA
>CM065698.1:20655886-20658386 GCA_017654935.2 Phymorhynchus buccinoides
CATGCAATGTTCATTGAAACAGTTTAAAAAAACACCTGCCTGAACACTATCAAAGCCATATAGTGAACCCACTTCTCAGATTCTCAACATTACACCGAGTAGGCCTACTAACAGTCAAAATGTATATATATCATCGAAATGAAAAGTGAACTTCCCAGGAATCGTGCTAGTCATGCTCCCAGAACACGTTACACCTTGTACGGGTTTTCCCGTTGGGTGAACATGAGTGAGGTCATCGTTGAGAACAAATAAAGCTCCCAATAAACGTGCTCCCAAGAATCGTTTGAGCTACCCCACATAGACAATTTTGTTTTTTTGCTGCCTGCTTCAACAAACACAACAAAACACAAGCACAAGCAATGTCAAGGACTAAAATAGCAGCGTGAAACCACACACACGCGTGCGCGCGCACACACACGCGCACGCACGCACGCACGCACACACACATGCGTGCACACAAACATGCACACACGCTTGCACGCACTCACACACGCACACGCACACATGCGTGCACACAAACATGCACACACACACACACACACACACACACACACACACACACACACACACACACGCGCGCGCGCGCGCGCGCGCAAACACATGCGTGCCCACAAACATGCACACACGCTTGTACGCACTCGATCACACAATGCGCAGTCCCACAAGCATCTTGTTTTGAGGAACAAGACCATAAAAGCAACAAAAGGACTTGGGGACCCCCCCCCCCCCCCCCCAAATAAAAATAAAAAGAGAGAGAGAGAGAGAGAGAGAGAGAGAGAGAGAGAGAGAGAGAGAGAGAGTTTTATGAGGTAGGTTTTTCAAAAATGACATCCATATTGTTAATGTTATCATTATTTTTTCGGAATATAGGCCTAAACACGTAGGCTACATACTCTAAAGACAATTGTAAGGCTAAAACTGTTGCCTTCTTAATCCAAAACCGAGTGAGATAATAAAACAATGAGATATTACGATACAATGTAAGAATATAAACAATACAAAGTATGGCCTATGAATGAATGGCAAAAGTTATGGATTGAGTAGAGATTTTTTTTGTTACAGTCGTAAAACTTTGACATACAGAACTAGTTGGGGTTCGAACTCATGATTGTCACTGTATCAGCTGATATTTTGTTGTTGTTGTTTTACCTTGTGACAAGGTCGTTTTGTTTACTGATTGTTCCTTGAGACTGTCTCGTCTTTTTCTTGTTGTTTTTGTTGTCGCTGATTGAATCTCTTTACTGATAAAACTGTCCCACATACTGAAAAGATGCGTTGGTAGGGGATACGTATTGATATAGTACCTGTCATGCAATTCGTACCACCTGGTTTCCTAGCAAACGGTTAGAAGATTGAGTGCTAATAATTGTGTGTGAAGTGTGGTTGGGGAATATTTTTCTCAACCAAAATGCAACAAAGCGGAAAACCGTTTGTAAGGCAAACAAAATTCATTCTGGAAGCATCTGATGTTGTTTTGGGTAAGGCCGGTGTCACGGTAAATAATTACCTGTCATGAAATATTTACCTCGGCATGAGAACTATAACCATCTAACCCTAACCCTATCCCTAACCACGGAAAGAACCCAGAAATAGAGCAGGAGGGTGTAAATCTACATATTTGCCGAGAAATTGCCATGCACTTAGTTTCGTAAAATTCACAATGGCGGACAAACAAACGATTCTGATTGGCTACGCGCCGGCTAGGACTACTTATCTCATAAGGTAATTATTTACCGTCACACCGGGTTCACATTAGACGCGTAAGTTTCGTACTGAAAACGCTATATAAGTAGAAGAAAGAAGGATAAAAGTTTACGCATATTGGGGAAATTCGGACACGTGCGCAAATCTTTTCCCTTCTTTGCTTCACTTATTTATGGATTGCGCACAGGTTTCTGCATGCAATATTCACTTTTTAAAACTCTAAATGCCACTCAACAAATCTTTAAAGTGTTAGGGTCAATGTTGTCCATTTTGCAAATTAAAATATTCAAAGCACAAATAACTGAGCCATAGTTATGCAATTCTTCGTACCTCTGTCATGTAATTTGTACCCCTTGCGTCTTTTCAATGGCGCAGCCACCTTAAGGATGGATGGAAGTTCAGTTTAACGTCGCGTATCGGCTTTCGCCATGTACGACGGGCTGAACAAACCAACCAGGGTATAAACAAAAAATTATGTTCCTGAATCACTGTCTTAGCCAAAAGGCCGAGAAGCGATCAGTATTGAACATTAAGCCACCTTAAGCCATGGAGATGCCTGTTTTAAGTGATTTCAAACTTTTGATGTGAAAATGACATAAGTCTCACAGAGACTAACTGGAACATTTAGAAGAAAGAATGGCCTATAGTTAAAGCCATGGATGCTATGTTTAGATATGTAGTGTCCATGTAGTGTATATGTTATGTGTCTGTCTCTATGTGTGTCTGTCTCTATGTCTCTCTCTCTCTCACTCTCTCTCTCTCTCTCTCTCTCTCTCTCTCTCTCTCTCTCTCTCTC
>CM065698.1:20663386-20665886 GCA_017654935.2 Phymorhynchus buccinoides
GAGAGAGAGAGAGAGAGAGAGAGAGAGAGAGAGAGAGAGAGAGAGAGAGAGAGAGAGAGAGAGAGACGCATAGAGATAATAGAGATAAAGAGAGAGAGAGAGAGAGAGAGAGAGAGAGAGAGAGAGAGAGAGAGAGAGAGAGAGAGAGAGAGAGAGAGAGAGAGAGAGACAGAGGACAGAGAGAGACAGACAGACAGAGAGACAGAGGCAGAGAGAGAGAGAGAGAGAGAGAGAGAGAGAGAGAGAGAGAGAGAGAGAGAGAGAGAGAGAGAGAGAGAGAGAGAGAGAGAAAGACGGTGAGTTTTCTGTTGTGCTAGGAAACTGCCTTGTAATGAAGCGCCACCTGGTGTCGAGGGCTAAGAACGATAACTCCTCCTACACGGCTCATTGTCATTGAAACGACAACCACTCCATCCATTCACTGCTTATGCTTAGGGGAAGACGGGGTAAAAAGCGCATGGGCGGGTAAGAAGCCCACCCCAATTATCTCATGAAATGAAGAAAATTTCAGTCAAATTTGCCCATGAGACGAAAGCTAGACATTAACGCTCGTCTCATGGGCAAAATGAGACTGAAATTTGCTTCATTTCATGAGATAATTGGGGTGGGCTTCTTACCCACCCATGCGCTTTTTACCCCGTCTTCCCCTACTTCAGTTAATCAAGAGAACGTTGGTCACTTTTCCCGTTATCCGTAGTATAGGCCTCGCATCTAAGAAGGAAAGGCATCTGTTTGAAATACCAAAAGATCGCCTTCGACGTTTTGCTAATTAGAATCGTTCAAGAAGAAAAAATACTGTGATTGGCACTGACAAGGTTCTCATTGAAATCATACAGGTAAATTTATCTTGATTTCAACTTCAGTACCTTTATTTGAAATGTCTCGATTTCAAAGTGGCTTTCAAAGTGGCTTTGTAACTGGAGTTGTTTTACATATTTATGCTTTTCCTTCTTTCTTTATTTTATTTTTTACTTCTGCTTTTTGTTTCTATATGTGTCTGTGTGTGGAAAGCTTGTCTGCATGTGAATAACTGTACTATATATTTTTTCTTTTAAATTTAATGAAGTGTTGTGCAGGAGTGACAAGGAAAGGGAGTGGGTGAAGCTATCCATTCAAATGAATGCTTGTCTTTAAATGATATATCTATCATGTGTTTGCCACACAATTGTGTAGGGGAAGACGGGGTAAAAAGCGCATGGGCGGGTAAGAAGCCCACCCCAATTATCTCATGAAATGAAGCAAATTTCAGTCTCATTTTGCCCATGAGACGAGCGTTAATGTCTAGCATTCGTCTCATGGGCAAATTTGACTGAAATTTTCTTTATTTCATGAAATAATTGGGGTGGGCTTCTTACCCGCCCATGCGCTTTTTACCCCGTCTTCCCCTATTTCAGAATAAAACATTATCCATTCTTACGGTTTGATTTTGATTCAGTTAGAGTTATCTTTCTCACACACTTGATTTTAAAAAAACCCACGTTTCTTGTGACTTGGTAAATGCAACATAAATCAGATAGGATCTGTGACAGAAGAGAGGACAGATAAAAGAGAAAAGAATGTATCAGTCGAACACACATAGGTGAAGACGGGGTAAAAAGCCCATGGGCGGGTAAGAAGCCCATGCCAATTATCTCGTGGAATGAAGCAAATTTCAGTCACGTTTTGCCCATGAGACGAGCGTTAATGTTTAGCATTCGTCTCATGGGCAAATTTGACTGAATTTTTTTTTTTTTTCATGAGATAATTGGCTTGGGCTTCTTACCCGCCCGTGGGCTTTTTTACCCCGTCTTCACCTACATGCTCCCGCGCCCCAGCACTGCCGGGCATGGCAAACGTGTCTTATTTTACCCCCCAAAATTTTTGATAAAATTACTTGGCTCCAAATTAACAACTATTTTTTTTTTCTTAATAGGAATTGTTCGGAAATAATTAAGGGGAGTAATTTCATGGTGTGTGGGAGTGATCTTGCCTAATTCAATCGGTCAAACAGGGGAAGTCACTCTACCATCAGCTCTCGTAGCCTATCGACTCGTGTGTTTGAGCACTTAGAACATCGTGCGTCATTCTAAAAATGTATGTCATTTATATTTTTACGTCACATTTGGCAAGTTTTATCAGTTTGTGGCCACTGGCCACCCCTCATTTTTCTTTTAAAAAAACCTGTGCAAGTCGCTGACTCGCATCCTGCGGTTTCAAGCTTCGACTGACGCTATTGTTGCTATGGTATTTGACCGAGTAATGGAGGTAAAAATAATTTTAAAAAATTCACGAAGTGCTCTCCCCTATTTTTGTCCAAGAAAATCGTCAATTAAAATGACAGTCGTTGTACAAGTAATCTAAGAAACCCCACACTAGCTGTTGCTAACAATATCTATGTTCTAGTGACCTTTTTGTTTTAAGAATTAAGGAGATATTGAGGGCTTGGCTTGGCTATCAAGGGCTACAGGAGTGGTCAAGCACTGATGACTTGTCAATTGTGTTTGCTTTTTTTCTCTCCAAG
>CM065698.1:20668386-20675886 GCA_017654935.2 Phymorhynchus buccinoides
TCTCTCCCCTCTCTTATCCAGTCAGGTTTATAGTCTGAGGGAAGTAAGCGATGCCAGCCAGTCCTGCCCGTAAGTCACTACCCAGCCCATGAGTTACTACCCTTTACTACTACAGCATAATACGATCTTACAGAAAATGGAGTCTCCTTTGGCGGATATTTGCACTGGAAGTTCAATAATTTTATGGGACCATCTACGTGCAACGCTACACCACCATGCAGAATTTGAAGCGATTCTGCTCACCGGTTCATGAGTTACAGGGCGAACACACACACATACACATACACCTACACACACACACACACCTACACACACACACACACCTACACACACGCACACACATACCCTCACACACACACACACACACACACACACACACACACACACGCCAGATGAATTTTATTATATAGGCATAGACGTGGAAAGAACGAAAGGGTTGAGGGAGCGCAGAGGGGTGGGAGTGGGTGGGTGAGGGAGGATTGGTATTAGAGAGGAGAAAGGGGTGTTACACCTGTGAAGATCTGCCAGAATCTTCTGGTTTTGAGGGGGCAAGGCACCGTTGGTGAGTCACTTTTTCAGTGGAGTTTTCTTATTGAAAATATTGTCCCTGTAGGCCCTATACTATTTTTGTGATCATTGTTGTGCTTCATTGTTTTCAGGCTTGGTTGAGGTTTTGGTTTGGTTAGCATTGATGATTCTTCCGCCTGGGGATGCCGGGGGGGGGGGGGGGGGGGATCTTTCGTAAAAATAGTTCCCCCACCTTCTGGAAGCTTAGTGCTTGTAATTTCATCGAATCTGTCACTCTCTTTGACTCTGCCTTTTCCGTTTGCTCTCTATCGTCTACTATATTTCTGACTTATTGGCCCATTCTCCTGCCTTTAAAAAACAACAACCCGTCTTTCTCATAATTTTCTTCTTTGAACTCCTCCGAAATCGGAATGTGTCGGCTGTTAGCAGCGGGGAGACCAGCGAAAACTGAAAACCGGACACATCTGTACCTTACCCATTATGGCCATATGGCCTGGGAACACAGAAGAAGAAGGAGAAGAATTGATTATTCTTCACTTTGATGGGTTTTTTTTTAATCGATTTTCTGACATTGTTCGTGGCAATTCTTCACTTTGTTGTTGTTGTTGTTGTTGTTGTTGTTGTTGTGTGTGGTTTAAAAAAATAATTTCAAGTGAACACACAAATACACATATGTACACTCTGGTACATATATGCAACATAAACGCGTGCGTACGACGTTCTAGTACAAGTCTATTGGCCACTGCAACTAGGGTTATTAACGCCCTTGACTGCAAGACTGAAGCGTTTGTTGATCAGTATTCAAAAGGGCATTCATTATTGCAAAAGGCAGCCATTAAGTGGCCTCAAATAGGGTTACTGGCGAGAGTTACTCCCTTGTTTGGTCAGTACTCAACCATCTTCCCCCACCCACCAAGGACATTCACTAGATTGCAAAAGGTGTTCTTTGCAGTGGCCAATAGAATCAAGTCGTAAACATCGTCAGAAGCTCTTGGTTTGTTTCTCGTTCCAAGTTCAATATTGAACAAACAATGTTAGGTTTGCAGTAAAACAGCAGTCTAAAGGCCAATACAACTTTCCTGTACTGAAAATAAATTATTATTTATAAGTACCATCGATTCAGGCCCGAAGCAGCATCTAATAAATAAAAGATGGGGGGGGGGGGGGGGGTAAGTGGATAAAATATAGCATGGTAGATCATATTATTTGTAGTCCTGAAAATTAGAGGGTGTACGTGATGGTATATTTACACAATGTTACTTCATTCAAAGGAAAGGCGATATTAAAAGGGGGGAAAAAGATGTTTTTAGGAAAAAGTCAATGAAAGTGGATTGGATCACTCACTGTTCCCACTGCACATATGGGGACAATCCAAAGCAGGGGGTGATACTGTGACAATACAATACTATACAATATAATACAATATGATACTATGCGATACTATACAATGCGATGTAATACAATACAATGCAATACGATAAGATACGCTACAATACAATACGATACTATGCAATGCGATACTATACAATACAATACAATACGATACTATACAATACGATACAATACGATACAATACAATACGATACAATACGATACTATACAATACGCTACAATACAATACAATACGATGCAATACAATACAACACAATGCAATGCAATACAACATAATGTAATGCAATACAATGCAATGCAATACAACATAATAATATACGATGCAATACAATGCAATACAATGTAACACAATGCAATACAAAAAAGTATCTTTTCTTTTTTGATTGACAGGTCTTCTTTGAATCAGCTTAATATAGACGAGGAGTTTGGCAGAGACAGCGATAGAGAGAGAGGAAGAACAATGTCGCTTTCAACACAGGTCCACACAGCTCTGATGGTGCTGATGTCTTCAGGCATGGTTTTAGCAGCATCCATTTCCGAACAAACCAGTAAGTCCATTTTTATTAAAGTTCTGTTCCTGAGTTTGTTAAATGCAATTAGTAGAATTTCTGTTTCCTTCTTTTGTTTGTTTTTGGGTATATTTGGTACTTTATAGTCACAGAGGCGTCTCTGTGAAATTCGGGTTGCTCCCACCTGGGAGAGCGCGTCGCAGTCAGACGCGCGCCGCACTCATTTTTTTTTAATTTGCATGCGATTTTTGTGTGACTGGTGCAAAAGGAAGGGTGTGTGTGTGTAAATTTTGACCAAATGACCACTTTTTGTTGCCACTGGGTTTAACGTGTGCTAAATGCATTCTTCAGAGGTGCGTGTGAGTGTGGGTAGGGTGGGGGTGCTGTGTTTTCTCAATTCTGTCTCGTTGTGTCACAAAAGGGCAAAAGAAAGTGGATGCTACCTTTTGGATTTGACCAGACGACATTTTATTATACGACATCAGCCACACCTAGGAACAAAAACAACAAGACAGAACTGTAACAACAAGCAGGCTGACCCTAGGCAAAACCCCTTAGGAACCTACTTATACATGAAATCAAACATGAGCTGGCTTACAACTTCAGCCCCACTACACAACCCAGCAATGCAATTAGTCTGTGGTCAAGGAGGGGACACGTACGGATCGGCACAGGGCGTCAGCCACTGTGCGGTTCGTCAATTGACAGTGAATATACAGGGCGAAATTGAATATACAATTAGTAAACGGCCAGAACGGTGGGGTTTGAAGCAGGGTTGGGGTAGAGTTAGAACCAGAACCCAAAAAGCCTAAAATAACTCGCACAGTTTGTGGTGTGACAGTGCATTTGGGAAGCATCGTCTTTCTCTAACTGCACCAAAACTGTAAGCCGCCATTTTGATTGCTTACAACAATACAAAGGCCTAGCTTTCGCTTTAGTTCTTTCAGTTGGAGTGCCTTCTTTGTTTGTTTTTCCTTAGCTTAGGTTTAACATTTACTTACAACTCTAACTCTAACCAAAATCTCCGACCCATCTCCCGGATTGGGATGTTTTTTCTGTGAATCGCGCCGTGGCTGACGCCCTGCATCGATCCATACGTGGAGGGAGCAGGAAGGGGGGAGAATGGCGAACTAGTTTTCGATTCCTTGCGAAACTGGACCACTCATTTCATTACGCACTTCACGTGGAGATTTGTAGGGGGTGGGGGTGAGGGGTGTGTTAGGGGAGTATTAGGGGAGCATTGGGGAGGGGGGCGGGGGTGCTGAACAAACTTCAAAGATAAGAGTGACATCTGACAGCAGCGAATATGTAAAACCTGACGGGTGACTGTCGTGACGTTCGACAATGAGAGGAAAAGTCGTCCAAAATCCGAAGATGTCGCTTGGAAGAACAATTTATCAGACTTTCCTGAGGCATCTCTCTGACGGAATAGCTGATGAGCTGGTTAGGTGGGGTTATGGTCCTTAGCCTTTGACACTGGTCAGGTGGCGTCCCATCAGTTTGAGGACAATTTCTTGGCGACGGCAAACTCTCTCTCTCTCTCTCTCTCTCTCTCTCTCTCTCTCTCTCTCTCTCTCTCTCTCTCTCTCTCTCTCTCTCTCTCTCCATTATGCCATGGCTTCTAAGTGAATCAAGAGAAGAAAAATAAGCCATCAAAGTGATCCCCCCCCCCCCCCCCCCCCACCCACCATGTAGGGCCACCAGAAGACGTCATTTTGTAATGGTCTCAATACACGTTCACATTTTACTCTGTTTCCCCATGGCAACACATTGATATGCAATGGAATCAATACACGTGATCATTTTTCACTCTTTCCTCATAGCAACACAGTGATATGCAAGTCATATTACGACTGGCCTATCACTGTGTTGCCATGGGGAAATAGTGAGAAATGTTCACGTGTACATAGACCTTAATCTTATGACTGGCCTATCATTGTGTTGGCATGGGGAAAGAGTGGAAAATGTTAACATATATTGAGACCTTTAGAAGACCTAAAACTAGCTGTTAACGTATTGGCTGACATTAATTTCAAGTTTGAGCTAAATATAGGAATTCAATAAGAAGAAAAACAAAGTAGAATATCAAGTTCAACCCGAAACAATTTTTTTAACGCATAAAACGAAACACAAAATGCAACAAGTCTATATATTACTTGACAACGCGTTGAACCTGAAAAGTTGTGCATGTATTTTGCGTTTCGTTTTACACCGTTTTAATGCATTAAAAGGGCACCCTGACGGGTGAGTTTTTGTGAGAAACACGTCGAGATCACCAGGAAAACACCCTCTACAGAGATCGCAACATTCACTTTGCTCTGGTTTCCTAGAAATCAAGCCGTCAAATCGGCGATTCCTCCTTGGTGGAGGTGCTGGAAGTCAAATTATTTCAACCAAAGAGATGGTGTGTCGTCTTTTTTCTAATGGCCGCCTGCGTTTAGACCAAATCGTTTGCACGAACTTTTCGCAATACAAGCCATTTTTAAAAATGTATTTATTTATTTTAATTTTATACAGTTTATCTAAAGGAGTTTCGCTCACAACAAAGGAAATAGCTCCTTTTTTTTTTTTTACTACACTACAAAAAAAGAAAACGCTTCAACCACAATGAGTGGCCTCCACCCACCCCATCCAAAATGGCTACTCTCTCCGGCATCTCCGCCAAGGAGGAATCGCCGTTTTGACGGTTTATTTTTCTGAGAAACCAGAGCAAAGTGAGTGTTCCGATCCTTGAAAAGGCTGTCTTTCTGGTGATCTCGACGTGTTTCTTGCATGCAAAAACTCATCCGTCAGGGTCCACCTTTAAGCATTTGTTTGGGTTGATTGATATTCAGCTGTGTTTTTCCTCTTATACAAAAAACAAAACAAAACAACAGTAGTCATCCGTGTTTTCTAAAACGTTTACACACAGGAACAGCCACCACCACCCACGGGATACCGGGGGATCTTTCCTACAAATAGTTCCCCCGCCTTCTGGAAGTTCTGTGCTTGTAACTTCCCCTACTCTGTCACTCTCTTTGACTCTTGCCTTTTCCCCTTTGCCTAACTCTCACCTCATCTACTATCTTTTCTGCCTCACTGGTCCATTATACTTTGGTCCAGAAACTCTTTAAGGGCCAGCCACACGTCCACTAAAATCGCACGACTGTACGATACGATTCGATCACGCGATCTCGATGCGCCAATCACATTTGTTCTTGGAGAACCACGTGGTCGAATCGTATCGTACAGTCGTGTGCGATTTTAGTGGACGTGTGGCTGGCCCTTTAAGGCTGGGCAGCCACACACATGCGAATCGTATCTGATTGAGATGCAGTTTTGACGATGTGAGTCCTGAACCACGCGAAATCCATGTATTGGGTCTACTATGAGTATAGTGCGCGAGAATAGCAGAAGTATTTTTAGACCGAAGTATTTCATGTGATTCATGACTCACATCGTCCAAATCGCATCGCCTTCAGATGCGATTCGTATGTGTGTGTGGCTGGCCCTTTAGAGCGAGATTTCCTCCAAGCGGAAGACGGCACATGCGGCGGGGACTAACTATTTCTTAGTTAGGCGCATAACGGCAGCTCGACGCATCAGCGCTCGTACGACAGGAACCTGTCAGAGCGATCGACAAAGAAGAAGAAGGTTTTTGTTACATGCAGTCCCCCCCGGTGCGGATACCGGTGGGTCTTTTGTATAAATAGTTCCCCCACCTTCTGGGAGTTCTGTGCTTGTAACTTCCTCTTATCTGTCACTCTCTTTTGACTCTGCCTTTTCCCTTTGCTTACTGTCATCTATGCTATCTTTCTGCCTTTACCGGTCCGTTCTCCTGTCCTTTTTTTTTCACGAAACACTTTCAAAAACATTTCCTCCAGCCGAAGTCGGACTTGCTGGGCCTAACTATTTCTTAGTTAGGCGCATAACGGCAGCACGACGCATCTGCGCTCATAATTGACAGGAAACTGTCTGAGCGATCGAAGAAGAAGAAGAAGGTTTTTGTTACATTCAGTTTCAGCGGACGAAGCCTCTCACGGGCTGAAGAAGAAGGTTGGTGGCGTCTTCAGTTTCAGACGGATCGACAGCCTCTCACGGAGCTCCGAGGTTTTTGTTACATTCAGTTTCAGCGGACGAGGCCTCTCAGGGGCTGTACCCGTACCGACTGGGCCTCGTCTTCCTTCTTCAACAACCGGATCGTGGACAGCGCGTTCCCGGGCTCCGAGGTGCCCGTGGACAGCGACCTGCCCGCATCCTACCCCATGGGAGGCTCCTCCGACCACTACCTCAGACTGGGCCTCATCCCCAGCCAGCCCTACAACAACCAGGCGAGTCGAGTCTGTCCGTGTGGCCCGGTCTGTAACCAAATGTATTAGGTACTTTATTGTCACAGGGTTTCTCTGTGAAATTCGGGTTGCACGGGACCTTGGAGAGCGCGTCGCAGCCAGAGACGCGCCACCCATTCTGAAGAAAAAAAGCCTCTGCATGCGATTTTTGCTTGTGTTGATGAGGAAGGAAAGGTGGGATAAACAGTAAGCCTCTCGAGATAAATGACAACTATTTTTCGTTGCCACTGGGTTTAACGTATGCTAAATGTGCATGGGCACACGGGACCTCGGTTTATCGTCTCATCCGAAAGACTGGACTGCAGTCATTGATTCTGAAGATTGTGTGACAAGCCTCTCGAGATAGGATAGAGGCTTGCTGTTTATCACACGAGGTCGGACCGTGTGATAAACAGCAAGCCTCTCGAGATAGGATAAAAGCAATATCTCACTCCAAAATCCTAATAACTGATAATATCAATGTTGTGGCATTCGGGAAAAAAAACCCCATAACGGCTGCCGTGTCATAAATGCTACCCTAACCTTCGGTTACAATGTCCAGAGCTTCATTGCTATGAAATGTGAATATTTTCCAGTTTAGTTCTTGGGTGTGAGAAAACACATATCCTACCTGTAAACAGGAACATTCATGTTTGGTAAAGGTGGGTTGTTGTTTTTTAACCAACAAGTGAAATTCAAAACTTAACTGACGTGCCACCAGTGCGTAGCTGACGTGTCACGTGTGGAAGTAGTCCAATGGTGCT
>CM065698.1:20678386-20720886 GCA_017654935.2 Phymorhynchus buccinoides
AGAGAGAGAGAGAGAGAGAGAGAGAGAGAGAGAGAGAGAGAGAGAGAGAGAGAGAGAGAGAGAGAGAGAGAGAGAGAGAGAGAGAGAGAGAGAGAGAGAGAGAGAGAGAGAGAGAGAGAGAGAGAGAGAGAGAGAGAGAGAGAGAGAGAGAGAGAGAGAGAGAGAGAGAGAGAGAGAGAGAGACAGACAGACAGACAGACAGACAGACAGGCAGTCAGAGACAGAGACGAAGACAAAGCCAGACAGACGAAAAGAAAGAATGAGATTATTTTTTTATACTACGTATGTATGACTTACAATAAACGGCAACATCTTTCCATTGTTTGTACATACATGTTCAACAGGTAGTGGCAGTTCGCAAGGCGAAAGACAACAACAACAACAACAACAACAACGCCGTAGTAGAGATCGTTTCCAACCCCGTCGCCTTCATCATCGCCGTCGACCACGACCACGACAACCACGGCCAAAGCACTACCATCTACGTGGGCATCGTCGTCCTCGTCATCTGCCTCTTCGCCCTCCTCATCCCGCTCACCGTCAGAACCAAACGGCGCATGCGCGAAGGCAAACCCCTCTTCGCTTTCGGAAGCAGCCGACAGAAGATGGAAGACAAACGCACCGCAGCTGCCGTATTGGAGGGAAATCAACAGGAAACCGGAAACGGAAACACTACGCCTGTCGCAACTGTTTCCGGTGTTGCAAAAGGGCAGGGAGAACGTGGTGGTGCTGACGCGGCGCGTGACCATTTAGCGGCTTCGCTGTTCGGCGGGGGCGGGGGTCAGTCGTCGGGGGTGTCCTACGCTCCGACCGGGGAGACGTTCCAGCAGAGGTATCTGCGATCGACGTCCGACCATCATTTTCAGCCGCGCTGGTTGGACCCGCACTACCGCGACACGTACGAGCATCCCGACTACACCAAGCGGGCGGTGCAGTTCCAGGAGCCTGGGGGATCGGGTGGGCACCAGTCTGGAAGCAAGGGGACGACGTCGACCTCCCCAGGGGCGGCTGTGGCCTCCACGTCCAAATCGGGCAGCGTTGTGGAAAGACTGTGATTTCTTTTGGAATGATCGAACCTGCCTTTGCAAAGTTTTTATCTTTTGTTATGCTTGCTTTTCAGCAACTTTCTTTCAAAAGATCTTTGTCTCTCTTTTTTTGTCTCTGTCTTTCACTCTGCTTTTCTGTACTTCGTTAGTCTCTCTAATAAGTTGTGTGTTTTTTTATAACAAAAACAGTGGCTATGACAAAAGGGAGGGAACTATCGTAACCATGATTTATTTGACAACTGGGGTTGTCTTTCTTGCTCCTCTCTCTCTCTCTCTCTCTCTCTCTCTCTCTCTCTCTCTCTCTCTCTCTCTCTCTCTCTCTCTCTCTCTCTCTCTCTCTCTCTCTCTCTCTCTCTCTCTCTCTCTCTCTCTCTCTCTCTCTCTCTCTCTCATCTTCTTTCTTGCTTCTTTTAGAACTTGTTTTCCTTTTCATATCATTTTCACACAGAAAGAGTGAGAGAGATATATATATTTTGTATAAGAATGAAGTATGCTAGGCTGTTATTGTTATTAAATCAATAACACTATGTGATTTTTTTAGTGCAGTTTGGAGTTTACATCTTTTTATTCCTGAATGAATCAACCATTAACCTCTTTTCAAGGGATTATTATATCAGATAAGATGGTTGGTATCTATTTTAATTCGTCAAATAAATGCTTAAGCAAATTAAACACGAAGAAACACCTACAAGAAATGTCCCACTAGTACTGGTGACGACGACGAAAATGGTGTTTTACGTCCTCTTGGTCTGAATCAGACACATATGGGACATTTGTAAATACAAATATGGTGGGAACAATACTGGAGGCAATGCCCGGAGGCAGTACGAAACCAGTAAAGTCCCGATTTTTTAAAATTAATACAGATAGGTGTAGCGGTAACCACGCCTCGGGTAAACCTCATCGGCTATAGCACCGCTACAAGTAATTGAAGAACTGTAATTATTAAGTACTGGTGAGGACAGCGTTACTTTGGCTTTATACTGAAAATTATCTGCCCCTGTCCCGTGCCCTGCGATGCGAACGCCACCTATTTAAGATTATCGTCCTTGTCTCAGTGTCATGAAGTAGTAGTAATTTAAGCCACAGAAAATTATCTGCACCTGACTCGTCGATGGGTGGCATGAGCAGTTCGGGACTAAAAGCATCGCCCTTTCATGTCGGCAAGAAGTAGGATAAAGCCCCATGAGATCATAGAATTCTAAACATATCAGATCTATATCAATTTCAGTGTTGTATGAAACATCAAGACTGGAAAAAAAAATCATTTCTGAACAGTCGATATTTGAAAAAACAACACCAGAGAGAGAAAATGGAGTTTCCTCTTGGTCTGAATCAGACACTATGGGACATTTGTAAATACAAATATGGTTGGAACAATACTGGAGGCAATGCCCGGAGGCAACACGAAACCAGTAAAGTCCCGATTTTTTATTATTAATACAGATAGCTGTATCGGTGACCACGCCTCGGTTAAACCTCATCGGCTATGGCACCGCCACAAGTAGTGAAAGATAAGTTAAAAAAACCAAAACCCCCCAGAAATTCTAATGATAGATGATAAACTGATAATTTATAAGAGTTTTCCATGAATGTCGTTGTAACTTCTACACTAAACTAGCTGTTTTTGCCAGCCGTAGCTTATACTATTAGGCTTAGAATGAAATTAGCCTAATGTATATAAATATATATTTTCCCATGAGCTGATGATTCCAGTTTCTCATTGAAATTGTTTTCTGTGATTCATGGTCATTCTTCCTTCCAGATAAGCCCACAGCGGAACCCAACAGACACCCAATACCTTTTGATAAAATGCATTGTATTACCCCTTTCGCTGATGAAAATGATGTTTTACGTCCTTCCTCTCGGTCAAAGACACATACGGGACATTTCTAAATACAAAGATGGTGGGAACAATACTGGCTGCAATGCCCAGAGGCAGTGCAACACCAGTAAAGTCAGGTGTAGCGGTAACCACGCCTCGGTTAAACCACGGATCAGTTTACAATGTAGTGTCCATGGTTAAACCTCATCGGCTATGGTACCGCCACATTAGATAACCATGATTACCCATTTCGCAGTCCTCATTTTCCCTTTTATATCTAAAATGATTTACTTTTTTTTTATAGCAATATTAATCAGATAGACGGTGGTTTTTTTAAAATGTATCTATAAATTTGCTTTTGGAATTTTTGTCTATCTCAGAATTTAATTGCATTTTCTCACAAGACATCCCTCCTGCCCCCTGTTACCACTGAGACACCCCTCTCTCTCTCTCTCTCTCTCTCTCTCTCTCTCTCTCTCTCTCTCTCTCTCTCTCTCTCTCTCTCTCTCTCATGCATTGTGCCTTCTAGGCTATTTGATCAAGGGGAGTGAAATGAGCCAGGGGTGCTATTTCTCGTACATCCACCAGTGGAGGTCATTCAAAGGACCTAAAACAAACATTGTACAGATTTACAAGGCCTAATCAATGGGAGTTCAAACGCAGACAGTATGACGCCAGGGTGGGTGGGTGGGGTGGTTATCGATAGCTGGTGCGAAACAGACAACAAACGAAGTAGCCAGCGGGGTCGACTAGCCACACCGACGCCTCAAAAACCACACAAACGCCATAAACTTCAATAGACAATTTTCGGAGAAAATTTTATTTAGGGGAGAGCACTTCGTCAAAATTGGAGTTGATTACCTCGATTTACTCGGTCAAAACCATAGCAACAATGGCGGCATGGTGTCGAAGCTTGAAACCGCAGGATGCCGCGAGTCAGCGACTTGCAAACATCTTTTATAGAAAAATTAGGGGCGGCCAGTGGCCACAAACTGATAAAACTGACAAAATGTGACGTAAAAATACAATTGACATATTTTTTTAGAATGACGCACGGTGTTCTAAGTGCTGTATGTCTGCTCAAACACACGAGTCGATAGGCTACGAGAGCTGATGGTAGAGTGACTTCCCCTGTTTGACCGATTGAAATAGGCAAGATCACTCCCACACACCATGAAATTACTCCCCTTCATTTCAGGAAAGTGAAAGACGAGTAGGCCTGCGCGAAGTGGGTGCTATTACTGGTGAAGCAATGTGAAAGTTAAATTGGGGGTAGAGGTGAGACTAAAGGGGTTGTAATAGAAGTCTAGACAAATCGGAGCATGTTTGACTGAAGGTGGGTAAAGAAAACATTTGTTGAATTTGGAAACACAAGCGTCGATATAATCACGTTTACGAGACCAATTTACAAACGGATTGATTATAAGCTACGGAGAACCATTGAAAATTGAAGGTGGGTAACCCATGCAAACACTTTGCTGGAGACTGCATTTCGGGTTATTGCCCCTTCTTTTTCTGACGGACAAAGACAGACTAACAAAGAGCAGAGCTAGAAACGACTGTGATTTTTTTAAAAGGGAAATTTCAGTAAATCGTCGCACTACAAACACACATGATAAAAAAGATTTTTGTTAAAAGGTGTTCCTGTTTTGACACGGCATCATGTTGGGGATCCACAGGGAGGACCAGCTGGCTGGGTCATTGTATATTAGGTTTTTCTCTTTTTCTCTTGCTCTCTCTTTTTATTTTATTTATTTTTTATTTTATATGTATATTTTTTTTTTATTCTGTTGTTTCTCCGACTTCGAACCTCGAGCAGTTCTACAATTATGGAAGTACATTGGAACTGGAACGAAGGCTTGTTTCTTTGCCTGTGTGTGTATAAGCTTATAAGCGTGTGTGTATAAGCTTGAAGCTTACTCTGTGTGTGTGTGTGTGTGTGTGTGTGTGTGTATGAATGTGCACGCGCGCGTGTGTGTGTGTGTGTGCGCGCGCGCACGCTGCGACGCATGTAGACCCAAGTATGTGAGATAAACACACACACACACACACACACACACACCGCTCGGGCGATGACGTAATAAAATTTCGTGTTTTCACACCGCAGAGAAATGTCCAAGGGCAATTACTGGCACGAGAGAGGCCACGAGAACACTACTGAGACGGAGTTGTCTTTCCCTATCCCCCATTATCAAAGCCCAATGAAGACAAGTCGGTGTTCTTTCTGGCTGACCTCATCCAGGGCATTCGGTAAATCTGTTGGCCCCGGCTCGTTCTTTGTGATGATTGTGACTACCGTCGTTCGTTCCCACGACCAAAAGCCGTGCATTTCATATAATGAATATATGGTTTTTCTCTGAGTCAGAAATGGGGTGGTTTTAGAAAACGCATAGGGGTGAAGACCGGGTAAAAAGCCCATGGGCGGGTAAGAAGCCCATGCCAATTATCTCATGAAATAAAGCAAATTTCAGTCACATTTTGCCCATGAGACGAGTGTCAATGTTTAGCATTCGTCTCATGGGCAAATTTGACTGACATTTTCTTTATTTCATGAGATAATTCGTATGTGTTTCTTACCCGCCCATGGGCTTTTTACCCCGTCTTCCCCTACCACACACACAGACTTTCATAAAAGGTAAAGATGAAGGTCTCATAACCTATTGGGCATACGGTCAGTGAATGAAGTATTCACTGTGCTATGTTGTGGCTCGGTATTGGAAATCGGAACCCAATCCTCTTCTTTCACCACTTTTACCTCCCCAAACTGAATCATACTCATTTGCATAGTGAGTGAGGAAAATAATAGTAAAACAAGCGCGGATTCGCAATCGTTTGTGGCGTGCGACAATTGAAAACGAAACATCATTTTAAAGAGCAGCCTCGATTTGAAGTGCGGTCTATTTTTACCACTGCAATCATTATTATACACTGAGTCGCTTCCCCTGGCTTTTCAATAATTTTAATCTGTAATTTAGTCCCATATGGCTTCGGCCGGGAGGACGTAAAGCATAAATTAGAAAAACTGTAGATATGACAACTGAAATGTTACTTTATGTCCAAGTATTTTTTTTCTCCTTTAAAATATGTGCGACAATTTTGCGAAATGTGCGACAATTTTGGACAGACCGACAGACCGACAAAGTGAGTAGTGGAATCTCCCTATTAAGACTCAAAAATTGTTTCATCGATTTTTGTCCCCTTCATGTCGGCCTACAGAGTATCCACCTCCCTTATAAGACCCCTCCCTATTTTGACCTTTAAAAACATTATATATGTGAAGGAGGGATGTTCCACTGTATGTTTTTCAAGTAGAACACCTGACTGAACCAAACAGGATTCGAACTCCATCACGAGACTGCAGCTGTACACAATATCCAACCACAGTAAGTGATTTACAGCTCACAAATAAATGCAACAATCAGAACGAATGAAATATTAGGCTTTACGTCCTCTCGGCCTGGGACATCAACAATCAGAACTCATAGGGTCATGATTGTTATGTGATGCCTCATCTCTCAAGCTCAGAGCTGTAGAAAGTGGTTGTTTTTTTGTGCTGCTGTGACAGAATATTTTTACCTCTATGAGATAAGTAGTCCTTGCCGGAAGTAGTCCTAGCGTAGCCAATCAGAATCGTTTGTTTGTCCGCCATTGTGAATTTTACGAAACTAAGTGCATGGCTTTGTACATCGATTTATCGGCAAATATGTAGATTTACACCCTCCTGCTCTATTTCTTGCTTCTTTCCGTGGTTAGGGATAGGGTTAGGGTTAGGGATAGGGTTAGGGTTAGATGGTTACAGTTCGCATGCGAGAGGTAGATATTTAATGACAGGTACTTATTTATCATGACACTGCCACTTCATGTTACTATATAAGAACCTATAGGTCGAAACATTTTATTATTTGTTTTACATCATTAGAGCTGCAGACTACCCTGCTGCAAGATTCACAAGTCACAAGTCAAGTCACACAATTTATTGTCCAAAAAACATGGACATACATCTGTGGTGGCACGTACAACATAAACAGTGAATAAATAAGATTCCACACCAAACTGTCTGTTGAGGCCCACTGACTGCCATTGTTTCCTGAAAACATTGGCTGTACAGTTGGAGCAAAGAACGAGGTGATTGAAATTCTCGTTGTCTTTGGCTGGAGGAAGGACAACATGGATAAAGTAGCCTTATACATGAGATCATCATTATGTTGGGGGCACATTCTCATAGCTGCATAAATAATAATATCCCATAATGGTCTCTTGACCGGGAGGACGTTAAATTAAGCATAAGCTTTCATTCTGGGGCACACCTTGTCGTTAACATGTCAAAGGCATCCCTGTTTATCACTCAGTGTGTTATATGGGGGGGGGGGGGGGGGAGAGAGAGAGAGAGAGAGAGAGAGAGAGAGAGAGGGGCACATTGTTGCTTTGTAGAAAGAAAAACACACACAAAAACCAAACAACTGAGAGAGAGAGAGAGAGAGAGAGGAGAGAGAGAGAGAGAGAGAGAGAGAGAGAGAGAGAGAGAGAGAGAGAGAGAGGGGAGAGAGAGAGAGAGAGAGAGAGAGAGAGAGAGAGAGAGAGAGAGAGAGAGAGAGAGAGAGAGATGCACATACGTACAACGCCAAAACATTTTTATGTGTGGCAAAACTCGTGTTTTGAGAAGTAAAGACCACCATAGTTACCAGGAAGCAACAGGTCGGCTGTTTGCCGAACGTCATCATAAAGAGGGCTAGAGCACACGACAGGTAGATTGCTTCCCCCCTCCCCTTTCTTCCAGGGTCCCCCCTCCCCCTCCTCCCTCCCTCCCCTCTCTCTCCGCTATCTTGTACTTTACGCACCCCCATACCCCCACCCCCTTCCCCCTTTAAATTTTCGCATTGAACATTTTCACATAGAAGCAACATTCTGCCATTCTTGGGAAAGGGATAGGGTTAGGATCAGCCTAGGGTTATTGTCCATAAAACTGAAAGAGGAGGCAGACTTTGAGATTGAGTGTTTTGTTGCTGTTGTTTCATGAGGAGAGACGAGAGAGAGAGGAGAGAGAGAGAGAGAGAGAGAGAGAGAGAGAGAGAGAGAGGGGGAGAGGGGAGAGAGAGAGAGAGAGAGAGAGAGAGAGAGAGAGAGAGAGAGAGAGAGAGACTCAGACTCAGAAACTTTATTTTACAAGGAAAAGAATTTAGGCTGGGCCTAGTCTTCCATTCTGTCCTTGGTTCTAAACATGCAATGCATAACTACTACTATAAATGAACATTGAGACACAGGAAAATCCGCGCCAACAAAAAACCCAACAACTAACAGTAATATAGGAACGACATGGTAGTCAGAGCATCAACATCAGCAATTAAAACAAAACAAAAAGAAAACTAACCAACCAAATAAACAAATAATTGGATGAAAAACACATCTTTCACTACAATTTACTTCTTCTACTACCATTACTTGTGTCAGACAGGTCAAAAAGCCCATGGGCGGGCAAGAAGCCCATGTCAAGTATCCCACGAAACAAAGCAAATCTCGGTCACATTTTGCCCATGAGACGAGTGTTAATGTTTAGCATTCGTCTCATGGACAAACCCAACCGAAACCCGCCCCACGCCATGAGACAACCGGCACGGGCCTCCCACCCGCCCATGGGCAAGAGAGAGAGAGAGAGAGAGAGAGAGAGAGAGAGAGAGAGAGAGAGAGAGAGAGAGAGAGAGAGAGAGAGAGAGTGAGAGAGAGAGAGAGAGAGAATTTTAAGAAATGCATCCGAATCACTTCACATTAAAAGTGCATCACTTATATTCACATACCAGTGAAAATACTGTACAACCACCCAAACAAATGTATATAATTTAAAAAATGGGTATATAAAAACACTCAAAACTAAAAGGGATTTAGGTGATTAGATACGTTTAGTATCTCATTGGTGATAACCTAACTCTTTACAATTAAACATTTTATTTTAAATTATTAAAGCTATGCTATAAACAGACAAACAAACAGACGTGTATTACGTACTCTCTCTCTCTCTCTCTCTCTCTCTCTCTCTCTCTCTCTCTCTCTCTCTCTCTCTCTCTCTCTCTCTCTCTCTCTCTCTCTCTCTCTCTCTCTCTCTCTCACACACACACACACACACACACATTTATTGCTTATTCAATGCTCCATCTGAAAATTAAAAAAATTGACTTTGAGTTTTGAGAGACACACACACACACACACACACACACACACACACACACACACACACACACACACACCAGCAATATATTCCGGCGTCGCGTGAAATTTAACCTCCGTAAAATCCGTCCCGTTTCTTTCGAATTGTTAGCTGTTTGGGAAGTATTCGCCCCTAAATACATTCAGAGGCATCTTGTGGCATGCAGGAAGAGCAGGGGATTCATCACTAAATATTGAGTAACCAGTGATATTTTTTTAAATTTATTATTCATTAATTTTTTTTATCTGCACAGGTGTTTGTTTACAACGTCCGCCATTTTGGAAAAGCATAATGTATTACGGTGACTGGGGACTTATTTCACGGAAGGACTTATTTCTCGTGACACGGGAAGGCCGGGCAAAGCCAACAACCAACACGTAACGTTCAACCGTGCCCTATGACCTTGGCTCGTGCCGAGATGACGGTGGTTGAGGACAGAAGACAATGTTTCTCCACGGTCCCTCCCTCTCTCCTCCCCCCCCCCCTACCCCCAACTACCATTACTATCCCTCCCTCTTCAACCCTCCCCCTTACCACTACCCCCCACCCCTCTTCCCTTTAGCGCAGTGGTTGCGTTCTGTCATCAGTAGCCACGAGGCTGTTGTCGCGTGTGCTTATCGGGAGTCTGTCGTTAAAGAGGATAAAAACGTCGAATTTGGCCAATAAATTATGCTGTAAAAAAAAAAAAAAAGGGGGGGGGGGCAGAAACAAAACATGTTTTCTAAGAAGAAAATGTATTTCGTGTTTCATCAAATTTAAAGGCATCCGATCCAGGATGGACCCGAGAAGATGAAAAATTCCCTCGCATTCATATTGCGGGGAGAGTGGGGGGAGGTGAGAGTGGGGGAGGTTGGGGAATGTCTTTCAGATTTTTATTAGTTTCTTTTTCTTTCTTTTTCAACCTGGTATTGTGCATTAACTTGCAATAATTTGTGCCCAGTTCAACGTTTTATTCCTCCTTAATGCAATATTCCTGACAAGGATAATACAGATCAGAGGAGAGGAGGGAGGGGGGAGAGGTTGATCAAAGACTGTATAGGGGAAGACAAGCATCCGGTCTCTTTTCCCTATATGAGTAGTGAGGACAGAAACACTGGTTATGTCCCTTTTAAGCGTGACACATTACACGTCGATAGGCCAGTTGAATTCTCCGTTCAAATTCCAGTTTGAGTTTTTGGATAGCCGCCGCTGTGAATGGTGTATAACTACCCCACTAACGATAACTCTCATTCCCAACCGGGAGTCCGTAGTGAGAGGGTCTCTCTCTCTCGCTACGCGATGACCCGATGCAATGGTGGCAGTTGCATCGAAGTCTTGCTGTGTGGCAGCCAGCGAGAAGGGCGACGCCGAATCTCCTCCCTCACCATGGGAGTTGAACGACTTGCGGACGGGATGGATCGACGGGCAGCAACTTGGATCGTCTCTGCAGTATGCCGATGCCCAGTGGACGTTACGGGCGGGAGAACTTGGGCAGCTACCGCCTGTCTACTGGGGGTATTCACATCCGCCTGCAGAGAGGGCTCGACTTGGCTGCGTGTCTACCAGCCCGCCCGCAACGACATCGACTCCCCGGTATGGAGCAGGTCGCCCTGTGGTCCTGACGACGGCCTTAGGAGGAAGAAGACCATCTACAGCAGGAGCTATCTTTGACGCCAACGCCAACGGCAGCGACAAGCTTCATCAGATGCTCGCATCTATGCACCAAAATTCAACGATGCTAACATCAGCATCATGCAACAGTTCCAGACTCGGATCCCCGTCCGAGATGTTCCCGCAACCGACAGCGTTATCCGCGATTCCAGGGTGCGCAATGTGTTCCGTGTCATCGAAAGACGACGTATGCCACGTCACGAACTCTACTTTCATCATTCAACGGCCCCCATCATCATCATCATCCAACGAGAAGACTACCCAGCCTTCATGCAGAACGTCCATAAGGACCTACGGTCAATTGGACGCAAATCTCACCATCTTATAACTCTATCAGCCCGGTTCGCTGTGACTCTTAAGTAGTCCATCTTCCCCTTTTAGAATCTTTGGGTTGATGGAGAGGGAAAGGGGGAGGGGGAGAAAGGCGGTGAAATTAATTAAATTAGGCCCCTAGAAACATATATCCCCACGGCTTGTGTGTGGCAAGTGTGTGCGTGCGCGCGCGCGTGCCGCGCGTGTGTGTGTGTGTGTGTATGTGTGTGCGCGCGTGTGTGTGTAATGTTGCTGTTGTTTGCGAAAGTGTGTGGAAAAGGGTTGGTTTTGTTGAACTCAGTCAAACTCAAACTCTTTTAGTTTGTCGTAAAAACCATCAAAGGAATGATTGACACAGAAGCGGTAAGCACATACCACGACAGAAAATAAAACCGAAGCACAAGGTAAACTTGGCGACGAAGTAAATGCAGCAAATAAAGATAATAAAACTTTTTTTTATATATACTCGCGTGATCATTTACGACGGACAGCAAAGTATCGTGAATGTATCTTGCTATTTCAGGTTGAAAATAATTTGATTTTAGTATAAGACTTTGAGATTGAAATGTTCAGTTTTTATTTTTGTTTCTTAATTTATCTTGCATGGTTATTTTGTACTATATCGTTCTGTCTGTCCTTATATTAATTAGTCCTGTTAATAAAAGCGTGAAGTGTTCTGGCGAACACAATAACTAAATTAAAACTAACGCAAATACAGTCATACAAAAAATTGCCCGGGGAGGGTAGTTTCAAGCAGTATTCATTTTGTCAAGTTAAAAGGCAACTTGGTTTTGAAGTGCGGCGGCCACAAGTAGGCCTAGAACGTTTTGTGCAACGGAATGTGTTATCACGCCCGTGTAGTATTGACACAAGCCCCCTTGCGACAGAGGCGTTAGAACAGCTACTGAGGGGCGTGGTTTTCCCACACTGCCATCAGCCTGTCATTTAATCCTCCTGGCACGTGCGCCTACTTATCTTGCCCACCACTTTCCCGACGCACCATCAACTCCGCGCGCGCCACGAGCCGCACAGCTGGCCAGCAAGCCAATCAGCGCTGACCTGGCACAAGCTAGGCTCGAGGTCGGGGCTGAGCCCCGCCTTTCCATTGGTCAACAGTGTTGGCACGAGAGCGTGGGAAAGTGAGCGAAGTTGACTTCACACAGGCAAGAGTTGGAGGTCTGTGTTTTGAAATAGACCGTGTTGACATTATTGTCGATAGCGAGGCACACTTGTTGATTTTGGGGGCTTGCGAGTTCAGAGATAGGGCGAGAGAGAGACTGATATAGAGAGAAAATGCCATTCGAGACTTGTAACCACCTGAAGATAGGCCAACTTCTTTGCCAGCAATACTCAACAACAGTGATATGATAAATGTGACGAAAGCGCAATAATAATTTCAAGTGATGAGATATCCTTTCCAACTTGTTGCTTGCTGAGTGATTCACGTGCATTACTTCATTTTTCTTCCTTCAACGGTGGTGGCTGCCTGTTTTGAGGAATTGTGTGTCTGTGTGGAGGCGATGGTCATGGAAAAAGAAGGTATGGCGAGCCCAGGTTCTTCGCCTGAGAAACAACATGCTCTCAATAATGTAAGAAAGGTAAGGACTTGTTTTGGTATTGATTCCACTTTTTTTTCTTTTTTTTTAGAATGATGTATTTCCCTGTCTGTCTGTCCTTCTGTCTGTCTGTCTATGATCTGTCTCCTTTTCTCTCTCTGTCACTCACTCTGCTCCCTTTCTGACCGTTCGCTCACGGCTCAAATTGTTATTTTCCTGATTTGTTTATTTATTTATTATTTATAGCTCCGGGTATTACGTTTGCCCAGATATGCAAAAGAAAAGAAGCTCTCTCTCTCTCTCATCTCTCTCCTCTCTCTCTCTCTCTCTCTCTCTCTCTCTCTCTCTCTCTCTCTCTCTCTCTCTCTCTCTCCCCCCCCCCCCCTCCCCGACGGAAAGGCAATTGTTGGAATTGAGGGTTGTTTTTTGTCATTATTTTACTAAATGATTTAGTGTAGGATCCTACTTGGATGTCACATTATAGACAAAAATGTGATTTTTATAAAAAGCTTTAATTTAAAAGCCGAGCAGATACCATAGACTGGCCCTTCTACTTTTCCCAGGCCCTAACAATTACGTTGAACTGCAGAGGATTTGATCAACTTTGTTCGGCCCACTTTCAGGGCCGGATCCAGGGGGGGGGGGGGGGGGGTGGGGGGGGGGGGGGGTTGAGTTACCTGGGTTCTGTAACCCCCCTCCCCCCACCACCACCCAAAACAAAGAAGAAGAGAAAGAGAAAAGGAAAGAAAGACAGAGATTCATACTTACTGTTTTGTTGTTCTATGGTACACTTTGAAAGGGAGTTGGCTATATTCACATTTATGCCCGTCTGCTGGCATCAAGAACGATAATTTGTAACAGAAAAGAACATAGCGATTGCTTTTTCAGTCAACAGATTATCGTTCTTGACCGGGTTGACGGGCATAAATGTGAATAATAGCCAGGGAGTTTTGGCACTTTATTTTCTTTTATATAAAAAAAAAAGCTTCAGCGGCTTCGCTGCACTCAATGTCAAAAGCTACGAAGCTGCTGTTACTGATTGGAATGAATAGGATCTGACTGACAAGATACTTGTGTGTCTTCTTCTTCTTCTTCTTCTTCTTCTTCTTCTTCTTCTTCTTCTTCTTCTTCTTCTTCTACTTCTTCTTCTTTTGTTTCTATGACAAAGAAACGCCGAGACATGGTGAATGATAATGATTAGGCCTACTACACGATGAGATGACGATGATGATGATGACTGTGTGTGTGTGTGTGCAGAGCAAAAAGCCCTTGATGGAGAAGAAACGCAGGGCTCGCATCAACGAGTGCCTGAATCAGCTGAAGTCACTGGTGCTGCAGGCTGTCAGAGAGGAGGTGAGCTATGAGAGACTAGTGGCGTCAAAAACTGATAATATTAACACCTTCTTTTGTAATTTGTTTTCATAGCTAAATAAAAAGTTGCTTAGTTGTTGTTGTTTTATCTATGGGCCTATTTAATATAAAAATGAATTAAAAAGATTATATGGTAAAATGATGCTTCTTCACAATTTTGTTTACATTCAGGAAACAACTGACTAGTCTACTTTCTATTTGTTTTACTTGAAATACTTTTTAATTTTTCTTCTTTTTCCACAAAGACACCACTGGGTTTCCCCTGAATAATGGGTGTTTTTATGAAAGCTATGAGTTCTGTCAGTGTGTGATATGTTTGTATGTGTGCATTCGTTTTATGCATGTGTGCACTCTCTCTCTCTCTCTCTCTCTCTCTCTCTCTCTCTCTCTCTCTCTCTCTCTCTCTCTCTCTCTCTCTCTCTCTCTCTCTCTCCCCCTCTCTCCCCCCTCTTTCTCTCTCTCTCACTCCCTGTATCTATGGGAAAGATTTATTATTCTTTACTATTTTTCTCTGATGATTCAATTTTGTATCCCCCTTGCCAAGAGGGCTATTACTAATGGCAGTAAGCCATTGCTCATTGTAAAACGTTGCCTCTCTCTCTCTCTCTGTGCACGCACATGCACGCCCACGACGCATGCTTGCATGTATGTGTCCCACTTACTATGTAGTACGTGCTACACCAATTACACGCTTGACACTATTCCATCCGTAATAACCCTGTGTCCAGAAGTCTCAGTGCTCCAAGCTGGAGAAGGCGGACATCCTGGAGTTGACGGTGCAGCACATGCGGAGCCTCCAGAAGCTGCAGGCGGGTCAGCTGCCCGAGGACCACCCCATGGCCCTCAAGTTCCGCGACGGCTTCACCCGGTGCGCCCAGGAGGTGTCCCACTACATCCAGTCCATGCCCGTGCACGGGGACGTCAGCGCCCGCCTCATGAACCACCTGCACGGCTGCCTCAGCACTGTGGACCGGGGAGATCCGGGGGAGGAGCTCAGGCTTCAGCAACACGCGTCGCATCTGCCCCTGAACCTTGCCCCCTCCCGACCAGTTGTCCTCCTACACCCTCCCTCAGCCTCCTCCTCCTCCTCCTTGCTGAACTTATCTCTCCATCCCGCTGCTGCTGCTGCGCATATTTCAGGGTTGAACATGTCTTCGCTGATGCCTGGTCTGCCTTATGTCCTCCCTCCCCAGCCTGTCTACCCCGTGTCACTGTCAGCTGCGACAACTGCAGCGTCAGCGTTGCCCAAACCAGACACCTTCCAGACTGTGTACACCGGTCCAGCCTGTGAAGACGAAGCTGTGACTTTGTGTGGAGCTGCATCCTCCTCCAGATCTTTGCCTTCTTCTACCTCCTCCTCCTCCTCCTCCTCCTCCTCCGCCTTCGCCTCCGCCAGTCACCCAGGCCCTGCCACCACCCCTGACCACACAGAAAGCAGTTACGGTTCTATGTTCATGTCTCCAGGTTCTTCTCTAATCTCGTCTACTGGTGCAGGACCAGAAGATGATTCTGGCATGGAGTCGTCTTCGTCTCCATCTTCGTCGGGGAGCCCCTACGCAGGGCAGGCGAAAAGGATTCGCTTGGATCAAGATGCTGTTTCGTCGTCCTCAGAAGTTGTGGCATCCTCTGTGTGGAGACCCTGGTGACTGGGTTGATCTCTGAGGACTACAAGGTTTTCTATGCAGTAGACTTGAAGCTGATGTGTTTAAAATACAAAATCTGTGTTTTTGATGATTGTGGAACGTTTGATAAATGTTCGTCACCAATATCAGCAGTATTTTGTTTTACCCGCATCTACTAAATCATAGGCATACCCCCCCCCCCGCCTCTACAATAGTGTCTATCCCCACCCATCTCTCACACATCGTTTTATCCTTAGGCCCTATTTATTTTGTGCATCCTCACAAGCAGTCTGTCTTGCTGCATAGAGTTATATTAATGTTATATTACTTGTCACATCATATTATGTTCTCAAACACACACACACACATGCACGCACACGCACACACACGCACACACACACATACATGCACGCACACGCACACACGCTCACTCACAAAGTCAATCCATTGTTGTCCAACTTTAAAAACTTACACTATTTTTTATGTTATGATACTGAGTGATTTTGTTATGATTTATTTGTTCCTGTGGTACGGAGAATGCAGTTATCATAGAATTGGAATGAAGTGCTGTGTAATTTTGTATCTCTTTTTGAGTTTTTGTTGGTTTTACCAGTCCATATACTATATATTTATTTTTCTTGGCCAATATATGATTTTCATCTGGGCCCACACCAATAGTCATCTTGGTCCATGCTAATAGTCATCTTGGTCCATGCTAATTGGGGTCTGCAACGAACACCTTTTGCAAGAGTGAATGCCCTTGGAGGGTGGGGGAAGATGGTTCAGTACTGACCAGACAGGGAGATAACTCTCGCCAATAACCCCTGTTTGATGTAAATGGCTGCCTTTCGCAAGAGTGAATGCCCTTGTCAGTACTGACCAACAAGAGCAATTACCCTCACTGTCAAGGGCGTTCATAACCCTAGTTGCAAAGGCCTATAGTCATTTTGGTCCACACTAATAGTCATCTTGGCCCACACCAATAGTCATCTTGGTCCATGCTAATAGTCATATTGGCCCACACCAATAGTCATCTTGGTCCACACCAATAGTCATCTTGGTCCATGCTAATAGTCATATTGGCCCACACCAATAGTCATCTTGGTCCATGCTAATAGTCATCTTGGCCCACACCAATAGTCATCTTGGTCCATGCTAATAGTCATCTTGGCCCACACCAATAGTCATCTTGGTCCACGCTAGCCTAATAGTCATATTGGCCCACACCAATAGTAATCTTGGTCCATGCTAATAGTCATATTGGCCCACACCAATAGTCATCTTGGTCCATGCTAGCCTAATAGTCATATTGGCCCACACCAATACTAATCTTGGTCCATGCTAATGGTCATATTGGCCCACACTAATAGTCATCTTGGCCCATGTCAATAGTCATCTTGGTCCACACCAATAGTCATCTTGGTCCATGCTTGGTCCGCATGCCTCCTCACGTGAGTTCCATTTCGCCCAGGTTTTAAGGAGTTCCGTTTCGCCCTTTTTTCACTCAAGGGAAAGAAGAGAGAGAGAGAGAGAGAGAGAGAGAGAGAGAGAGAGAGAGAGAGAGAGAGAGAGAGAGAGAGAGAGAGAGAGAGAGAGAGAGACGGACGCATGCATACACAGAAAGAAACAGAGAGAGAGAGAAAGACAGAGAGAGAGAGAGAGAGAGAGAGAGAGAGAGAGAGAGAAACCCAACACACGCATGCATATACAGAGAGAGAGAGAGAGAGGGGGGGGGGGGGGGTGTCTTTGCCAAATAAATGAAAGGGCAAAACGGCACTTTCACGTTTCCTGCTATATACAAAGGGCGAGATGGGAAAGGGCCAAGTGGAAAAGGGCCAATGGGAAAGGGCCAAGTGGAAAAGGGCCAATGGGAAAGGGCCAAGTTGGAAAAGGGCCAAGTGGGAAAGGGCCAATTGGGAAAGGGCCAAGTTGGAAAGGGCCAATCGGGAAAGGGCCAATCGGGAAAGGGCCAATTGGGAAAGGGCCAAGTGGGAAAGGGCCAATCGGGAAAGGGCCAATCGGGAAAGGGCCAAGTGGGAAAGGGCCAATCGGGAAAGGGCCAAGTGGAAAAGGGCCAATCGGGAAAGGGCCAAGTGGAAAAGGGCCAATCGGGAAAGGGCCAAGTGGAAAAGGGCCAATCGGGAAAGGGCCAATCGGGACGTCCCCGAAAGAACTACTGGTGTGGAACCAAGATGATTAATGAGATTGTGTGGACTGAGATGCCTGGATGACAAAAAATACTGTGTGTCAAGTGGCCGTGTTTCTATATAAAATTAAAAAAAGCAAGAACGAGAATTTCATTCTGGAAAAGTATGAAAGAGCATCAACAACAACAAGAACCAGATTGCAAGCCATATACACATAGAACGCTAGAGTTCAATTCCAGACGTACCCCCAAACACCCCTTCTTTTAAAAACGTTTTTAATGTTTAATGTCCTAAAATGCATTTTAGTGCACCGAAATGTTTTACTCAATACGTTTTTTTATATTGACCCGAAAATGAGTTTGGGGATTTAAAAAAAAAGAAAAAGACCCCAAGTCAAGATATAAAGCAACACCCCCACCCCACCCTGCTCCGGTGCTCCACAACTCGCTGATGCCAGAAACATTCTGTTTGTGATGAAAGGAAGCCTAGACTATCGGCGTACAGCCCTTTCATGATGATACAGGAATCCATAAAATCGTCTCTAGGGTCTGTCACTTTGATAGGGGAAGACGGGGTAAAAAGCGCATGGGCGGGTAAGAAGCCCACCCCAATTATCTCATGAAATAAAGAAAATTTCAGTCAAATTTGCCCATGAGACGAATGCTAGACATTAACGCTCGTCTCATGGGCAAAATGAGACTGAAATTTGCTTCATTTCATGAGATAATTGGGGTGGGCTTCTTACCCGCCCATGCGCTTTTTACCCCGTCTTCCCCTATATTATCTCTCATCACTTATGCAACAGGGCCTGTATTCACGTTGAGATAGCATGAGACTTAGCATGATGCTAACTTAGAAGCTCTTCCAATGTCCTATAGGATTTAATAGGACTTTTGGAAGAGCTTCTAAGTTAGCATCATGCTAAGTCTCATGCTATCTCAACGTGAATACAGGCCCAGGTCTCAGGTTAGTGTGTGTGTGTGTGTGTGTGTGTGGGGGGGGGGGGGGGGGGGTCTTGTACTATCATCATGTGACACTGGGTAAAACTTTTGTCCGAACTAATTTTTGTTTCTTTACTTTACCTTTTTGTTCTTCTTTGTTCTTTTTTTTTTTTTTTTTGGGGGGGGGGTTGTTTGGTGTGTGTGTGTGTGCGTGCGTGTGTGTGTGTGTGTGTGTGTGTGTGTGTGTGTGTGTGTGTGTGTGTGTGTGTGTGTGTGTGTGCTCGCGCACATGTGTGTGTGCTCGCGCACATGTGTGTGTGCTCGCGCACATGTGTGTGTGTGTGTGTTTGATCATACATTTTTTTTATAGTTTTGTTTGTTAGTTATCATCTTTTTAAAATGTTCTTATGGATTTGTTTTGAATTAACATTGTTATTAATATTATTAATATTCCTATACAACGTTAACTTGGTCTCCCAGTCGCTTTGATATGAAGTGTCTGTTGACTTTGATGCATGTCTAGATCAATCAGTGTGTGAAAGTGTGACTGTCATTCAAAGCATACACGTGTATAAAATATGTTTGTTTGTTTTGTTGTTGGTGGTGAATTTTTTTAATGTTTTTTGTGTGTGGTTGTTTTCTGCTTTTGTTTATTAATAATTTTGTTTTTCTGTCTTTCTCTTTCCTTGTAGTTAATGCAACCATTGATTATCCATACGTTTCTCTATTATATTATGTTTTTGCTGACGCAATAACGTAAGTATTAGTCAGTCAGACACACTAGCAAAAACGTCTGCTGGGATTTCTTGATTCAGCATCAACTATGTTCCCGGTTTAAATTGACAGGTTTCACTGGATGAAATAGAGAGAGGGGGAGAGAGAGAGAGAGAGAGGAGAGAGAGAGAGAGAGAGAGAGAGAGAGAGAGAGAGAGAGAGAGAGAGAGAGAGAGAGTGTGTGTGTGTAAGCAGGCAGGTCCGTTACAAGCATACATGGATGTGATAAGAATTGAGATTATTATACTTGGTTTAACAACAAAAAAAGAAGAAATAATCAATGTTGGTGAATTAATGGTTTGTGAACGTCAATCATTTGCAATAAAATCAGTTACAAGAACATTATGAACTGGTGATTGTTGTGTAGGCCTACTGTTGTCTGTCTGTCCGTGTCTGCCTCTCTCTCTCTCTCTCTCTCTCTCTCTCTCTCTCTCTCTCTCTCTCTCTCTCATCTCTCTCTCTCCTCGCCGTCTCTCTCTCTCTCTCTCTCTCTCTCTCTCTCTCTCTCTCTCTCTCTCTCTCTCTCTCTCTCTCTCTCTCTCTCTCTCTCTCTCTCTCTCTCTCTCTCTCTCTCTCTCTCTCTCTCTCTCTCTCTCTCTCTCTCTCTCTTAATGTAAATGTGTGTGTGTGTGTGTGTGTGTGTTGTTGTTCTTTAATTTATTGTCTTTTCACTAAAAGTTATATTACTTATATATATTGTGTGTGTGTTTGCGTGCGTGCGTGCGTTCGTGTGAGTGTGTGTGTATGTGTGTACGCGCGTGCATGCGTGTACGTGTTTTTGTATGATTGAAAATGTAGTTTTTACGCATTTTTACTACTGTTTCAAACTAGTGATACAAACAGAACAGTTTCGGTTCACAACAGCAAAATGGTCCCTAAACTGATTTTCCTTGTCATGGTACGAATCATAAGAGTCTGTAGTGCACAAGAAGTGAACATAAATGAACCATACAAGAAGATGAATAGAAAACGTAGATGCTAAAAAAATAATTTTAAACCCTCTACAAATAGGGCCTATAAAGAGATGAATGAAATCGTCTATACGTTTAAAAACTTTTTTAAAACCATAGCTACGGTTTACACATCTGTCATTGTTAAAAAGTCGGGACTTTCCTGGTGTTGCACTGCCTCCGGGCATCGCCTCCAGGATCGTTCCCACCATCTTTATTATCTACTAATGTCCCATATATGTGTCTGTTCCAGACCGGAGGACGTTAAACAGATTTTCATTCATTTCTCTATACGTTAATTGTATGCACTGAAGCTTACGCACATACGTCGAGCAGCCCAATCAAAAATCAAGATTAGATTACTAGGTAGGCTAATGAGTTGAAGGTAGGCAGGCCTTTGGTGCACCAGTAGGCCACCATGTTCCCACGGAACTTTCTGCGCATCTAATCTGCAGTCACGGAGTCCTCTCAACGGTCATAGCCTTTGACCCTTGCGCGTGAATCCTTCGTGCCTTTCCTATCACGTGACCTGCACTGTAATGCATTTGATTAGGACTAGACCTCGAGATGCAATAATATAGATGAGAATGAATTTCTGCGGGGCACCACGACTGTCCGAATCACGGCTCTCCGATGAACGGCTGTCAGAATCACGGCTGTCAGAAGAACGACTGTCAGAATTTAGAAAGACAAGCAGACATGAAGACAGACAGACAGACATCATTTTGCTGCTCGGTCTCTATCTCTCTGTCTATCTCTCTCTCAAGCCGTACGCACAACTTAATGTGTACACATACAGATACACCCGTAAATGCATATAAGCCTTGTTACGTTATTGCATGCTTCGGTAGTTTCCGGTAGATTGTGGTATTAAGACTCTCTCTCTCCCCTCTACTCCTCCAAGCCTACTGTAGTAAAGTCCACATCACGAACACAAGTCTTCCCATTGTATTGTTCCTTCATGTGTGTGAGTTACGTAACATGGCGGCAGCGGTGGGTAGAGTGTCTAAGTGCTGTCTGAAACTGTGAGTACAGACTTTTGTCACCCCTTCCTCCTGCATGGAAAGATCGTCGTCTCCTGTCGACTGCTGCATGACCCACTTTCTTTGTCTACTGCCACATGTCAAAAGAACTGACTAGCCCTACTACACCCTAGCTCTTCTTGCCTACGTTCCTTTTCTTCGTTCTCCTTTTACCAACAATGGCCGAAGGCAGAAATCAGAGACACACTGCAAGAGTACAACCACCACCCCCTTTAAATGTGAAGAAGGGTGGGGATGAATGGAAACTATTCAAGCAGATGTGGAAGAACTACAACATCATTGCAAAACTGGATGATGAACAACCGACTTACAAGAGAGCTCTGTTTCTTCACACACTAGGCATGGAAGGACTGACTGTGTACAACGGAATGCAGTTTCAAGAAGATCATACTGTTGATGACATCATCACTGCATTTGACACCCACTTCATTGGGAAGACCAACGAAACTTATGAAAGATATGTGTTCAACAAACGAGACCAAAAGACTGATGAGACTGTGGAAGACTACATTGCTGCTCTACGCACCCTTGCTTCAACCTGCAACTTCTGCAAATGCTTGAAAGACAGTCTTTTGAGAGATAGGATCGTTCTAGGCATCAGAGACAGTGCTACTAGGAAACAACTGTTGGAGAAAGCTGACCTAGACCTCAAGACCTGCATCGATACGTGCCGTGCTGCTGAAGCTACTTCACAGCAACTGAGATCCCTGAGATCAACTGATGACAGCGTCACTGCAGCTTGCGCTGTATCAGCCCGTGAGCAGAAGACAGGTTCAGGGAAGAAGTGCAAATTCTGTGGACAGTCGCATGCCTTTAAGAAGGAACTGTGTCCTGCCTGGGGAAAGGTGTGCAAAACTTGCAAGAAGAAGAACCACTTCGCTATTAAGTGCCTCAGCCTACAAAGAAAGAAGAGATTGAATGCTGTGCAAGACTACCAGGAATCGGAGTCAGAAGATGAGCAACTGCTGTCTGTTGGGGAGAAAAACAGAGACAAGATCATCAAAGCTGAGATGATAATTGAGGGCAAAGCTGTTGTCTGTCAAATTGATTCAGGGGCAAGCGTCAACGTCATCTCATCACGTCACGTCAAAAAAAACGCCTTGGAAGAATGCAAGAGCAAACTACATGTGTACAATGGCTCCGTGATCAAACCGCAGGGGAAGACACAACTGAGTGTAACAAACCCCAAAACAGGAAAATGCTTCAAGGCGGATTTCATGGTGGTAGAAGAAGATTTTACCACGCTGATTAGCAAACAGACATCTGAGGACATGGGTCTCATTACAGTACACTATCAAAACTTCGAGAGTGTGGCCAAAGTCGACAACGCAGACCTGTCCAACTATGCTGACGTGTTTTCTGACGACCAGGGCAGCCTCCCGGGGGTTGCTCACTTCAAGGTGGATACAACTGTGACCCCTGTCATCTCCCCATCGTGCCGCGTCCCTCACGCTATGAAGGACAGAGTGAATGAAGAACTGGATAGACTTACTGAGGCAGACATCATCACCCCAGTGACGGAGCCCACCAGCTGGTGTAGCCGCATGGTAGTCGCAACAAAGAGATCTGGTGGCCTGCGAATCTGCATCGACCCGAGGCCCATGAACAAGGCACTGAAAAGGGAGCACTACCCTCTCCCTGTCATGGAGGACATCCTGCCAAAGCTGTCTGGGGCGAAAGTGTTCTCCAAGCTGGATCTCAGCAACGCATTCTGGCATGTTCACCTGGATGAAGAATCGAGCTTACTGACCACTTTCCAAACGCCACGGGGACGCTTTCGCTGGAAACGACTGCCGTTTGGCACATCAGTGAGCAGTGAGCTATTCCAGAGACGCCTTGACCAAGCCCTGGAAGGACTCGAGGGCGTGATTGGAGTGACTGATGACATCATCGTATATGGCAAAGACGATGAGGAGCATGATAGAAACCTGACCTGCCTTCTGGAAAGGTGCCGCACACTGGGCCTGAGGCTTAACAAGAAAAAGGCAGAACTGCGAAAAAAACGAAGTCACCTTCCTGGGGCACAAGATCACAGATGAGGGACTGCAAATTGACCCAGAGAAGATGGCGGCTGTTCTTGAGATGCCTAAACCTGAGAACGTCGAGGGCATCCGACGATTTTGTGGGTTTGTCAACTACCTGTCAAAGTTTCTCCCAAAACTGTCAGACATTCTGGAGCCCATCAGGCAACTCACGAGAGCCGGTGTCGAGTGGATCTGGACCCCTACACATGACGACGCCTTTGAAAAAGTCCAGAAGCTCATCACCGAAGCACCAGTCCTCAAATTCTACAACCCACAAGAGGAGCTCACCATCCAGTGCGATGCAAGCCAAACAGGACTTGGTGCTGCCTTGACACAGAATGGCCATCCTATCGCGTACGCCAGTCGTGCCCTGACGGATACAGAGACCAGGTACGCTCAGATTGAAAAGGAAATGCTGGCCATCGTATTCTCACTGGAGAAGTTCCACCAATACACCTTCGGAAGACCTGTCCACATTGAGTCGGACCACAAGCCGCTCGAAAGTATCTTGCGGAAACCCCTCTCTGCTGCTCCGAGAAGATTGCAAGGCATGATGCTGCGCATACAAGGATACGACATCAACGTGTGCTACAAGCAAGGAAAAGACATGTTCCTTGCAGACACCCTTTCCCGTGCCTTCATCAACACTCCAAGCAGACAGGAGGACTTTGAACACATCAACATGGTCTCTTTCCTCCCGATCAGACAGGAAAGGATCACCAGACTGAGAACTGCCACAGATGAGGACAGAACGCTACAAGCCCTCAGATCTGCCATCATGGCCGGCTGGCCAGACAACAAAGAAGACCTGCCTGCTGAGCTGTCCCCATACTACAGCTTTCGAGATGAACTGGCAGTACAAGACGGACTCATATTCAAAGGAGAAAGAGTGGTTGTCCCCATCTCCCTGCGATCGGAGATGAAATATGCTGTGCACGCAACCCACTCTGGCATCGACGGCTGCTTGAAAAGAGCCAGAGAAAGTCTTTTCTGGCCTGGAATGACAAGTGACATTAAGAACTTCATTTCCACCTGCGACATCTGCCAGACATACCAACACGCGGCAAATCAGAGGGAAACGCTACAACCACATGACGTGCCATCTCGCCCGTGGGAGAAAGTTGGTGTTGACATATTCGAACTGGACGGCAAGACCTACCTAGTCACCGTGGATTACTTTAGCAATTTCTGGGAACTAGACCGCCTCGACAACACCAAAGCCACAACCGTCATAAAGAAACTCAAATCACACTTTGCTCGATACGGATCCCCATGCACCCTCATCAGCGACAACGGCCCCCAATTCACCTCAGAAAATTTCAAAAAGTTCGCCATTAGCTTTGACTTCAACCACAAAACAAGTAACCCGTACAACAGCAAGAGCAACGGCAAGGCCGAGTCAGCCGTGAAGACCGCAAAGACCCTGCTCAGAAAAAATCAAGATGGTGATCAATTCTTGGCCCTACTCAACTACAGAAACACACCAAGCCAGAACACCGGCACCAGTCCAGCTCAACGTTTCCTGAACAGACGCACTAGAACACTCCTACCCACCAGTGAAAGCCTATTACGGTCAAAACTCACCACAGAGCCAGACCTGAAGAAATTACGACTCAACAAAAACAAGCAAAAGAAGAACTATGACAAGCGGGCAAAAGACTTTTCCCCTGGAAGAAGGCGATGCCGTCGTCATGCAGCCAACCACCCTGGGCTGCAAGAAGTGGACCAGAGCCACGGTCATCAGCCGCAGTGGCCGATCCTATGACCTGGAAACCGCAGACGGTACCATCTACCGGCGAAACCGGGTCCACCTGAAGAAAATCGCAGACCGAGCCCCAGCCCTACAACCGGAAGCCATCCCACCAACGCCTGAAGTGCGGTCTCCTACACGGTCAACGGAGGCCCAACACGCCACCCTGCTGATACCACCCCCGGTGGCGCAGTCCACAACACCGTCAACGGATGCCCGACCTCCTACTCCGCATGCACCGCCGGAACCACCGGGACCTTTCGGGACTCCCCGACGATGCCTGCCGCTGTGGGACCACGTGAGACGCCACGACCTGCTGAGAGCGCCCGGACCTCTACACGCCCGGCAGGGAACAGCCCGACATCCGCCCTCTCCAGGATTCCCGTTCGAAATAAAACCGAAGAAGATGAAGGACTTTGTTTACTAAATACGCTCTGCTGGTCAAATTTACCCCTTCTTTAAAAAGAGACGCTCTCCAGTCATAATTCGTTTCTTATCTTGTTACGCGTTTTCAAATAATTTCGTTTCGTTCCCATGTCACGCGTGCAATTTCGCTTTCGAAAGAAGGGGGATGTTACATTATTGCATGCTTCGGTAGTTTCCGGTAGATTGTGGTATTAAGACTCTCTCTCTCCCCTCTACTCCTCCAAGCCTACTGTAGTAAAGTCCACATCACGAACACAAGTCTTCCCATTGTATTGTTCCTTCATGTGTGTGAGTTACGTAAACAAACATACAGATCCATAGCCTACACACACACACACACACACACTGTAAACGTTTCAGTGCATTCTGACACCCGTGAGGCTATCGTTCTAACAGACGTGATAGTTTGGTCATTATGACGTCACTGATGCGGAGCCGCCAAAGATAAAATATTCGGAGAGTCGTGATTCGGACAATCGTGGCGTTCCCAATTTCCCACCTGCTGGCCATTATTTCCATATGCCTACTCACATGCGCGCGCACACAAACATGGTGTGCTCATACAGTACGCACATGCTCATAAAGTATGGAAAAATCAAACGAAGCCCATAATCAAACCCAACAAAAATGTCGCCGAGCGGCAGATATGTCATCTACTTGTAAAGAAGCCTCTTCTGAAAAGGCCAGGGAGTAATTTTTCTCTAACCAGCATGAGCGGCAGATGTGAGAAATGGGTGTGCGTAGCATTTAAAATTAAAAAAAATATTGTGAGTGAGACCAAGAAGACTACAAATTAATGTAACTCTCCTCGAGCCATATATTTTATGACTTTTTGCCCCCTAGCATAGGGGCCTACCAAAAAAATTTCCAGGGAGGGGGTGGGGTGTGTGTGTCGGGGTGGGGGTGGGGGTGGGGGCATTTTACTTAAGTGCACATGCTTCGCTTTAATGGAGAAAAAAAAACCCACACAAGTTTTAAAAATAGACAAGCAAAATATAACGGCAGGGTACTTGATGGCGATATGCAACCGCTTTGGGTGGAGTGTAAAGTCATATTATATCGGCAAAATTAATGTAATTTGCTAGACTAAGAAGAGTGGGTGGGGGATGACACAACAGCACCGTCACTGGCATTTCTGACTGCTATGCGTAGACAGCCATTGATGACTTGAAAATGCCGCAGTCAGTTAATGCGGCGTAGTCGCACCTGCCCTTTTCAACCCACCCCAACCCCTTTCCCCGTTTGATATCCGGCTTTTCACCCTCCTTCCATTCTGTCCCATTTCGAGCACCCCTACCAACATTCCCACCCAGTCTCCAGCCCCTAATTTTACAACTAGGGGAAGACGGGGTAAAAAGCGCATGGGCGGGTAAGAAGCCCACCCCAATTATCTCATGAAATGAAGCAAATTTCAGTCTCATTTTGCCCATGAGACGAGCGTTAATGTCTAGCATTCGTCTCATGGGCAAATTTGACTGAAATTTTCTTTATTTCATGAGATAATTGGGGTGGGCTTCTTACCCGCCCGTGCGCTTTTTACCCCGTCTTCCCCTATCATAGTTGTTCTCATCCCCTTCTTCTCGTTATTTCTTCATGGGTAGCCATCCGTTTGTTGTTGTTGTTGGGTTTTTTGGCCGATATTATCAACAACAACAAAATGAAGTCACTATGTAGAGGGGAAATAGGCTATGAAAAGCTTACAAACCTTTATTCATTTCATATGATGGGCAATACAGGAGATTTCCTCTATTCCCCTCCTAAGCCATTTTGGACTATGGTAAGCTGATATAATCAAAAAACAAAATGAAGTCACTATGTAGAGGGGAAAAGGCTATGAAAAGCTTACAGAGCCTTTATTCATTTCATATGATGGGCAATACAGGAGATTTCCTCTATTCCCCTCCTAAGCCATTTTGGACTATGGTAAGCTGATATAATCAAAAAACAAAATGAAGTCACTATGTAGAGGGGAAAAGGCTATGAAAAGCTTACAGAGCCTTTATTCATTTCATATGATGGGCAATACAGGAGATTTCCTCTATTCCCCTCCTAAGCCATTTTGGACTATGGTAAGCTGATATAATCAAAAAACAAAATGAAGTCACTATGTAGAGGGGAAAAGGCTATGAAAAGCTTACAGAGCCTTTATTCATTTCATATGATGGGCAATACAGGAGATTTCCTCTATTCCCCTCCTAAGCCATTTTGGACTATGGTAAGCTGATATTATCAAAAACAAAATGAAGTCACTATGTAGAGGGGAAAAGGCTATGAAAAGCTTACAGAGCCTTTATTCATTTCATATGGTTTAAACAAATCCTTAGGGGAAGACGGGGTAAAAAGCGCATGGGCGGGTAAGAAGCCCACCCCAATTATCTCATGAAATGAAGCAAATTTCAGTCTCATTTTGCCCATGAGACGAGCGTTAATGTCTAGCATTCGTCTCATGGGCAAATTTGACTGACATTTTTTTTATTTCATGAGATAATTGGGGTGGGCTTCTTACCCGCCCATGCGCTTTTTACCCCGTCTTCCCCTATTCACTCACTCGGAAACGATCGAACAAAAAGACAATTAGAGCAACAACAATGATGGGCAATACAGGAGATTTCCTCTTTTCCCCCTCCTAAGCCATTTTGGACTATGGTAAGTTACCCCCCCCCCCCCCCCCCCCCCCCCCACACACACACACACACACGTCTAAACAAAACAACCCTGATTAAGCTGCACTGAGCCTCTGCCTTTGTAATTTACACCAAGATTTTTCCCGTTGCCGCCGATGTCCCTGTTTACACCCTGAATGAAAATCTCTCTCTCTTTCTCTCTCTGTGAATAGAACTGATTAAACCAAAATCAATTGTGCAAAAGTGTAGTGGAAGGGTGTGATGCACACCAGGATACAGAGACTATATTTAATTCATTGGGGAAGACGGGGTAAAAAGCGCATGGGCGGGTAAGAAGCCCACCCCAATTATCTCATGAAATGAAGCAAATTTCAGTCTCATTTTGCCCATGAGACGAGCGTTAATGTCTAGCATTCGTCTGATGGGCAAATTTGACTGACATTTTCTTTATTTCATGAGATAATTGGGGTGGGCTTCTTACCCGCCCATGCGCTTTTTACCCCGTCTTCCCTATTGGCTTAAAAAAAAAGAGGTGTGTGTGTGTGTGCGCGCGCGTGTGTGTGTGGGGGGGGGGGGGGGGAGGGGGGGTACACTTTTCCCCAAAAAAGAATATCCGTTTTCTTAAAAATGGTAATTCAAGGAAGTAGGAGTGCTAACGCAAAACAGACCGATTTCCCAATATTATATAAATTTGTGGACAGCGGAAGTCGTAATCCCCCCTCCAACCCACCCCCGAGTGACAACAATGCTACCCCTCAATCACCTAACCTCCATCCCACCCCCGGGCCCGCACCCTTTTTCATATAAGCTTCGCTGTGTTCCACTTTTTTGTTTGTTACCCCCGCCCCCACTCAATCAACCCCTCCCCACTCCGGCCGCTCCACCCCCAGCCCCCTTTCTAACTTCCTGTATGAAGACTACCCGGAACTCGCTAATGAATGCATTGATATGATTCATCAATGAAATATAGTTCGCGGTCTCATTGACGTGCCTGGCTCATTCGCAGCTGCCAAACTGGCACGTGCAGCCAATCAGAGCTCCGCGATTGCAAGGAGTCGGCGCGGGTTGGACAGCTTCAGTCACGTGGGTTGACAATTTTTTAAATTTAGTCAGTTTTTTGGTCCCTTCAAAGAAAAGGTGGTGGAGTTTCCAGTTTCATTCATAAAGATTGTGGTGGGAAACTTTGAATACGTGAGGGAACAGCCTTGAAGAGAGAGAGAGAGAGAGAGAGAGAGAGAGAGAGAGAGAGAGAGAGAGAGAGAGAGAGAGAGAGAGAGAGAGAGAGAGAGAGAGAGAGAGAGAGAATAACATAATAGTTAGTTAATACATGTGCAAAATAAAACATTTTCGCCTTCTCTACTCTGCTAATAGCCAAACTGTTCACAATATCCAGTTAGTATAATACATTGCCAAATTATCTTTTCTTCTTTCTACTTGTACATCGATCCTGACAGAAAAGGGCAGAAATGGTTTATTGCCCTCTTGGCAAGAGGGATACAAAATTGAATCATCGGAGAAAAATAGAAAATAATAATAATAAAGGTTTTCCAGAGAGAGAGAGAGAGAGAGAGAGCGAGCGAGAGAGAGAAACAGACATTGAGACAGAGAGACAGGCAGAGGGAAGCAATTTTTTTAAATCTGTGCATGCCACAAGCCCTCAGAAAGAGTTGACATTCTGGTGTGTTAAACTTAGTATCACTAGAAAAGCAGTTCTTGCGACACGTGGCAAGTTGAATTTCAGGAAATGACCACCACTGAATAAAATAAAAAGTTTGAGAAAAAAGGACAGAAACTCAACTGAAACATGTAACAGCAAAACGTTTTGGCCATAGAACTAGTGCTTACAATATAAAAATGCCATAGATAGGGGGGTTACAAAGAAGGGTGGGGGCCCCCGGTCGGGTCCAGGGGCAACGCCTCTGGTGGGGGGGTCAAAGCTTTTTGTTATAAGTGCCAAAACTCCCTTTAAATTGTTCTTTTGAAGAACAAAACAGCAACTATGACTCTCTGACTTTCTTTTTTTGGGGGTGGGGGGAATGGGGGTTACGGACCAGGGGGGGGGGGGGTTTATGTACCCCCCCCCCCTCCCCTGGATACGGCCCAGTCTATGGTTAACCTTATTTATTTTAAAGTGCTCTCCCTAAGCCTTTTCGTCGATTAATTGCCACAAAAGTGGCCCTTTCGATTAATCATCAGAATCAGTCACATGCAGAAGAAGCGCCTTTGAAAAAAAAATGTGTTCAAGAGAATTATTGATGATCAAGGGGAAATTCCTCTTGAAGATGAGCGCATAATAAAACTGTTAAAACGAATGAAAAGAGCATCTCATCAAGCTTGTAACCCCCTCTGATATTTATTTTTTAAACATTCACTTTTCTTTGAATTCAGAGATTTTGCTGAAAAGTAGTTTACCTGATCAAAGTGTCATGTTTTGATACTGATCTGTGTGATGACGCAGTCCATCTACAGGGGCGGATCAGTTCATTTTTCGGGGGGGGGGGGGGGGGGGGGGCTTCCAGGTGATATAATGGGGGGCAGTCTAAATTCCAAAAAGTAAAATGTCTTTTAACAGCAATTTTTCCAATTTTTACCGAAAGAGCAAAATAGAATTCACTCAAACGGAAAGCAGAGAGAACTACCAGTAGCCTGCACGGTCTTTGCGGAAAGCAAGATTGTCGCAGTAGGTGTGCTCGCTCTATATTACTTGTTCTCCTCCTTTTCTTCTTCTTTTTTCTATAAATTTGCTGGTTTCGGTTTTCCGGTTTCATAACACTTGTTTCCGAGGTCATCTAAGCTGGAAATTTCGAAATCCGGGAGTTTCACGTGAATTCCAGGAAGACCGGGAGAGGTGACAAAATCCGGGTGCTTCCCAGATTTACCGGGAGGGTTGGCAGGTAGGGAATGTGTTCTGGGGTCTGAAGTTCTGACCCACACGGACATTCGTCCATTTGGGCAATATTAAGTCGGTTAAGGTGGCTCAGTAGTCTTCAGTGGCCATTCCTCAGCCGGAAGAGGGCTGTTTGCTGGTGTCTCTGGAGTTGATGGATAGGGCCAGTACCTACCACCTTCTTTGCATAGCCTTCTCTTCCACTAGGACGGGAGTCTTCTTCTTCGTTCGCTCAGACAGATGCGTCATGCTGCCGTTATGCGCCTAATTAAGAAATAGTTAGGCCCAGCATGTCATGTCCGACTTCGGCTGAAGAAATCTTTGCAAGAATTTATAGAAATAAGGCAGGCGAATGGACCAGTAAGATAGAAAGATAGCAGATGACAGTAAACAAAGGGAAAAGGCAGAGTCAAAGAGAGTGACTGATAAGAGGAAGTTACAAGCACAGAACTTCCAGAAGGTGGGGGAACTATTTATACGAAAGATCCCCCGGTATCCCCACGGGGGGGTGGGACGGGAGTGACTGTGGATGATATATTTGTTTGGCTTCCCTCTAGTAGGTCACTGGATGGCTGAACTGGAGTGAGGACCATTCATGCTGCTGAAGTGGAGCACTGGTGCAAAGCCATTGACCACTAAACAGGCAGAGTGGTTGCTTAGTGTGTGGTGTCATGCAAGTGGACAATGAGGCTTTATACTACTCCTTGCCGACACGAAAAGGCGATAATTTTAGGCCTGAACTGCCGATGCCCCCTGGTGACGAGTCAGGAGCAGATAATTTTCTGTGGCTATATTATAAATAACAACAACATACAGTATTTATACGGCGCTGAATCTTGATAGAAATCAAATCAAAGCGCACACACACGTTAGCATTCATAGCGCAATCAAACAAAAACGCAATACAAAGCAAACACATGGATTACATAAATGGAATATAGCAGAAACAGACCTAATGGCAAGAGAGAGAAGAGAAAGAGAGAGGAGCTTTAATCAATGACAGGGGAACAGGTGGGTTTTGAGGTTAGCTTTGAAAGCAGAGAGGGTCGGTCGCTGACGGAGGGAGAGAGGAAGTTTGCTCCAGGAGGTCGGTCCTGAGACAGCAAAAGACCGCAGACCAACAGTTGAAAGTTTATACCTGTGCGGGCTGGCGTATACGATTCTCTCCCTGCTTATCTTTCAAGTACGCTCTTACCATATGTACCCTCTCGGTCTCTTCGCTCTAGCAGTCAAAACTTCCTAAAGATCCCAAACTACAATCTAAAATCAGCTGGGCAGAGAGCCTTTCGCTTCCAGTGCGCAAAGGTGTGGAATAGTCTGCCCGACAGTCTTCGCAACAGCCCATCTATCCCCACTTTCAAGAAGAACCTGAAAACCTATCTCTTCAGAAAATCCTACTGCACTTCTTTTGTTGAGTGATTCTCCTTTCTCCTCATTCTCCCCTCATTCTTCCCTCTAATGAAGGCCGACGTGTTGGCCTTGATGCGTACGCTATGTTTGAGATAGAGAACTCCAAGGTGTGTGTGTGTGTGTGTGTATGTGAGTGTGTGTATGCGTGTGTGTGTACGTGTGTGTGCATGCGCGTGTATGTCTCTGTGTGTGTATGCTTGCGTGTGCATGCGCATGCGCATGCGTGTGTGTGTGAATCCCCCCCCTCCCCTCTCCATTCTTACTTTATTATTGACTTATGTCATTTTGTTGACTGGAGCGGATTAGTGGGTGGGGTGGGGATTTGATTTTTTAATTTTTTTTAAATTATTTTTTTTTATTTTTTTTACACGAGTGTGTCGTTTCTCTTCATTTACATTCATTTTCAATTATTATTTTTAACGACGTCAATATGTTGGCCTTAAGCTGGCGAGTGCGTGTGTTTTCATTTTTTCTTCCGTTTGCATCTGTTATTATCTCTTATTGTGCATGTGTATATTTATATGTATCTTATATGATCTGTATGTCCTGGTGTTCTATTGTGTATTTAAATAGTAGTATTACGTGCCTGTATTATCATGTTCATGTGTGTTTTGTATATGCATTGTATCTGTAAGGCGCTTTGAGCTGTTGTCAGGATACTGCACCATATAAATGTTATTAATTATTATTATTATTATTAAATACTGTCCCTGACTAGTTCCTGACAGGCAAAGGCGATAATCTTAAGTAGGTGACGTTCGCATCTCAGGTCACGAGACAGGGGCAAAAAGCCTCATCATCACACTGTATCTGTTCATATTGGATACACTGATCAAGTGATGCAAATCATCACCTTTTTCTATATTTTCAACTAAACTTGAATTCGCCTTTGCATGAGACTGTGTCAGACCAGTTGACATAAGCTAGAACACCAAGGCTACATCAAAATGTTATGTTCTGCATGGCTGTGCAGGGATTGTCTTAAGCCATGACAAGCTCCTAGCATAACGTCATCAGTCTAAAATCATCAGAAGTCGGAGCGTGGCTGCCCACATGGCGGGGTAATCAAAACTGTCACACACGTAATGTTATCCCTAACTGGTGCATTTGTGCCATAGTGTTCAAGTGCTTTTTCTGTTGAGATGATCCCTGGAATCTTTAAGCCAGGGTAAGACAACAACTACTAAACTTGAATGATTCTCTCTCCCTCTCTCACACACATTTAGGAAAAAGTCCATACAGAAACTCATCTGCAGACAAAGTGGAAGAAAGTAACAAATAAGTGGATGTGGACGGGTTTCCTAGTGTCATGTGTACACTCCTACATATTTCTTACTCCCAGATTTTTGTTAATGGACTGTGGATGGGTTTCTGTACGTAAGTTTTTGTAAATGGGCACACAGCCTTAAGAAGGCAGATAGACACTTTTACTTACCTGGCATTAAATAACTGCTCTTTGAAAAACTAAAAAAATTACAACCATTATTATTTTTGAAGGTTTCGATGTTGAGTAAGGTTTCATATTCAATACGGCTGGAATTCAAATAAATTGTAAAAAAAAAATTTAATAGAAGAAAACAGACACCCAATGAGCCATGCTGCAAAATAACACTCAGATTTTATTTTTTTTATTTTTCTATATTCTTGTACTCATTAACATTTTAAAAGTTCATCCTGTGGGTCAGCAATCTCAAATCGTTCCGTCATCATTAAATTAAGTCTGTTAAAAATATGGTAGTTATACACACAGAGAGAAAGAGACTTGTCTTGAAGATTCAAATGTACACGAAGGTTGTAGACTCGACCTTCTCGCAATCCATGCAGTGTTCTATCCTCCAGCTGGTCTGGTGGTGTGTGAATCTCCGCTTGAATTGTCCCTCTGAGTGTTCAATCAGGACAGACGCTCAGCACCCGCCCACACACACACACAAAGACCTGCTAAAGTAGTTATAGGGGTGGGCGTATTCGACTACATGCACCTTTCCCAGTGTCTCTCTTCATCCTTCATGTCACCACACTGCGCAGTTAGCTCTCTCCGCCCAGTCACAGGCCACGCCTCTAAAAAGCGCTTCAACCGCTGATCTTTTCAATTTCGTCCAGGTCATCCGTGTCGAGCTTATCAATTTTGCGACCTGAAAAAAAAAGAAAAAAGAAGAAAACAATTATGATCCCTATTTACTGACTTATTTATCTTTCTTTCTTTCTTCACTTCTGCTATTTAGCACATCCATGAGAGTATGCATGTTTTGCTTTGCCTGCATGTCATGTAATATGTATAATGACAAACAAATTTCAAAAAAGAAGAAAATAAAAAATAAATGTTCAGTTCATGCTAAAAATATTCATGTACCGTATTTTTCGGATCATTAGGCGATGGTGTGTATAAGGCGAATAGGGCAAAAAATTAAAGCAAAAGACGCCCTCGTTTAAATAGAGTCAAACTTTGAAGCCTGTAAACGCTTGCTGACCGCCATTATGCTGTCATAAACGAGAGTTGGCTCCCCTTTCAAATAATCGAACTTCCATTTGTGCGACTTCCTGTTGTTGTGTTTGGACAATTCTTCGCGAAAACTTATAGAATTATGGCATTTAAGCTCTACAACGATGCTTTTTACATCCAATAAAGGGTTATGGCATCTGTTGGACGGTAGCAAAGATATTCTAAAAAGTAAAAGGGTAAGATGGACTACTTAAGAGCTCGGCGAACCGGGCTGATAGAGTTATCGTTAGTGGGGACAGTACACTATTCACAGTGCAGGCTATCCAAAAACTCAGACTGGAATTTGAACGGAGAATTCAACAGGCCTATCGACGTGTAAAATGTGTCCTGTTTAAAAGGGACATAACCAGTGTTTCTGTCCTCACTACTCATATAGGGAAAAGAGACCGGATGCTTATCTTCCCCTATACAGTCTCAGACGATAACAGGGATTTTGAAGCATTTTAACGTGAGTATTCGTCGTATCGGTGACTCGTGACCACTTTCGATGTCCGACTCACAGTAGACTACTGAACACAGCAATCGTTGCCTCTCATGATTTCGCCCTCGTTTATTAGAGAAAATATTGGATAAAAAAATATTGCCTTATGACAGTACCATATTTTTCGGATTATAAGGCGGTACTTTTTTTCCCAAGACCCCTGCGCCTTATGATATGACTACAGACAAACCCCTATTTTACGACCCTCTGTTAAGCGACCACCTCTCATTTGAGACCGGATTTGTTGGCACGGATGCATTTTACTATGTAAACGACCTCTCTTAAACGACTTCCTCTAAAACGCGACTTACGACCGTCATTTTGTTGTTTTTTACGACCGTTGTTGTCGTCTGCATAGACTTCGAAACAACCACGGTCAAGGGCCTGAAAGCGGAGTCACTTCCCTTGTTGTAGAAAAGATGGCGGAAAGCGTAGGAAAAGCACGTAAACCACTGACTTTGAAAAAGAAAACCACTGACTTTGGACGAGAGTGGAGGTGATTAATGGAAGTCGGCGAAGTGAAACTCTAATACATCGATTGCACAATCCTATGGAGTTGGAAAGACCCAAATCCAGTTTTAATATGTCATTGTATGTGTGCATGAAGAAGAGAGTATGAACTGTGCTGAACTTTTTCTTTCTACGGCTGCCAGTGAAAACCTCCGTCATACGATCCCTCCAATTTATGACCGATTTTTCCGGACATTTTGGAAGTCTTAAAATAGAGGTTTGTCTGTATGACTAATAAAAAAAGTAAGTGAATATAATAACAAAGTGAATTTTAAGTAGGATTTGGGAGGTGCACCTTATAGTCCGAAAAATAGGGTAGTCTTTCTTTTCCAAGTCAACAGAAATTTACAGAAATTCTAGAATGGATTTTAACCCTTTCACCGCCAGCCATATTTCATCCAAACATTTCCATTAAATTTACCTGGGTAGAGAACAAAATCCATCTGCAGTATTGGGGATTCTTATATGAAATATATAAACTAAGGTCTATCCTTACTTCCCAAAACTAAGACAACAGGGTCTTTGGATAATAGACCCCAATTTCATGCCTTTTAGTGACATAGGTGTTAAATCACTGTGGTGCTAAAATGCGACTTTGGCGGTGAAAGGGTTAAAGGAACAGATTGTGATCAAAGCATAACAGTATAAATAAAACTTTAGAAAAAGAAAAGATGGGAAGGTAGAGGCAAAGATATGACCTGGAAAAATGGGACGGGTGACATGAAGGCATCCCCCCGTGGGGATATCGGGGGGGTCTTTCGTACAAATAGTTCCCCCACCTTCTGGAAGTTCTAGGCTTGTAACTTCCTCTAATCCATCACTCTCTTTGACTCTGCCTTTTCCCTTGGCTTACTGTCATCTGCTACAGTGGTACCCCTCTAATAAGACGCTCGCAAATGCGACTTCTCCTCACATATGACTGATTTTGTTTTTCCCGAACACATTCCACTATATATCCTATGCCGCAAATACGACTTTTCCTCACATATGACTGATTTTGTTTTTCCCGAACACATTCCACTATATATCCTATGCCGCAAATACGACTTTTCCTGAGTTCCGACTTACGACCCGATTTCAGGGGTTGAGATGCGACCACAATCTTATCTTTTTGCAGTCAGGTTCGTGCAAATCGGTCTCTCGATGAAAAGCAGACGAACTCGTGATCGAAAGTCATGGCAACGGGTCCGATGGCAACTTCGATGGCCCATGTTGCACTCACACACAAACTACACATAACAGTACAGACCTAATCTTCGCCATAACGGACCTACTAAATACTGGATTATGCACAACGACACAACACATCACAAAACATGACAAAGTAACGCTCTGGCAGTTCATTTTTAGTCACAGAACTTTTACCGCGCATACAACTCAGCTGACAAAATGGCGCCGCATACATCGCAGATACGAAATCACGGCAAACGCTAATGCGCCAGCTGCTTTCATTTATCAGATTTTGTGAGTTGTTTGCATTCAGTGAGAGTTGTAGTGCACACACAAACGCCGATTTATCAGTCTGATAGCGGAAAGGAGCAGCTTTTCAACTTTTTTTGGTAAAGTGAAACCATTCTGATTCACTGAGTTCCAACTTATGGAGTATGACCGATCACCTAGTTTCAACTTGGAAGTTGACTTCGCATTTACGTGTGCACAGAGTTCGTAAAGATCGACACGATCGCGACTGTTTCAGTTCACACTTTGATCATAAACTGCTCAGTGATGACACATGTGCATAAAAGTGGTGAAATTTAGTGGTCAGATCGTGATATGGCTGATTAAATTCTTCAATTTCGACATGAGAACGGTTCGTTTTTACCGAGATTGACGATACATGTCTACACGCACAGGTGACGACCAGCATAAAATGGATTCGGGAAAATCCGCGTATGTGCCGCGTATGGCGACTCGGAAAAGATGCTTGGTCCTCTAATAAGACCACCCCTCAGATAAGACTTTTTTTTCACCGCACTTTCAAGGTCTTATTAGAGGGGTACCACTGTACCTTTCTGTCTTACTGGTCCATTCTCCTGCCTTTTTTCTATAAATTCTTACAAAGATTTCTTCAGCCGAAGTCGGACATGCTGGGCCTAACTATTTGTTAGTTAGGCGCATAACGGCAGCATGACGCATCTACGCTCATATGATAGGAAACTGTCTGAGCGAACGAAGAACAAGAACATGAAGGCATGGCACAGCTGTATATTTTCAAGGGTGCTCCTGGGAAATTTCAAAAATCCTGCGCAGTGCAGGGGCGGCACACACACTCATATTTACTGCTCTTTTTTCACCACTCTAGACTAGTACAAGTGCTACATTCCTTTGAATATAGCAAATGTTTATACAGGCCCTTTTTATTGTACAAGTGTGTGTGTAAGAAAAACGTTGCTTCTCAAAATTCTCATATAGGCCCTTTTTATTGTACAAGTGTGTGTGTAAGAAAAACGTTGCTTCTCAAAATTCTCATAATCCGGCGATGCCGGCTCTAGGCAATTTAAAAATCCTGCAAGAAGGAGCATCTATGTATTTTACAAATGTCGCAGTTCCATTAGTCATCAAAGAGTGCGTGGGAGTCTTATTATCAATTTACCAGACTGTATCTTAAAAAAAAGAAGAAGCGGGTGACGTACCAAAGTGTTTCTCGATGGCCCTCATGACGCTCATGTTGCGGGAGTTGTCCACCATGTTGATGGCGATGCCGTTCTTGCCGAAGCGGCCCGTCCGCCCGATGCGGTGCAGGTAGGTCTCGCAGTCCGGCTTGCCGTCCATGGTGATGGGCATGTCAAAGTTCACCACCACTGTCACCATCTCCACGTCAATGCCTGCAGCAGTCACCACAACATGATCAGTTACCAGCCAATCAGCAGCAGTGCAGTGTCACCTCCATGGTGATGGGCATGTCAAAGTTCACCACCACCGTCATCATCTCCACGTCAATGCCTGCAGCAGTCACCACAACATGATCAGCTACCAGTCAGTCAGCAGCAGTGCAGTGTCACCTCTGGCGGTTGGCTCTCGACGGCTCCCTGTAGATGGCTCCTTTCAGAGTATCATCAAAGATATTCTAAAAGGGTAAGATGGATTACTTAAAAGCTCGGCGAACCGGGCTGATAGAGTTATCGTTACTGGGGACAACATGTACACTATTCACAGTGGAGACTATCCAAAAACTCGGACTGGAACTTGAACGGAGAATTCAACTGGCCTATCGACGTGTAAAATGTGTCATGTTTCAAAGGGACATAACCAGTGTTTCTGTCCTCACTACTCATATAGGGAAAAGAGACCGGATGTTTATTTTCCCCTGTACAGTCTTTGGTATTATGACCTGATGGGCCATGGTGTGGATCTGGGTTCGTGCTTGAAACGAGCGAAGGGGGAGCAAAGCTAAAACAAAATGGGAAGAGAAGAAAGAAGAGCAGCATAAAACAGCTTTACTAATAAGTTGGACCGGTATTCCCAGGTCATAGGTTGGACTGGTATTTCCGGGTCATAGGTTGGACTGGTATTCCCAGGTCATAAGTTGGACTGGTATTCCCAGGTAATAAGTTGGACCGGTTTTCCCAGGTCATAGGTTGGACTGGTATTCCCAGGTCATAAGTTGGACTGGTATTCCCAGGTCATAAGTTGGACCGGTTTTCCCAGGTCATAGGTTGGACTGGTATTCCTGGGTCATAAGTTGGACCGGTATTCCCAGGTAATAAGTTGGACCGGTTTTCCCAGGTAATAAGTTGGACTGGTATTCCCAGGTCATAGGTTGGACTGGTATTCCCAGGTCATAGGTTGGACTGGTATTTCCGGGTCATAGGTTGGACTGGTATTCCCAGGTCATAAGTTGGACTGGTATTCCCAGGTAATAAGTTGGACCGGTTTTCCCAGGTCATAGGTTGGACTGGTATTCCCGGGTCATAAGTTGGACCGGTTCCCAGGTAATAAGTTGGACCGGTTTTCCCAGGTAATAAGTTGGACTGGTATTCCCAGGTCATAGGTTGGACTGGTATTCCCGGGTCATAGGTTGGACTGGTATTCCCGGGTCATAGGTTGGACTGGTATTCCCGGGTCATAGGTTGGACTGGTATTCCCAGGTCATAGGTTGGACTGGTATTCCCAGGTCATAAGTTGGACTGGTATTCCCAGGTCATAGGTTGGACTGGTATTCCCGGGTCATAGGTTGGACTGGTATTCCCAGGTCATAGGTTGGACTGGTATTCCCAGGTCAATGGTTGGACTGGTATTCCCAGGTCATAGGTTGACCCGAGTTCAAACCTGGGTACAGGGGATTTTCCCTCTCACTTTGCACTAGGCCTTACGGTCTAAACGTGGAGTCTTTCAGATGAGATGATAAACCGAGGTCCTGTGTGCCCATACACTTAGCATACGTTAAACCCAGTGGCAACGAAAAAGTTGTCATTTGGTCAAAATTTCCCCCCTCCCCCCTCCCTTTTCTTCCTCATCAGTCACACAAAAACCGCATGCAAAAAACAAAAACAAAAATTGGGTGACGCGCCTCTGGTTGCGACGCGCTCTCCAGGTGGGAGCAACCCAAATTTCACAGAGACGCCTCTGTGACTATAACTTACCTAATAATAATAATAACTGTCATTACATACCTCTGGCAGACACGTTGGTGGTGATGAGCACCTTCTCCTTGCCGTCGCGGAAGCGCTTGATGATGGCGGCGCGCTGCTCGATGGTCAGCTCTCCGGTCAACAGGCCCACGGCATGGTGGTCCCCGGTCATCTTCTCCGCCAGCCACCCCGCCGTGCTGCGTTTCTGTGCGTCAAGGAAGACACGGTGCATGAATGTATGCAGCGAGCTTTTAACCCTTTCATCACCAGACTGGTCTTTTTTCAGCTAAAAGTTTCTGTCAAACGTACCTGGGAATAGAAAAGATGCGTTTTGAAATATTGGGGGTTCCTTACAGCATGTATAACATTAGGCCTATCCTTAGTTCCCAAAATTAAGAACAAAAGGTCTTCGGATAACAGACCTTAATTAAATGACTTTTAGTGTCAAAAGTGGTGTCAAGTGGCTACCGTCGCACTGAAAGGGTTTTGAAGCCACAGCCGGCACATTAACGCAATGAAGCAAGCAAAAATGAAGCAATGCAAAAATGGTATCAAAATAAAAACAAATCCTTATCCATTGACTATCACAGAAAGCAAAAAAACAATCCAAAACTTTCTGTCACGGATCTTGTACCTTCAATAACATTTAAGCGCATGTGAAGTGTGCATGGTAGTGAATGGATTAATAGTGCTGACAAGACTGGCAACAATCCCTAAGTCGCCCATAGTTACTTGATACGACTCATCAGCATCAGGTGATGTATCACCGTGATTCTGTGTAGCAGTTCACTAAACACTGAGCGGAAAGAAAAAGCAGCAAAGAATCAGACAGGAATGATTGCATTAGCCCCCTGTCCATAAAACACATTCACTTCAGCAGAAACCGTGCGACTTAAGCTCTGAGGTATTTTACAGACTATAAGGCAATATATTTTTTCTAGATTGAGACCAAATAATTTCTGATCGCTTCTCGGCCTTTTGGCTGAGACAGTGAATCAGGAACATAAATTTTTGTTTATACCCTGGTTGGTTTGCTCAACCCGTCGTACATGGCGAAAGCCGATACGCGACGTTAAACTGAACTTCCATCCTTGATTGAGACCCTTTGCACCTTATAACATGTCTTATAATAAAGTAAAAAAAAAAAAAAATGTAATAAGAAAATCTAAACTTTGCGTAACATTTGAGGGGTCTGCCTTAAGGCTAAAACACAACAGTACAAACAAAAAACAAACGACCATTATTTGTGGCAAATGTTCAAATGTATTAACGATTTTTCCTCAGGCCATTATTGCTATTATTTCAAACCAGCAGTCCTGCTCACTGCGCTTCGCACGCGTGCACATATACTCTCTCTCTCACACCTACACTCTCTCTCTCCTTTGCCTCTCACCCTCTTTCACTCAAGATTTATGATGTAAGGGAAGTAACCAGTGTAAACCAGTCCAGCCAGTCATTCCCTCATTACTACCCTTTAGTTATTACTCCTACTTCTGACCGGTTTTCAGGGTCAAACTCCAAGGTCAAGGTCATTACGGTTACAAATTTTCTATGGGACCCTCCCTGCACCATCACACAAAATTTGAAGCAATTTTGTACAATGGTTCGTGAGTTACAGGGCAAACAAACAGAAGGACACACACACACACAGAGTTGTTCAAATAAGGTATGAGGTACTTTATAGTCACAAAGGCATCTCTGTGAAATTCAGGTTGCTCCCACCTAAAGAGCGCGTCGCAGCCAGAGGCACGCGACCCTCTTTTTTTAATTTGGCATGCAATTTTTTGTGTGACTGATGAGGAAGGAAAGGGGGGGGGGGGTGGGTAAATTTTGACCAAATGACAACTTGTTTGTCGCCACTGGGTTTAACGTGTGCTAAGT
>CM065698.1:20721386-20816386 GCA_017654935.2 Phymorhynchus buccinoides
AATTTCATCATTCATCTCGTGTACTCGTGTTACAAATTTGGGACTTTACTGGTGTTGCACTACCTCTGGGCATTGCCTCCAGGATCGTTCCCATCATCTTTATATCTACTAATGTCTCATATGTGTCTCTCCCCCCACCTCATCCGTTATGTTTTTTTTTATAGCATTGTGCCCGTGAATGAGAAATCTCTATCGATGATAGTGGAACCTCCCTTATAAGACCTTAAAAAATCATACAAAATGAGGTCTTGTAAGGGAGGGGTCTTATAAAGGTAATTTTAATACTTACAAAGAAGGGCAATGTTTCAGAGAAGTAGGTCTTATGTGGGAGGGAGTCTTATTATGGGAGGTCTTATAAGGGAGGTTCCACTGTATAATGCAATGTAATCGTTACAGAATCATGTACACTTTCCATCAACACAATGTCTTCGCATTGAATGATCATTCTCACTTCCATACGTTGTCGGTGTGCTTGTGTGAGCAAGATTTGCATACATAATATGAGCGTGGGTGCGTTTAAGTTGTATACCAGGTTGATCAAGTTGTTGTTGTCGTACCCTGGCTTAAAGACTCCAGGGATCATCCCAACAGCCGAAGCACTTGGAACACTTTGGTATACATGCACAGACCTGTTTACCCTTATAATGAAAAACCCGGAATTTGCCACCCAAAAAACTGGAATTTGAGAACAAAAACCGGAATTCACATGATCTGTACACGACTCGCGATAAAGCGGTTTCTTGTTCTTCTCCTTTCCGCGAACATCGGCGTCGATTTTCAATATTGTGATGATTTCTTGGCTCAATTTTGCCAGAGAAGTTTTATTAGTAAATTCAGTCACTAATTCTTAGTCAATTTTAGTATAAAACAAGCTGGAAAAAGCAAAATACCTGGAAATGTCCACGATGGGACAGAGAAAAATCACTCGGCCGCGGACCTGGCGGATGCCAAGTTGCAACTCGGCGCCATCGCGATCAATTTTGAGCCCTAAGTACAATCTCTACCATTACAAAACTGCCTGGAAAGCTCTTCGAATCGACAGTAAAAGTCTGGCCGCCATTTGCTCAGTCCCGAAATAGATCGACCAAAATAAAAACATTATTTCACCCCTTTAACCAATGAAAATGCAGCATTTAATGCATGTGACGTCAATCACAACCCCTTTTCTGATGACGTAGCGTGTTAGGTACACGTTTCGGTCAACCCTTGCGTCTTTTCCTACGAACGGAAACAAATAATAGACGGTTTTTCGAAATCCGGAATTTTCAGCGTTCATCCGGAATTTACTATTTTACCCGGAATTTTAGCAAATTTCCGGAATAATTCCGGCTAAACCGGAATGGTAAACAGGTCTGCATGCACCAGCTAGGGATGAGAACATTACGTGTGCAACCGTTTTTGATTACCCCGCCACATGGGCAGCCACACTCCGACTTCGGAGGATGTTGATGAAGTTATCATTATCGTTGAACAAGGAATGACTGATCAAGTTATTATTACATGTATTATTGATTAGGGAATGGAGATTTTTTGGCAACTTCCTAAATTGAGAAAATTAGGTGTTGAGCTCACAATCAGTTTCATACTTCTTACAACTTTGGGTTTTGTTTGTAACCACACTTGTTAAATTCAGAGTTAGGTCACGAATAGTAATGACGTGTACGGGATATCCATTTCAGTTTCTGGTGTATTTGAGGGGGAGAGAGAGAGAGAGAGAGTGTGTGTGACTGAATATAATTCTGCTCCCATTCCTGAAAAGGGTGAGAATACAGATGTTATCCATTTGAGAATAGAACAGAATAGAGGAAAGAACAGCTTTGCAAGAGAATATTGATCCAATTCATTGACCCTTTAAATTAATATACCTGTAACATTTGTTTAACAAGTTTCACCAAGACATGTTTTTATAGAGAAAGTTGATTATTTAAAGCCATTTCTTGTGAAAACATGGTTTGTTGAACATTTACACACAAAAAATGGTGGGTGAATTGGAAAGGGGATTATGACGATTTGTATCATAAGGAAATGTGAAGGGGACAACACATTTTCTCATCTCATTATTTTAAATTTATTTATTCATATTTATGATATAAAATGTCACCATCTTTTTTGCCCATTTTGTTTTCTGTATTTGTGTCATTGAAGAACTGCGGTGCCTAGCATTGTAAAATTATGCCAACATTTACCCATCAGTTTTTTCCTTTTGGTTAGACTTTCTTTTCACAAGCGTTCTTGATCTTATGAATTTTTCATGTTTCTAGATTGATAATGTGCTTTTATTTTATTTTATATAAACTAAAATAAATTTGAAATGTAGAATAATTGCCCATGTGTGTTTGCATTGCTTTGTGTGTGTGCGTGCGTGCTGTGTGTGTGTGTGTGTGTGTGTGTGTGTGTGTGTGAGATCACATATCCGACTTTTATCTTTTTTCTTAGTTTTATGATTGGTTGAAGATCTTTCTTTGTTGAGCCACATTACAAACCTTGATCATTTTCATCATGAAACCTCGTGGTAACACTAACAGTGCTGTGGTGACACTGGAAGAACCATGCGATGTTTGTTCATTTTAATGACAGGTAAATAACATTCAACGTTAAAAAAAAAAACTGAGGCAAAAGATTTCAGAGAAAGAGCTTGTAGAGGGTGACAAGCGAAGGAGGGAGACAGCGAATCAAATATAGAACAAGCAGGAATGCAAACACAGTGAGTTTTGTTAATGCTATTTACTGAGAGAGAGAGAACAAGCAAATGTGAGGTTGTGTGCATGCGTGTGTGTGTGTGTGTGTATAGTTAATCCAGAGATACAGATTTCACTTGTATTCCAGAATTACTCTCAACTTATTTGAACGTCATGAATAAACACCCCTACCCTCTACCCAAAAGCAAACAAGCACAGTTTTTTCATGTACTCATGCATGCATATACATGCAAGCGCAACAATGCAAAAATGACATTCTATGTTCCAACAACACAACATATATTTCGAACTAATTTCCCCCCTAATTTTAGACAAAATCCAGATTTTGTTACATTTTCTTACTATATTACCAGCCATATTATAAGGCGCAGGGGTCTCAGTCTGGGGGGAAATTATCGCCTTATAGTCCGAAAAATATGGTAACCAAATAAATGTACAAGAACAGACAACCCTTTTACGAAATGAACGATCATTACAATGTATTGCAATGTTATGCTCATGACTAATAATGACTATGTAGCTGTGCCAATATTAAAAAAAAGATGTCAAGCATTGCGACTAATAATGACTAGTTGTGCCAACAACAAAAAAAGAAGTCATAATGTCAACCATTTCGAATGACAAACCTTGGCATTAGCACAATGACATGACACGTACTGCGAACAGCACTACCACATTCACATCAACCAAAAACGTTTAATTAAACTTCAATCTTTCATCCACAGACAAGTTCACAAAGGTAACATTCCCCCCAAAAGACAGATCAAAGAGAAAACAGAGTGACCTCCAAAAACGGAGGTCAAACATAAGTATGCTGAACATTTTAAAACTTCTTAACAAAACAACAGAATAAACTACAAAATAAACAGCAATGTCAGAGCCCTCAATCTCCCCCAAACACCTTTCGAACGATGAGATGTTACTTTATTTTCCTGAAATTTTGACTCCCTGTTGCTTCCATAATAAGGCTCCTGCAGTTGTGGATAAGAACAGTTCAGAGAAATAGTTTAGCATGGGTGCAAATTTTCCTGGTATACAAGGATTTCCTGTTTTTGAATTTTACCAGAAAAGGAAGTTCCTTTTTTTTTTAATTTGTCAAACAAGATCTTTGTGCGTCTACTGTATTTTTCGGTAAAGGTAAATATGTGCCCCCCCCCCCCCCCCCCCCCCCCCGCATTTCTCAGTTAATTGCAATTTTCTTTTTTTGCCTTTCTTACCATACATAAAGCTGTATTTTAGGAACCTTTTCAGCTAATAACCTTTTTGGAATACTAACCCTAGCCCTAACCCTACCCTATAAGACGGAAAAACGCAACGAACCACAACTGTGACAAATCGCGGTGTACTGCAGTACATAGTGAGGGGTGGGGTTAGGGTTAGTATTCCAAAAAGGTTATTAGCTAAAAAAAAGGTTCCTAAAATACAGCTTTATGTATGGTAAGAAATGCAAAAACGGAAAAATACAATTAACCGAGAAATGTAGGGGGGGGGGGGGGGGGGGGGGGGGGCACATCTTGACTTGGAAAAAGCAAACTAAAATACCTTCATAAATCATTTTTTTCTTCAGCTGCAGGGGGACATTACCTCTTTTCATTTTGTGTAGTTGCACCCATGGTTTAGTGAACTGCTCTGACAAAAGGAAATTTCCAATCCGTAATTGAGACACAAACTGAAAGAAACGATTATGCAGATTCAGATTCAAAACTCTGTTTGAAATGACTACCGTATTTTTCGGACTATAAGGCGCACCCCCCACATTTGACACAACATTCAGGTTCTGTTATTATATTTCCTTACTATCTTAGTAGTCATATTATAAGGCGCAGGGGTCTCAGTCTGGGGAAAAAGTATCGCCTTATAGTCCGAAAAATACGGTAATTTTTTTAACCTTGATTTCATGTGTTTGAATTCCGCGTCACAAGTACAATTATCTCACTAAAACTGAGTTTTTGCAATCAGTTTCAAATTTAACTTTCATTTATTCTAAATCGGCTTTAATACTTGAAAATCTGAGATCATCGACAAGAATCACCTTCAAACTGCGTAAAAATCAATCGAGGCTCTTCTACTAAAATTATAATCTTTGTCTTGCTCCTGCTAGACATTTACATTTTATGTTTTGATTGTTTGAAAGTCACTCAAATTTGTGTGCACCTTGTATGCCGGTTTCCCTTACATATGGCTTTTGTTTATTTTCATCCTTTTGGTTTTTTATCATTTTTTATTACAGTCGACACCCTTCACACCCCCTCCCACTCCCCCCCCCCCCCCCCCATCCCCCTGATGGGCACTACGGTATCGTGGACACCCCGGTAACTAGGACAGTTTTATCCAGTCTCTTCTCACCTTAAAAAAAAGTCTCGTATAAGACCACTTTGCTATAATGGAGTTTTCGCCAGTCAGTCGGAACACTGAGGTTCCACTGTCTTTGTATTCATCTATTTACTCTTTCTTTTGTTGTTGCAAGTGCAGGAGCACCAAACAAGACCAAAAAACAACATTTTGCAATCCCCCAAATACGGGTTTTCACACCAGAACCAATGTCAACAATCAACTAAATAAAATTCAGGGCACCAAGCGGGCAGACTTTTTTTCCTGTACCCTCCTCCTCCCTACCTCCGCTCTGTATTGACTGGTAGAAGAAGTAGGCTTTCCCCCCAACCCACCCACCCTACCCCACTCCTCTATACCCTCTGGTAGAGGTAGAGGTAGGCCAGGTCGCGGGGCGGGTGCTCGGACAGCGCCACCTTGTCGTCGTTGAAGATGACCCAGCGGTCGTCCTTGAGGATGTGGCACACGTAGTGACCCACCGCTGTCGACGTGCCCATGTGGGAGATGAACCCCACCAGCTTGTACTCTGCACACACACACACACATGGGGACATTTACATGGGTGCTCCTGGGAAATTAAAAAAATCCTGCAACCAGCCTCCGTGGCGTAGTGGTTAGAGTCGCAGACTACTGGCTGGGAGGTCCTGGGTTCGAAACCCATCAGAGGCGAGGGTTTTTTCGGTCCTGGACCGACTCCTACCCAGAGTGAGTGGCTGTGGACTCAATGGGAAGATTGAAACCACACAGTCGAGCTTCATCCGCTTAACGGATGCGATTCTGAGAGTGTTGATCTAATTTCAAGACCAACACTGCAGGTGTCTGTAGTTCTCGGGCCTGGTTAACGCCGGGATATCGTTATGAAAGGAAGCGTAGAATACAGCCCTGTCATGCAGTCTCAGACCGATACAGAACTTCATAGCATCATCTTCATCATCATAGTCATCCGCCTCATTTCCATCAATCATTAAAAAAAAAAAAAAATGTCTCAAATTCTGTGGCTTTGCAAGACCTGCTCTCATGGTGACCTCAGTTTCGGTTTCCGATCCAGTCTATGCCTTGGTGCGTTCGGGTCAAAGTCATGGGGAGCAGTGTGTTCTGGGGAGCTGTCGGTGGACGGTCGTGGTGGCGCCCTCGGAGGAGGACCTCGCTCACACTGGCTCCGTGACTAAGAGAATAGTGTCGTCAGTAGGGGGCTTAGTAGGTGGTGTCCTGAACAGGCTCTACTGAACTCCACTGAAGCGACTCAGCAGCAGTGCAGTGTCTCCTTGGTTGGTTGCCTCCTGATGGCCTAACATAGATTTGCTCCCCTTGGACTGCAGGTCTCGGATTCTGCGACCTGAACGTGCGGAGGTGTGGCTGCGAATTGGGACTCAGAATGAGCGGCGTGGGAGCACCACCACTGTATGGTTCAGAAGATGGGACAGCAAAAAAACTAAAACAAAAATCCTGCAAGGCAGGGGTCCAGGGGCCGCCCAGTTAACAACTTGACTTAAACAATCCTAAAAATATAAAGTTCCTGGTAAAGGCATGTAAACATTTATCTGTACAGTCGACCCCCTCTTTTAAGACTTTCAAAAAATCGCGAAAAATCGGTCGTAAAAGAGGGGGGTCTTAAATCAGGGGTGACCAAAACAATGCACTCAGTGACTCACTACACCGTATATGACGCACAGCACATGCATACACTAGAACTAAAACATGCTTTCTCCGTCATTCTTGAATGAAACATCCGCGGTCTAGCTAATATACGAAAACGAGCGAAAACAGAAAGTGTGCTCGACGGCCCGTGTTGCACTCACACACAAACTACACATAACAGCAGTGCAGACCTAATTTTCGCCATTTTACGCTCTGGCAGTTCATTTTCAGTCACAGTTCGCACACACGGAACTTTTACCGCGCATACAACTCGGCTGACAAAATGGCGCCGCACACACCGCAAATACGAAATCACGGCAAACGCTAATGCGCTAGCTGCTTTCAATTATTGGATTTTGTGAGTTGTTTGCATTCAGTGAGTGTTTCAGTGCACGCACTAATGCCGATTTATCAGTTTGATAACGGAAAGGAGCTGCTTTTCAACTTATTTTTTACAAAGTGAGACCATTCACTGAGTTCCAACTTATGGAGTGTGACCGATTACCTAGTTTCAACTTGGGAGTTGACTTCGCATTTAGGCCTACGTGTGCACAGAGTTCGTAAAGATCGACACGATCGCGACTGTTTCAGTTCAAACTTTGATCATAAACTGCTGTGATGACACATGTGCATAAAAGTGGTGACATTTAGTGGTCAGATCATGATATCGCTGATTAAATTCTTCAATTTCGGCATGAGAACGGTTCATTTTTACTGAGATTGACCTAACCACAGTGGTATCCCAGCTGTGCGTCGGCTCGAACTGAGGCCGAGAAGGTCAGAATGTGTTGCATCGGTCGTAAAATCAACAAGATTTACGGTCGTAAAAAACGCGTTAGAGGGGGAGTCGTAAATGAGGAGGCAAGTTTAGAAGAAAAACGATCCATCATTCATATTTCAGTCGTAAAAGAGGGGAGGTCGCAAATCAGAGGGCCGTTCGTGAGGGGGGCGACTGTATTCATTTCTTTTATATGCTACACATGCAAGAAACCGACAAAACGTTTATAAATAGGAAATTCGTTGCTTCTCAAATTCTCATAATCTGGTGACGCCGACTCCAGGCAATCAACAAATCCTGCATTTGAGGACATCCTGAAAGCAGGATCATCCATGCATTTATGTTGCGCTTAGATCCTTTAAGGGCCTGCTGCACTACATACGATTCGCTGTGAATGCGATGCGATTGTGACGATGTGAGTCATGATTCACGTGAAATTCATGCATTGGGTCTACTGGAGTGTATAGAGTGAACGAAGTAGAATTCTTTTCAGACAGAAGTATTTCACGTGAACCATGACTCGCATCGTCACAATCGCATCGCATTGACAGCGAACCGTATGTAGTGTAGCAGGCCCTTCACTCAAGCACCAGCCTGTGCTCTGCACAGGTCCCTGTGGGCTTCGGACACTGAACATTTGAATAGCGAAAAAGTACAACCTTTTCAAGCATTGAGCAAGAAATAATCATGCTGCACCGTGTTTTCGCTGCGGTACCGACTACGTCTTCCAGGGTTCGTACAGATCTGTGTCCAAAAAATTCCAGGACTTTTCCAGGACCAGTTTACTAAATTTCAAGGACTCAATCTGGCATACAGGTCAATGTCGGTTTCGTTCCCGCCTGAGTTGCTTGTGCTTCTGGCCTTTTTACAGCACTCTCATCCATGCTGGTAATGTCAAAGTTCTGTTTGCACACTGTGCAGCTAGCTTTGAAATTTGAACTATCTGTTGACAGAGGTAACCAGCTCTGATATTCTTTTTTTTTTTGCAGCCAAACATCGTTGAAAATGCAGTCTCCATTTTGTTGGAAAACGGAAGTACGGTAAAGGGAAGTCACTTCAGCGGCAGACAACTCACGCAAATGTCGTCTGCTATGATCGCAATATCGGTATGACCTTAATTTAAAAAAAAAATTTCGGGGAATTTAGTTTTAACCTTCAATTCTTTTTTGGTGGAGGAGGGATTTTGACTTTGATGGATTGAGATTAAGGACGTGGTCAGACGATTTTGAACATTCCAGGAGTTTTCCAGGAGTCCTGGGGCCTTTGCTGTTTTTCAAGCACTTTTCAAGCCCTGATAAAGGCCATGTCAATTTTCCAGTACTTTTCAAGGTTTCAAGGACCCTGTACGAACCCTGGTCTTGTGTACTCACTCTCTGATCCGTCGCGGAACTTGGTTTCTGCTGCGGGCTGACCTTGCTGCGTCTCCATGGGCACCTCGTCCGGCTGGTCCAGCTCATCGGCGTGGCTGAAGATCCAGTCGGCCGCCCGCTCCACGTTGTTGCTCTGCGCACACAGCAAGGCACGGTCAGTCCACACAAAAAAAAGCAGGGGTGCAGGGGCTGCCTAGTCCCCCTAGCAGACCTGTTTACCCTCCCGGTTTTGCCGGAATTTGCAAAAATTCTGGGTAAAATAATAAATTCCGGGTGAACGCTGAAAATCCCGGGATTTCGAAAAAACGTCTATTATTTGTTTCCGTTTGTATGAAAAGACGCAAGGGTTGACCGAAACCTTGGAGTTCTGAGACGCGATTTTTCATTGGTCCGTGGACCCCCCTCAACCAATGATAGTATTTCTTGTTGGCAGAGATTGTAGTTTTGCGCCAAACATGTCGTCAGGCAAGTCAACCGCAGGCGGCAAGCGCCAGAAATCTTCGACAAACGACAGCAGTGATAGGGTGAAACGGCCAAAAGTGAAGCAGAAGTTTTCTCATAAGTATTTGAAAGTGCCAGGAAAAACAAGTTCGCGTTTGGGAGACGAGCATGCACACTGCAAGTACTGCAACGTGGACTTCAAAATTATCGCGAGTCGTGTACCAAAAAGGCTAACCAAAAAGGAACAAACCCACCAGAAAAACGTTGAAAAAGAAGAAAAACATTGGCAGCATGTGGACTTCCATGTATCAAAGATGGTGGAAATTGAAAAAGTGAAGAGTTATCTGGGGGGGGGAGGGGGGGGGGGGGGGGAGGGGGGGAGGGGGGGGGGGGGGTGTGATCACATGGTTGTTGGCAGGGGAAGGTAACCCGGGTTAGACCGAAGGGGTTACTCCCCTTGGGGGTGATTTGTTTTTTGGTTGCTATGGCATGTGTGATTTCCAGATTGATTGGTGTTTATGCTATTGTTTTGAGAGTTGGTAATGTATGGTTAGTATAGATTTCTGTTTTTTCCCCAGCAGGCAAATTCCGGGCAGAGGCCACTGTGTCAAATTCCAGGTTGTTCATTATAAGGGTAAACAGGTCTGCCCTAGTCCCTGACCCAAGTGCATGGGCAGTATCTCTGTTGGGCGGGATGAAGGGGGCTGACGGGTTCTACTTGAAGCAAAGTACAAAGCTTAAGGCACGTGACATGGGTGGAGGTATCACGTATCACAAGGTTACAGGTAAGAAGAAAGTATGGGTAGGTGAGAAATGGAGGGTGTTTCTTGATTATTTAACCTCAACTGCAGGCAGAGGCCACTGTAAAAACCCACAGCAGGCCGTGTACACACATAAGCGGATATTCCATGCAGAAACCCGTGCGCAATCCATAAATAAGTGAAACAAAGAAGGGAAAAGATTTGCGCACGTGTCCGAATTTCCCCTATATGCATACACTTTTATCCTTCTTTCTTCCACTTATTTAGGGTTTTCTGTACGGAACTTACGTGTCTAATGTGAACCCGGCCTTATGGTACATAGCCTGAAGAGAAGCAGCCATGCACACTGGGGTACAAGAACGAGCGCTTATGTGCATACACCCACAGATGGCTACACATATACAACCAGACATCACTATTCAAAGACACACAGTCACAAACACAGACACACATGCACATGGGTGCAACTCCCCCAAATAAAAAAAACCCCTGAAAGGCAGGGACTCAGGGACTCATGGCCCCGGCAGGGTCACAGGGGCAGAGCCCTGTTGGACGATTCAGGGAGGCAAGTTGAGAAAGAAAACTTGAAAACTTAAACTTTATTTTCCAAGGATATAGATTTTAGGCAACGCCTATTCTTCCAATCTGTCTGAAAGAGAGATAATGAGATAGACAGACAGTTAAAATGATAAGCCTTGTAAAATTATTACATTGCCTTTGTAAACTTCCGAGATAGAACCACCAAGTTCAAAACTCCCCAAATCGCTTGTGGTCAATTTTTGTTGCTGCTGGATGAGTTAAAAAAACCTGAAGTTCAGTTTCTGGCAAAATAAAAAATACTGAAATCAGTGTAAAAATGAAAGAGTAGCACCCATGCGTACACACAGTTGACACACAAGTATCTGAAAAAACGTTTATTGGGAAGATGTAGCAACAAAGGAACGCAAGTACAGGCGCTCTCTTTGTCGCTCCCTTCCCCTCCCTCTCTCTCTCCCCCCCCCCCCTCCTTCTCCCCCGGGAAGCACTGACCGTGGCCTTGAGGGCCTTGATGGCCTGGGGCCTGGTGAAGCCCATGCAGGAGATCATGGCCACGGCATCCTCATTGGGCACAAAGTCTGCCGCCGACTTGTCGCTCCCAGGCAACTGCAGGGGCTCCGCAAAGTCTGCATGTATCAAACATTGCAATAGTCAGCCAACCCTTTATTCTTGGCTTTCAATCTCAATTTTTTGTTTTTGTTTCATGAAACAAAGGAAAGGAAACATAACAAAGATGGAGGAATTCAAAGCCCGGATCTAACCCCTCTGTTATGCTGAAGATCCTCTAATCTGCCACTCTCTTTGACTCTGCCTTTTCCCTTTGCTTTCTATCATCTACTATATTTCTGACTTGTTGGCACATTCTCCTGCCTATAACAAAAAATAAATCTTCCAAATAATGTTCTCCTTTGAGCTCCTCCGAAATCGGAATGTGTCGGCTGTACGCAGCGGGGAGACAAGTGAAAACTGTAAACCGGACACATAGTACCTTACCCATTATGGCCATATGGCCTGGGAACGCAGAAGAAGAAGAAGAAGAATGCTGAAGAACAGACAGTGTGGCCTATCCTTCCTTACCAGCGTCCTGCGAGTGCTCGAAGACCCAGTTCATGGCGGGCTCGATGCCCTGGCTCTGGGTGTGGTACACGGCCTTGCGACAGCCCTCCACGGGGAAACCCATCTCCACCAGCTGCGTCACCAGGGCCTGGTCGATGTTCACCGCTGCAACAGCCCCCAAAACGCCTTGCTCAGTGTGGGTACTGATTGTAGAGACACACAAGCACATGAACGCGTACATAATACTTAACAGCATCCACACACAGGGTTTATGATTTTTTCCTACTTATTTGGCACAGTGTAACCTCCCTTATTAAGTTATAAGACCGCCAAAAATCATCCAAAATGAGGTCTTATAAGGGAGGGGTCTTAACCCTTTCACCACCAGCCATATTTCAGCCTAACATTTCCATCAAATTTACCTGGGTAGAGAACAAAATCCATCTGCAGTATTGGGGATGCTTCTGTGACAGATATAAAATAAGGTCTATCCTTACTTCCCCAAACTAAGACAATAGGGTCTTTGGATAATAGACCCCAATTTGATGCCTTTTAGTGACATAGGTGTTAAAATCACTGTGGTGCTAAAATGCGACTTTGGCGGTGAAAGGGTTTATAAGGGAGGTAAATATACTACTTACAAAGAAGGGCAATGTCTCAGAGAAGTAGGTCTTATGTGGGAGGGAGTCTTATATTGGGAGGTCTTATAAGGGAGGTTCCACTGTACTGGTATTTCGCCGTCCGCATGCAAAAGAGACACAACTCAAACTTAGTCAACTTCGATGTGTTGGACTAGACAAGCTGCATCATCAAACAAAGCTGTAAAACAACAATTTGCAGAAATAAAACACCGATGGTGACGCTAAATGAAAAACAAAAGACGTAATTTGACCTGAAATGACCAAAGTGCTTGAGTTTTCCATTCCTCATGTGAAGTGACGTCTTTCGATTTACATTTCTTGCATGCGGCTGATGATTTGATCTTCTACAAAATTTAATGAGGGTCCAAGGTACAGGGGCAGCATCCCTGTTGGGGGGTGAGGGGGTCAATCCTTCCCCTGAAGCTGAAGGGAAAACGCTATTTCAAAGGGATGTGATAGACTCTCCAGGAAGCAAAGAGCAAAGCTAAGGCATGACGTGGGCAAGAGGTGGTAGGTAGGGACATATAGAAGTAGGTCAGAACTCAATAGGAATTGTTCGGACATAATTAAGGGTGAGTAATTTAAAGGTGAGTGGGAGTGATCTTGCCTAATTCAACTGGTCAAACAGGGGAAGCTACTCTACCATCAGGTAGATCCCCAGCTCTTGCCTCGTGTGCTTGAGTAGACTTACATCACTTAGACCACTGTGCGTCATTCTAAATTTGATGTAATTTATATTTTAAGTCACATTTTGCAAGTTCTATCGGTTTGTGGATACTGGCCGACCCTCATTTTTCTAAAAAAAAATATTTGCAAGTCGCTGACTCGCATCCTGCGGTTTCAAGCTTCGCCGCCATTGTTGCTATGGTTGTGACCAAGTAAGTCGAGGTAATTAACACTAATGTTCACGAAGTGCTCTCCCCTATTTTTTTCCGAAAATCGTCTATTACTCCTAAATTAACCCCTTCAACACCAGCCATTTTTAGCTTACATTTTGCATCAAACATACCTGGGAATAGAACAGTTTTGTTTGCAATGCTGGGGATTCCTTTTTGGCATGTGTAACATTAGGCCTATCCTTATTTCCTAACATTAAGAATACGAAGCCGTGGTAAAACAGACCCTGATTAAACGCCTTTTAGAGACATGGGACGGTATTCATGTCGAGATAGCATGAGACTTAGCATGATGCTAACTTAGAAGCTCTTCCAAAAGTCCTATTAAATCCTATAGGACATTGGAAGAGCTTCTAAGTTAGCATCATGCTAAGTCTCATGCTATCTCGACATGAATACCGTCCATGGGTGTTAAATCGCTGCACTGTGCCGAGCGGCTACACTGGCGATGAAAGGGTTAAAAAGAAAAAGCCTATCTGTAGGTAGAGGCCACTAAACAAAAGAAAAGAAGAAGATAGGCACATAAGCAGCAGAGAAGCACCTATGCATATGAATGTGTTCACACACACAAGTGCATGCACACACAGGGTTCTGAGCTTTGTCACTTAACAAAAGATACGCTCACCCTTTGAGTTTGGAGTTTTACTACATGGGCGCACCAGTGCTTAATTTAATGAAGTTCTACTAAAGCTTAAGTGGGAAACTAAACGTTGTTACCGTATTTTTCGGACAATAAGGCGCACCTGATTATAAGGAGCACCCCCCAAATTTGACTCACAATTCAGATTTTGTTACTCTATTTCCTTACTATATTATCAGTCACATTATAAGGCGCAGGGGTCTCAGTCTGGGAAAAAAGTATCGCCTTATAGTCCGTAAAATACGGTGATAAAAGATACGCTCACCCTTTGAGTTTGGAGCTTAAACTACACGGGCACACCTGATGAGTAATCATCTCACTCGCTCACCTGGCTGGGCTGGCGTGTCGGCAGGCAGCTCCTCCTTTGAGTTTGGAGCTTAAACTACACGGGCACACCTGATGAGTAATCATCTCACTCGCTCACCTGGCTGGGCTGGCGTGTCGGCAGGCAGCTCCTCCTTTGAGTTTGGAGCTTAAACTACACGGGCACACCTGATGAGTAATCATCTCACTCGCTCACCTGGCTGGGCTGGCGTGTCGGCAGGCAGCTCCTCCTTTGAGTTTGGAGCTTAAACTACATGGGCACACCTGATGAGTAATCATCTCACTCACTCACCTGGCTGGGCGGGCGTGTCGGCAGGCAGCTCCTCTTCGTCAGGCTGCTGGCCTTTCCCTCGCAGCGCCGACAGGTCCAAGATGTCAGGCACATCCATCGACACGTCTGCCACACAGAGAGAGACACAACCTAGCCACTGCATCCTGTGCTTTTGTTTGTTAAAGGTTACAAAGACAACGACAGTGCAGCAAACTACTGCGAAGAAAGCAGCTTTTTTAATTTATTTTTTTATCCTACCAGCCTTGATTTGTTTTATCGCTGCAAAAATAATGTCCTGTTAAACGGACAAGGTTATTTATTGATTGATTGACTGTCTTATTGTAAGTAACTATCAAGTTACTAAATCATTCAAAGAGTTGGGTTTTGTTGGTGATGTTTTTTAAGGCACTTTCAAAAAACAAAAGAAGTACAAAGCATATAATTTTTAAAAACCAAAAAGGGTTTGAAAAATGGTGTGAGCAATGGCTCTGATCGACTTTAAACTTTAGGGGTTATTCCTTGAGTACACTTTTCATACAATTTCATCAAATCCTGTTGAAATCAATATTATGCAATCCTGAAAACTCACAAATAAGCGATAAATAATAATTTTTTTTAAATGTTTCCGAGCGATACACCAGATTAAACTAAAGATTTCATATCTTCTCAAGGCAATACTTTAACCCTCCATAAACTCTCATTAAAAATCAGTCCAAAGCTTCTTATTAATTAAGGTGATTCTTTTCTCTTTCTAATAGACACTTAACCCAACAAAAGAACAGCAGAACCTTCTTGAAGGAAAAAAACAAACAAACAAACAACCAACAAACAAACCCCAAAGACATCTTGGTAGCAATATTCTTTGTGGATTAAGCACACCAAACAACGACAATGCCACACACACGTGAACAATAACCCAATCGCAACATAATAAATCACATTTGACCCAACAATGACCACTGTAGGTTAACCCCTTGACTGCCAGAGAAAATCAAATAAAAAATCATTGGGCAAATCATGCCATGATAAAGACAACTGATAGAGACAATCTGGAAAAATGGTCTGGGGATATGGACCTCTTGACTGCAAGAGCAAAAGCCAGCATATCAGTATTCCTCTTCATCTGATGACATCATCAGTGAAGTCATCAGGTCAGTACGTAATACGTTGGTGGCAGTCAAGGGGCTAAAGGCACAGCCAGGGTATATTATTATTCAAGAGCGACTCGAGCCGCGTGGCTTCATTTCACCTTCCTGCTCTGTATTCTCTATTCTTTATCCCTGCCATTTTCCCTGTAACCCGAGGCGGCAAGTGTCGGACTAGCGAGATCCGATTCTTTGGATCGGCTGCTAAGGCTACACAAAGCCCCAGTAACGACCCAATCATGGTAAAAAAAGCTGATAATACTGACCCAGTTTCCTGGGCACCCAGTCGTCGCCTATGGTGAACTTTTTCAGCTGCACAAACAGGAAGTCCGGGAAGGTCTTCAGACGCGTGGTCCTGCACGGGGAGAAGAACAGAGCAACTCAAGTTTGGGCATCGGTATAACCTCCTCGTGTCAAAACAGAAACAGCGCCCTGCTTCCGCGAAAAGAAAGGAAGCGGGGGCAAGACTCTGGATGAAAGTCTAAGGAAAGTTGAGCCTGGGGGAGGGGTGGGGATGAACAACGGACAGAGAGTGTAGAAATGGGTGAGGTATGAAACAACGAGATGACGAATGAATGAATGAAAAATGGTGTTTTATGTCCTCTCGGTCTGGAACAGACACATATGGGACATTTGTAGATATAAAGATGGTGGGAACAATACTGGAGGCAATACCCGGAGGCAGTGCAACTCCAGTAAAGTCCCGATTTTTTTAACAATACAGATAGGTGTAGCGGTAACCACGCCTCGGCTAAACCTCATCGGCTATGGTACCGCCACAAGCATAATATGTATGAAAGGTAATGTTATGCGACAATGAGATGACTTTTTATCCAACGGCTTTTATCCTTGTTTGACAGTCATTGGCCCCAAGTTTAGGCCAACAGACAAAGTGAGAGCGAGGGCTGTATAATTACCCGGACACACTCACAGAATCTGTGATGGGTATCGTTTTCGGGTCTATGTGTATGTCTGTCTGCCTGTGAGTGTGTGTGTGGTGCGTCTTCCAATTCTCTCAAAAACTACTGGACATTATATTGATTATATTGACTTTTAACTGCCATGGGATTTTTACGTGCGTAAAGCGCACGGGTCGGACTAGCTCTAAGTCCCCATCCTAAGGACTGGATGTTCAGTTCGACTTTCCTGTCAAACTAGAAAGAAAGGACGAGGAGGCCGGGATTCGAACACGGGTCACTCACGCTGCAGTCACAGCATTACATTTGGCAGGTGAACGTCTTAACCACTCTGCCACCTTTCTCCCTTTATGACCTATGACCCAAGCCTCGGGACATCGCCGAAATACAGCACACAAACAAGTACACAGAATGCACTGACTTGGTGGCTTGAGTCTTGGCCTGCACCGCACTGCTGTAGAAGTCGTCCACCGTCTCTGCCTCCGAGAAATGCTGCAGGCAGTCCAACAGACGGATCCTCAGCCGCACCAGCTCTTTGGGATCACTAATAAAAAAGAGAGAAAAAAAGAATCAAGAAAAACCCCTGTGGGGATACCGAGGGGGGTCTTTTGCATAAATAGTTCCCCCACCTTCTGGAAGTTCTGTGCTTGTAACTTCCTCTAATCTGTCACTCTCTTTGACTCTGCCTTTTCCTTTTTGCTTACTGTCATCTACTATCTTTCCGCCTTACCGGTCCATTCTCCTGCCTTTTTTCACGAAACACTTTCAAAAACATTTCCTCCAGCCGAAGTTGGACTTGCTGGGCCTAACTATTTCTTAGTTAGGCGCATAACGGCAGCATGATGCATCTGCGCTCATAATTGACAGAGGGATCGAAGAAGAAGAAGAATCAAGAAAAAATAAATTTAAAAAATACTGCAATAAACTATGCAAGAAAATGGTCAAGCGTACACACACACACAATAAAAACGAAACAAACCGATTTTTGGCATCAATGTTAACTCCCATTTTCTTAACACCAATACATTTTTATTTGATCTTTTCAAGGCCTTTACTCGGCTTTAGTCCCATAGGGACACAAGAAGACTTACTGAAACAAACCCCAAAACATTACACAAAGATGAAGGTGTCAGGCGCCGCGCCGCTTCAGAACCGTACACATTATTAAATAACTCGTTTGTAGTAGTGGAGATACCGGGGGGGGGCTTTCATACAAATAGTTCCCCCACCTTCTGGAAGTTCTGTGCTTGTAACTTCCTCTAATCCATCACTCTTTGACTCTGCCTTTTCCCTTTGCTTACTGTCATCTACTATCTTACTGGTCCATTCTCCTGCCTTTTTTTTAATAAATACTTACAAAGATTTCTTCAGCCGAAGTCGGGCACGCTGGGCCTAACTATTTCTTAGTTAGGCGCATAACGGCAGCATGATGCATCTACGCTCATATGACAGGAAACTGTCTGAGCGAACAAAGAAGAAGAAGTAGTGTCCCTCAGGTTTCTCTGCAATGTTCTACCTGTCAGCTGAGCAACATAGTCTTCTATAATTTCCATGCCTAAACCAGCATCACAACGCTTTTCCAGAGAATCGTCACACCTATTTTCTGCAGCAGGCTCAACTATATCACCGTTATTATCAGGCCGATTAAACCTTTCACCGCCAATGTCGCATTTTTGCACCACAAAGGTTTAACACCCATGTCACTAAAAGGCATCAAATCAGGGTCTGTTATCCAAAGACCCTTTTCTTTTAATTTTGGGAGGTAAGGATAAGCCTTACTTTAAATATATCACAGAGGAATACCCAATACAGTGGAACCTCCCTTAAAAGACCTTCAAAAATCATCCAAAATGAGGTCTTTAAGGGAGGGGTCTTATAAGGGAGGTAATTTGAATACTTACAAAGAAGGGCAATGTCTCGGATAAGTAGGTCTTATGTGGGAGTGAGTCTTATAATGGGAGGTCTTATAAGGGAAGTTCCACTGTATTACAGACAGATTTTGCTCTCTACCCAGGTAAAATTAATGGAAAGTTTTCGCTGAAAAATGGCTGGCGGTGAAAGGGTTAAAATGCTCAAGGCATGTGCCTGTTTCTGTTAAATCAGCTGACAGACGAGGAGGTTCACGTGCAGTCCTTCTTACTCACATTTTCTGTCCCTTGGTCTCCAGGTCCTGCTTCTTGGCCTCGTAGGCAGCAACCTCGTCTGAAAAGCAACAAACCAAGAACAGTGTAAGGCTGGTGCCATCTTCGGGCCACCCCTAGCCTCAAGCTTGGACCAACAGTAGAGTGAGGCTGAGAGCTAGAGCTATACGATGATTGAGTTTTCTACAGAACAGAGAAACATTTTACCGCTAAGCCTTTTTATGAATGACTGTGACTCAAACTATGAACGTTTGCATAACGTGATGCACATGTGAAGATTAGTTGGCTTTTGGGATCTTCCCCATTTGTATGAACATACGTTTATTAAAAAAAACCCACCACCTAACAACAAAATACATTGCAATTATTGCAGAAGCAAAGACTGTTAGCTATCACCAAGGCAGATTTATTATAAAAACTCTCACTGCACTCTTCCATTGAAAGCATAGCATGCGTAGACTCCTTCAACGTAATCGAGCAGAGCCAGGAAAAGAACAGAAAAACTCACGATCCGCCGCCACATGTCTACAACACAAAGAGGGATTTTTTTTTTAAAAGTACTTTTTGTCACTGGTGTGATGTAAAAAAGGGGCCACGCCTTTAAAGGATTTTGACTCTTTTGGAAGACATTACGCCAATACAAAAAAGAGAGAAAATAAGCAAGGAAAGAGAAATAAAGGCACCGTTTCACACCGCTGAAACCACGCAGAGCCTAACTGACCTTTGTTGGTGGCGGCCTCTAGAGGAATGGTGAGCGGCAGGACAAAGTCCTCGCGAAAGCTGTACTTCACTTTGTGGGACCTCACACACATCACGCGCTCCTCCACCTGATAGCGCAGGCTGTCTGTGGGGTTGTCTGTGCGTCGACTGGACCGCTACGCAACAAGAACGAGTGGTTAAATCATCCACTGGACTGCACTCACGTTAAAATAGACATAGCTTCGCAACGTCCTCGAAGGTTCATCAAAGACAGAATGCGTGGGTATGTGTTGATATGACATTCTTACATGTACTGCGGTAATTTTCCATTCTAGCGGGCTTCTTAAATTGCAGCATCAACCTTGATTTTGAACGTTATCTCTGTTTGTTGTGGGGTTGAGGCTTGACCTTGCCAAAAGATCGAATCTTTGTCTAATACAAGTAATAGGTTGCAGCACCAATCAGATAGATGGCTAGAAATTGCAGGTGCATACACACACGCACACACAGGCAGTGGCACACACACACAAATGCACGCACACACATACACACACAACACACCCATACCCACACAAACACAGAGGATTCATATCCCCCTTCCCCCTACACACAAACAAACACACCTACACACACATACACTCACATACACACACAAAACACCCATACCCACACAAACAGAGGATTCATACCCCCCTTCCCCCTACACACAAACAAACTAAACACACCTACACCTACACACACATACACAAAACACCCATACCCACACAAACATAGATGATTCATACCCCCCTTCCCCCTACACACAAACAAACTAAACACACCTACACCTACACACACATACACAAAACACCCATACCCACACAAACATAGATGATTCATACTCCCCTTCCCCCTACACACAAACACCCACCCACACGCACACACAGTGCAGAGCACCAGACTCACCTCAATCATGGAGAGGATATGCAGGAGGAACTCCTGGGCGTCCTGCTGCCTCTTGGTGGAGAACTCGGGGTGGCCCCGCCCCACCAGCGCCTTGAATCGCTGCGGGCGAATCCCTGAGGGCGGCTGTAAGACACAGGGACAGCACACACCAAGCTCACACACCAGTCAGTCAACCACACTACGCTTCCCATCAGCAGTGACTTATCGGAGGAAAGCTAGCGAAGGTAGGGGACAAATAGCCGAATGAAACAGTTCATTTTCTCTGACTCAGTGGTTATTGTTCTGTGATGATTGTTATGTGCATATACCGGTATTCTTTTGTCTGCTCATGCTATTGGATTTTTGTTTCATGTTTTTATTCCATTTCAATTCTGTGTAAAGCCTACATAGTAGGATGGGCGCTATATCAATTTTCCTCAATGTTATTCAGAATCTGAATCTGAAAGTATACGTTGTAGGAGCCTATGAAGGCTATATATATATACACAACGGAAACAGGAAAACATTCTGATGATTATTATTATACCAGAAACAAAACACACCCTGAATGAAATGTAAGTCAGTCCGTGATTGTGTCTGACAAAGGGAAGTCAAGTTCCGAAATATATTACCAGCAACAACGTGGGTGTTCGTTTTTTTTTGTTTATTACAATGACGAAGACAGAGAAGCACGACATGAATCACATGGACATATTGACATAGCGAAAAGAAGTAGAGCAGAATCAGGACATGAACATAACAAAACAGCCCGTGCCTAACAGCGACAAACTTTTATTAAAACAATGATACAGCAGGGGACTTCTTCTTCTTCTTCTGCGTTCCCAGGTGATATGGCCATAATGGGTAAGTACGTATGTGTCTGGTTTTCAGTTTTCACTGGTCTCCCCGCTAGCGTACAGCCGACACATTCCGATTTCGGAGGAGCTGAAAGGAGAAAATTTATTTGGAAGATTTTTTTTTAAGAAAAAAGGCAGGAGAATGGGCCAACAAGTCAGAAAGATAGCAGATGATAGAAAGCAAAGGAAAAAGGCAGAGTCAAAGAGAGTGGCGGATCAGAGGAAGTTACAAGCACAGAACTTCCAGAAGGTGGGGGAACTTTTTTTAACGAAAGACCCCCCCCCCCCCCCCCCCCCCCCCCCCCCCCCCCCGGAATCCCCACAGGGACACAGCAGGGGGACAAAGTGGGATTTTTTCCAGACACCATGAAGACAAGACCGGACGTACGGGCAAGAAATCACCACCACTTTCCGTAGGAGGCTTGGAGTAGTCCCCCGACAGCAGCCCATAGCCCAGCTTGGCCCTGATCCACACACCAGCATCGCCAACACATGCAATCAACCAATCAATCAGTAAATCAATCCACCCATCAATTAACTCATCAATCCATCATCAATAGACGATTTTCGGAAAAAAAACTAATGGAGAGCACTTCGTGAAAATTAGTTGCTTACCTCCATTACTCAGTCAAATACCATAGCAACAATGGCGTCGAAGCTTGAAACCGCAGGATACGAGTCAGCGACTTGCCCAAAAAAAATTAGGGGTGGCCAGTGGCCACAAACTGATAGAACTTGCAAAATGTGACGTAAAAATATAAATGACATAAATGTTTAGAATGACGCACGGTGTTCTAAGTGCTGTATGTCTGCTCAAACACACGAGTCGATAGGCTACGAGAGCTGAAGGTAGAGTGACTTCCCCTGTTCGACCGATTGAATTAGGCAAGATCACTCCCACACACCATCAAATTACTCCCCTTAATTATTTCCGAACAATTCCTATTCGTCAGTCAATCGATCAATCAATAAATCAACTTATTCATTCAATTTACCAATCAATCTCTCATCAATCAGTCAGTCAATCAATCCATCCGTCCAACAAATAGCCAATCAAGCCAACCATCCATCCTTTAATCAATCAATCAATCAGTTTTACTGTTTTCAAAATGCATTGCATAAAAAGGAAATTTGCCCGTTTTCACAATTACCAGCAAACAACAACAAAACAAACAAGTGGAATAAAAAAGATCATGAGATAAATTGACGCGCTATAAAACAGTGCCATGTTTATTTCGACTATGAATACGAAACATCACACACATGCATAACACAACATGCACACGCAAGATTACTCCTTAGTGCGCAGATCAAAAGCCTACTTCATTGTATACTGTACTTTGTGACATGACTTGTATTACCCTCAAAAGTCAAAGACAAAAAAATCAGAGGCTTAATATAGCCTATGAACCTCAACGTAACAAGCTCACTTTCTATGGGTAAGAAAACACGGCCATATCTTTATGTATACAAATGTCCCATATGTCTACTCCGAAATCGGAATGTGTCGGCTGAATGCAGCGAGGACACCAGTGAAAACTGGAAAATGGACACGTACGTACCCATTGTGGCCGTATGGCACAGGAACGCAGAAGAAGAAGAAGTCCCATATGTGCCTGCTCCAGGTCAAGATGAATGAAAGTTAGGATTTACGTCTACTCGGCTGCAAAACAGCACATATGGGATGAACCATCAACCAACCATCATTCAATGCTCTGAGCAGATCCTGGAGGTACTGCAATACCTGGTCTGATCCGATAATCAACTGAAGATGTTGTAGTAGATTATCTCCAGGTCAAGAGGATGGAAAACCCAAATTTATATAAGGGTAAGAAAACCTGAGAATCACACTTTGACACCACAGAAGAATAGTGTACATCTAAAAATTGGACTGGAATGACTCACATCTGGACGTTGAAGTCAGAGATGGGATTGACGTTGGTGCTGGCAAAGATGTCCTGCATTTTGTCCACGTATCTGCACACAGACAACATTGTCCAAACTGCAGCCCCCCATTTACGGTATGAACTCACTATTCACAAACTGCTAGAAACATCCCCACACCAACCCGTAAACCTACACACACACACAAAGACACTAACACCACACCACCACCCGCTAACAGCAAAATCCTCCTCAATCTGACCTGTGCCTGAAGTCAGGGATGTTGAGGAGGATCTGTATTACAGAGTTCATGTAGCAGAGAGCACATGCACGCACGCATGCATGCACACACGCACACACACACACCTAGCCCTGGAGTCTGGGATGGTGAAGAAAACCTGCATGACGGAATTCCTTTAGCAAAGCAGTGATACTGTGAGATCTGTAAAAAACACTTGTTTAAATACCATTTGACTAAAAGAATCACAGCATAAAAGGCAAAACATAGATCTGACACCAGAAACAAATCATCAGCCAGCAATTCCTAAAACTGTGAAATTTGCAAATCCTCTGACATTCTGATGCCTGATGACTGTGTGTGAACCCTTGAACCCTGTTCGCTCTGACCTGGTCCTGAAGTCGGGGATGGTGAAGAGCACCTGCATGACGGAGTTCATGTAGTAGAACACACAGACACACAACCCTGTTCGCTCTGACCTGGTCCTGAAGTCGGGGATGGTGAAGAGGACCTGCAAGACGGAGTTCATGTAGCAGAACACACAGACACACAACCCTGTTCGCTCTGACCTGGTCCTGAAGTCAGGGATGGTGAAGAGGACCTACATGACGGAGTTCATGTAGCAGAACACACAGACACCCACCCACACAACCCTGTTCGCTCTGACCTGGTCCTGAAGTCAGGGATGGTGAAGAGGACCTGCCTGACGGAGTTCATGTAGCAGAACACACAGACACACAACCCTGTTCGCTCTGACCTGGTCCTGAAGTCAGGGATGGTGAAGAGGACCTGCATGACGGAGTTCATGTAGCAGAACACACAGACACACAACCCTGTTCGCTCTGACCTGGTCCTGAAGTCAGGGATGGTGAAGAGGACCTGCCTGACGGAGTTCATGTAGCAGAACACACAGACACACAACCCTGTTCGCTCTGACCTGGTCCTGAAGTCAGGGATGGTGAAGAGGACCTGCATGACGGAGTTCATGTAGCAGAACACACAGACACACAACCCTGTTCGCTCTGACCTGGTCCTGAAGTCAGGGATGGTGAAGAGGACCTGCCTGACGGAGTTCATGTAGCAGAACACACAGACACACAACCCTGTTCGCTCTGACCTGGTCCTGAAGTCAGGGATGGTGAAGAGGACCTGCCTGACGGAGTTCATGTAGCAGAACACACAGACACACACCCACACAACCCTGTTCGCTCTGACCTGATCCTGAAGTCAGGGATGGTGAAGAGGACCTGCATGACGGAGTTCATGTAGCAGAACACACAGACACACAACCCTGTTCACTCTGACCTGGTCCTGAAGTCAGGGATGGTGAAGAGGACCTGCATGACGGAGTTCATGTAGCAGCTGTTGCCCAGGTTGCGCATGCCGGTGTAGCCGGGCCCGTGCAGCGGGGTGAGGACGCTGCCCGACTCCTGGATCACGTCCCACTCCCCGATGCGCTGGTTCAGGTCGATCTCCAGCTCCACCATCGTCTTGTCCGTCTGACAACACATCATCACAACACATCATCACCACCGCCCTTGATCTCGAGATAAAGATGAAGAGGAAAGTAAGGAAAAGGTAACATGATGAGCAACATGCTAACAATGTTTTGCATTCACTCTTGCAAAAGGCTGCCATTTAGTGGCCTCAAATAGGGTTATTGGTGAGAGGTACACCCTTGTTTGGTCAGTACTCAAGCATCTACGAAGGGCATTCACTCTAGCAAAGGTTGGTTGTTGCAGCGGCCAATAAAGACCCTTTGGTTGTCCAGCTCTCCCAAGACTTTATTTTTACACTGTCTGACCCAGCTGATATGCAGGCTTGTGATACGAGTAGCGTTAATTCTATCTTTGAAATTGACCAGCCAACCAACAAGAACAAAAAAAACCCACCCAACAACAAACAACCAAACCTACCGAAATAAAGACAAGTCACCATTAACCCTTTCATTGCCATTGTCGCCAAAAGGCTTCAAATGTCACTAAAAGGCTTCAAATGAGGCCCTATTCTATGCATGTCACACAGGAATCGTCAACATTGCAGACAAAATATGTTTTTGTACCCAAGTATCGTATTTTTCGGCTCATTAGGCGAACAGGGCAATTTTCAAGAAAAATCTGAACCAATTAAAGTAAAAGGCGCCCTCGTTTATACACACCTCACAAAACAAAGTCGAAGTTTGAAGCCCGTACACGTCCTGTAAACGCTTATCGACTGCCATTACTGCTGTCATAAACGAGAGTTAGCTCCCTTCTCAAATAATCGAAACTTCTGTTTTTGCGACTTCTGGTTGTTGTGTTTGGACAATTCTTCGCGAAAACTGGTAGAATTATGGCATTTTAAGCTCTACAATGATGCTTTTTACATCCAATGAAGGGTTGTGGCATCTGTTGGACAGTATCTCGGACGATAACAGGGATTTTGAAGCATTTTAACGTGAGTATTCGTAGTATCGGCGACTCGTTAACACTTTCGATGTTGTGACTTACAGTAGACTGTACTGAACACAGCAATCGTTGCCTCTCTTCTCACGAGTTTGTTCACTTATAGGGGGCCCTCGTTTTATATTAGGCGCATAGGTCGAAATTGGAGAAAAAAATATCGCCTTATAGTCCGAAAATTACGGTAACCAAAGCAAAGAAAACGGTGTCGAGTGACAAACACACCTTTTCCAGTGCAGTGATGTTGATGCCAAAGTGAGCCAGGTGCTTGGTCAGGTAGGGGTCCTCCACCATGTCGTCTTCGTCGTAGGAAAACACATCTGACCAACGCAATACAGAGAAAACATTCAAGGCAAACGGACATGCGCTTCCAATCAGTTAGCCAAGCAAAGCTAGCAAAGACGAGGGAAAATGGTCGTCTGAAACGTCCGTACAATCAGCGGCAATGCAATATTACTAATATCGATAATCAGCACTCAACTCGTCAAAAATCCCTCTCATTGTAAGAAAATTAAACAATGTTCAAATGCAGATCTGAGTGTCTGGGTGTGATGGTGCCCAGTTTGACGGCCAGGGGGTACTTGGTCTCCTGGTAGTAGTCTATGGCGTGGTTGTTGATAACTAACTACAGTAATTAACTGACTAACGAACTAACTAACCAGCCCCGCTGGGTGCGATGGTGCCCAGTTTGATGGCCAGGGGGTACTTGGTCTCCTGATAGTAGTCCACAGCGTGGTTGTTGCTAACTAACTATGGTAACTAACTGACAAACGAACTAACTGAAAGCCTCGTTGGGCATGATGGTGCCCAGTTTGATAGCCAGGGTGCACTTGCTCTCCTGGTAGTAGATTTAGTCCACAGCGTGGTTGCTGCTAACTAACTACAGTGACTAACTACCGTATTTTGTAGACAATAAGGCGACACCTTTCCCCCCAGACTGAGACCCCTGCGCTTATAATGTGACCAGTAATATAGTAAGAAAACACAATAACAAAATCTGAATTTGTGTAAACTTTTAGGGGGTGCGCCTTACAGTCGGAAAATATGGTAACTAACTGATTGACTAGTTAACTGACCAGCCCCGTTGGGCGTGATGGTGCCCAGTTTGACAGCCAGGGGGTACTTGGTCTCCTGGTAGTAGTCCATGGCGTGGTTGTTGCCCCCGGTGCCGTCGAAGAAGCGGCGGCCGCACAGGATGGCCCCGTCCGTCAGGTTGAGCCACAGGTTGGTGGTCAGGTCACAGCGCTCGCACTTCCACCCCGAGGGGGGGATGCGCCTCCCGTTGTCCAGCTGCAACAGCCCTTCTGCATGCCTGCGCACCAGAATGTTGGCATGGGGTAGCATACTCAAAGGTGTAGAGTGGCACAGTGGTAGCGTGTTCGCTTCGGGTCAAGTAAACCCGAGTTCGAACCTGGGTACAGGGGATTTTTCCTCTCACTTTGCACTAGGCCTTACGGTCTGAACGTGGAGTCTTTCGGATGAGACGATAAACCGAGGTCCCGTGTGCCCATGCACTTTGTATACGTTAAACCCAGTGGCAACAAAAAAGCTGTCATTTGGTGAAAATTACAGTCACATAAAAATCGCATGCCCCCCAATACTTAGTAGGTGTTAAAATGGAAAAACAAATAAACAGCTTATTCTGGATGTTAGTTTCAGGATTTTGTTTATGCCTGATAAAATATGACAAAGCCCCCCTCCCCCCAAAAAGACTTTCCCTTTCAAATTTGTTCATCGGGAAAGAAAAAAAATGACAATGCAAATGATTAACCTAGAAAACAAACATCAACCATATTTCAAGCTCAATTCTTCTTCTTTTCTTGTTTTCAGACTTAAACCCCTGCGCCTTATGATATATACGTAATATATATAACAACAAAATCAGAGTTTTGTGTCAAATTTGGGGGTTGCGCCTTACCATATGATACACGGAATATTCTGTAAAATACAGGTATACTTCTTTCACCGTCTAGCAAAGAGCTTACTTGGACACAATCAGCTTATCCCCTTCCCAGGTGCCGGCCATGGCTGCGGCTTCCTCCTGCTTGGCGGGGTCGTCGGCGGACAAAATCATCGTCACCGATAACTGCACCTGACACACCACACCGACATTTGTCTAAGAAAATGCCTCTACATGACGACATTGATAGCAGAGGATCAGACAGAAGAGACAAATTCGGAGCCCCACGCACTAAAACATTGAGGCACCTACACTCGTTAATTCCCTCTGTCATTCGTCTTTACAACGAATTGCTGACATGATCTGCGATCTGTGCTTTCTTGTTTTCTCCTCAGAATATACACTGGTCTTTGCCTGTAAATGCATTGTTTTTGCTGTTTTATACACATTTGTCATAACAACTTTTATCAACATAATTAATCTTACTCGTGTTTGTGCTTGTAGTGTGGAGTGCGGTTGTGTAAGATGACCTTCTTTTGTGTGTGTGTGTGTGTGTGTGTGTGGGTGGGTGGTGGAATAGGGGAGGGGAGTGGAGAGGGTGTGTGAAGAGAGTGGAGCGTGTGTGGAGGCGTTCATGTTTTATACTTACATTAATTTACTTCTTTCCCTTTTCAATCGCTTGATGATGTTATTACAATGCTTCGTACTCTTTCTGTGCCATCGGATGTATTTATACTGTGCATGTTTATTTACATACTTCACGAAGCCTGCGGATTGTGCGTTCCTGGGGGGTTAATAAAGTTATTTGAATTGAATTGGGTCGAAGGTACTATCTTTGCAGGTAAACCCCAGAAGAAAATAAAATGTCATAAAAGGAACAAAGGCGGCTCACAGCATCTTTATCTGAGGATAAAAGATAGACCTTTTGCATAACCCTGGATAATAGTTAGTATAATGTTTAACCCCTTTCTTCCTGCTACTTCTTGTTAAATGTAATTGGGAATTTTTTTATTTAAAAAAAAATAAAAGCTTCAATAGACACTTTATCATAATAGCAAGACATTTTATTTCAGGGATGGGAGTTGGGGTGGGGGTGTTAGACTGCCAGGGTTCATTCTTGCCACAGGACATCATAGGTCATTTGACCGGTCGGCAGAAAAATCAATAGGTCATTTCCCCAAAACAATAGGTCACAGATTTACTGCGGTACATACCATGTTCATGAAGGTTAGCAAACAGATGTGGCCTTTCCCCATGGTTGAAGGTTTTCATCAGATTTAAAAAAAAAAAATTCTTCCTGCCCCCCCCCTCCCCCTCTCTCCCACACACACACACACAGTGACACACGCATACACACACACACACACACAGAGTGTAAAATGTACCTTGCCATTTCATAGTTTAATTAATGTAAAAATAAAGTCAAAGGAAACTAATATTCCTGCTCACAATTTAACCCTATGAATGAGTGTGATCCTGCTTTAAAAAAAATGTAATCTCATTCTCATTCAGTGTTTATGCACAGTGAACACAGAGGCAAACACATGTGCATAACCCCTGGAATAGGTTGACTACAGAGAGAGAGAGAGAGAGAGAGCGAGAGAGAGAGAGAGAGAGAGAGAGAGAGAGAGAGAGAGAGAGGGGGGGGGAGACAAAAAGATCGAGATATGGACAGAGAGACAGGCAGACAGACACACAAGCGTACACACACACTTGCATACATTAATGCAGTAGCTTATGTTTTTGAGATGATGCCATTCACATCTCTAAAAGAACGGCTTGATGCTGCTGCTTTTTCCTCTGTCAAACTTACAAAAATGTTCTATTTACCGTTCACCGGTTCAGATTTGGTCAACGAAGAAATCAGACCTAAAACTTGAAGCGCTTCGCTCTCGCAAACAAGCATTCAGATGTAAACAAAGATCGTTTTGGAATGACCGGACAAAGCAAACAGACTGACCGCTGTAGCACGAAGCAAAAAATCGGGTTCGGAGTTTTGATGTGGAAAAGTTGGGGTGGGGGGGAGGCTTGACCTAATTCCAATGATCCTACAAGTTGCAGACGATGTCTGAGCGAGTCCGAAACTAGCAAACATATTCTTCTGCCCCTTTACTACTCGTGGCTTCTTTTTGGGAGGCATGGCTGGTTTTAAACACGAATTGTTGTCAAAAGGCCAAGAAACGATCAAGAACGATCTTGTTTAGCACTAGAAGACTAGGTCACGCTGGAACTTTATTCGGTCTTCAAAAAGTTGGATCGGAAAAGCTTTACCGAATGTGCAATGCCACCATTTCTTCGTTTCGCCAGATACAACTTTTTAGTCCGAGGCCGCGGAAGAACTCAAGTTTAGCAGACGACAGAATCCTTGAAGTTGTTGACTGCTTTGACGAAAAATCAATCGGTCAGATGACCGCCTGCCTGCTAAAACTATCGGTCAAAATCGAAGGTTTATGCGTCAATGACCGATGACCGACGCCAAGAATGAACCCTGGACTGCTATACAATGTTTTACCATCTTCTGATATAAATGTAATGACTAAAACAATAACACGCATACACATTAATTTAATGTGTATACGTGTTATTGTTTTAGTCATGATTAATGATTAATTGCAAACTAGTACACAGACAGAGACACACACACATCACACATAAAGGGCATTGCACAGCTTTATCAGCATAATGTGGCTTTATACTGAACATTCTCTGCCCGTCTTGCGCACTGAGATGCAAACGACACCTACTTAAGATTATCACCCTTGCCTGTCAGGAACTAGTAGTATATAGCCACAGAAAATTATCTGCCCCTGACTCGTCACTAGGTGGCATGGTCAAGTCAGTCCAAAAATTATTCCCCTTTCATGTCGCCAAAACGTAATATAAAGCCCCACTCAAACATAATCTAAATAAAACACACCAATAAACACTCGTTTTCAGTTTAACACATCAAGATGTATACCCATACAACAAAAAATAGACACATGAACCATGAGAGCAACATACTTCACATGTATTTTCTCCCATCATCTGGGGCACACTACCACATGAAATTGTCTTGAAATCCTCGAGAGTGTGGATGTATCTTGGGCAAGGCATCTGTCCCATGTCTACTACGGGATGTGTGATATTATTGGTGATGTCATAACTTTTTTTAGTTTAGACAAGCCAGGAAAGATATATATCTCTGAACCCTTTTCTCAGATTGAGCCCTCTGAACCCTTTTCTCTTTCAAATTATATAAGAAGAAAATCGATAAAGTCTCAGTTTTCCTCTGGCAGTGAAGGGGGAATATTTCTTCATCAGTATTTTCACCATAAACAAAATGTTAGCCCACATTTCTAAAACAGTGTCTACCTGTAGTACCTCTTCTTTTAAAACAACTGGTAACAGCACAGTACAACTGCATGCAGTGACCCAACATTTAATCAAACTGTCTGACTCCTCACCAAAAACCCGATTTACAAGAGCATGGTTTTATGCTGAAGAGCTCTTTCTTCAGACAATCAGCTTGCCTGAAACTGCATCAAGCTGCCTGAATTCAGGCTTCAAGGACATTCACAGACTACCAGACTGCAATTGACAAATAAACACATTAACCCTTTCACCGCCAGCCATTTATGAGCCAAAGATGTCCATTAAACTTACTTGGTTACAGAAAAGATTTCATCTGCAATTTTGTGGGATTTCTTTGTGACACATTTGTGACCCGATTTCACGAACCGGGTCTTAACTCGCAAGCAGCGATTGTGGTAGAGGCCCAAAAAAGGTTCAGTGGGTCAAAAGTATGGATTTTGAGTTTTCACTTGAAATGGATTCTGCCACCATTAAACTTCAACTTCATGCATTGGACTAAGTGAAATTCAAATTGTAAATGCATTAAAACACATTTTAAATGATATACCCCATGGCAATTATCCTATTTTAATCGCCTGTAAAGACTAAATTTTTGATTGAAAACTGTAAACTGAAACCCTGATCGGGCCCCATCATGTTATATATCTCTGGAAAGCTTGTGACCTTAACCTGCTTCTGCTCGCGTGCTCGTTTTGAAATCCAACCAATCAGAAGCATGGTATTGCAAAACTTAGGCATAAACACAGAGTGAGAGAGTTGAAAACTTTGACCAATGAGAGGTTAGGATAGACTCTGTCTCTAGTTACTGAAAGGCAACGCGCAACGGGATTGGTCGAGAGGGAGACAACTTGCTGCTTGCAGTTTCGAAGCAACATGGATATGATGCAGACGATCTCTTTCGAAAGATTGACTTTTTTGCTCAATTCTCGGTCATTTACAACCCTACCAGTCGCAGATCAAGGAGAACTTGGAGCATTGTTAATAAAATATTTCAACTCAACCGATTCCGACGATGAAAACGAAACTGACCGTGACGATGACTGCCTCAAAACTGTAAAACCTGCTCCGACTCCGACTCGGCGACTGCTACACTAGTCAGTGACTAGTGCTAGGCCTAGGATGGGTAAAAAATCTTTGCACCCCGTTTTCTCAAAACGGCCATCTGCTGGGTTACCCTCTTTAACACCCTATAACTTCCTCATTTTTTGTAGTAGAGCAATAAATCATATATCAAAAGAAAGGTAAATGTTTGCAGATTATGTAAATGCTAATATATTAAAATCTGCCATTTTCACCTTAAGACCCACTTTGTGGTGATGGGTCACATTTAGAATACGGTCAATCCTTACTGCTCAAATTTAGGAACACAATATCATTGAATAACAGACCCTGATTTCAAGGGTTTTAATGACATCGGTGTTGTGGTGCAAAAATGCGACATTGGCGGTGAAAGGGTTAGCACACAGAGACACCCCAAATTCCAAATGCCCATACTACTTCGGGCAGGTCAATGTTGGGCAGGCTGATTTCCAGCCAGTCGGGCAGCACCACGATGCTCATCTCTTCCTCAAAGACAAACTTCTTCTCGTCCACCTGAAAGCCCCCTTCCACACCTGTAGGAAGCACACACACACACACAAAATTCAAGGTCAACGAACGGACAGTTTCTCAAGATATCCAGCTAAAGAGTACAGTGTACAAGGACAGATTGTAAGAATAGGCATCGCCTAAAATCTTTATCCTTGTCAAATAAAGTTTTCCAGTGTCCAGTGTACCATATTTTACTGACTGTAAGTGTAAGGCGATACTTTTTTTCCTCCTAGACTGAGACCCTTGCGCCTTAATATAATGCATGGGTGCAACTACACAAAATGAAAAAAACTGAAAGGCTGGGGTCCAGGGGTAATGTCCCCCTGCAGCTAAAGCAAAAATTGATTTATGAAGGTATTTTAGTGTGCTTTTTCCACAATTTATAGAAATGCTTACAGTTTGCCTTTTCCATAATTTATAGAAATGCTTATTTTAAAGTGTTTCAAAAATACAGTAGACACACAAAGATCTTGTTTGACAAATTAAAAAACCCCAGGAACTTCCTTTTCTGGCAAAATTCAAAAACAGGAAATCCTTGTAAAACCAGGAAAAGTTGCACCCATAATAATGTGACTGACAATATAGTAAAAAAAAATATAATAAAAAAAATCTGAATTTTGTGTAATCAGGTGCGCCTTGTCCATAAAATACGGTAATTGCTATGAGAGTTATCACTAAGTACCTTATTTTATGGACTCAGTATACTTTTTTCCCCCCACCCATGCGCCTTATCACATGGCTAAAAAAGAAAGAAAGTACTATAACAAAACTTGAATTTTGCGTAAACAATTGGGAGGGTGTGTATGTGGGGTCCATCTTAATATTATTAGGGGTATCACACAGTGAGAAAATTATGGTACAGATTGTTTTTAATATCAGTCTAACTCCAAGACAATCTGTACCAACTAGGCGAATAGGTATTATAGGACTTTAGGGGTCACCAATTATGTGAAATGTGTTTAAAATTATGGACATTTATCTCTAGATTAGTGCAGTGTCACCTTTTTGTTGTTGTTGTTGCATAGTTTATTTCAGTATTTTCAGGGTACCATATTTAACAGGCTACAAGGCAATACTTTTTTTTCCCCAAACCCCTGCGCCTTGAAATATGAACAAGAATCTACAGGGTAAGTCACAAACTGCCCAATGTAGAATCAGATTTTAAATCAGATGAAATTGGGGATGCTCTTTAAAACATGATAAATGCCTTTCAGTGTGTACCATTCTGTGCAGGTTGGTAAAGGGTTACTTCTTCTTCTTTGTTCGCTCAGTTTCCTGTCATATGAGCGTAGATGCATCATGCTGCAGTTATGTGCCTAACTAAGAAATAGTTAGGCCCAGCATGTCCGACTTCGGCTGAAGAAATCTTCTGTAAGAATTTAGAAAAAAAGGCAGGACAATGGACCAGTGAGATAGAAAGATAGCAGATGACAGCAAGCAAAGGGAAAAGGCAGAGTCAAAGAGAATGACAGAATTAAAGTTTACAAGCACAGAACTTCCAGAAGGTGGGGGAACTATTTGTACAAAAGACCCCCCTGGTATCCCCACAGGGGGGGGGGGGGTAAAGGGTTGCTAACCTATGGCCATTTTGGTGGGTTTGTTTTCTGCAGCAGCCGGGTCCTGCGGGACCTGAGGAAAAGACACACATAAAATCTGATCACATTACACAAAGCTGTACATGCGCTAACACTACACTAACAGTCACAGATTTCAAATCCATAGGGTGTCTGGAAGATGAACAGAGCCTTTTTACAACAGTGCTGTACACACACACACACACAGTGGATGGGAAAGGGGGGGGGAGGGTACATGCGTTGAGTATGAAGAAGGTTGTTGCTTATTGGTAAGATGAACTTTGCTTTTATTATTTTTTTGTGTACCTTGATTTTTGTTCTCTGTTCCTTTTGTTTTGTTCAAATGCATGGATATTTTGTTTGCTGTTGCCCTTCTGTATCATGAGACCACAAGTAATTTCTCTTCTTGAGATAATAAAGTAATTTTGACTTTGACTTTGACTTTGACACACACATACACAAACACACTCTAAGTCTAAGTCTAACTCTAAGATCTTTTGAAGCATTGTAAATTATATTGTTCTCCACTCTCGTATCATTTATTATTCAAGTAAAAATAGGCAATCATAGTTCCGTCTGAGCACTTAAATTCTTATGTAAATATGTCAATACACTACTACCCGAGACAGCTTTTTCGGTATTGACCTACTGTACTTCCCATTTTTATAAAAAAAAAATGTATCCACTTAATTAATGCAGCAAATGGAGCTCAAATGAAAGTTCCAACATTGTGCATCACAAAACCACAAGACAAAAGGACAGCATGCTCCTCAACTCAGATATAATACCAGTTAAAGTTCACCTACCCCCACCCTGCAATTTTCACCTAGACAGGGGTCGCGTTAATGCATGTTTCTTGCGTATTTGACACAATAAAAAAATCGCTGACGCATTTTTACGGCGTTTACGCAAAATGACGTCCGCTCAAAATCGCATGAGTCTAGATGGTGAACCAGACTTTGGAAGTCCTACGGTCCCTACACATATAGTGGTTCTGCTACACCAAACATTGGAACAGACTACAGAAAAGTGCCACTGCTTTGTGAGGAGGTAGGCCTAAGTATCCCATCCTTTCTCTTTCATTAGTTATCCAGATTTCGTCCAGTACTGCTGTGACGTAGGCAGTGGCGGGAAAATCACTGTAAGCGCATTGTCTGATTCCATCCCCCACTCCATCTCCCCACCCCCACCCCCTTCCAGCCTTTGCTTCCTTTCATGGTGCTTGGCCACTGGATATCCAGATTCCAGTCAATTAACTGTGACGTAAATGAAGGGTTTGGTGCGAAATGAGTGCGTTGTTGCACAATTGCCAGACTTCTGTCTTTGAAAATGACTGATTAGTGAATAAAAATGCATGTTTTTGTTGCTTTCTTGTTTCATTTTGTTATTTGACGTGATTTTTTGCTTCCCTGACGCATTTTTTTGCCGACATCGTGTAAGCAAAACACGTTTTCAAAAACACTAGCGCGACCCCTGCCTAGAGCAAACTGGAATCTAATTTTCTGTCATGCATTAAACCTCTATTGATCAACAACATGGTCAGCAGCGATTCACTGAAGGAAGACATAGCATAGACAGTAAACAACATAATTATACATCCTTGGAAACAGCTCTGTCCTTTACCTCTTTTCTGAAGCGCCGGATGTGCAGGAACACTCCATTGCCAGTCTTCTCAAAGTAAGGTTTCACAAACCGCTTGCCCAGCCCCAGGAAAGTGTTCATGCACACGTACAGTCCTGTTTCCGTCTCCTGCACATGTCATTATCATATGAAATTGTTTGGAATAGATTACAGTACTTAGCTGGGTATCTGCTATATCAAAATCCAACGCGTTAGTGTGCAAAAGATATAAATTTATAATTGATAATGAACATTGAGCTCTTGAACTTTGAAGTGCAAGTTGCAAAATTTATACCATAACTCAAATGAATTAATATTTTGAAAACTACTGAGAAATGAACACTTAAATGATTCAGAAGACCACTCGGACCATATGAATGGAAAAACACAAAAGCTGTAGGTTCGGCATAGGTCCTTTATTGAAGATACCACAGACATTTCAGAGCTTAGCTCTTTTTTCAATGTGATGAAAAAGTGACAAAAAATGAGGAATAAGGGTGAAGACAGAGTAGAAATCAGAGCAAGGAACCTGAGAGAGAGAGAGAGAGAGAGAGAGAGAGAGAGAGAGAGAGAATATAAAAAGTGAAGAGTGAACACATATTCAGAACAAAAGAAAAAGGGAAAATCCACGAAACTCTCTATCTTAAGACAACTAGGGCAAAAAATGTGAGTAGATATTAACGCACACACAAAAGGATAAATGCACACACATACGCACATGCATGAGCATGATACAGACATGTAAACATTAACATATCCAGTGATCCACGCAGACACAATACTGAGAAATGAATTTATTCTCATCTGATCTGAATTTCGTCTCTGCTAGTATTGCTATTGGCCACTGCAACTAGGGTTATTAACACCCTTGACAACGAGAGTTAATCCCTTGTTGGTCAGTATCGAAAAGGACATTCACTCTTGCAAAAGGCAGCCATTCATGATTCAGTGACCTCAAATAGGGTTATTGGCGAGAGTTACTCTCTTGTTTGGTCAGTACTCAAACATCTACCAAGGGCATTCACTCTTGCAAAGGGTGGTCGTTGCAGACACACAGCAGTGGCCAATAACTGGCAATAAGCATCTATATTACTTTATTAGGGAAAGTATGTTTGCTTCCTTTTAATGGTTTTTCTGTTTTAATTTTAAGGTTTGGGCCTTTTCTGCACAGCATCAGAACAATGAGCATGAGATTTTGACCTCTTTCAGAGTAAAGCTGATGAATTCCACATCTAGTATGATTATCTACTCTTCTGCTACTGAGTTAGATTACACACAGTACAAATAGCAGAAGACGTGATTCATCAGATTTGATTTATTTCAGGGGAAAAAGTTACAAGGCTCAAGCTATCTTTTGACTTGTGGTGAACAATCTTATGCTATTTAAATGGAAAAAAGATACTACTTACAGGGTTATCAAATGAGAAAACACATTCATCTTTGTACACTTTTTCGTCCCCAACCGGAGCTTTTATTTGACCCAGACGTTTGCGAAGTTCTTCGATGGCGTCCATGCCGATTAAGCTGTCGTGCATAACCTCCCTTCGTGGAAGCATGTTTTATCCAATGAGACGGCTTAAAACGAATCAGTGGAATATTGTGTTTGTGCATTTCATTGGCTAAGGCGGTAAACTTTGAACGTTCTATGGACCTAGGCCTACACGAGAGACTTTGTTGTTCATAAAATCCATGCTTGTCTGTCCATTGTAAACGCCAGGAAAACAGGTTTGTTTTGTAAAACCCCAAGTTCGCTTTTTTGAAAGAATCCTCATTCTTCTTCTTCTTCTTCTGTGGTGGTGCAAAATTACCACCTCCACAGCCAAAATCTCAAACAGGTTTCTCAGCCCGTTTCTGAGCCTCAGAAACCTGACTGAGGTAGTGAGGTACTAGAGGACACAAGATTAATAATAAGTTTGAAAATACCAAGTGGGAGGGAGTCACCATTCAACAGGCAACACGACCTCAGATGAGATGGGACTCCCACATCTCCAACATCACCAGCAAAGCCAGCAAGACACTGGGCTTCCTGCGACGTAATCTAAAGGTGGGCTCTTCTTCTCCTTCTCCGAGAAGACCTCGTCAATCGGCCCCCTTCATGAGGTTGAAGATTTTGCCGATATTAAAAAAAAGAAAAAGAAAAACGAAGGTCACGCGCCAGGTCACCAAAGAAGTTAGCTCGGTCAACATCAAAGAGAAAGCTAGTTACAACTATAATACAACTACAAGTCACTCGTGAGACCCATCCTGGAATACGCCTCACCAGTATGGTATGACCCTTACACCTCAAAGGACGTCAGTAAGGTGGAGAAGGTCCAGCGTTGTGCTGCCCGCTGGGTGGTCAATAGGCATCGCCAGTCATCCCACAGCTGAACTGGACCCCCCTTGCTGACAGGAGATGCACCTACAGATTGGTGACCTACAAATTTTTATACCACCATGGTGACGTCTCCATCAACACCTCGTGCCAACCATCTCTCAACCCACTGACATTGTGACAAGGCATACCACTACCAGATAGTCCCACCAGTCCACATACCTCCTCCCCTCCAGCAAAACCAGCTACAGACAGCAATCTTTCTTCCTAAGGACCATCCGCAAATGGAGCGCCCTCCCACCAGAGGCAGTAACATCAGCCTCGGTGAAGGGCTTCAAGTCCCGGATCTGAGCAATTCCCCTCCCCCTCTCCCATCCCCAACCCCCTCAATCCTCCCCCACTACCCCGTCCTACCCTACCCTTCACCCCTCCCTCTTCACTGTCCCCCATGGCATTTCCTTCTCACATCCCAACCATAAAGGCTGATCATCCGGGCGGCAAAGATACCTACAGTTTTTCTGCCTGGCTGGAGTCCCCCAGTTCCAACGACAGAACCGTCAAAATGATGACGGTGGTTGTTTAACCAAAGAAGAAAGAAGAAGAACTTAAGAAGTAATTAATTGTTTAACCCTTTCGGCGCTGATGTCGCATTTATGCACAATAATAGAACACCAATGTCACTAAAACAGTAAAAGGCATCAAATCAGGGCCTGTAAAGTGTTACTTGACAATCCCATTTTCTTAATTTTGAGAGGTAAGGATAGGCCTACAGGTATACATTTTTTTACATGACCACAGAGGAATTCCCAATATTGCAGATATTTTTTTCATCTACCCAGTTTAAGTTTAATAGTATTTGGGGGCTGAGAAATGGCTGGCGGTGAAAGGGTTAATTGAATCAATTGTAGTTTGTACACACTACTTTAATGTATGTCCATGGAGGGTGTACTCTCCAGCTAGTGTCTTTCTGCGCCTTGTCATGTGCAGCGTTGTACACTTTTCCGGGTGGAATGTCATTTTCCAGTGTTTTCCCCATTGTGCAAGGGTGTCGAGATCTTGCTGGACAAGGTGCTGGTCTTGACTTCTGTACTGGAGACGTCTTTATGGCAGGCTGTGTCATCCGCAAAAACTGAAAGAGGCGTGCCGTGGAAACCAGGTCAGTGGGCAAGTCGTTGATGTAGAGAAGGAAGAGGCTGGGTCCAAGGACAGAACCTTGTGGGATGCTGGATTCCACAGGGGCAAATTCTGACCTCATTCCTCCCACAACTGACTGCTGCCTGTTGCTCAGGAAACTCTGGATCCATGCATTGACTTTGCCAACGATTCCGTACTGTGTGTTTGTGGATAAGCAGGGCATGACTTTGTCAAAGGCTTTTGAAAAGTCCATGACGACAACGTCGACTTGTTTGCCTTGCTCCATTACAGTTGCCGCCTCGTCCACAAAACCCAGTAGTTGTGACTCACAGGAGTGAGCTTTCCGGAATCCATGTTGCTGTGGGCACAGGATCTGCTGTTCCTCTGCAAAGTTCATCACTGCTCACACGATGATGTGTTTGAAGATCTTGCAGTTGCATGGTAATGGTATGCTGCTATGCAGGTCAGTGATATTGGCCGATAGTTGTCTGCCCTATATATTGAAGACTGGGGTGATGAACGCAAGCCTAATCCGAAGCCTAGCCTAAGTCTAAGCCTAGGGGTGACCATAGAAATCATAGAAGAAGAAGAGAGAGAGAGAGATAATCAGGGAAAGAGAGTGAGACTGAGAGAGAGTCCCAAGGAATGAAAAAAGTAGATATGTGCACATGAAAGATCAAGTGTCAATGATTCACTCAATGTTAGTGTATGAATCATTAAATGTCAATAATTGCTGATAAACAGTGGGTGGACATTACTGGAAGTGGAAGAAGAAGTGTAGCAAGCAGTAGTGTTACACTACAGTACTACTACTAACTGAGTACTGGGCTGGGAAGGGGAAAACTACAGCAAGCTAGCCCCAGCCAAAAATACAAACAAAGATATCAAACAGACGGATCCTAACTACTGGGGTAAAAACAGTTGGGGGTGAGGATGAAGGGACTGGGGTAGGGGCGTTTGTCGAGGGTTTCAGTGAGCACTGGTTTGTGGTTGAGAGCTCTGTTGACGCCGGCTCACCTTCACTAGGCTTCAGGGCCTGGGATCTTGGTCCAGTTCAGGTGGCGTTGAAGCCTGGAGTCAAAGAGTGAAAGACTGCCAGGAATGGTGCAGTGATAATGTTTTTTGGGAGGCGGTTCCATTTTGGCGATTGTGCAGGGGAAGAAGGTTCCATGCCAATACTGAATTCAACACGATTTGATATCATACGCCTGAGAGTTGGTTTGGCGTCCGCTTTTCTTCTGGCAGCTTGATGTTGGGGCGTGCTTTGTCTCAACTTACAGGAGGCCGTTTCTGTACTTAAAGTTATAGAGGGTGGTGAGTCCTGAAGGCCTTCTTTCTGCTCTGTTGCAGTGAGGGCCAAGAGAGCTCAGATTCCAGCATGTTGTCAACACTGGAGGTTGCTTTGTAGTCCTGCATGGTGCACCTTGCTGCATCATCAGTGCATGTCTCTGTCAATTCAATCATAATTGTTATTGATTTTCCCCCCTAACTATACCAGTGTAAAGTGGCTTCATAGCCTTCAAACTAAAATTTACACTGAATATTGACCAGTATCTCACTCTTAAGTCTTAGGGATACAATCCCAAACTTTAGAGATCTAAGTTTATGATTATGATGACTTTTAAAATGAAGCATGCAATCTTTTTCTTCTTCCAAGTTCCAATGATGTTCACCTGCCGTAACCGGCAATTAGTGAATTACTGGCTTGTAGTTGTACTGGGGTTTGAACATACTTGTACAAGTTGTAGTGCATTGATGATCATTAGTATTTGTTTTTCATTTTTGTTCCAGCATTTTTCATGACAATGGGAGGCTCTCAGACCAAAGATGCAACCAGCAGCCCCGTTCAATGGCAGGATGCCACTCCCCCAAGAGACGCCGGTGCCTTCAAGTCCAAGCGACAGCTGCCAGTTGACCCGCGGTCGCCCACAGACAACATTGCCCGCACTCCCATCATCGTGGACGGCACCCCTAGCAATGTGAAGATACTGGACCCCAGGTCCCCGACCTACGGCATTGAGCGTACCCCGCTCACCCTCCCTCTCCTGATGGGTCAAGGTAGGTCGGCTTTTTGTTTGTTTCGTTTTGTTTTGCTATTTTAATTGATTTCTATTTTTTTTTTATTCTGAATTTTTAAATATTAATGTTATTATATTTTTGGCTTTGTTAAGAGTGTAGTTTTCTTTCCTTTGTCTCTTTTGGGGGTTTTGTTTTACGTACTTAATTTTTATTTTCGTTGTAGCTTTGTGGCTGTTCTGCTTTTGCCATGGAGTATACATGTCCATTATCCATACATGTGCGTGCATGCATAAATAATTGTGAACAGAATCAGACCATACCCATAATTTGTTTTTGTTGAGAAAGGATCGACACTGCATCATGTTTGTTTTTTGTCAACTTTTTTTTCCAAAATTCCAAGGCATGAGCATTCATGAGTCAAAGGTCTGTTATGTGACCACTGTTCCTGTGGGCATTGAAACTGAAAGCTCATCCTTTTGGTTGAAATCATGAATGATTGTATAATAATAATATGCTACATTATTTCCTTGCAGAGAGCCAGCTGACCCAGCAGATGGAGGCAGAAACCTCAAAAGCATTCTCAGTGGACCGCGCCCCCCTCACTCAGCCGGAGGAGACGGGGGATGCTGCCATGATCACCCCCCAGAAACCCCCACCCAGAGCTGTCGATGACCCTCTGGAGTTCATGGACATCCCAGCCATCGACGACGAAGATGTTTCTCCCTTGTTGCACAGTACGATACATTTTTGTTTGTGGTCTGTTTGTTTCTTTCAAAGGTTTTCTTCTTTGATGTTGCACATTCAGTCTGTAATTGAGAGCTTTGTGCTTGATACAACGTGCCAAATAAATAAATCGTCACCTTTGCTGAAAACCAGAAGACTGAAGTTCGATACTGATAGACTTTTACTTATTTAGCAATTGTGTTGTACATTGTTTTGTTTTATTTTTCAAAATGTGCATCATGGGAATTTTTCGAAGCTTTTCAGTGAGCCTTGACTTTTCTTCAAGGCCTTCAAACTGAGACTTTACTTTCAATTGCTTTAATGTATATTGTCTTTTCCATGAAGAATGTATATATCTTCAATGACAGAATGAACACAGTACAGGCTACAGCTTATCTAATTGGTGACTGTTTCACTTTCAGACCATTAGTATTACTGAATTTTTGTTGGTGTGTGTAAACAAGATTTACAGTAATCTTACGTTCTGTAACTTATAACATTTAGCAAGACTTATGTCAAAGTTGTAAGCGAGGCAGTCTATTAAAAGTAGTACTAGTATGCTATCCATTATTTGATTTTCACTAGTTCATAACTTCAAGTTCAATGTGTTGCTATCCATTATTTGATTTAGGCTAGTTGACAACTAAAATGTTTGTGGCAAAATACGATTCTTGCGTATTGAACTCAGGTGAGAACCCTTGAGATTTCAACTTGCCAAAATGATTCTCGAAAACCCTTGAAAAATGGCATTTTGGCCCCTATCCCTTGAAAATCCCTTGAAAAATTGAAAATCACGCTTCCAGTCATTTCTGCGCAAAATCATCAGAACTGACGAGTTTGAAAGCCGAGAACAACATCGTGAAGAAATTTAGATTTTCGTTCTCGAAGATTCGCTTCGTCGTCTGCTACAACCAAAGGGAGACAATTTTTGTCGGAGTCAGTTATGGTTCTTGTTTGGGCCTGTGAAAACGAGCGCGTTTTCGTGGAAAGAAGTCGTCATGCCGAAGGGAAAATGTATTTTTGGCCCACTGTGGCTAGATAAGGAGGAGTATAAGGCTTGGATCGCCGAGTGCAAGGACAACAAGTATGCATGTTTCTGCAAATTGTGCAAGAAGATCGTCGATGTTCGTGGGATGGGTGAAGCTGCACTTCAAAGCCACGCTAAAGGAAACATGTGGAATTACAAAAAGCAAGCAAACCGGTTGCAACGCTCACAGATTTCATGCGTGCTGGTAGCAGTTCGTCAACAACACCGGCTGGAAAAAGTATTGGCCAGACACTTGCAGCAAATGGCAATTTCCTAACCAAAGCTGCCCCTTGAGAAATTAGAAAATCCCCTTGAATTTTTCCTCTGTTTGAGAGCATGAACCCTGTGAACTATTCTGATAATTGAGTTGTGTGATCGTTTCAGACGCGGAGCAGCAGCCGTTGCCCCTGGACTATTCAGAACCCACGCCGCTGCAGCCCAAGCCGAGCTCCACACAACCCAAGAAGCTGTTCCCAGACTCCAACTCCTCCCAGCAAGTCCCTCCTCCTCCTCTGATGGCAGCTGGAGCGGGGGTGAAGCAGGTGTGCGTCTCCCGCTCTTTGGGGTTGGTGGCCCGCGATGCCAATTCGCCTCGCAGCATTGTGCAGTCCAAGCAGAGGAGGACGGTGACCAAGGCCATGGGTGGAGTGGGCAGCCGGGTTGGCATCGACAAGGAAAACTTTGCTCACTGAAATGCGGTTTTTAGTTAAGGAGGGAGATGTTAGTGTGTGTGTGTGTGTGTGTGTAGGGTGTCAGGGCTCCCAGGGACCCCCATTTGGGGGTCTATGAAGCACTAACATTCTAAAGGACCCTCTAAAAGAATGTGCAGGGGTCCCAGGGATGCACTAGAAAAATTCTTTTTAGCATTCGCAATGCCACTGGGACCCTCTATCCCGCCTCTAGGACCCTCTATGCTGTAAGTGAAGGGGAGTCCCTGGGACCCCTTGTTTTGCGGGACGATTGGGAGCCCTGGGTGTGTGTGTGTGCACTGTATGTGTGATGTGTGTGGTGAGTAGACAGAAAGAGAGAGAACCTGGTCAGTGTGGATGGGAGGCTTCAGAGTGGCTGTGCGCAAGTGAGGTGTGGTATTGTTTGGCTTATTATAGAGACATGCCTGTGTGCACATGTGTGACTGGGCATGCACAGGTTTCTGAATGCATACATGTACACATGCAACCTTACTTATAAACAGTGACAGGAGTTTGGGAGGTGCGTTATTAAAACCCTCTTATGACTTCCTATATTTTGCTGTAAACTTAAATGCTTGATTTGACATTGTTCCCATGATGTAAATCTTGTATGGCATAAGTTTGAATGTACCAAAGTTTGTAAACTTGTGCAGGGCTCCCAGGGACCCCCATTTGGGGGTCTATGAAGCACCAACATTCTAAAGGACCCTCTAAAAAGAATGTGCAGGGGGTCCCAGGGATGTACTAGAAAAAATATTTTTAGCATTCGCAATGCCACTGGGACCCTCTATACTGTAAGTGAAGGAGTCCCTGGGACCCCTTGTTTTGCAGGACAATTGGGAGCCCTGTTGTGTAAGTTAGACATAACTGGGTGAAATTAACTGAAAAGAATGCCAGATCTTAATCTCTTTTTGATGAGGCTGAACAAGTCAAAGCTTGCCAGTACAATTATTTATTGTGTATGAAAAAGGAATAATGCATACAGAAAATAAAATGTTTGAAATTTTAATTGAACTGTATTATGTGCTAAGATGGAGAATGTTGTACACAAACAACACTAAAGTTTTGTGGATTGTCCCTTCCTTTTCACGATTGATGAAAAGACATTAAATGCAACATTTTATCATAAAATGTATGTGAACATAGCATTCAGAAATGGTGTTGATGCCTGTACAATACCAGAATTCAGTGTACACAACATTCAGAAATGGTGTTGATGCCTGTACAATACCAGAATTCAGTGTACACAACATTCAGAAATGGCGTTGATGCCTGTACAATACCAGAATTCAGTGTACACAACATTCAGAAATGGTGTTGATGCCTGTACAATACCAGAATTCAGTGTACACAACATTCAGAAATGGTGTTGATGCCTGTACAATACCAGAATTCAGTGTGTTCTGACTTTTGTGTGAATGTTTCCGTATCCCAATTTGTCTTTAATCTTGATGTTAATCGTTTTGGAAACCATTATTCAGAACTTCTAAGCGCTGTAATTTTGTTCACCTTGTATCTTTATCATGTACCGTAATAATCTCTGATAACTCCATACAGATAATGAAAGCCAGATGGTATTATCAGCCTATATTTCTTTTGTGATAATGCTTGGCTTTCGTGGGACATATGGTCTTCATTGTAAAGGGGCTGTTACACTGTATACAATTAGATTCACTGCGATCCGATTGTGACATTTGTGAGGCATGATTCACATGAAATTCTACTGTCTAAATGAATCTGATGAAACCCTACTAGTTTTGTTCACTATATTTGTAGTCACGAATCTGATGAAATATCTGTATCTTTGTATCAGACATTTTATTTGATTTGTGTATTAGTGTCTACGTTGAGTACAGTGACTGAAAATAGTACAATTATTTTTAGACGGAAGTATTTCACGTGAATCATGGCTCACAGACATCGTCACAATCGGATCGCATTTCGGTTGAATCGTATGCAGTGTTCAGGCATGAAAACATCTCCGTTTTCTCCGCCTAATTTTTTTCCGAAATCGACCAATCTCCGCCTAAAAATAAAAAAATCGAATGAAAACTCGGCATGCTGGGTCTTTAAATGGCACGATCATCATTCGCACCTTCTCCTCCTCCCGATGTTATCACTTCCAAAATGGCGTCTGAAGAGCAAGCCGTGCACGAAGAATGGGTGAAAAAGAAGAAATATCAGGCATGAAAACAGCTCCGCCGTTTTCATTTTTTTAAAACAGATAACTCCCCCCCCCCCCCCCCCCCCCCCCCCCCCCCCCCCCCCCCCCCCAAAAAACTTCTGACGTTATTTGTGCCGGAAAACATTTTTGGTTAACATCCCCCCCCCCCCCCAACAAAACTTCTGACGTCAGCTGAAAATCCGGGTGGAAGGATTTCTCGGCTGAAAAAATCTCTTTTTTTTTGGGAACAGTAGTTTTCATGCCCGAGTGTTGAAGCCCCTTAATAATGGGAGAAATAAGCAACAGTAACAAGGGTTTGTGCATTTCGGTGTGAGTGCCCGAGTGTGTGTGACAACAAATGTATCCCTCTTTACACAGCCTAAACTACAGAATCATGGATCATGAAACAAATTGGGAGAATTGCCTCACAAAAATGCCCCTGACATTAGATTTCCAAAATAAATAAATGATACGATACAAAATTAGGTATAAAGCAGAAGCTTCATTTAATTTTATTCTAATTTGTACATCTCTATTCCTATCATGCCCATAACAACCACACCCCAGCTCAAATTGCTGACCTATACATTGATTGACATAACCCATGCCTGCCCTGGCAAGCAAATGCATGCAGTTGAACACTAACATTCTTCTTCGATCGCTCAGACAGTTTCCTGTCAATTATGAGCGCAGATGCGTCAAGCTGCCCTTATGCTCCTAACTAAGAAATAGTTAGGCCCAGCAAGTCCGACCTTTGGCTGGAGGAAATGTTTTTGAAAGTGTTTAGTGAAAAAAGGCAGGAGAATGGACCGGTAAAGCAGAAAGATAGTAGATGACAGTAAGCAAAGGGAAAAGACAGAGTCAAAGAGAGTGACAGATTAGAGGAAGTTACAAGCACAGAAGGTGGGGGAACTATACAAAAGACCCCCAGTATCCCCACATCTAAAAATACTCATTCGCTGGCTCTCTGTGTCTCTCCTCTCCGACATTGCAAATCGATATATACAGTAGAACCTCCCTTATAAAGACCTTAAAAAATCATCCAAAATGAGGTCTTATAAGGGAGGTAATTTTAATACTTGCAAAGAAAGGCCATATCTCAGAGAAGTAGGTCTTATGTAGGAGGGAGTCTTATAAGGGAGGTTCCACTGTACCATAATATTCTAAAAGGCGTCTGGCGATACTTTTTGTTTTCCAGACTGAGACTCCAGTGCCTTATATTGTTATATGACTAACAGTATATTAAGAAAGAATTATAACAAAGTGAATTTTATGTAAAACTTGGGGGGGGATACTTTACAATAAGATGTGCCTTACTGTCTGAAAAAAATGTGGTAGATATACTGAGCTGCTACTGCTAGGAGCATGTTTGCACAGTTTGCCTTTTTTTGTGGGTCGGTTTTCAATTTCAGCACAGGAGTTTCTCTCGCCTCATGACGACCAACTATGAAGGGCCTTAACACCTTTAGCGCCATGTGGTTTTTTTTACGTTCTTGGTTGTACGTTGCATCTCAACCGACAAGAGGGAAGTAACTTGGTTTTTATTAGTGCGTGTGCATTGCTTTAACGGCAGAAAGTGACAAAAGCTCTAAGCAAAACGCATGGCAGGGTGCTTGGCAGTGAATGTCTTTGCATTTGGTGGGAGTGTAGAGTGATACATAGAAGAGTTAAAGGATCGGAGAGCTCCAGATCGTTAAGACGTTATACAACTCCAGTGACTAAAATTGTAACCGACATGTTTTAAGGAGAATTGTTTTAATGATGAATTTTCCAACTTGCAGCACGCTAGGAAGTTTTATAGTTCAGTCTGTGGTTGGGTGTATACGATAAAGAATATTAAAATTCGAAATATTTACTGTTTTAAGTGGGCGTTTGGGCGTTTTCATTGTATGTTTGACATATTATTTAGTTTCACTTTGAATTTTATTGTACTGCTGATGTTGCAGCTTTGATTTTGTTCCTTTTGTACATAAGTCTGTTGTTGTGTTGAATTAAACTGGACTCAATTATAGCCGAGGTTGCATGATGAGAATAAACATAGATGCAAAGTTATTGGCATGGTGTTAATATATATATATCTGGATCAGAATTATGATGGTGTTGTGGTCTAATTGTAATTATTGTTGCTTATTATTTTGTTTTTGAATATGTTAATTTAAACTAATAAAAGTATTGATGACCTAAACATTTCATATCAAGCTTTCTTCTTTCTTTTTAGATAAGGGATGAAGGGGGAGGGGGCGGCACACATACACATGCTTGCATATACATGTACTGTATAATGCTAGAAAAGAACAGTTCCAACACTTGTAACATATTGTTTTAAAAAGCAGTTTATGAAAGACATGCAATTTATTCAAAAATATGCAACAATCAAAACAATACAAATGTGCTGAAACAATTCCAACGTTTTCAAAACAAATCATTCATCATCAACAATCAGATTCATTCAATTACGATATTTTTTTCACCCATATGTATGAAACTCTCCCAACTTTAGCTTAATATTGAAAAACAAAATCAATAAATTATGTTAAACAGTATTACAACTTAATACACATCACATCTGCTTACAACAAAAAAACACAACAAAATATATCCAAAACTTAACAAAATAACTTAAAATGCAAAAAAAAACCCATCTTCAATAGTAAGTTTAACAAATATTTTATAATCAGTCAAAATTTATTATTTACCAAAAAATTGCAGATACTCATGAAATAGAAATGGACAAAACAGGGATCGCGTTAACGCATGCTTTCTGCGTATTTGACACATTTTGAAAGTAGAATCTGTTTTGTCTCAATACAAGTGCCTATTCTAGGCTACAGAAAGAAAGGAGCTTGCATGACTGATTTAATCATTTATACCTTCTTTTTTTTTCATGAGTGATCCTCATGTCCTGATAGCTCTTGGAGCAAGTTTTGATATTCGAATGCATCCCGTGTAAGTCATATTGAATAACATCAGTGAAACCTCCCTTATAAGACATTTTGGATGATTTTTGAAGGTCTTATAAGGGAGGTTCCACTGCTGGATTTGGGATGATTTTTGAAGGTCTTAAAGGGAGGTACTTTTAATACTTACAAAGGGCAATGTCTCAGAGAAGCAGGTCTTATGTGGGAGGGAGTCTTATAAGGGAGGTTCCACTGTACTACAAATGCGCTGGACACAGTTTTCCCGACGATAGCAAGTGGACCTACACGAAGCACACGACCCTAACAGACTAGGTCAACTTTTTTGTTTTGGAGGTGTGATTGGAGGTGTGATCGTCATCATGGGCATAGACTAAAATACCAAATAACTTTTATAAATTCCAATTTTGCAATGCCATCAAAATTTGCTTTGAAAATAACTCAGACTCTTAGATGTGAGAGGAGTTTCACTTGGCCGGGGCCTTGTGATAAAATCTGATCACAATTCTGATCTAGATCTACACTCGGGTTGACACATTCTGATGCAAAGTGAATAGTCAAGACAGCAAGCAATCGGAGCATCTCACTTCATTGATCAATGCTTGTGATGCGTTTCAGCGGTGCTGTGAGCATCAAACATTGCTGACTGTATACATAAAAAGTGCACGCTTTTTTCATCAATTTATAGTGTTCCGACATTACGCAATTTTTAGCCTGATTTACGCATTTTGGGGCCGAATTTGCGTAAGCTGACCGCACTTTCAAAAAGTCTAGCGCAATCCTTGACAAAACTTTAAAGTATCAAATTATTGTGCATCTCTTTTAATTTTTATAAATCTGAAATGAAACTTTATTTCACATCAATCACTCATTGATTGACCCTGGTCCCTGAGACTGCTAATGATTCTCTTCTGTGTGAAGAGAGAAAAATGGGAAGAATGAAAAATTACATCCACAAGCCCCCCACCTCCCCATTTCCTCCTAATTAAAGAAAAAAACACCCCTAGAACCTTTAATTTCTTTGGGTTTTTTTTTTTGGGGGCGCGTAAAAAAAACAACTAAAAATTCAGTCTAAGTAGACAGCAGTGTCGGAGTCTGACGAAGGCTTGACCAGCTCAAAGCCGTTATTGCTGGAGGAAGTGCTGACGGCAGTAGCGCTGCCCTCTGGTGTCGGCGCCATCTGCTGGGCGATGCTTTCCCCTGAGTTGTCGGGAAGCAGGGCAAGCTCCTCTGCTGACTGCGTCGGCTGGCTCTCCAAGTCCGTCTGTGCCTGTACCGGTTGGGCCTGCAAGTTTTAACCTGACTGTGCAAATAATCTTGTTAAGTCATTTTGCTCCCAAATAACGTGATAATAAAAGTTACAAAAAACCCAAGATGGCAAAGCCATATAAAAAAAAACTCTTAGTATTGTAGACGTTTCTCACTCTCACTTTTATTATTGTCCCCTTCATGACGATTCTCTCAAGCTTTTTTGTTTCATTACCACAATACCAACAGTAACATGAGAGCTGTACAAAAGATGATTTTCTACAGTAATGAAAAATCATGGTACATTTATTCTCTTGTAGAAGACTGACTCTCAAATGAGGGGGGCCTTGGCACCAGCTGTCTGGCGCTGCAGCCGAAGGGATGGGTTTGCCTTTGGGGACCTTCCCCAACGCCAGCAGTCCTCAAATCCCTTTGGCTGAGTGGGGATGTACCCTGAGGAAGGCATCTCCACTTCATAAAAAAAATCTAGCCCAGCCCGCCAAAATAGCATCTGCCCCCTCTGCTATCTGGCAGTCATGGTCAGAAACGACTGACTAACATACATCAGCAGGGCGAGGAAGGCACGCATCTACACATCAGTGGCGTAGGAACGTTTTCAAGCCGGGGGGGGGCAGGGGGGGGGGGGGGGGGGGGGGGGGGGGGGGGGGGGGGGGGGGGGGGGGGGGGGGGGGGGGGGTCAGCGCACGGACAAGACGAATGGATGGATAGGTTAAATTACATGACTTAGTAAATCCTACAAAAATACTTTATTATTATTTTTAAACATAATCATAATCAATTATATAAAAATATCTATGAATGAAATAAAACATGATGTGAATTGAAAGGAGACAACAAAAAAGCATAAAAATACAACCATGTTTGGGGCGGATCAGCCAGTCATGGAAGAGGGGAGGGGGTAGCTCCAAGTGGTCAGTTGGGGTGGGGTGATGGGTCTGGGGGGATTGCCTCCCAGAAGCTGATGATAATTTGAATGTAAAAGATGCAATCAAGGCTTCTCGTGAGAGAATAACTGTAGCATAGAACTACAATTTGTCTTCCTCTTTTTCTTTCCATTTTTTGTCTGAGGGGGTGGAACCCCTGTAACCCCCCTCAAATCCATCTTTGATGCAGTACCAAGTCCATGACAGCAATGTGTAGTGAATGGGCTGAGACTATTAACTCTTTCGTTTCCTTGTGTCCTTTCTGGGTTTTTTTGTTTTGTTTTGGCCGTTATAAATTTTTTTGGGGGCAGAGAGATACGTCTGCCCCCCCCTCCTCGAAGCCAGGGGGGCAGCTGCCCCCCTTGTTCCCCCCCCCCCCCCCACCCCGTTCCTACGCCAGTGCACATCCATGACCCAACGTCTCCACGATCTGCCCACTAACCCCCGGCAGCACGCCCGCATGGCTCAGTCAGCCAGCCATATTGCTTGAAAGGAGTGGACAAGAGTGGGTAGGTCATGTAGGCACACCACTACTAAAACTTGCCCTGCCGCACGACTGATTGCCAGTGGCGTCCATAGGATTGCCTTGGACAAGGCAGTGCCTGTTTTTTTTGAAATTTTGACCACAAAAAAAAATGGATTCAAAGTTCAAGGGGAAAAAAAGTGTTGAATTATCACTTTACAAGTCTGGAATAAGCTTCAAATTGAGTATGATTTTGCTTTTTCTTCAGCTTCGGGTGGGGGGGGGGGGGGGGGGTGTTGCCCCCCTGACCTGCCAGGGGACTGGGCGGCCCCTGGACCCCTGCCTTGCTTGTAATTTTTATTTTCTGCAGTTGCATCCATGTAGATGCTAAAGCCGGAAAAAGCAACTGGATGACGTTTTCTTCATTTCCTTCGCTAAATATCAAACATTTGGTTAAACTGACACAATGAGCGTCAAGTGCTTCCAATAAGTGACAATTCTGCCAAATTTTAATTGTTATTGGTCTAGCAGTTTAGGCTCTAGAGTGCAGAGGAACACACATTTCACATACAGATGTGCGAATGCACACATAGACAGACACAAAGAGAAACACAGACCTTCATTCTGATTGCAGTGTACTCCTGTTCTTATAGAAATGCAAGTTCAAAGAGTGTGTAGTGGTGGTGCACTAGCAGTGACATGCTCTCATTAGGTGAGGGCAGCCTGAATTTTACAGGGATCTACCTGGCGATGCAACAAAATGAATCATATAAGGTCTCATCTAGAGTAATTGATTGAAATGAGACATTTTCAGTCGAGCATTGGTTTAGCAAAATGCAAAAGGTTAACCCTTTCACCGCCAATGTCGCACATATGACAGACACATGTCACTAAAAGGCATGAAATTCAGGGTCTGATATCAAAGACCCCTTCTCTTTTGAGGTATGGACAGGCCTAATGTTATACATGTCTACAGAGGAATTGACAATATTGCAGATAATCTGTCTCTACCCAGTTAAGTTTAATGGTATATTTTGGCTGAAAAAGGGCTGGCGGCGAAAGGATGGGCGCAACTCCCCAAAATAAAAAAAACCCTAAAAGGCAGGGGTCCAGGGGCCCTGGCGAGGTACAGGGGCAGAGCCCCATTGGACGATTCAGGAGGGCAATGCAAGGGAGAGATGAGAGACATAGAGACAGACAGTCACAATGATGGACAGTTTCGAGTCCGATAAGCCTTGTAAAATGATCTTATTGCCTTTGAAAACAATATGGCATCAGAGTGTGTTCAAGATTTCCAGAGAGAGACTTCCAGGACAGAAAAATCAAGATCAAAACGCCCCAAATTTATAGTGGTCTATTTGGGGGGGGGGGGGGGGGGGGGGGTATAAGGTCTCAATTAAAGTAATTGAAGTTCAGTTTCTGGTAAAATTAAAAAAACGAGACATTTTCAGTCGAACATTGGAGTAGCAAAATGCGAAAGGGTTTAAAACCCTTTCGCCGCCAGCCATTTTTTACCCGAACAATTACCATTAAACTTAACTGGGAGGAGAACAAAAATTATCAATGTTGGGAATTCCTCTATGACATGTCTAACATTAGGCCCTATCTTGACCTCCCAAAATTAAGAAAATAAGATCTTCAAATAACAGGCCCTGATTTGGTGACATGGGTGTTAAACCATTGTGGTGCATAAATGCCACATTGGCGGGTAAAGGGTTAAACCAGCACAAAGAACAGACTCACTTCGCTGAGCTGGGTGTCCGACTCGGTAGCCTCCCTTTCAGCAGACGCCCCCTCCTGGGGTGTGGTCGGGAAGGAGGGCACTGCTGCACTGCTGAGCACCGCCGACTTCTGCCAGGCGGGGACGATGGGGGAGGTCATGGGAGGGGGAGGAAACTGGCGTCTGCACCACAAACAGATCATCAACATAATTCATGAGGCTTTATTTTCAATCAGATCTGACGATATGCTGTCACACGCCTATTACCGTATTTTACGGACTATGAGACACTTTTTTCCTAGACTGAGATCCCTATGACTTAGTTATAATGTGACTGAATAATATACAGTGGTACCCCTCTAATAAGACCTTGAAAGTGCGGTGAAAAAAAAGTCTTATCTGAGGGGTGGTCTTATTAGAGGACCAAGCTCCTTTCCGCTATCAGACTGATAAATCGGCGTTAGTGTGTGCACTACAACTCTCGCTGAATGCACACAACTCACAAAATCCGATAAATGAAAGCAGCTGGCGCATTAGCGTTTGCCGTGATTTCGTATCTGCGGTGTATGTGGCGCCATTTTGTCAGCCGAGTTGTATGCGAGGTAAAAGTTCTGTGTGTGCAAACTGTAACTAAAAATGAACTGCCAGAGCGTTACTTTGTCATGTTTTGTGTCGTGCATAATCCAGTATTTAGTAGGTCCGTTATGGCGAAGATTAGGTCTGTACTGTTATGTGTAGTTTGTGTGTGAGTGCAACATGGGCCATCGAAGTTGCCATCGGACCCGTTGCCATGACTTTCGATCACGAGTTCGTCTGTTTTTCATCGAGAGGGGGATTTGCACGAACTTGACTGCAAAAAGATACATTGTGGTCGCATCTCAACCCCTGAAATCGGGTCGTAAGTCGGAACTCAGGAAAAGTCGTATTTGCGGCATAGGATATATAGTGGAATGTGTTCGGGAAAAAAAAAATCAGTTCGTATGTGAGGAGAAGTCGCATTTGCGAGCGTCTTATTAGAGGGGTACCACTGTAGCAAGGAAAGAGAGTAGCAACATCTGAATTTTGCGTCAAATTTGGGGGTTGAGCCTTATAGTCCGTAAAATACGGTACAGGGATGTGAGAGTTATGCGAAAGCGCGTGAATGCGCTTTTTCTATTCGACTTTTAACTCACTCGGGGCGAATCTGCCGGATCCGGCTCATGGCTCGCACAACCGTTTAGGACGAATGGCCCGGATCCGGCTCATAAGAATTTTCAAGAGGTTTTGATTTCTGGCGTGTAACCAGCTTTCCGGTGCGAAGTCATAACCTATTTTCAGTTTGCTTTGACCTTGCCTCTTGAAATCAACCAATCATTGCAGACTTTACATTCAGCTTTGGTTGTAGAGGGGGGTCAAAGATCGGAATGTGTAATTTTCCTTCTTTCTATGTGTTAGCTGTTTTCGTCAATAAGAGACAAACGACGAAGGTAAGGAATCTGATATTTTACGATCGTTTAGTGCATGGTGTTGCTAATCGTTTCTGAAAATATTAATGCCTAACTCTTCATAACTTGGTTTTGGTGATTATTTTACGAACCTAGTCAAGGGGAAATAATTCGGCCAGTCCCGAGTGAGTTAAAAAAAATGCACAGAGAGAGAGAGAAGATCGTACAGACTGTCGAGTTCGGTACTTTATTTTTGCGCAGACGGTGAAAACAAAAGAAGTTTGTAGCGCAAGTACATTTCCTTGACTGTATTTCATAAGCTTCTCTGTGGTTGGTCAGTTATGTCCAATGGCAATGCGCCATTTTCATGTGTTCGGCTACTTCCGCAGTGGCATTTCGGAGGAGGATTTGGATGTTTTCAAAGCTATTGAGTGAATGTTTCATCTTCAACCATGAAAATCAGACATCACACCATAGATGTGAGGAAAGAGATTGACAGAGAACACCAACACACATTTGACAGAGCTGGGATGAAACTGTATCGGACAGTAAGAACCGTGTAGGCCAGCTGCGAGAAATTTGAAGTTGCAGGAAAAGTTTTGTTTCAGTATTTTGACGATACCATCGGCTACGCTTTTTTTGTTTTGGGCCCTCTCACATCCCTGCTATTACTACACCCCTGTGTGTCTCCATAATATCCAGCTGCTCCAATGGTGCCCGTGTTACCTCAAAGAACAACTCAGGACAATGTTCCATTTCTCTGCTCAAGGAAAACCATTTTCTTACCTCCCCTTTACCTCATACATGGGTGCTCCTGGTGAATTTCAAAAATCCTGCAAGGCAAGGGTCTCAAAGAGACAGGTGACAGACTAGAGGAAGCTACAAGCAGAACTTCCAGAACTAATTATACGAAAGACACCCACCTCCCTGGGGGACAGCGCCCCTCCTGAGGGTTCCAGGGGCAATGCCCCCCTGGAAGCTGAAGGGAAACAACAGTTTCCAATGTAATGGACAGGCTCTCGATGTACTTTCACTTCTGGTTAAACTTCATGACCTCTATAACCAGCAAAATGCATCTTCTCAAATTCTCATAATCTGGCGACGCCGGCTCCAGGCAATAAAAAAAAACACCTGAACTTCAGGACATCCTGAAAGCAGGAGCATCCATGCCTCAAAGTCATATCCTACACCAACACATGGATACCCCAACCCCCTTACTTTCTCCCCGTTCTTATTCTTCCTATCTATCTAGACTATAATGTAAATTTTTTAATTGCAACGATCAAAACCAGAAACGTGCAACTCCAATGATGGAAGGCGCTTGTTCACACAGGAATGTCTGGACATTATGCACAAACTAGAGCAGAGATCATAATTTGGTACATGTTGTATGTGATTGAAAGTGATAGTAACGAGAAAATAAACAAACTACACAAAGCAAACAAACAAAAAGAGAACTCTATATTTCCCCATCTTCGTGATAATGTGCTTCAGGTGGGAGCAACCCGAATTTCACAGACGCCTCTGTGACTATAATGTACCAAACCTAACCTAACCAAACTGCAATACAGTGGTCGTCACTTTATAAAACCGCGGTTAATAGAGCCAGCCGCTTATTAAAGCCGATTTCTTACGGTACGGATTTTTCACTATATGTTATGTATTAAAAAAAAGCCACTTAATAAAACCACCCCGCCGCTTATTAAAGCCACTTTTCTCAGATAAATCACATAGTTTGTGACTAAAGCTCACACGATTTTGTTCTTTTTTTTGTTTTGTTTTGTTTTGTTGGCGTATAAAATATATTTATGTTGCACGCTCACGTGTATCACGAAGTAACTGAGTTTAGAAAAGAATGTCAGTCAATAAAAAACGCACGTGTTGAGTTAATAAATAAATTAAATCACTTTACTGTTTTCTGTCGGACTGTGTTTAGATTCAAGCAAGTGTAAATGACGAAAGAAAGTGTGAAAGTGTGACTGACGTAAACAAAAGAGAAGCCAAAAAAAAAGTGTTCGAAAATGACGTAATCATGGACCGCCGGTTATTAAATCCGCCGCTTATTAAAGCCATTTTTCGTCGGTCCCAAAATGGCTTTATAAAGCGGCGACCACTGTACTGTGCAATTTTAAGCACAGCAACAAAAACAAAAGTGCCCATTGAGTTGAAGAATAAAGGCAGACAGTACAACGAAAGTTCAACTCTAATAAAGGAAAGCAACACCCAACACTTACACACACAGAACTCAGGACAACTTTATTATCTCACAGAGAAATTATTACAGTTTACACACACACACACAGAGGCTCACCGATTCAGTAGCAAAGCTTTAAGAGAAGAAACCTCTGACTTTATCTCGTTCAAAGCGTGTGTCTCTTGACGCAAGCTGACCTCCGAACTCTGAAAAGTGAAAACAAACACAAAAATAATCAAGATTAAAAATAATAAAGGCGGGGGAAGAGAGAAGCAGCATGAGGGTGAACAATCAAAAGCTGGCTTACAATAAATTTATTTTCCTACAAAATATTTTGTCAATGCACTAGGATGCACATTTTGTCTATTTTTAATGTGAATAAGTATGTGTTTGTGGAACAGCATCATATGGCTGCCTTTCAATGAAAGTTTAAAAAACGGTTTAAATAATGTAAACATTACTAACAGCACTAGATAGAGCACTTTACAACTTTTAATCAACCTCTTCTCCAACATTCATTATCCCTTTTCACAAATTATCCACTCGCACCCATCTTGCCCTTCTCTAAGCCCCCCTCCTCCCTTACCCCCTCCCCTCCCCATCAAGCCTCAAAACCTGCAGCATCCTATTTATAACTCTATAGAATCTTCCTTAGACTATGAGTATCTCTGTCTGTCTGCCTGCCTGTCTGTCTCTGTCTGTCTGTCTGTCCCTTTCTTCAGCCTTTACAACACCACAAAACCTTTGGCTATCTGTACATGCGTGTCTCTCTGTGTCTGTTCTGTCTGCCTGTCTCTTTCTTCAGCCTTTACAACACCACAAAACCTTTGGCTACCTGTACATGAGTGTCTCTTTGTGTCTGTCTGTCTCTTTCTTCAGCCTTTACAACACCACAAAACCTTTGGCTATCTGTACATGAGTGTCTCTTTGTGTCTGTCTGTCTCTTTCTTCAGCCTTTACAACACCACAAAACCTTTGGCTATCTGTACATGAGTGTCTCTTTGTGTCTGTCTGTCTCTTTCTTCAGCCTTTACAACACCACAAAACCTTTGGCTATCTGTACATGAGTGTCTCTCTGTGTCTGTCTGTCTGTCTCTTTCTTCAGCCTTTACATCACCACAAAACCTTTGGCTATCTGTACATGAGTGTCTCTTTGTGTCTGTCTGTCTCTTTCTCCAGCCTTTACAACACCACAAAACCTTTGGCTATCTGTACATGAGTGTCTCTCTCTGTCTGTCTGTCTCTTTCTTCAGCCTTTACAACACCACAAAACCTTTGGCTATCTGTACATGAGTGTCTCTCTCTGTCTGTCTGTCTCTTTCTTCAGCCTTTACAACACCACAAAACCTTTGGCTATCTGTACATGAGTGTCTCTCTCTGTCTGTCTGTCTGTCTCTTTCTCCAGCCTTTACACCACAAAACCTTTGGCTATCTGTACATGAGTGTCTCTCTCTGTCTGTCTGTCTGTCTCTTTCTCCAGCCTTTACACCACAAAACCTTTGGCTATCTGTACATGAGTGTCTCTTTGTGTCTGTCTGCCTCTTTCTCCAGCCTTTACACCACCACAAAACCTTTGGCTATCTGTACATGAGTGTCTCTGTGTCTGTCTCTCTCCAGCCTTTACAACACCACAAAACATTTACCTACCTGATGTGTCTCTGTCTGTCTTCATCCTTGGAAAATAAAGTATTCAGTGTCTCTCTCTCTCTCTCTCTCTCTTCTACCATTCCAATTCCACATACCTATCTGCACACTTTTTGTTGTTGGTGGTATTTTCTAGTCACAGAAACTCGTCTCTGTGAAATTCAGGTTGCTCCCACCAGGAGAGTGCGTCGCTCTAGTACAGCGCCACCCATTTTTGCATGCTATGTGAGTTTGTGTCATCCATCCCACCGGCACAACACGGCCTACTCCTACCGAATAGTGGAATGGGCTTGAACCTGTGCATAAGATATTGCGCGTGCGTTCGCACACAGGACCTTGGTTTAAGGTCTCATCCGAAGGACCAAGTGTCTCTCTGTGCTGTCAGAGACACCTTAGTTTCTACCATGTGAGCATGTCTCCGTCTCTCTCTCTCTCTACCTGTACACGATTGTCTCTCTGTGCTGTCAGAGACTCCTGGATGGCCCTCAGAGTGTTCACCACCTGAGCTTGTCTCTGTCTCTGTCTCTGACTCCTCTCTCACTGTCTCTCTACCTGTACACGATTGTCTCTCTGTGCTGTCAGAGACTCCTGGATGGCCCTCAGAGTGTTCACCACCTGAGCTTGTCTCTGTCTCTGTCTCTGACTCCTCTCTCACTGTCTCTCTACCTGTACACGATTGTCTCTCTGTGCTGTCAGAGACTCCTGGATGGCCCTCAGAGTGTTCACCACCTGAGCTTGTCTCTGTCTCTGTCTCTGACTCCTCTCTCACTGTCTCTCTACCTGTACACGATTGTCTCTCTGTGCTGTCAGAGACTCCTGGATGGCCCTCAGAGTGTTCACCACCTGAGCTTGTCTCTGTCTCTGTCTCTGACTCCTCTCTCACTGTCTCTCTACCTGTACACGATTGTCTCTCTGTGCTGTCAGAGACTCCTGGATGGCCCTGAGAGTGTTCACCACCTGAGCTTGTCTCTGTCTTGTCTCTGACTCCTCTCTCACTGTCTCTCTACCTGTACACGATTGTCTCTCTGTGCTGTCAGAGACTCCTGGATGGCCCTCAGAGTGTTCACCACCTGAGCTTGTCTCTGTCTCTGTCTCTGACTCCTCTCTCACTGTCTCTCTACCTGTACACGATTGTCTCTCGGTGCTGTCAGAGACTCCTGGATGGCCCTCAGAGTGTTCACCACCTGAGCGTTGCTCTCTGCTACGGTGGTCTGGAGCTGAGCCACGTTTTGTTCCAGCCGCTGCATGCGCATATCCGCTTCATTTTTGCCCACCAGCCACGGGTGTATGTAGGTCTAGTAAAGAGTTAAAGGTAAAAAAAGAAAAGAAAAAGTGGGTGAGGTGGGGTGATTGTTTTATTAGAGGTGAGATGCAAGGTCTATGGCTTTATCTATAACCTAAACCAATGTACACTCATATCCAGCACTTGTCTAAGTTACATGTATGCACAAGGACAGGCACAGTTACACACACACACACACTGTCACACACACAAATCATTTTCATTTCTACTTATGCACATCACTCAAGCACCCAGTGATTACAAACATTCACACAGAACCAACTAACTTCAGCTGCAGCCTTAATTTGGCCACTCCAGAAATAGTCTGGTCTTCATTATGCACGAACTGAACCGCCATAGCCTTCCCTATGAAGAAACTCCACCCTAAGTAAATAAACATTGAAGGCTGTCTCAAATTAAGCACAATTTCTGGGGCAGTGGGTGGATGCCTCGAGGAGCTGGACGACCCCGCCCCCTCCATGAGTCTCTCCCCATGGGGATACCGGGGTGGGGGGCTTCATAAAAATAGTTCCCCCACCTTCTTGAAGTTCTGTGCTTGTAACTTTCTCTAATCTGCCACTCTTTGACTCTGCCTTTTCTCTTTGCTTTCTACCATCTACCATCTTTCTGACTTATTGGCCCATTCTCCTGCCTTTAAAACCCCCCAAAAACTTCCAAATAATTTGTCTCCTTTGAGCTCCTCCAAAACTGGAATGTGTCGGCTCAAAGGTGAGACCAGTGAAAACTGAAAATCGGACACATACATATGGCCTGGGAACACAGAAGAAGAAGAAGAAGAAGCACAATTTCCCCAGTCAACCCTTACCTTAAAAACATTGTAGACTGCATATGACACAGCAGCTACAATAGCGGCTGTGGTGAGGACCTCTCGAGTTTTGGTCCACGGAGAAATGGGAAGCGGGGCTGAAACGCACATGACATATTCACAGCATGCGACAAACAAACAAAACCCATGGAGCTTCACGTCTAGTTACAGGCATGGTAGACTGGGGGCAAAGTGAGTTTCACGGAAGAATATCCAACCGATTCTGCATTTCATTTGAAAGATGTCGACTCAAACTAAAATGATGAAGTTAGGCGTCAAAATGAAGAAGAAGAAGAAGAAAAAGAAGCACTAGGATCACAAATCTGGAAACGTGTGGCATGAGCTAGGCTGCGCACGACTGCTAACTTCGGCGGGAAGTTGCTTGTTCAGTCATTCACATCCGGTTCCGCGAAGCGATTGCATAGTTTTTTTAACGCATGTAATTTTTTTTTTTTTTTTTTTTTTTTTTTTTTTTTTTTTTTTTTTTCTTGTTGTATCATTTTTTATTTCCCTCTCTCATCCCTCCACTCCACAGTTCCTTCTTTCTCTTCCACAACCACACACATAGATCAACGCATGTCATCAGTTACCATAATAGTCCTAGTACCGTATTAATAATAATAAACATATGATGAAGAAAAAAAATTGTTGTTTGCTTTTGAATCAAATAAATATGGTTTTGAAACTATTGTAGTTTTTTGTGTACTTTTCTGTGACTAAGATTGCGTTGAGCAAGTGGGTATCTGAATGAATGAGATTTATATACACACCGTTCCTCACGGACCGCAAGGCGATGCTCTTTTCTCTGATGGAGACCCCCGCATCCCACACTGCGACTGGCAATACAGTATATATAAAAAATAAAAAAATAAAAACAACCTCTAATAACAATCTGAGTTTTGTGTAAAACTGGGGAGGGGGGGGGGGGGGGCCTAAAATCAAGCTCGCCCCGCAGTCCGCAAAACACAATATATATTATGCAATCCAACTCATGAATTAACAAATGAATAAATGGATTATTGAATAACTGGCTTTAAACTGACTATATTCATATATGTAGACATAATTAACAAAGCCATTACAATGGAGTGTAGGGATTGGAAGTTTGGTCTGTCATTACGACACAGTTGATATAATAAGAGGGATTTTTCCATTTTTTGACAGTCTTGCACACACACATCTTGCACTTAGACATCAAAATATAATTATGAACTTTGATTTTGTCCCCTACATTCCTACACACACACCACTCACCACACCCCCTCCCGCCCCTCCATTCGCACACACATTAACGGTCTCCTGCTCATATTATAAATTCACATAACAAAGTAAGCTCAAAACTAAAACTAAAGTACCACAGTAGCACTTTTCACCTGTGCATCTCAACAATAACTAATGGTGTGAGTACTATACAAAAATAAGAGAGAAAAAAGTTTATCCTTTTCGTATTATCATACATGTGTGAGCGATTTATTCTGGGGTTGCTATTACTCACAAAATAAATTGCAAATTATATGCCAGATTCAATGTGCGAGTCTCAAGCACTATCTTGTTCTCAAATAAAAAGACCAAAGAGGTAATGATTGATATGGACAAAACCTATATATACAGAAAAAAACGCATCAAAAACATTCAAGCCAATCATCCATTCTTGATAGTCTTCACCTCTTCACCCACAACTATCAATGAGTGGCTTGTAAACATCCCAATCATGTGCAAATTTGTCAATATTTCCCTCCATAGAATGGCAGGACAATTCCACCCAGTATCTTTGTTTCAAAATATTTTTAAATGCTGTTGAACATGGAGTGGTTTTGTTCAGTTTACATTTATATACATAGAATTTAGCTAATAGAATAATCAAATCCATCACCCCATCTGTCTTCAAGTTTTGTTTCCACCCCAAAATAACAAAGGTTTCTGATAAGTGAAAATTCTGAGTATGATCACAACAGTCATGTATCCATGAAATAAGATTTCTCCAAAAGGTTTGAACATATTTACAAGTCCAAAAAAGGTGAACTAGAGTTTGCTCCTCACTTCCACAAAAAACAACACAATGATGAATTTGAAATTTTACATAAAAACAGATATCTTTCAGTGGGTAGAAGTCTGTGTAGTAATCTTAATTGAAACCACCGTAACTGACAATCCGTTGTAGTTTTGAAGTGTTTTATAAATATTTTCTCCCAATTCAAAACTGTATTTGGATATCGCTGTTGCCATTTTCTGACACTAGGTGGTATCACATCACTGTCTGTCATACACTGATAAGTCATTTTAGTTGTTGTTAATTTAATGAAATTCCAGACTTTAGAATATTCATTGGCTACATCATTACACAATTCTATTCCTAAAAACACTCTGTATTTGTTTATAGCTCTAATAATACCATTGTATACAAGAAAATTGGTGGAAATCATGGGATATTTATTTTTAAAGTTATCAAAAGATAGAAATTTTCCTTCTGAGTCAACAAGATCTTTAATGTAGTTAATTTCATTTTCTGCCCATTCCCTTATATATACTATTTTTCTATCTCTAATAACATTTTTATTGAAATGAATGCTTTCAGAGAGAAATTCTTGCGATTTTATAGGCTTACATTTTTCGGACATTGTTTTGTAGTGTTTTAGCACATCTAACCAGAATAAATTACTACATTCTCCTGTTATTTCTGTGACATAATCACTACCAAAGACTGTTATTTTTTCAATATGCGGACAGATGTGAGCCAACATTTTTCTAAAAATATTATCTTCAGAATAAAAACTTCTTTTCAACCAAGATATTTTCATCGCAGACAAAAAATTATATACATTGAGCATTTTCAAACCTCCCTTTTCATAAGAAGAACAAACAAGTCTTTTATTTATTTTATTATTTTTTCCACTCCATAAGAATCTATAAAAACAGTTATTAAGTTCATGCATAAACTGCATGGTTGGGTCAGGCAAATTAGTAAACAAATGAATTATCTTGGATATGGCTAAGGTTTTAATCACTGTTATTTTACCTAAAGGAGTTAGCTGCCGCCTGGACCAAGAGGATAATAAGCGTTTAATTTCTTGTAATTTTGTATTGTAATTTAAAACAGTTATTTCAGTAATGTTAGTTGAAAAAAATATTCCCAGCACCTTAAAGACAGCTGGATTCCATTCAAATTGCTTTTCTGGCATATATCTAAGTCTTGAATTTTTCCTACTACCTATCCATATTAGTTTTGATTTATTAATATTAATTTCAAGACCTGATATACTTGCAAAATATTCCAAACAATGCATGCACTCTTCAAATGACTGTTTCGTTCCGTCTAAATAAAGTGTTGTATCATCCGCGAATTGTGATAATAGTACTTCCATGTCATGTGATAATTTTATACCCTTAATGTTGTTGTTTTTTCTTATTAGTAGAGACAATATTTCAGCACATATTAGGTATATGTATGGTGAGCAGGGATCCCCTTGCCTCACACCTCTGTTTATACTAAACCATTCTGTATAACTACTATTTATTGTTACACATGATGTAATGTTTTTGTAAAATGTCAAAATCCATTGTTTTATATCTGGTCCAAATCCAAAAAAATCTAAAGACTTGTTTATGAATGACCAAGATATACTGTCGAACGCTTTTTGAAAGTCAACTAACAAAAGCAATCCCGGTATGTTGTTTGATTCTGTGGACTGTAATACATCATATAATAAGCGAATATTCTCTCCAATGTATCGACCTGGTAGAAAACCTTTTTGACTTTCATGAATTATGTCAGGCAATACAGATTTAAGTCTCTGTGCTATGCATGATGCTCCAATTTTATAAGAAGTATTTAGAAGAGTAATTGGCCTCCAGTTATTCAAGTATTTTTTTTCCTTTCCTTCTTTAGGGATACAGGTGATAATCCCTTGTTTTTGACTAATTGACAGTTCCCCCTTTGCAAAACTCTCATTTAGACAGCGTACCAAAAACATTCCTAAATCACACCAAAAAAACTTTAAAAATTCAGTAGTAAATCCATCTGAGCCGGGACTTTTGTTATTTTGCATTTGTTTTAAAGAATCAAGGGCTTCGGTCCACGTGATAGGGCCTTCTATAGATACACTAGCCTCTTCGGATAACTTTGGTCCATCCAATATTGCTGATAAATCTACATTTCTAATATTACATTCTCTTGATTCATATAGGTTCTCGTAAAAAGTTTGTACCTCTTTCTTTATTCTCGATTGTTCTGTTAAAATTTCCCCTTGATCAGTTTCTATACAATATAGAGACTTTTCAACAAAATTCCTTTTTTCCAAATTACAAAAATATTTTGAGTTTTTTTCCCCGTCTTGAATCCATTTAGCCTTCGATCTGATAATCATACCGTTCACTTTTTTCTTTCTTAAATCTTCAAGTAATTGTTTTTTCTCTTCTAGTGTTTGTATGTTTTTATAATTTACATCTTTTTCCAAATGTGATATTTCTTGAATTAAACTTTCCTCTCTTTGTTTCTCTACTTTCTTTTTATGTACAGAATATGAAATAGCACTGCTTCTAATTTCCATTAGCAACATTTCAAAAAAGAGTTGATCACTGATAGTGAGTTGTAATGATTCATCTGAAACTTTGTCTATATTATCTTTTTCATAAATTAATAAACAATACTTTTGCTTAGTTTCTGTAATTGTTTTTTTTAGCTAAGTCAACAAACTGTTTATCTTTTAGTAAGTCATTGTTAAACTTCCAGTACATTTTAGGACGTCTAACTATTTTGGTCTGAAACTGAAGCATAATAATGCTATGATCAGACCGATAGCCTGGCTTAATAGAAGCGTTTTTAATGTTAAGCATTAAGTCGTTTGTAATTAAAAAATAATCCAACCGACCCTGTTGAGTAGTGTTAAACCTACGCCATGTGTATTGTCTCTTGTCAGGATTAAGTTCACGCCACACATCTACAAAACCATAGTTTTCCATTATGTCATGTAAAACATTTCTTGTACGGGGACGGTTAGTTTGTCTATATCTAAAGTTGTCAATATGTTCATTCAGTGTCACATTCCAATCACCTCCTATTACCATATGCTCATTACCAATATTTTCCATTTCAAATACAACATCTTCAAAAAACAGTGGTGAATCCTTATCACTCGGTCCGTATATATTGGCCATAGTGATACGTTTGCCCAACATTTCTATATCAATCACAATATAACACCCTCTAGCATCCCGAACAATTTTATGTATTTTATACTCAAAATCATTACCAAACAAAATTCCCACACCCTTACTGTTAGTGTCAATTCCATTTAAAATACATTCATATCCCCACACCGACCGAACAAAGTTTTCTGATTGAGTCTTCATATGCGTTTCCTGAAGAAATATAATCTGTGTCTTTTGTTTCCTCAAATAATCAAATACATCTTTCCGCTTGTGGTGATCTTTGAGACCATTGACATTGAAGCTAATTATCTTAAGCATCTCCATTTTTAATGCTGTTAATCATCAACAATAGTATCTCAAAAACATTTTGCTTATAGAGTCTGACAAACCCAAAAAGATTATCTGAGACTGAAACAAAATATAAGGCTGTCACTGTCACCTTAGAACCCACACTCTCAACTTTCCTCACTGGGATAAACATATAACAGACAATCCCAATAAACATGTTGAAAAGCCTACTTGTCAAGATGCTTAAGATCAAATAGTACCCCATTAACACGCTCACATTGATACTTTTCTCACAAACTGTCACATAAAAACTTTTCTGGGACAATCGCAGTATATACACCAGAGCAGTCAACAAGCACCCCTTACAAGTTAAACCACTGGGGAAACGCAAAGGCAGTGCATAAAACAAATGTTGTAAATAAAGGAGACCACATTTACATAACAGACAAGACCACTGAAGCCTTAAACATAACACCCACACAAGACACTGCTCGCACCCAAAACACACACACACACACTTACCAAATCCAGTTACATTCCCTTCCATCCTGATCTTAAATGAGTCTGCTGCTATCCCCAATCCCGGTCAATGACAAATGATAGCATCCTCTTAGTTTGGAAGTAATTAACAATTATTTCATTTTTAAGCAAAAGATTCTGAAAAAGGAAAAAAAAAAATCAAAAAAATCACAAAGTGCCGTCTCAATAAACAGCCACACCACCTATCAGGTGTCAAACCCAAAAACTTTAGCTCAAGCATGTTGTACTTGTAGGCCCAGGCCTACACTCTTTCAGCAAAACAAACACTCGCGCGTTTGACGTCAACGGTTATGCTACACGGTAATGCTACACAAGACTGGTTTAAAAACAAAATAAACTGCTACATCCGTACAAATTAAACTTTTTTTTAAAAAAACTTTTAAAAAAGGTACTCATTAATTATCTGGACATCTTATCGTGCCTAAGCAAAACGATATACAAATCTGGCCATGTGACCAAAACAACAACGCTTCCTTCCTTTCAGCTTGAAGAGTGGGAAAACCCCCCAAAAAACTTTTCAATTTGCAAAGTCTGCGTTTTTTGAGTAATCCCTTTTTGGGACCAGGAAACAAAATAAACAAAAAATACACTAATTCTGGGACAATAATATATAATAATACATATTTTTAGCAAAACAAACAAACAAACACTGCAAAATACCGTCTGAAGTACTAGACACCAACGCAGTCACTCTCGTAGCAGACGACAGGGCAAAGAAAGCTTAGCGCCTGTGTTGGTCCAAGTCAGCCAAAGAGTTAATCCCAACAACTTTTCCAGTCTTCGTTTTGACAAAAACTTTACCGTTTTTGGACCATGCTTGCTGACACACCGTAGAGTCGCTTCGCACCGTGGTCAGAAGGGAGTACGCCCTGGGCGTCAGGTCTTCCACCATCACCAGGCCAGTACCACGCAGATTCTTCCTCGAGTACAAAACACCATCTCTCACTCTCCTGGAGACGAACCTCACGATGATCGTTCTGCCCTTCGGTGCTGATGTCTGGCTGCTGGCCGCTTGGGAGAACGTGAGAGGATTCTGTTTGAAAGCACCGACACGGTGAACCACTTCTATGTCACTTTTCTCTACTTTCAATTTCAACTTCTCCGTAATTACGCATGTAATTTTTAAGCACCCGAGCAAATTTTTACCCTGGCTTTTTTTTTTTTTTCTTCTTCAAGTTTTCACTTTCGCGGATTTTCCGCGATTCGCGGAGGTCTACCATGCCTGAGTTAACAAAACTGAAGATTTGAGAAAAACAAATTCAGTCTAGTCCATCAAGAAGCAGTTCAGCGAAAACGCATTCACCTCAAACTGAACAATTTCTTCTGATCTTGACTTTTCTCCATTCACTTTTCAAAAAATTCAGCAAATTAGCTAAAAAGTACCAAGCCTGCATCCAGATCACTAAAAGCAAGAGGCAAAGCCTTCAAGGCTCACTCGAACAGGAACATGTGGGACAACAACAAAGATTGAGAGGGGTGTCTAAAGTACAAGATTGCCAATAAAATGTTAAAATACAAATGAAACTATCATTAATGGATACATTATTGTCAACTGTGCCGAGAATCGGACCCGGAACCATTGGCATGACAGACAGTCACTCTACCAATGAGCTATCGAGGCTTTCAGTGTTGATGAGTTTCTTAACTCATGTTGCCTGTTGAATACTCTCTAACCCACTAATCTAAAATGTTATCTGTTTGTTATCTGTTTACAGTGTTGTTTTAAGTATTTAATTATTCAAATCATTATTGTTTGAAAGCTTGCATAGACATCTATATATGTGTGCAAAGTTTGAACAATGTATGCCTTCTATTTCTCGAGAAAATGCCAACTTTAAAGTTTGGAGATTAGACCACGGACGCAACACACACAACCAAACAACTATCATACAATAGACTCACTTCGTGTTAACGAAGTTAACACAAGTGAGCCCCAAACCATGAAACTGAAAGGCAAATGGTGGGGGTGGGATGCGGTGGGTAACCATGGCTGAGGGCTACTTACGAAAGGCAGGTGGTGGGGGTGGGATGCGGTGGGTAACCATGGCTGAGGGCTACTTACGAAAGGCAGGTGGTGGGGGTGGGATGCGGTGGGTAACCATGGCTGAGGGCTACTTACGAAAGGCAGGTGGTGGGGGTGGGATGCGGTGGGTAACCATGGCTGAGGGCTACTTACGAAAGGCAGGTGGTGGGGGTGGGATGCGGTGGGTAACCATGGCTGAGGGCTACTTACGAAAGGCAGGTGGTGGGGGTGGGATGCGGTGGGTAACCATGGCTGAGGGCTACTTACGAAAGGCAGGTGGTGGGGGTGGGATGCGGTGGGTAACCATGGCTGAGGGCTACTTACGAAAGGCAGGTGGTGGGGGTGGGATGCGGTGGGTGACCATGTCTGAGGGCTACTTACGAGGCAAAGGCTGATGGGCGGGCACCAGGGCAGGGTTGGCGAAGGCCTGGGGGTGGGGACCCTGTGGCGGTTGTGCGGGCAGCAGAGGGCTACTTACGAGGCATAGGCTGGTGGACGGGCATCAGGGCAGGGTTGGTGAAGGCCTGTGCTGGTTGTGCGGGCAGCAGAGCGCCGGGCGACTCATCGCTCACGCCCGCTCTCTGCACGGCTAGCTGAATTTCATCGCTGGTCAGTCCTGAAAAATTGTCGAGGGTTTGTGTCACTACCCCTCTTCTATCTGTCTCATCCGACCTGTGTGTGTGTGTGTGTGTGTGTGTGTGTTTGTGTGTGTGTGTGTGTGTTTGTGTGTGTGTGTGTGTGTGTGTGTGCGAGTGTGTGTGACAGTGTGTGTGTGACAGTGTGTGTGTTTGTGTGTGTGTAAAAGGGAGAGAGCGTGCGCGCATGAGAAAGAGACACTGTAAGTGTGTGTGTGAGGGAGAGAGAGAGAGAGAGAGAAAAAGAAAGAGTGTTTTTTTGTGTGTGTATATATAATAATGCATGTGCGTGCTTGTGCATGTTTGTGCGTTTGTCTGCACATGTGCGTGCTTGCATGCGTTCGTGCATGCGTTCGTCCACCAGCCTGTGCATGTGCAGTCATTACCTTTGTTCTCCAGAAAGGCTTTCTTTTGTGACAGGGAACTGTGACGCACTTTTGGGTTCTGCAGAAACTTGATTGCTGTGGCCACCTAGAAACAAAACATGGAACACCGTCATCAGTGTAAACATCAGGTTATTCTCCCCTGCACAAAGCACCTCAAATATGCACACACTTATGGTACTTTCTGTCCAGATGCCAAGCAAAATATGACAATCATTTTGTCAGGTTCTTACCTTACTAAAACTGGGGAGGAATCGTGGAAACACTTGAATTGATGCCAGAGAAAATGTGGAGGGGTAGGGCAGATGACCTTATCCTATCCCTGTCACTAATCGTGTGATCGATCAACAAGCCTTTCTTGATCACAGTTCTGTTCGGACGTCTTTGCCCACTGCGCATACTCAGAAACCTACCTTAACCTTTCAGCATCATGTTAATCTGCACTGAACCTGGCACTAAGTTGGATCGAGAAGTGCAAAGCAACATAAAACAAACAAATAAATAAACAAACAAGCAAGCAAAAGACGAAGAATCCTTATCTGCCTTGTTATGCTATTGCTAATCAAAGATTCACTTTTGCACCACATGTCATGGTCGAGTGAATAACTAAGCTGGTTTTCAATCCAAAGATTGTAGGTAAGAATCCCTGTTCGGCTCAAGTGTTCAATCCTTGGTAAAGACTTTTTTCCCTCACAGCATCCTTGTGTAAATGAACCTGGTTTTAGTTAAGCAAAGGATGTGAAAAAGAACAAGCAAGCTCCTCTGCTCGAGCCCTAGACACTATTGATGATTTAATCACCGCCCCCAACAAACGGGGCCAAAACATTTTTAATCTGAAACTGTTATCTAATATGCAAAGAAAATATCAGTTTTAAGTCTTTGAGTAAGACAGCAACACAACTATAACATCACACAAAGAAGTGAAATTACCCCAAACAAAAGAACAAAAAGACAAGAAAAATCTATTTCTGTCAACTGATGTATAATTATTGTGCTAGTAATGTGAAATGGTCAACATGTGGTTAAAACAGTAGATCCCTGGTTTCATCCCAGATTCCCTACTAGTCAATCTTTCCCCCCTCTCTCTTAAATGGTAAGCTCTAGCCTTTCAGCTACGACAATAAACCAACGTCCCACCAGCCATACGCTTTCAGTCCAAGCAAAGGTCCCACCCACTGCAGCAGAGAAGTTATCCCAAGCAAAATTCTTCAACATAAAAAGAAAGAATCTAAATACTATAAGTATAAAATAGATAACGTGCTACAAAAGTAGATACATGAAAATTGAAAAATGGTGGTGCTGTACAGGAAAAACAAGACTCTCCAAGGGGGAAGGGCAGCCTGAATCTCACAGAGTACTACACTATAATATATTATTATAACTATAAAGAATTTTTGCTCCAATTCCAGGTATACCAACCTACCAAATTCTCCCGTGGTCCTTCGCCGGCTTCGGCTGGTGCCAGGACATCCTTGGATAGCTCTGATCCTTCGGCTGTCTGAAAGACAATACAAAGTATACTGACTTCCAAAATAACCGTGAACATTTTGGACACCATTTTAATTACTCAAACTGCAGTCCATAAACTTTCTGAACATGCAATATTATACCCCAAAGACCTGATCTCTCAAGAAATGCAAAAAACATCATGGTCAGCATTAGTAATGCGATGCTGAGAGGCTGATTAATACGGTTTGTAAAGGATCAATAGGGGTGCATTAGCACACTAATCCGACGAAGTGTCGGCCACCGTTTAAGTGTGTCCTTAAACCGAATATCTTTGGTCTACCAAGACTCTGTGCACCAGTCTGCAGCTCTCCATAAGATATGTTTTGATAGACGCTTGGCAGACATTCTAACAACATGTCCAACAACTACACTACTACTAGTACTATTACATTAGGCAGAGGCTAGAGTTACGGGTCCGTAACCCACATTCTCCAGGCTACGGTTACGGGTCTCACTCTCAATCACGGGATGCAAAAAATGTGCTCAAGTGTCTTGAAAAACTACTAACATTGACTCTAACATGTTCATAACCCTATCCCTAACCCGATTCTATAGTTTAGCCAAACTTTGATGCGTTAAATATGCGAAATAAGAAAATATATTTGTTGACGAAAAAATCTGACTAGGAAGAGTTACTATCCCTGAACATGGTCGAGTGTTACAACAATGGCTGTAGTCACTGTGATTCCATTATATATAATAAGCCTAGAACACAGAAGAGTTAGACTTAGAGGTGATCTTATGCAAGTATACAAAATTCTCCATGGGCTTTATGACTATAGTATACTACCACAAAACAATCCTGTGAGAGGATGAAAGTACCTGCGGTCATACTTTTAAACTCATACTTTTTTTTACTAACACTAAGATTGCACAAACCTTTTTCACTAACTTTAGTACTAACGCATGGAATAATCTTCCAAACGAAGCAGTAAATCACTCACTAAATGCATCATTAGATCGATATTTTCAGAATATTGTATATTCAGTCAATTTAAACAAATTAGACAAATAAAGCACGGCTGCCTAAGACTTCTAAGTAGTGGATCGGTAATGCCGATACAACATTAACAACAAAAAGAACCAATCTAGAGGGCAAAAGGCTGAAAAGCCTGACTATAGTACCATGATATGATATATATATAAATAAATAAAATAAAAGCTACTGATGTATATCAACAAGGCATGTTGACGCTCAGGTCAACAAAACGAATAGAATTCTAGGACTGATACGCAGATCATATGAGCACCTTGATAAAGAATCAATGAGATATATCTGTTCACAGCACTCATCAAACCACACCTGGAGTTTGCAAATTGTGCCTGGGGACCTCGTCTAGAATTAGTAGAAAAGGACAAGAAACTGAATGGTTGTTACCCTGTTACCTCATTATTGTTTATAATTTGAAATTGTTGAATAAAAAAACGTTTAACCCAACTGAATCAGTGATTACCCGGCCAGAGGCAGGGGTTTTGCGATCGGTTTGTGTGTGTGTGTGTGTCTGTGTATCGATTATCTTAAAAACTACTGTTTGGACTTTAATTAAAATTGGCAGAGGGGTAGAAAGCTTGAAAAGGAAGCTTCCTTTCGTTAATCAACACGGTGCTGACCTTGACGATTGACCTTGAAAACGGAAATTTCCTTCTTTGGGCTATGTAATTTCCCCCCAGCTTTATTTCGTGAACTATTGAACAGAATCGCTTCAAATTTTGTGTGGTGGTGTACCATGGTGCAAGGAAGTTTGCATAAAAGTTCAGCTGTATCTCGTGAACTACTGAACAGAATCGCTTCAAATATTGGGCTATGTATTTTATGCGTTCTATAAGGGTGGAAAGTGGTGTGTTTATTGGGGGGGGGGGGGGGGGGGGGAGACATAACTCTGGCCGGGTTTGCATTGTCACAATGCATTGCTGCCGCTCGGCGATGCCCTTGTTGAAAATGTATTAAGAAGAGCCACTAAATGTATCCCAGGGCTGCGAAACCTTGATTACGAACAGAGACTTAGAACCATCGGTATCCCTAGTATGAGTTACAGAAGAATAAGAGATCTAATTGAAATCTATAAATATACACATGGACTGTACAACTGCGTTTCCCCATTTGAACTAAATACACTAGGGTTTACAAGAGGACATGATTTTAAACTCAGGAAAAAGTCTTGCAACACAAGCCTGCGACAGAGCTTCTTCACAATGAGAGCAGTGGACACATGGAACAATCTTGATTGTGCTATTGTGAAGAGAATATCCTACCTCATGAAATAAGTAGGCCTAGCCGGCGCCTAGCCAATTAGAATTGTTTGTTTGTCCGTCATTGTGAATTTTACGAAACTAAGTGCATGGCTTTGTACATTAATTAACACCCTCCTGCTCTATTTCTTGGTTCTTTCCGTGGTTAGGGCTAGGGTTAGGGTTAGATGGTAACAGTTATAGTTCGCATGGGAGAGGTAGATATTTCATGCCAGGTACTTATTTATCGTGACACCGGGTCACTAAACAGTTTCAAGAACAGAATAGACAAGGTCCTCAAGGACTATATAATTATATATTGTAGCAACGTGAGTCACCTGCTGCGTGCCACAGCCAGTGTGTCTGCTGCAGACCGCCCGCATGAACAGTCATAGAAATAAGAGCAATTTGATTGCTAGGTTGTAGCCCAAAGCTAGGCTAGTTAGTTTCATGATCAAAAGATCAGCAACAGGCCTCGCGGCCTATATATATATAGTATATAATATACGCTGCACAACATTTTTAGTAAGCTGAAAGTTCTTCACCTTGCATATAGCATCCTCTATTAACAATTTGATTATTATGACGCTTAATGTTTGTAATGTTAAATCATGCAATCTTAGAAAACAGACAGAAGGGACATGTATACAAATTCTATTTTTTTTAAAGAAAGAAACTAAGAATGGACCTTTGCACTGTCGTCAGCCATGCCAGAAAGCACAAATAATGTGAGAGTAATGTCCCTTCACACAGGAAGTTGTGTGCAGAAAGCGCGAAGAAAATACATTACAAAACAAAATAAATGTCATGTAACCAAAAGCTGCCCACAAAAACATATTGTTAAGTTTACGTTTATGTGTTAAAAATATACAAAAATGAAATGCAGCTCGGGTAACTCGCCGAACCCACCAGAGAGAAAAGCGAATAAAGGTGCGAAAATGAAGCTTCTTTTCAACTAAACCAACAAACCAAGGGAGATTAGTCTGAAACATTTGAACGCTACGATACATATATCTCAATGAGTCTTGAAAATATAGTTGATTGTAAATGCCAATCATTCAGTGATTGTATGCTTTGAAGCAGAGAGTTATCAAGGCCTTATTACACACGTGCTTGCTGTTGCTTTTGTGGATTTGGACCAAGCGATCTACCTACCAGAAACTTGAAGTTAAATGGAAGATCTGTGTTTCAATTCAATAATAACAGGTTTTGTAAAGGAAATCGCCATGGACTAAAAAAAAAAGAAAGAAAAATAATCCATGTGTGTGAATTAGGTAATTTTTTCTTACTCTTACTTATTACTCCTGGAACTCACTGCCACCTGAACTAAAACATGCACTATCTACTAGTATGATCCACTAACGCCTTCAAAACTACTTGACAAAAATGAAAATTTTAATGAAATGTTTTATTATTAATATTATGATGATTGAAATTCCAATCATAGTTGGGGGTTTTCTGCATGCAAATGCAACCTAATTCAAAAAAGAAAATTGGGATGGGACGTTTTATAAGCCGCGAAGCTTAGGCAAAAGCCAGTCCCTTTAGGCTTTACTACTACTAAGTACTACTACTAGCCTAATGCTCACTCTGTCATACTGTGACGATACTCAGTCATACTCATAGTCACTTAGTTTTGTGTGTGTACAGTTCTTCTTCCGATTGGGGATGTTTATTCTGCCCCACGCCCAAAGTCTTCATTTAGACTGCTATTGGCGCACAGGATGCATGCTTTGTGAGTTCGTGTCATCCTATGATCCATTCCACAAGCACACACAGCCTACTCGTACCGGTTGGTCATGTATCATTGTATGCCTATAGTATAGTAGTAGTAGTAGTACTAGTAGTAATAGAATAGGGACTAATCAAGCCGTCAAGCTTTTTATCAGTCCCATCGATTTCCAATTTGATATTTAATATTTTTAGCGGTCAAGGTTTTACGGTTGAATTTTCCTATAAAGTATAATGCAAAAATTAATAATTTTACCAATTTACCAATTTTGGAGAATTATTAAGACGATTTTTGAATATATTAATATTAGGTGCACATTTTAAATCAAAAGTTAAATCATTCCAAAAATTAGTAACTCTGTTAGTAAAACAATTTTTTCTAGTGTTAGTTTTACATTGCTTAATAAAAACTTTACCGTATGAATTTCTTGTTGTACTGCATTGAGGTGATTTAAATAGGTTGTTCCAAGACAGATCAACAAGGCCATTGAATATCTTATGCGCTTCAAAAGGTCTCCCCTTACCCTTCTTCCTTTAACTAAGTGAATATACAAAAGTCTATTTTCATAGGTCATGCTTTTACATCCGGGATCCCTTAACCAATTTTGTTGCCCTGCGTTGAACAGATCTTCTGAATTGCTTTTGATTTATATTTATACTTAGGGTACCATATTATATTGCCATACTCTACATGCGGCCTCACTAAAGCTTTATGTACAGTTTCGAAAAAAATTTGTAGTCAATATTAATAAATGTTCTTTTAATTAAACCTATCATTTTGTTAGCCTTACTTATAAATGCAAGTTTGGATGACTATCAAAGGACAAATCCTTATCAAATATTACCCCTAGGTCTTTTTCACTTTCACATGCTGTTTCTGTGCACAAATCATTGTTCTTAAAATCATAGTGTATTCTTTATTACTTTATTAGGATTATTTCTACCGACGTGCATTTATAACCTTACATTTGTCTGCATTAAAATATAGATTCCATTTTGTAGTCCAGCCTTCTACAAGTTCTAGTTCATTTAAATCTGACAATTACAAGAAGTGTTATTACTGTTAAGAATTTTTGTGTCATCCGCAAAAAATTGACATGATGATGTAACAGTAAAACGTACACACTCAGGCAGATCATTTAGAAAGATCAGTAAAAAGAATAGGTCAAAGAATGCTTCCCTGAGGGATTCCACTAATAACATCAGCCACAGCCTATGAGTATGACTTTGAAATAACAGAAAAAGTGCTATTCTGGAGGTCTTGGCATGAATTTGTATACTAGCCTTTACTTCATATTAAAGTGGAAATCACCAGCAGCATTGGTGGCTTGGCTTTGTCCTAATCCTTTGTGTTTACAAGTGGATTGTGTTATACATACATGTGTAGATTGTTCAACTTGATTTTAGGTTCCTACTGGGTGTGCATTTTATTTTTTATACAAGATCTATTTGTACTTGACTAAGGGGAGATTTGCTAAATGTTTACAAGATTTTTCAAGGCACTGACAATACTAACAAAGGCTTGTTTCACTTGTCTAACGAAATAAGAACCCGTAATAGTGAACTTAAAATCCTAACAAGGTACAGCAGAACTAACATTAGAAAAAACTTTTTTTCTAACAGAGTCACCCAATATTGGAACAACCTCCCTGCACATACTAAACTGGCCTCAGATACTAACAAATTCGAAAACCTCCTAGACAGTGATCCAAAAATTGCCCTGTTAAAGTACATCCATGATTAGTGCATCAATATGGATGCTAAAAACCGCCACAGCAATTGCCAAACTCTAACCAAAAGGAAGGACGCATTGAGAGGCTGCAAGGCTGGTCGTCCAAATACCTGACCTGACCTGACCTGACCTGACTATTTTAGTATTTGTAAGTTTGTTTAATAGCATGCAACTCCAAGTACTCGTAAAAGTGTTTTTTTAAATCTGCAGGTAATGGGGTGTTATACTGCTTCTTCGCAACACGCAAGAGTGATAATTTTATGTCGGTGGCGTGCACAGTTCAGTATCACAAGTCAGGGGCAGATAATATTTTCTATTTTAGTTGCTTTATACTGACTTAGTGACTGTTTCTTTGCAATGCGCAAGGGTGATAATTTTTTGTAGGTAGCGTACACGAATCAGTACCATAATCACTAAATTGGGGATAGACCATTTCAGTATAAAAAAGCCCCATTAGTGTTGAAGATAATCTTGAGTTGAATGAATCAGCCAATCAGTAAATAAAAAGCAGAAAACATAAGGTTATTCTGCACCAAGAAAACATTTTGAGTTACTTTCTAGTTCTACACAATTTGAATCTCTGATAAAACTTTTTAAAAGTGCTATAGATAGATCATTCATAATTTTCCATGTACATCCAGCTCTTGACTGCTACACTTTTTTTAATTTTAAATTAAGCTTTGCTTGATCATGGTTTTAATTAATGAATTGTGCACACTATATATTTCATACCAAAACCACACATTTAAGCTATCCTCACTAAATTAGTAAATACATCAGTAACATGGCTTGTAACCAGGTCTATGAATAAGAGCTGAATCTCTTTTGAAGGGGTTCTAAGCAGAGATACACCAAGGATAGAAAGAGATAGGACAACAACAACAAATCAGTAAGACAAAATGTCCTTGCTCTTGCAGAAACCAATAGGGCAAAGTCCGCCAGTCTTAAATTTCAATTGGACATTAGTCCTGATAGGAGGATTTTCAACAGCATTGGACATTTTGAGTTGTCATAGGACTATAAAAGGAGAACATTAATATGATCCAGTGTTGGGACATCACAGGTTATGGCACAATCTCTCTGGAAAGAGAGAGATGGGTTTGAATGAGATGTACGAAAGATGAACCAAGCATAAAGCCAGGAAGATTGTAAATGACACCTCCCATGCTTTGAACAAACATTACGAACTATTACCTTCTGGACGTCGCTACAAAACTTTTAAAGTCAACTCCAGGGCACAGAAATCCTTCATCCCCAGATCCATCCACCTCCTAAACTCATGATCCTTTTAGGTTTAAATGTGTGTTCATCGTGTTAAAAGAAACTATGCATGCTTATCCTTAGACGTGTATGTATCCACATATAATGTGTATCTTTAAGTGTGTATTATGTGTAACTTTTGCTCCTATTCATGCATGCTGAATGTTGATGTCTTTGTTATTCTGGCACCTGAACAAAATTTCTCCTTGGGAGATAATAAAGTGAATTTGATTTGATTTGATTAAATATTGAATTCTGCCCCTGTTTTCAGGGGGTGCGGACCCTTCACATTCGCAGCATCACCATCATGAGGGCGCAGTGCTGCATCTGCGCTGAACTGTTCGTGAACAATTACACCAACATCGCGGCCACCCCTTGCGGCCATGTGTTTCACGAGCACTGCCTGGCCAGGTGGCTCATGTCTTCGAAAACCTGTCCGTCATGCCGCAAAAAGGTGGTGGAGAGCGCCATCATTCCTAAGCTGTACTTTGACATCGCCGAGGAGGAGTCTATGGACGGGGACCCAGAAAAGCTCTCTAATGAGTTGCAGGTAAGATTACAAGGCATAGAAATTGACACGCTCCCGAGATTGATCCCGAAGGAACGATCTCAGGACGGACAGGTTCAGAAAGAACACCACGATCCACTAGTGCACCTCAACTACACACCAGTCCAGGCAGAGGAAATACATTTACAAAGACAACATTTATTCCAAAACACACGCAGGCACGGCAATACAATTCCTAGACAATGAAATGAAATTGCGTCAAGAGCGGACTTACTTATCTAGAAAGAAGAAGGGGGAAAAAAGAAATGAAAACCCAAAAGATCTTTCCCTAGACTGCACCTCCCAATCCCATCCAAACCTAATATATAAAAAAAATACTAAAAGGGGACAAATGAATGAGATGAAACAACTAATGATCTAACTAAATTTATCCTCCCTTCCCGCTGTCGCCTCTCACATACTGTCCACCACCACCACCCCTTTCCCCCAAGTAGTCGATGATTCTGTCTCCTACTCACAAACCGTAGAAGCATAGGAAGAAACAGAAGCCCGGACGCGGGTGACGGTCCCTCAAAAGCTCAGGTCCGCGAGATCAAACTCAAAGGGCAGCCGCCCTCGGCACGGCCGACGTCAGCATCAACCTCAACGTCAGCCTCGGCACAGCACGAACATCAGCTTCCACGTCAGCCTCGGCACAGCACGAACATCAGCTTCCACGTCAGCCTCGGCACAGCACGAACATCAGTTTCCACATCAGCCTCGGCACAGCATGAACATCAGCTTCCGCATCTACAATCAGCGCATCTCGCTGGTGGAAAGACAGTCAAAAAGCTCCCAGGGTTCCCCAGCACGCCCTTGAGTCGCCCGAAACCTCAGCAGGGACAGCTGGCTTGGTCCTGTTCTCCCTCCAAAGGCTTGTGGCTGGTTCCGTCTTCCTCCAAGGACTTGTGGCAGGTCTGGTCTTCCCTCCAAAGACTTGGGGCCGGTTCTCAGCGTCGGCTCTTGCTTGGCCACTGGCGAGTTTCTTGACTGAATTGCGGCGGGTGGAAAAAGGTGGCGGGAGTCTGTCGTCGTTGTCGATAATAAAACTAAAGAATGATGATGAATTCCCTTGAGTCAGCGAAGACTCAAGCCCTGAGATGATTCCTCTCAGATGAAAAATAGTCGACTCTTAGCAGAAGTGTCTGCTTCCCCAAACAGGTCTCGATCCGACTTGTCTGGTCCAACGATGAAGAATGAATGCTCATAACTTAGCTAGCTGCTCCTGAGTTTTTGCACACCAAAAACCCCCCGAGTGAACACCGTCTTGTCAATGCCACGGACCTCACTTGAAATGTGTGCATAAACTTATGCACATGAAGAAGAAAAAGGGGAACAACTCTCCCTCCCTCTCTCTCCTAACTAATCCAATCAGACAGCGTGTCTGACTGTGACTCAACTTCTAAACACTATTTACACTTTCTATAACAACAACAACAACAACAAAATGTTACACATGTCACACGAAGCGTGACAGAAATACTACAGTGGAACCTCCCTTATAAGACCTTCAAAAATCATCCAAAGGTCTTATAAAGGAGGGGTCTTATAAGGGAGGTAATTGCATAGGTGCTCCTGCTTTCAGGATGTCCTGAAATTCTGACAATCATTCTGAAAATTTGGACACGTGATCGGGTGGATCTTTAAACGAGTAGAAGGCAAACGATGACAGGATGGAATCTGATATTTGACAGTTGATTCATCGCATGTTGTTGCTAATATTTTTTGAAAAAGATTGGTCCCTATCTCTTCATAACTTATTTTTCGTGTTTGTTTTTCCAAACCCAATCAAACGACCACTCCTAGACAGAACAAGGGGAAACAACTCTTCAGTGAGTTAAGTAGCTAAACTTGCTGTTGCAGCGATTAAGCATAATTATCAGGGCTCCCAATCGTCCCGCAAAACAAGGGGTCACAGGGACTCCTTCACTTACAGTATAGATGGTCCTAGAGTCGGGATAGAGGGTCCCAGTGGCATTGCGAATGCTAAAACTAATTTTTCTACTGCATCCCTGGGACCCCCTGCACATTCTTTTAGAGGGTTCTTGAGAATTTTAGTGCTTCATAGACCCCCAAATGGGGGTCCCTGGGAGCCTTGATTATTTTTTTCTTCTTCTTTCGTCCCAGACACTGCGCACAAAAGTCACGGAGCTCCAGCAAAAGACGTCCCGTCAGAAGGAGAAAAAGAAGGCCCTGAAGGAGAAGGCGAAGAAGCAGGCAGAGGAGCTGGAAAACGTCGGCCTGCTGCTTAGAACGCAGCAGCAGACCACCGCCGAGCAGCTGCGCCTGCTGAAGAACTTCGAGGTCCAAGTGCAGGTGCACAAGGAAGAGCGGGTAGAGTTCGTGCGCACCAAGAAGAAGATCACAGAGCTGAAGCACGTCGACGCCTTGATCTCAGGTGAGTAGAACCACGTTGTTGTTGTTGATGTACCCTGGCTAAAAGACTCCAGGGATCATCCCAACAGCCGAAGCACTTGAACACTATGGTGCAAATGCACCAGCTAGGGATGAGAACATTACGTGTGTGACCGTTTTTGATTACCCCCGCCACGTGGGCAGCCACACTCCCGTCTTCGGGGGATTTTAGAAACTGATGATGTTATGCTAGGAGCTTGTCATGGCTAAAGACAGTCCCCGCATAACTATGTATGGTGTAACAACATTTTGATGTAGCCTTGGTGTTCAAGCCTATGGCGTAGCCTTGGTGTTCAAGCCTATATGTCAATTGGTCTGACAGCCAAGGCGAGTAAAACTACGTGATCAACGCCGTTAAATGAGAGAGAAAAATGAGAGAGAAAAAGCAATAGAAGGGAGAAATAGCAAGAAAAGTATGAATGATGTAGGTTTTTATGGGCCTTGACGTTTGCTGAGAGAAAAAAATAGAAGGGAGAAATAGCAAGAAAAGTATGAATGATGTAGGTTTTTATGGGCCTTGATGTTTGCTGAGAGAGAAAAATAGAAGGGAGAAATAGCAAGAAAAGTATGAATGATGTAGGTTTTTATGGGCCTTGATGTTTGCTGAGAGAGAAAAATAGAAGGGAGAAATAGCAAGAAAAGTATGAATGATGTAGGTTTTTATGGGCCTTGACGTTTGCTCATCGATAGAGCGAAACTGGAAAGTGCACATCAGGTAAAGGAATTGTCAGCAGTCTTTGATTACAGATGAAAACAGGATTATGGCTGTGTAACCTTTGATCATAGATGGATGGATGAAGGCAGTTGTTTCTTATGTACGGGTATACGGATTATAGCAGTAATCAATGGTCGCAGTTGATGCAAAAAATTATGGCGTTATTTTTGTGTTCATCACAGATTATAGAAGAGCTTGCTACTTCTAAGTTGTAATAGGCCTCTATTCTGGCTTTCTGCACCCCCTTAACTCTTTCACCGCCAAAGTCGCATTTCAGCACCACAGTGATACCTATGTCATTGAAAAGCATCACATTGGGGTCTGTTATCCAAAGACCCTACTGTCTTAGTTTTGGGAAGTAAGGATAGATCATATTTGATATATTTCACAGAAGAACCCCCAATACTGCAGATGGATTTTGTTCTCTACCCTGGTAAATTTAATGGAAATTTTTGGCAGAAATATGGCTGGCGGTGAAAGGGTTAATGAAAAGAAGCAACGGGCATAAATCCACCAGAAGCACTAGTTTGTGTCATGTAAGTTCAATCGATTATGGTGACTGTGTGTGTGTTCATGTGTTGTCTGTTGTCTGTGTGTGTGTGTGTGTGTTTGCACGTATGCGTGTGTGCGTGTGCGTGCAGGCAGCGCCAAGGACTGCGAGGAGCTGATGCAGCAGTACAGCTGCGGCGATCGCAGCAGTTTGCTGCAGATCTTGAAGTACGCCGGCATTTTGAAGAGAGAGTACGAACAGATCAAAGTGGACAAACGAACCCTGAAAGAACAGGTATGGTATTGAATCATGTCTGCCAAAATGCTCGTGAACATTTTATAATAATAATAATAAACGGACACTTTCATAGCGCTTTTTATCGAGAACAAAGCGCTTTACAATCAGCATTGAAACACTCACAGATATACACACACGCACACAGACACACACACACACAACAGACACACACGCACGTACGTGCACGCACAAGAGTGAACGCGTTCTTGCACACAGACATACACACACAGACCCACACACATTTCATCAAACACACAGAAAACACATTCTCACTGAAACGCACACACACTTACACAAGCATACGCTTGTACAAACACGCGCGCACACACACACACACACAAACACACACGCGCACTCACATACACAAACACACATGTGCACTCACACTCACAGACACATATTTTGCTAAAGATACTTGAAAAGACTGATTGTGTAAAATCTTTTGTGTTGCTTGATGATTTTACCTTCACCGCCTGCCCCTTGTCTACTAATACTGTGGGGGTGGTGGGGGTGGGGGTGATGTCATTGATGATGTCATAGCTTTTTCACAGATTGAGTCTAACACAGACCTGTTTACTCTACTCTTTTCGAGTAGTATTCTACTCAATTTGGACCTCTGCTACTCTTCAAATTTGAAAATAATTCTCTAATTACTCATTTTCAGTGAACATTGTTTGATGGTTTAATGGATAAAACTACACATTTTGCACCAAAACTACTCATTTTAGCTATCCAGACTACTCAAGACTTGTGTAGGTGGTAAACAGGTCTGCTAACATGTCTCTTTTAAATGTTATAATAAGAACATCAATAATTTCTGTTTTCCTCTGGATGATGTCATTGGTGATGTCATTGATGATGTCATAACTTTTTCACAGATTGAGTCTAACATGTCTCTTTTAAATGTTATAATAAGAACATCAATAATTTCTGTTTTCCTCTGGCAGTCAAGGGGTTAATATCTGCTGTAACATATTATTCAAAGTCACAAATATTAATTTTGTTCTTAATTTGAAACCTGTGATGCTGAAACAACAATGCTTTGTCTGTCCATTTTTGTGACTCTTTCTTTACCTGTATTCTTGTCTCCGTTTGAGTTGACAGTCTCTAGTTTGTTTTCATAAAATGCTTTTGATTCTTTAGTTTACAAATTGTAAAACTTGATTGAAAAGCGTTACAATGTTTCAATTCAGATTTGTTCATATAGAATGTTCAGTTCATTCATATTAATAATAATAATAGGGGATACTTATATAGCGCGATACCCCACAATGGGCTCATCGCGCTTTACAACAATATAAATGCATTACAAATCATTTTTTTGTTTTTTAAACTAAAAACAAAAACAAAACAAAACATATAATTAACAGCATCATATTAAAGTGTCGTACATAAAATCACAAATTGACTAAAAACATTTATCAATTAAGACAATATAAAGCAGCACGTCACATGAAAACTATGGGAAATATAAAACTTTTAAAATATGACTGCACAGAAACAACAATACAATAATAACATATGGTACACTTACACGCCAACACCCACACCCACAGGCGCACGCACACACGCACCCACCCTCACTCACACTCCCCCCCCTCGCCCCCCCCCTCCCCGCTCCCACCAGATTCTTTTAACTGTGGAAACAAAGCTGGAGCCAGTGTTGCATCGTAATCGTGACAAGCATTTCAATTTAGAAAGCATTGAAGTTAAAGGTTTCAATGTGATGATGGGTATGACGAGAAATAACGCTTGGGTTGCTCTTGAAACCTCCCTTCAAGGTTTCTTTAAATTGGCTTTAAATTAAAGCATTTGAATTGAGTTGCAACCTCGGTAAAGTCTGAGGAGAAATCTTTGTGTACGAAAAAATGCCGCAGTTGGATTCAAACCGACTATTTATTTACTCTGGAATGACGCGTCTACTGAGCCACATACTTTGAGCTTATTCAAAGTGTTAAAGGGGCACCCTGACGGATGCGTTTTTGCAAGAAACACGTCGAGATCACCAGGAAAACACCCTTTACAGAGATCGCACCACTCACTTTGCTCTGGTTTCCTAGAAGTCAAATTGGCGATTCCTCCTTGGCTGAGGTGCTGGAAGTCAAACTCTTTCAGTGAAGGAGAAGGCATGTGTCTTCTCTTTTCTAATAGCTGCCTGAGTCGCGTAAACCAAATCACGAAATTTCCACAATACAAGCCTTTTTATTTAGTTTACCAAAAGAAGCTCACAGCAAAGGATTTTTAATTTTTTATTTTTTTTATACTGCACTACAAAGAAGAAAAAGCTTCAACCACTCTCAGTGGCCTCTACCCACCCTGTCCAAAATGGTTTCTCTCTCCGGCAACTCCGCCAAGGAGGAATCGCCGTTTTGACGGTTTGATTTCTAGGAAACCAGAGCAAAGTGAAGGTTCTGATCCTTTCAAAGGCTGTCTTTCTGGTGATCTCGACGTGTTTTTTGCAAAAAAACGGATCCGTCAGGGTGTCCCTTTAAGAGTCTTGATTTCTCCAATCTCTTTCTAACGAAATCATCTCCTTTTTGTTTCCCTGTGCAGTTGGAGTCTTGATTTCGCCAATATCTTTTTAACGAAAACGTCTCCGTTATGTTTCCCCTTGCAGCTGGATGTGTACAAGAAGAGCAGCTACATGGCCACGCGGGAGCTGAGGGAGGTGAAGGCGCGCTGCCAGAACCTGCAGGAGCAGCTGACGCAGTCGGAGGAGGAGCTCAAGCAGACGGAGAAGAGCCACGCCTCCCTCAAGGACAAGCTGGCCAGGGCCAGGCACGCCAGGAAGCACCCCGCGGAAACCAGCGGCAGCTTCCTGGAGACACCCACAACCAGCCACAACCTGTCGGACGACCCCTTCACGGAAACCCCCAGACTGTCCCTGAAAGGAGGCCTCGGCAGGAGAGGGGAGGCGGCGTCAACATCAACCACCACCCCCAAAATGTCCAGACCCTCGGGGTCGTCTTTCGTGGACCTGTGCTCCCCCCCTCCTCCCACTCCCGGCAGCTTGAACCAGTCCATGGACCTGTTTGAGGAGTCCCCGCAGACGCAGGTGAGGAAGGCCTGCGAGGAGAACAACATGAAGGTGGTGAGGATCACCTCCGCTGCCACCACGGCGGCCAAACGTAAGAAAACGGAGAGCAGGGAGGAGGACTCTTTCCCCCTGTCCACGCTCAACATCATGAAGAAGCGGGACCACTCGGGCAGTCTGTTTGGCAGCAGAACCATCATCAGAAAAGACTATGACGGTCTGGGGGGAACCTCCTCCTTCGTCCAGCCCCTGGGACCCCCCAAATTCGGCAGCACCAAATTCAGCAGCAAGGCCAAGAGGCCAGTGAAAGCGAAGAAGAAGGTGACGGTCAATCCTTATCTGCCCACTCTGGATGGGTTCATCGACCTCACCGAGTCACCGACTGGCTGAAGGTTTTTTGTGGTGGAAAACGACAGAAAGGAAAGGCAGCAGCCACCACATTGATGGTGTTGATCATGTATTTTCGTCAGACGAAGAAGCAGAAGGTGACTGACAACAAAGATATTCTAAAAGGGTAAGATGGATTACTTAAGAGCTCGGCGAACCGGGCTGATAGAGTTATCGTTAGTGGGGACAGTACACTTTTCACAGTGGAGGCTATCCCAAAACTCAGACTGGAATTTGAACGGAGAATTCAACTGGCCTATCGACGTGTAAAATGTGTCCTGTTTAAAAGGGACATAACCAGTGTTTCTGTCCTCACTACTCATATAAGGAAAAGAGACCGGATGCTTATCTTCCCCTTTAGAATATCTTTGCTGACAATCCTTATCTGCCCACTCTGGATGGGTTCATCGACCTCACTGAGTCACCGACTGGCTGAAGTTTTTTGGGTGGAAAACGACAGAAAGGAAAGGCAGCAGCCACCACATTGATGGTGTTGATCATGTATTTTCATCAGACGAAGAAGCAGAAGGTGACTGACAATCCTTATCTGCCCACTCTGGATGGGTTCATCGACCTCACCGAGTCACCGACTGGCTGAAGGTTTTTTGTGGAAAACGACAGGACCTGGAAGGAAAGGCAGCAGCTGCCACATTGATGGTGTTGATCATGTATTTTCATCAGACTGATGATGAGCACGAAAGATTCTCGTTGATGATGCATTTTTTTTTAAAGACTGATGATACACGTAACAGATTTTCATAATACAGTGGAACCTCCCTTATAAGACCTTCAAAAATCATCCAAAATTAGGTCTTATAAGGGATGTAATTTTAATACTTACAAAGGGCAATGTCTCAGAGAAGTAGGTCTTATATGGGAGGGAGTCTTATAATGGGAGGTCTTATAAGGGAGGTTCCACTGTACACACAAAAGATTCTCACAGATAATGTGTTACTTTTCATTTTTCCGGTGCTCTAAGCCTAACCACGAGTGTTTCTTGGAATATCCGTTTGACGGTTTTTTGGTTGGAAACATTTTCATTTAGGACGATATGATTTCCACAGCCAATGCCTTATGGTATCATGAGTCAGATTCTAAGTGTTTGCATGATTAGAATCTCTTGAAAAACATTTTTGTGAGAAATGTTGCTCAAAAAGTATGATTGGGACTGAATGTGGGGAATAAAAATGAACTTGAAAGATTAAGTTCCAGGTTTGGAATGACTTGGGTTTGGTGAAAGCAGAGTAATGGAGCTATGGTTGGTGAGATGACTTGATGGCATTCAAAGAAAGTTTTCTGCAAGCGCAAAGGCTTCTTTTATGTTGTAAGCTTGTGTGGTGAGTGTGCAAAACATAGAGTAGGGACTATGGTAGGCCTGCCAGTGGTCCTGCATTTGAAACGAAGTGTACCGTATTTTTCGGGTTATAAGGCGATTTTTTTCTCTCCAATTTTGACTTATGCGCCTAATAAACGAGGGCGCCCTATTAGTGAACAGAATTGTGAGAAGAGAGGCAACTATTGCCTTGTTCAGTACAGTCTACTGTGTCAAACATCGCAAGTGGTAACGAGTCGCCGATACGACGAATACTCACGTTAAAATGCTTCAAAATCCCTGTTATCGTCCGAGATACCATCCAACAGATGCCATAACGCTGCATTGGATGTAAAAAGCATCGTTGTAGAGCTTAAAATGCCATAATTCTATCAGTGTTCGCGAAGAATTATCCAAACACAATAACAGGAAGCAGCTCAAATGGAAGTTCGATTATTTGAAAGGAGAGCCAATTCTTGTTTATGACAGCAGTAATGACAGTCGGTAAGCGTTTAGAGGAAGCGTACAGGCTTCAAAGTTTTACTTTCTTTTGTGAGGTGCCTTATAAACGAGGGCGCCTTTTATTTTAATTTTTTCAGATTTTTCTTCAAAATTGCCCTATTCGCATTATACACAGCAGCGCCTAATGATCCAAAAAATATGGTACTATAAACTATGTTCAAAATGACGCTAACCAGTAGAAATGTGTATTCAAAACTTTCTTCTTCTTTTTCCGCAGTATTAAAATGAAACCAGCTCTACCGTCGGAAGCCATATAGTGACACTTGTTTTTCACTGACTACTAAAGAGGATGAAAAAGAAGGTCATGAAATTTTCGGGGACCAAAATGTTTGTTTTGGTGTGTCTTATTTGTGTGTTGCCCATCTGTCTGTGAATCATTTTTGTCCAAAAATTAAGAAAGGATTTAAAAAAAAAAAAAATTGGAATTTTAAGTCAACATTAGAAGATTTTTGCTTCGAACTTTAAAAAATTACTTTGAATTACAGATATTATGGTTTTAATTTGAAGAAGGATAAATTTTTAAGATGTTTGTAAATTTAGAAGAAAAAAAAAGTTTTTAACTCTTCTAGCACTATAGGTGAATGTATTCGCCCAGTACATCACACTTCACTCCCACCAAATGCAAAGACATTCACTGCCAAGTACCCTGCCATGTGTTTGTCTATTTTCAGAGCTTATAATGTCAGTGACTTTTTTTTTTTAAAGCAGCACAAGCGCCCTACAAAAAAAAAAGAGTTTCTACCGACTAGTTTATAATTTGCTGTGCATTTGTGTTCTCTTCTGATGAATGTGAAGGGGATTGGTACCTGAACAAAATATTGTCTTATGTGGAATTGGATCTAAAGACATGTTTTACTCCTCAGCCAGTCAGTGAGCAATGCAAACTGTGGTATTGTGTGTGTGTGTGTGTATTCAAGTGTTGGAAACGTATTGTCTCTGACTTAGTTCTTTCTTGCGGAATACAGACGTTTCGTACCCTGGATGTTTCGTACCCTGGATTGGTCGTTTCGTACATTATTTTCAAGACATTTACATGAACTTAGCGTTTCGTACACAAGACATTTCGTACACAGGCGTTTCGTACACAAGACATTTCGTAGCAGTAAGCTAGGCCTATCTGCAGTCTGGACTCCAGCTACTTTAAACAATTTCATTGGATAAAGGTGTCACGATAAATAAGTACCTGCCATGAAATATCTACCTCGGCATGAGAACTATAACCATCTAACCCTCACCCTATCCCTATCCCTAACCACGGAAATAACCAAGAAAGTTTTCATTTCTAACCCTAACCCCAACCCTAATCCTAACCCTATCCCTTTCCCGGGCGTTATATCCTAACCCTATCCCTGTCTAACCCTATCCCGACCTGCAGAAAGGGGTAGGAGTAGCAGTGAGTTCAAAACTTGAGAAAAAAAAATCATTGGCGTCCAGACTGCAGATAGCTTTCTGTCATTTCGTACACAGGCGTTTCGTACATTTTGGTGTGGCTATATGGCTCCCCCCCACCAAGTTTTAGCAATTTTTTGCTTGTGTATGAAGTGTCCAAGTGTCAACGAAGTGACTAAGACGAAACAGTCATGAGGTACGAAACGACCAGACTAAGACTAAGTCCAGGGTATGAAACGTCTGTATCCCCTTTCTTGCAGTTGATTTGATTTGATTTGATGTTGTTTATAGCCCCGTCGACTGCTACGGCCATGTCAGGGCTGTCACCACGTCAAAATGTGAGCACATAAGATCACAGTTTAAAATCCAACCACGTGATATCACAGTTACAATTAAAAACGTAAAGATTTGAAACAAAAGTTTAAAAAAAGGATTAAAATTTAGTCGTGTATAAAAACCTTACACAGTTAAAAGCTTACAATTGATGTTTTAAAACTTAGCACGACTTTTTATACCTTATTAAAAATATTCACGTCTTTTCTTGCAGTTACTTTTATGCCAGTGTTCTTCTCTGTATGTAAGCACATGTGAATGAGACCCTTTTCTAACTGCATTTCCCCCAAACTTAAAGAACAGGTTGATACGCAGAGCTGTCTATTTGTTACCTCTTTCAATGTGTGTATGTTTTTTTGTTTTTCTTTCTGGTTGTTGGCTTGACTCATTGCCTACAATGGAACAAATGTGATTTATAAAGCAGTGAATGTACTTTGTTTGTTGAGTGCTGAAGTGCCTCAAGTGTCAAACCAATCAAGTTTGAATTTTGTTTCCAAAAGTGACAAAATTACTTAAAAAATTAATCAACAACTAAAAACAAAATTTATATTTTCCATATTTTACGAACAATAAGGCGATACTTTTTTCTTAGACTGAGACCCCTGCGCCTTATATTTTAATTTATAATATGACTGATAATAAAGTAAACTATAATAACAAAATCTGAATTTTGTGTAAAATTTTGGGGATGTGCCTTATAATATGGTATAAAAAATATGAATGGATTTTGGAAAAACATTTCTAAAATACAATGTATTAGCATAATGTGCAAGTCCTGACTGATGTTGTAAAGTTTAGGAGTTAATTAATAATGTGCATTGCGGTTCAGATAACGGGAATGTTTTTTCTCCTCTTCTTGAAAAAAGAAAAATATTTTGTAATGAGAAGTCTGCTCCTAGAGTACTTAAGGGGGGTTACATCCCCTTAAAGGCGTTATCGTAATATGACGACAATTTGTGGATCTCCAGTTCGAAATTGGAAAAGATTTAGATCATCAGCGTCTGTCAAAATGTTTCTGCTTCCACTGTATCAACGCTTTGCTTTGTAACTGAAACCGTTTTATAGAAACAAATGGATTTCTGAAGACTGTGACAAATTGGTCATTGCGTACCGGTACGGGTCAGTGCGCACCCTACATACGGGTGTTGCATTTTTATCTATATACACATAAGTTATATGTAACCATAGCAACTTTCACCCCACACCAAGCGAGGAAGGAACCCTTAATGTAAAATGAGCAGATTTCAGATTTTACCTTCTAACTGCATGAAAGTTGGTCTCTTTTGGTTGAAAAATGGAAGCTGGAAGAAATAAACATCATTGCAATAAATGACGCAATCATGACGTGATTTCTTTACAATTTCTATGATTTCAAGGGGGGGGGGGGGGGGGGGGGGGGGGGGCACTGACCCAGCCAATTCAAAGACTTGTGAGTACTCTATATGAATTTTGTTTTTAAAGTCCCGTTTATAATGACTTTAAACGTGACAATGATAAGTGAAGATTTTATTTAAGCTGCCTTGGCAGAGGTCTATTGTATAAGTTACTTTCTTTCGTGTTGTTTTGTCTGTGTGCGTGTGCATGCGCGTTTGTGTGCATATGTGTGTAAGCATGGATGAGAAAGTGTAGGTGAGTGTATGAGTTTTATGTGCGTGTGTGTGCATTGTAAATGTGTGGGTTTTGGGGGGGGGGGGGTTGGGGGGGGGGGGGGGTTGCTGTCCCATCTTCTGGGCCGTACAGTGGCGTTGCTCCCACGCCGCTCATTCCGAGTCCCAATTCGCAGCCACACCCCGGCTTGTTCAAGTCGCAGAATCCGAGACCAGCAGTCCAAGGGGAGCGAATCTATGTTAGGCCGTCAGGAGGCAACCAACCGAGGAGACACTGCACTGCTGCTGAGTCACTTTGGTGGAGTTCAGTGGAGCCTGTTCAGGACGCCACCTACTAAGCCCGCATTGTAAATGTTTGTCAAATATTTGTGAAAATTTACATTGATGAAAGTTGGTGTTGATCAGTGTAAGTTGTTTTCTGTTATGCTTTTTTCCTTTGTACTGTGTGTGTGCGCGTGCGTGCGTGTTATTTGTGTGCATATGTGTATAAACATGTATGGAAGTGTGTAGTTGATTGTGAAAAACATTGTTAAAGTGAATTTTTACATTTTTATCGAAGTGTAATAATGGAGACCACGTTTGTGAAATACTACATTGCTTTCTGAAACGTATGTTGATTAAAATGAAAATCTTATATTCTCAAAAGAAAAGCTTGAATAAATAAACTTTTTTTTCTCTTCTGAATAGCATTCAGTCCTTCGACTCTTTGTTTGTCTTTGCTTTTTATTTTGGCTTTTGTGTCTTCTTTTTACTTATTTATTTATGTATGTATTTATTTTTGTTGTTTGTTTGTTTTTGATTTTACTCTGAATGTGATTATGAAAATGTCCCTGTCCTTTCCACCTCACCCCCCATTTCCGTCTCTGTCTGCCTGTCTGTCTGTCTCACTCCGCTGTCTGCCTCTGTCTGTTTACCTGCCTCTCTGTCTGTCTGTCTGCCTCTGTCTGTGTCTGCCTGTCTGTCTCACTCCACTGTCTGCCTCTGTCTGTCTGCGTCTTTGTCTGGGATCTGCCTCTCTGTCTGTCTGCAATCTGCATCTCTGTTTGTCTCTGTCTGTCTGTCTGGGATCTGCCTCTCTGTCTGTCTGCCTCTCTGTCTGGGATCTGCCTCTCTGTCTGTCTGTCTGTCTGCAATCTGCATCTCTGTTTGTCTCTGTCTGTCTGTCTGCCTCTCTGTCTGTCTGGGATCTGCCTCTCTGTCTGTCTGCCTCTCTGTCTGGGATCTGCCTCTCTGTCTGTCTGCCTCTCTGTGTGGGATCTGCCTCTCTGTTTGTCTCTGTCTTCCTCTGTCTGCCTCTCTGTCTACCCTCTCTCTCTCTCTCTCTCTCTCTCTCTCTCTCTCTCTCTCTCTCTCTCTCTCTCTCTCTCTCTCTCTCTCTCTCTCTCACACACACACACACACACACACACACACATGCGCGCGCACACACTCTCATTCTCTCTCACTCTCTCTGCCCAAGTTTCTTTCTTTATTCTTTACACCTAATGAACACTGAATAATATATGGATAGTAGTATTATTACAGTAAATAACAACCACAATGCATCTGGAGAACTACAGTACTGAGCTTAACCAGTTAGCCGGCGACTACACGTCATATTGTTGTTGTTTATTCAAATAAGAGACATGCTCAAGTTAACTGAGATCAGAAATGCACGACTCCATGCATGATTAATCCAGAGATTTGGGGTTGCTGTTTAGAGACAACTTAGTTCACACGCTTGAGTGTGTACACACTCAATGGGGAGATAATTTCAGATGTCACTAATCGGTATGCTTTGTCTGGAGATGAAAAAACTGACAGATGATGAGATAGGCCTATACTACAGGTGTTGTGCGTGTGCACGCCTTTGCACGCGTGCCTCTGTGTGTGCGTGTGCGCGTGCGTGTGCGCGCATGTGCGTGTGTGAAATAAAATGCATTGATGCTGATCAAACATTCACTAAGGGAGAATATTCATGGCAGTGCGAAACTGTTGGTAGATTGCTAGGATATGATAAGTGAAACAGTATTAACAGAATTTGTATTTTTTAAAAACACGCACACAAAAACCCACACCACACACGCACGAAATAATGAGATGCTGAACAATAAGGTGCATATAAAAGTGGAAACACGAAGTTTCGAGTCTTGGGGCATGCGCGCAAAATCTACAAAAACTTCCTTATGGAAACTCATCTGCAACACAGACAGACACACACACACACACACACACACACGTATCATACACAGAGAGACATTCTCCTGTTCTCTCAGAACTGGTACTACAAACAGGGACAGGTTTTGTTCAGTACCAATGCACTCCTGCTCTCATAGAACTGGTACTATAAACAGGGACAGGTTTTGTTCAGTACCAATGCACTCCTGCTCTCATAGAACTGGTACTACAAAAAGGGACAGGTTTTGTTCCAGTACCAATGCACTCCTGCTCTCATAGAACTGGTACTACAAAAAGGGACAGGTTTTGTTCCAGTTGCAGTGCACTCCTGCTCTCATAGAACTGGTACTACAAAAAGGGACAGGTTTTCTTCCAGTAGCAGCATACTCCCGTTCTCATAGAACTGGTACTACAAACGGTACTGGTTTTGTTCCAGCACCAATGCACTCCTGTTCTTTCATAACTGGTACTACAAAAAGGGACAGGTTTTGTTCCAGTACCAATGCACTCCTGTTCTCATAGAACTGGTACTACAAAAGGGACAGGTTTTGTTCCAGTACCAATGCACTCCTGTTCTCATAGAACTGGTACTACAAAAAGGGACAGGTTTTGTTCCAGTACCAATGCACTCCTGTTCTCATAGAACTGGTACTACAAAAAGGGACAGGTTTTGTTCCAGTACCAATGCACTCCTGTTCTCATAGAACTGGTACTACAAAAAGGGACAGGTTTTCTTCCAGTACCAATGCACTCCTGTTCTCATAGAACTGGTACTACAAACAGGGACAGGTTTTGTTCCAGTACCAATGCACTCCTGTTCTCATAGAACTGGTACTACAAAAAGGGACAGGTTTTGTTCCAGTACCAATGCACTCCTGTTCTCATAGAACTGGTACTACAAAAGGGACAGGTTTTGTTCAGTACCAATGCACTCCTGTTCTCATAGAACTGGTACTACAAAAAGGGACAGGTTTTCTTCCAGTAGCAGCATACTCCCGTTCTCATAGAACTGGTACTACAAACGGTACTGGTTTTGCTCCAGCACCAATGCATTCCCGTTCTCTCAGAACTGGTACAGGTATTGGACAAGTCATGGATGCTATCTTTAGATGTAATTACCTAACTAGATCACAATCATGTTGTAGCTACTTAATGTAGTGTCCATGGTCCAGTGGCAGGCTTTCTGCACATTACTCCTGTTCTTATGGCAACCGTCAATTTGAGCGAACTTATCATGCTGCCGTTATGCGCCTAAGTAAGACATAATTAGCCCCAGCATGTCCGTCTTCGGCTGGAGGAACTCTTGTTGAAAGTGTTTCTTGAAGAAAAAAAAGGCAGGAGAATGGACCACCGGAAAGACAGAAAGATAGTAGATGACAGCAAGCAGAGGGGGAAAAGGCAAGAGTCAAAGAGAGTGACAGAATTAGAGAAAGTTACAAGCACATAACTTCCAGAAGGTGGGGGAACTATTTGTAATGATGCTGTAGCCCTTCTCCTAACTCCCAACACCCAAACGAATCGATTGACAGAACAAGACCAGGGATGAAAAAAACAAAAAACACACAAAAACCTGTAGTGAGAAGATATCAATAAAGTGGTTTTTTTAAACCGAAGTCCCGGTTCTCATTAACAGTTCATTAAATTGAGCTTCGTGTCAATACAGCGAAAGAAAGGGATGCCAAACAACTACTAATTGCTGCAGAGAGAGAGAGAGAGAGAGAGAGAGAGAGAGAGAGAGAGAGAGAGAGAGAGTGAGAGAGTGAGAGAGTGAGAGAGAGAGAGAGAGAGAGAGAGAGAGAGAGAGAGAGAGAGAGAGAGAGAGAGCGAGAGAGAGAGAGAAACAGACAGACAGAGAGAGGGGGGAAGGATGGAGAAAGAGAGAGAGAGAGAGAGAGAGAAACAGACAGAGAGAGAGAGAGA
>CM065698.1:20823886-20871386 GCA_017654935.2 Phymorhynchus buccinoides
GTGTGTGTGTGTGTGTGTGTGTGTGTGTGTGCGCGTGCGTGTGTTGTGTGCGTGTGTGTGTGTGTGCGCGCGTGCGTGTGCGTGCGTGCGTGCGTGCGTGAGCGCGCGCGTCCGTGTGTTTGAGTATCGTGCGTGCGTGTGTGCGTGTGTGTGTGTGTGTGTGTGTGTGTGTGTGTGTGTGTGTGTGTGTGTGTGTGTGTGTGTGTGTGTGTGTGTGTGTGTGTGTGTGTGTGTGTGTGTGTGTGTGTGTGTGTGTGTGTGTGTGTGTGTGTGTGTGTGTGTGTGTGTGTGTGTGTGTGTGTGTGTGTGTGTGTGTGTGTGTGTGTGTGCTATAAATTTCCTGCATCGGTATGCCAATACTCAGTAGTTCATTATTTACAAAAAAATCTTTAGGTGACACTTTTCACACCAAACCAACAATAGTTTCTTGAAATCCACCCATTATCTTTGAAACAATCAGTGCCTAAAGTTGTGATATTCAAGTTGCGATTATCTTTGAAATAAACAGTGTCTAAAGTTGTGATATTCAAGTTGTGATTATCTTTGAAACAATCAGTGTCTAAAGTTGTGATATTCAAGTTGTGATTATCTTTGAAATAATCAGTGTCTAAAGTTGTGATATTCAAGTTGTGATTATCTTTGAAATAATCAGTTATCTTTGAAACAATCAGTGTCTAAAGTTGTGATATTCAAGTTGTGATTATCTTTGAAATAATCAGTGTCTAAAGTTGTGATATTCAAGTTGTGATTATCTTTGAAATAATCAGTGTCTAAAGTTGTGATATTCAAGTTGTGATTATCTTTGAAACAATCAGTGTCTAAAGTTGTGATTATCTTTGAAACAATCAGTGTCTAAAGTTGTGATATTCAATTTGTGATTATCTTTGAAATAATCAGTGTCTAAAGTTGTGATATTCAAGTTGTGATTATCTTTGGAACAATCAGTGTCTAAAGTTGTGATATTCAAGTTGTGATTATTTTTGAAATAATCAGTGTCTAAAGTTGTGATACTCTAATCTGATTCACGGGGGTCACGTTGGTATGGCTTGCCATTTGATAAATCGGACACCACAGGCAGCCTCTGAGGCAGCCTAAGAAACCATTCTGCCAAGTTTAGTTAAGATTGGTTCAGTAATTTAAGCACCGTGAAGAAGATGACGATATTTGTTTTACACACACGTACACTCGTGCCGTTGTCGTATAAGACAACTAAGACAAATGGTGAACGTTCATTTTCTTTCAGCGCCCCTTCTGTCTGGAACACCCTACCATATGAACTTCGTTCTGCTAAATCTTTCCAGTCTTTCAAAACTGCTCTTAAAACTCACCTCTTCCGGCAATACCTCTGATTTCTTCCTTGTCCTGTTTCCTGCCTTAAAATGATGTCCCCCACATTGTGGGTGGGTGGGTGTGTGCGCGTATGTGGGTGTGGGCGTGTGCGTGCGTGCGTGTTGTGGCTGTGCGTGTTGTGGCTGTGCGTGTTGTGGCTGTGTGAATGTTTGTGATAGTTGATATTGTAGTAGCTTATTTATGATTTATGTATTTATTTAAACAATTGTGAAGCGCCGTGAGCTCAAGAGAGAAAGGGCGCTCTATAAATGTTATTTATTATTATTATTGTTATATAATACTGTCGCTCATAAAATTGTGTCGCAGCGACAGTATTTCCTGGGAAATACTGCAGCTTATTCGTGAAAAAGTCTCGCTGAGCGACATTATTTTATAAAAAATTGAAGCACGACAGGATTTCACAAGAAATGTTCATAAAATGGCGTCGCTACCTAAAAATAAAATCGTGTCGCAGCGACAGCATTTCACGTCATACTGTGAAATACTGCTGCCAAAACGCTACAACCATATTTCACAGAAAATATGAACTCTAGCAGCAACATTTCACGTGGAAATGTGTCGCAAGCGACAGTATTTACTGACTACAATATTTCACCGTGTCCTGTCGCAAAAAACTGTGGCAAAATTTGGAGCGACAGTATTTTAAGACATGAGACAATATTTTATAGGACATTTTTCGTGAAAATTTGTCGCGCGACAGTTTTTTTCAGAAAATAATATCGCTGCAACAGTATTTCACGTGAAATGCTATCGCTGCGACACGATCCCACGGCGACAGTATTATATACGACACCGTCATTGACAGAGAAACACACAGCTCTTGCTCCCATTCCAGTGTACTCACGTTCTATTAGAACCGGGCGTACACAAATTGCTCTAATAATTATATTCGTGGATTTTTGGGGGCTTGTGTGTTTTTGTTGATGTCTTTTTGTGGAGGGAAGGGGGGAGGGGGAGGGGGGGGGGGGATTTCACACTATAACGAATCATTAGATCTTATTTTCTCTTCTGATAATTTGCCAACACCAAAATTAAAGAATTCAATGGAACGAATCAAAGGTCAAACTGGAAACAATATTCTTCATTTTTGGGGGATGCAAACTGCTGAAAACAATAGCTATCATGGTTAGGCCCGGGTCGAGTTTTTCTAGATAACGGTCGCCGCGCGAATAACGCTTACGCCAAAAGGGGCCTAAGAAACACCCTAAACGTTTGCTAAGGTCCCCTAAACGTTTGCTAAGGTCAGATAACTCTTTAAGCTTACTCTTCATTTTTTGGAGAGAGAAAAGGGTTGCTATCATAAGGGAGATAAATCATACCTCTCTGTCAGTTTGTACAAAGTTTTCGATTTCACCCACGTCTATTTGTGTGCAGAACATTAAATTTGCACTATATATTACGTCATCTAACATGATGAAAATTAAGAAAGAGCACTCCAAAACACTTGCGTTTGTTTAATTTGCTAAAAGCATCCCGTATTTTTTCACGATAGACTAAAGAATATGTGCTGTGGCAAGCTTGTTGTTTTGGTCTTCCATTTTTAAAGTTCAAGTCTCGTCACGCGAGATATTTTTTAAAAAAAGCCGGAAGTATTGATATTTCCCATGATCCTTCAAATAGTTTGTCGCTTGCTACCTCGATCACAGCCACAAAACGTTTTCGACAAACGTCGGCAAAAGAGGTGTTTCTTAGTACCGTTTTTGCCGATTTGCGCTCACGCTACGCAACGTTAGCCCTTGTGAAACGCCACCCAGATATGTCCTTGGAAACAGGATCAGCTTTATCCACATCCCTTGCCTCCTGAATAAATAAACAGCCCACAGGTCAATACCTTTAGTATGAACGGGGAAAAGCGCGAAGCTTTCATCAGCTTACTTGTCAACACGAACTCCCAGAGTCTCGTAATATAAAATGCTATGTGGAGTGTTTAGATTAGTCGCCATGTTTGCTACCGTTCGGTTCGGCCTCGGTATGGTTCCTACCTCCGCCAAGGAAGCTACTCTTTTGTCCTTGTCCTTCTGCGTGTTTGTTGTTATTCCGTCTGTGTCTGTATGGTTATTACGCGAATTTTGATGACAATTTGTTGAGAGTTACGATCGTTGCATTTGCATTTTTAATAGTAAATCCAGATTGTTGTTAACAAAACAACGAACTGTTCTTAGAATGTGCGTTTCTCGCTCAGGCTTTGTTAGTTGAATTAGGTGACTAAAAAGGATTAATCAAAGGAAAGTTGACGCATTACAGCAGAAAATACCTTGTTAGAATATAGCGTTTATCAAAGTCATAGTTGAGATTAAAACGTTTTGTTTCCATGTTAGAATTCAATTTAAACAATTGTATTGTCTCCAAACAAGTAAACAAATTTGTTTTTCGGCATGCACATAAAAATGAGGACAAAATAAGACATTGCTATATAACCTAACAGAAGAGACATTTGTCAAATGACATAAAAGCATATGTAAATGACATAAAACATAGTTATCAAACACACACACACACACACGCACGCACGCGCACACACACACACACACACACACACACACACACACACACGCACACATATACACGCACACACACACACACGCACACGCACGCACACACACACACACACACATACACACACACGCACGCACACACACACACACACACACACACACACACACACACACACACACACATACGCACGCACGCACGCACGCACGCACGCACACACACACACACACACACACACACACACACACACACACACACACACACACACACACACACACACACACACACACACACACACACACACACACACACACACACACACACACACACACACACACACACACACACACACACACACACACACACACACACACACACACAATCACACACACACAATCACACACACACACAACACAGAGAAACTTGAACAACCACAACAACAATAACAACCCATGCGTTAATGAAGTAGCTCAACCCCCCACCCCCACCCCCTCATTAAGAAAACAAACAACCACAACAACAACAATAGCAACCCATGCGTTAATGAAGTGCTCACCCACCCCCCAACCCCAGCCCCTCATTAAACAAGCGCGGATTCGCAATCGTTTGTGGCAGCGGTCTATTTTTACCACTCCAATCATTACATACACTGAGTCGCCTCCCCTGGCTTTTCAATAATTTTAATCTGTAAACCAGAATGTTACTTCTGCACCATTTCGTAACTTTTTATATCTTTTGGAAAACATTTAAGACTATTGATCCTACTTATACTCATCGAAATAAGCACCGCATACTCGTCGTGTCTGTTGCAGTGTCTGTATTACGTATGTTTATTATTTTGTACGCTTTAAAATGAAGATTCATGTGCTCTGTTCAGTATACAATTATTTCCATACCTAAGGACTGTAGATATGACAACTGAAATGTTGCTTTAAATGCAAAATTTGTCTATTATAATTAGTCATGTAATTGGTATGTCGATGGCAGTATGATTTTATTTCAAGTTACAGTATTGTATCCAAACTTGATTGAGAATGTGAATGTGGTCTATGTTTCTTCTTAGAATGTTCATATTGTAACTATTTTACTCTTGTATAATTAATTGTGTGTGAGTCTGTGTGTGTGCGCTCGCGCGCGCGCGCGCGCGCGCGTGTGTGTATGTGTGTGAGGAAGTAAGAGAACGTTGCGTGCAAGCATCGTGCTTAGTTTACTTTCTAATGATTAATTATTTGTTTGCCTTTAATGTTCTTGTTATCAATGTAAAGCGCACTGAGCTCATATGAGAAAGAGCGCTATATAAATTCCCATTATTATTATTATTATTTATGCCCAAGTATTTTTTTCTCTTTTACAATATGTGCGACAATTTTGGACCGACCGACAGACCGACAGACCAATAAAGTGAGTTATAGGTTTGTGGCTTGTGCCACAAACAAAAATCCAACAACCTGCCACCGTGGGATTTAATAGAGTTTTTGTCTGTGTATGTTTGTCTGTGAACAAAATAATTCAAAATTCGAAGGAATTTTGGGCATATATCAGTCAATAAACATTCGGGTAATTAGACTACATTTGAATGAGTTTGGTTGTCCAGTCAAACACATGACACACTATTTTTAGAGCCTGTGTAGTCAAACGTGATTTAAAAAACCCCCAATAAAAACATCAACAACAGCATAGTTGTCTACCAAGGCGGAGATTTTCACTCTGCCTGTGCTTTCTAATAATTATTTACAAGTCGTTAACATTCGTCAGCCATGTCCTCAGGTCTCCTACTCAGATCAGGCTACTGTGTTGAATTATAGATAAGAGTGGAACTAGCGCACAGCATTATGAAATTGCAGCAGTAATACATAGTATTTCTCTCTGTATAAAAACCTGCACGTTACGTATCTGTGTGGACACTGACTGCGTGCTCTGTCCTGACGAGTAGGTCTAGGCCTACGTCACTTACATGGTTAACGTGCTGGAGGTTATCATATAGCGTCACTGGACCATTGTCTCAATACATTTGTTTGAGAGGAAGCGGCACTTTTCTGTTATATCTAGCCGATTGATGAGACTGGATCGTATTGTAGCGTTGTTCGACCCTTGTATCAACACCATTTTGTTTTTTTAGAGAGGAAGCGGCAGTGTTTTAGCAAGCACATAGATCTAGCTGATTCATCTTGTGAGTGTGGCTCTTCTTTACCCGGTTTCTTTACAGACTTGTAGCAGGCCTATCCAAACTAGAAGAAAAGGACTGGAAGCTGGTATCCTGACATAATACAATGACAATGAATTCCTCCACGGTGACTCCCCCCGGCCTGCCGTTGCTGACGACGCTGGAGCCCCCCCAGGCCCCCCCCCCTCCCCAGGCAACCACAGCAGCCTGCTGGCCTTTCTGGCCGACGTGGACTTGACGCTGTGGCACGCGGGCCCCCCTCTGCTGCTGGTGCTGGGCTGCTTCGGCAACGTGATGACCATCCTGGTGATGCGGAGCATGCGGGCCAACCCGGTCACAGCCTGTCTGTCCGTCTACTTCACGGCACTGGCCGTGTCCGATATGTTCCTGCTGGTCAGCTCGCAGCTGTGGTACTGGCCCAAGCTGGTCTTCAACACGCCCCTGTCGTACTTCAACAACGCCTCGTGCCGGGTCCTGTTCTTCACGTTCTACGTGACCTCCACCACCTCGGCGTGGTTCCTGGTGGCCATGACGGTGCAGCGCATGGTGTCCGTGGTGTGGCCGCACCGCGTGGCCCTGCTGTGTACGGTGAGGAGAGGCAAGGTCATCACGGCCACCGTCGTGGGCCTGTCCTGCCTCATCAACTCCAACATCTTCTTCACCTACCACGTGCACTACGTGGACGACGACTACGCCTTCTGCGTCAGCGTGGACGAGGAGATCACCAACATCTTCAGGATCCTGGACCTGATCGTGGCCTCCTTCGTGCCTTTCACCATCCTCCTCATCGCCAACCTGGTCCTCATCAGCCGGGCCATGCACTCCATTCGGCTGTCTCGCACGATGACCGCCGGCAGCAGGGGAAGCGGAGGAGAACGATCCTCTGACTCTCGGTTGTCCAAAGTGTCCTCGATGACCACGACTCTGATTCTGACCTCCGTGGCCTTCCTGGTGCTGACCATGCCCACGTGCATTCTGGACGTGTACCTGGACATGGTGGGCTACTACGTGCAGGAGATCGTGGACGAGGTGCTGGACGCCAGGCTGACCCTGGTGGACACGGTGTTCAACCTGATGTGGGCCAGCAACAGCGCAGTCAACTTCTACATCTACGTGCTGAGCGGCAGGAAGTTCAGGCAGGAGACCAGAAAACTCCTTTGTGCGGCTTGTAGCCAGGGCCCCAAACAACAAGGCGGTGTGAAGCGGACCTCTTATTCTTAATGTGCACCTTGCCAGGGCCCCAAACAACAAGGCGGTGTGAAGCGGACCTCTTATTCTTAATGTGCACCTTGCCAGGGCCCCAAGCAACAAGGCGGTGTGAAGCGGACCTCTTATTATTAATGTGCACCTTGCCAGGGCCCCAAACAACAAGGCGGTGTGAAGCGGACCTCTTATTCTTAATGTGCACCTTGCCAGGGCCCCAAACAACAAGGCGGTGTGAAGCGGACCTCTTATTCTTAATGTGCACCTTGCCAGGGCCCCAAGCAACAAGGCGGTGTGAAGCGGACCTCTTATTCTTAATGTGCACCTTGCCAGGGCCCCAAGCAACAAGGCGGTGTGAAGCGGACCTCTTATTCTTAATGTGCACCTTGCCAGGGCCCCAAGCAACAAGGCGGTGTGAAGCGGACCTCTTTTTCTTAATGTGCACCTTGCCAGGGCCCCAAACAACAAGGCGGTGTGAAGCGGACCTCTTATTCTTAATGCATTTCTGACGATGTTTCCTAACTCCTGTGTGCACCTTGCCATGGCCTCAAAAAGCAAGGCAGTGTCAAGCGGACCTCTTATTCTTAATGCATTTACATTTCTAACGATTTCCCTAACACCTGTATGCACCTTGCCAGGGCCTCAAAGAACAAGGCAGTGTCAAGCGGACCTCTTATTCTTAATGCATTTACATTTCTAACGATTTCCCGAACACCTGTATGCACCTTGCCAGGGCCTCAAAGAACAAGGCAGTGTCAAGCGGACCTCTTATTCTTAATGCATTTACATTTCTAACGATTTCCCTAACACCTGTGTGCACCTTGCCAGGGCCCCAAAGAACAAGGCAGTGTCAAGCGGACCTCTTATTCTTTATGCATTTCTGACGATTTTTCCTAACTCCTGTATGCACCTTGCCAGGGCCTCAAAGAACAAGGCAGTGTCAAGTGGACCTCTTATTCTTAATGCATTTCTGACGATGTTTCCTAACTCCTGTATATACTTTGCCAGGGCCTCAAAGAACAAGGCAGTGTCAAGTGGACCTCTTATTCTTAATGCATTTCTGACGATGTTTCCTAACTCCTGTATGCACCTTGCCAGGGCCCCAAAGAACAAGGCAGTGTCAAGCGGACCTCTTATTCTTTATGCATTTCTGACGATTTTTCCTAACTCATGTATGCACCTTGCCAGGGCCTCAAACAACAAGGCAGTGTCAAGCGGACCTCTTATTCTTAATGCATTTCTGACGATGTTCATAACCCGAGAACTTCTTTTGTTGTAGCCTCGGCCTGCTCTGTGTCATTAACCGGAAGTAAAATCGTTGATTCTGTTGGAACTTTACCAGATTGTTTTTGTACTCTGTTGCATTTCTGGCCAATGCAGCTAGGGGAAGACGGGGTAAAAAGCGCATGGGCGGGTAAGAAGCCCACTCCAATTATCTCATGAAATAAAGAACATTTCAGTCAAATTTGCCCATGAGACGAATGCTAGACATTAACGCTCGTCTCATGGGCAAAATGAGACTGAAATTTGCATCATTTCATGAGATAATTGGGGTGGGCTTCTTACCCGCCCATGCGCTTTTTACCCCGTCTTCCCCTATCAATAAACAAACATAGCACAAATTTAACTGCTTTCTTTGTGCATTGTTTTAACCTTTACGCCGAATTAATACATTTTCTTTTAACTTTTGTTCTCTTTTATGAGCCTTTAGCACGGAAATACATTTTGAGACTGAGATCCACCTTGGTTTAAAACCCATACATATTGTCGTTTCACAATTCTATGTCACAATCTTTAAAACTTGCAATTAAATATAAAAAAATACACAAAACAACACCCTTTAGGGTTTTTTTCTTTGAAGATAGTACGAAATGATCACAATTCTGATTAGAATATCGTGAAAGCATTCTACAATAAAATGGATTCCAGTTATGCCGTCTCATAAATATGTCGGCTATAGTTATACCATGCTAACATAGGGGAAGACGGGGTAAAAAGCGCATGGGCGGGTAAGAAGCCCACCCCAATTATCTCATGAAATGATGCAAATTTCAGTCTCATTTTGCCCATGAGACGAGCGTTAATGTCTAGCATTCGTCTCATGGGCAAATTTGACTGAAATTTTCTTTATTTCGTGAGATAATTGGGGTGGGCTTCTTACCCGCCCATGCGCTTTTTACCCCATCTTCCCCTAGTAGAGTTACTGTCATCGTCAAAGCTTTGCATTAAAAAAAAAATCTGATTAGTAAACCAACGACACAACCAGCAAAAGCTGCCAAAAGATTATAACCTCTTTGGCGGAGTTTGTGAATGAGTTTAAAGACCCACAAGATCACGTGTCAAAAATCACGGGTTTCACGTGTTTTCCCTCTTATAGCTGGAAATAAATCTTGTTTTGACCAGGTCTCACAAATGCCCCCAAATTCAAAGCAATAAATAATTTTAAAGAGCAGCCTCAATTTGAACATGGGGGCATTTCCATATGGGGCATTTCCATAAAAAATCAAGGGACTTAATCGTGGCGCGTCTGTGTATCTTTAAAGCCGGGTCCACGCGACGAGTTTGTTTGAATGTGTGAAAGTCAGAATGATTTGTATTATTTTGATTGAAGGTAGAAAGAAGAATAAGGCATCGTGTCGTGTGCAGGTTCTGATCACAGTGAATACGTTTATTGGTGAGCTTTGTTCTTGCTCACCCGGGGTCCGTTTCACAAGGGCTAACGTTACGTAGCCGTTTTCACAAGGGCTAAACGGTCTAAGAAACACCCTTCGTTTGCCGATAGTTCGCGTAACGTTTTGTTCTCTCTCGTGCCTTAGCACGTCGCAAACTGCTAGTTGCATTATGGGAAATGTGCAACATTTTTTTTTATACTTCCGGCTAAAATTAGTTCTCGCGAGAACGTAACTTTTTGTTTACAAATGGAAGACAAAGTCTAGAAAGTGGATAAAGACAAATATTCTTCATTCTACCGCGAAAATATATGGGATGATTTTAGCGAATTAAACAAATACAAGTATTTTTTTAGTGCTCTTTCTTAATTTTTCATCATGTTAGATGACATAATGTAGTGCAAACTTCATGTTCTGCACACAAACAGACTGACAATGACATCGAAATATTTGTACAAGCTGTAAGAGAGGTATGATTTATCTCCCTTTTGATAGCAACACTTTTCTCTCTCTGAAAGTGAAGAGTGAGCTTAGCTTACGTTATTCGCGGCTAGTGGTGTTTCTTCAATGATTTTAGCAAATTAAACAAATACAAGTATTTTTTAGTGCTCTTTCTGAATTTTTCATCAAGTTAGATGGCATAATGTAATATACCGATGTACAAGTAGTGCAAAGAGGCCTGCCAGCCGTGAGATATAAAAGAATATCCAGAGATATCATTTGCATATATTAACCCATAGGCTTAGTGTAAACGCGCGTGAGAAAAGGTGTAAGAATACACTGTTGCTATTAGAAACTTGACGTCAAAGTTATATATCTCACGGCTTGCAAACGCGAGCTGTTCATACCAAACCCAAGCTGTGCAATGTAAGCCCTAGGATTCATTCAGCGCTGACGACAACATTAATGCTAGTACATAACGAAGATTCATTGTTTGAATGAATCAATAGTACATGTCACATATCTGCACAAACCATTATGTGCCTGCCACTTGAAATGCCTAGGCTACTCAACTTCATGACCGCCTCGATTAGCAGACGATTCGAGCTATGTAATTTTGGCACAGGGAGAGTCCATGTTGATAATGTAGACGCAATACTGTCGCAAAACAGCTCGAATTCATCTTCAGTCCGGAAATAAAAATGAGCTGACTGAACCTGTGCGAAGAGCTAGCGCACCTTCGTTAAAAAGAAGAAAAAAAAGAAGCGTGTTTTAGGGGCTTGTGATCGTTCTTGTCAAAGCTGACTCCCCTCTTTTTCACGGTGTGTTGAAATTGACTCGCTCTCATTAAGTGTGTACGTTTTATTGTTGGTGTTTAGGCCTACAGAGGTTACAATAACAGCAATTGTCGTTAGTGTTTCAGTTCGTTGCTTCTGTTTATGTTTATGTTTTGTTACCACATCTTATGAAGTACATTTGAGTTAAAATGTTCTATTTTGTTGAACTATATTCTTTGCGCAAGAATGTCTGTTACAGAGTGTGTGCTGCGACCACTGTTGTGAAAAATGGATGCGTTTTCATTTCGCTACAGATCTGAGCCTGTTTCTTTTTCTTGCTTTTCTGTTGATACACATCGGTATGTATCCGTTATTATGATTTGGGAGTTAGATATTGCTTTTATCCTATCTCTCGAGCCTTGCTGTTTATCACACTCAGTCTCCGACTTCGTGTGATAAACAGCAAGCCTCTCGAGATAGCATAAAAGCAATATCTAACTCCCAAATCATAATAACTGATAGTGCAAGCTTCATTTTCTGCACACAAGTAGACTGACAATGACATCGAAATATTGGTACAACCTGTCAGAGAGGTATGATTTATCTCTCTTTTGATAGCAACTCTTTTCTCTCTCTGAAAGTGAAGAGTAAGCTATTAGAGTTATCGTTACTTAGCTTACGTTATTCAGCGGTTAGTGGTGTTTCTTAGACCCCTTTTGGCGTAACAGCTATTCTCGCGGCGACCGTTCTCGAGAGAAACTTCACCCCGATAAAACGTTAACTTATCTGTCGCGGGTTAGCCCAGGTATGGATTGTGGAAACCAGAATCCCCATGCCTTCGCTGACTTTTTCACAGACCGTATTATGTACGCCAATCTTTTGTTTCCTGCTGGGACTTTCAGACAGCAGTAAAACCGCCTCACACTATCCAACCTTTTTAGTTGGAAGAAAATTCAGTTCTGAATTTCCTTCAACGAATCAGTGTGGCCGTGTGCTGGTCTTCACACTCTCAGCAAGCATTGGTTGTTTCCCCCAGAACTGCCTGAGGGACTTGGGAGGAAAAGGCGCAGTCGCCGCGATTCTTTCCCTGTTGGAAGAATTTCAATCGACCAAATGTTGCATTTATTTTGTTATTTCTACATCACTCTGTCGAAAGATCGGAAAACTGTGGAAAGGTCACCATCAGTTTCGTCCAACTGGGTCGGGTAGTCTGAAGCGGCTTTTAGGAGGCAGCTGCTAGTCTGGAGGGTTGGGCTAAAGTATGTTTGTCGTGAAGATAGGCTTACTACACTAGCGAACAAAAGTTAAGGCCCAGAAAGACAATCATCTCCGAAAACTCATGAACTCAATAAAACGCACCCAACTCATAACAAAATTGAATTTATTCTTTTAACATTAAGTTCATTAAAAAAATCATTAATCAGAACGAGTTCAGTCAACAAAATGACCCTTTCAACAACTCCCCCCTCCTCTTGAAAAGTCGCACTCAGAATCAATTAGCGACCAAAAGAACTAAAAAAAACTCACGAACTAAAAACAAATTCAAGTTTTGTTATGAGCTGGGTGCGTTTACGAACTCAAAAACATTCAGTTTTGTTATGAGCTTAACTCTCTCTCTCTCTCTCTCTCTCTCTCTCTCTCTCTCTCTCTCTCTCTCTCTCTCTCTCTCTCTCTCTCTCTCTCTCTCTCTCTCTCTCTCTCTCTCTCTCTCTCTCTCTCTCTCTCTCTCTCTCTCTCTCTCTCTCTCTCTCTCTCTCTCTCTCTCTCTCTCTCTCTCTCTCTCTCTCTCTCTCTCTCTCTCTCTCTCTCTCTCTCTCACTCTCTCTCCTCCCCCTCAGGCCAGCAACCACAACGGACGTGTTACTCGGACGTGCTCAATTTTGAGTTATTTCAGTTAGTCTGTTCTTTAATTACTATGTATGTGTGTGAGATCAAAAAATAGAAAATGTAAACACGCTCCACCATGTCGAACACGCCCACTGCAGATTCCGTCTCATCGGAATCTGCAGAAGCCAGGGATACAAATCTTATATTAATTGATACTGCTGACCCTCTCCAAAAAAAATTAACATGTTCCCGATTAGAGCTTGGCCATTGGAGGCAATGCCTGCTTTTCAGCCTTCAATGTGATAACCTGCCACCCGACTATTATACAATTATAGAAACCAGAGACTTCAACGAGTGCGTGATAGACAATGAAGAAATTACACCCATCGATCTATTCTCACCTCTCCCTCCCAACTCAACCAAAACTGTAATACGTGTTGCATACCAAGAACATCAGCTTTTAGTCTTAACTCTATATACCAGACATAATGAAGATGAAGGAACTGTTCTGCTACAGGGCTCTGAGTGCCCTTCATTTGGTGTTGATATAGTACAACATATCAGTGGCACAGTGGCCCAGATCTCAAATCGTGACAGTGATGCCATAGATACCAACGCCTTATACGACCACCTTAGACTTATTCCATTCCCCCAGTTTGACACTCCCCCACCCTCCCCCAGTCCCTCACCCCCCAGTGTCAGTACCGACATGGAGCCCCAGCTGGATGACCACACCCAACTGAAAGAGAACGCCCTCTGCCCTGATGTTGACAGTACAAGTGTGCGAAGGGCATACCTAAGACGGTCATCTAACAGATTTGTGCGTCGCCCCAGGAAATCACACTTCTCTCAATGTCCTGCGGTCACTGAGAGCTCTAAGAGAGGACGTTGCTAGCAATGCGTGTACTCTAGACACGTTGGAAGACTACATCAATGAACTTGCCCTGGATGCTAAACAACAGATAATAAATCAACTTAAAACTAACATCAGTGATACATTTTCAAGAACAGAAAATTCACATGAAGACTTATGTAACAAATTTAGCCAGATCGAACAAGATAACCACAAACTAAAATCCGAACTTGGGGATTTGAAGAAGTCTTTCAATGACAAATTGATCAAACTTGAAAATACGAACAAAACCCTCAAGTCCGAAGTGGAACTACAACAGAATAGCATCAACTGTCTACAACAACAGCTGGCCTCCCTCCCTCCCCTTGCTTTCCCCCCATTACCCACTCGCCAAGCCCCTGAGTCCCCCCACCCACTGTCCTCTTCAGCAGTGAAGGGGACAAACCAGGCCCAGTCACCGTCTCCACAAGACAATTCGGCGAAGACGGTGTTACATCAGGGCCACTCCCCTGCTACAGGTCCACAAACCAGCCGGCAACCAGCCCAGTCTGCTGTCTACCCTATGGCAGCCCCTCCATTCAGCTACTCCTCCTCCCCCTCCCCCTCTCCAGGATCAGCAACGCCGAGTCCAACAGACAACCCCCACTCCTACGCAGGGTCACTCAGCTCCACCCCCCATTCATCCAAATACCAACGGTGTCCTTCAACTACCCCAGGCAACAGCCCTCAGCTCAAATCACGCTGACTATCCCCCTCAACTCCCACCAGCCTTCCACCCTTCTCCACCCAACCAAACTGCCCCCATGCCACCCGCTTCCTCATCAGCCGCTTTTCCAGTCTACTCTGTCTTTGTGTCCAACCGTTTTGAGGCACCCCCACCTGCATCCCAGTTCCAAAGAATCCCCATCATTGTAGGCAGACAGCAATCCCCTCGCCCCACCCCCCTTCAGTGCCTACAACAAGAAACCATAGAGACAAACACGGACTGTTTGTTTGTTGGGGACTACACCCTCCAACATCTCAACACCCAGAAGATGAACACAGGGCAATTTGCGTCCACACAAAAAGTCTGTGTTCCAGCCCTGACAGTTGTCGACCTACAGCTCTGGATTGACTCCCTTCTTCCCAACCCACAATTACCCAACTGTGTGTGTGTGTGTGTGTGTGTGTGTGTGTGTGTGTGTGTGTGTGTGTGTGTGTGTGTGTGTGTGTGTGTGTGCTTCTAGTCCCAACTGAGTCCCATTTTTTGTATTAAACTATTACAATAACGTTACAAATTGATTTTAGTTTTCCAGATAAAAGTGTTATTATCCTTAATGTGTTGCTTTCACATGTTTTCTTCATTGATTTAGTGTTTGCGTCCTTAGGTTTGCTTCATCGATATACGTTTTCTTTAATAATACACGCCTGCTTAATATACGTTTTCCATATTAATGTGTGTGTGCTTTAAAAAATATGTTGCCTTCTTGATGTGTCTCGTTTGATGTTGCTCATTGATATAATGACAGGTGTACGCTCTATTGACATAACTTGATTTAATGACACATGTTTGCATTTTGATATGGTGGCCGTAATAACATGCTTATTGATGATTTGCTTTAATGATATATGATTGCCTTAATTGAACTATTTTCTTTAGCGAACCATTTTGCTTCAAGTTTCATTCATATTTAACCTAAGGTGTGTGTGTGTGCGTGCGTGTGCGTGTGCGTGTGCGTGCGTGCGTGTGCGTGCGTGTGTGTGTGTGTGTGTGTGTGTGTGTGTGTGTGTGTGTGTGTGTGTGTGTGTGTGTGTGTGTGTGCGCGTGTGCGCGTGCGGTGTGTGTGAGAGTGTGTGTGTGTTTGTTTGTGTGTGTGTGTGTGTGTTTGTGTGATGTTGCTCATTGATATAATGACATGTGTACGCTCTATTGACATAACTTGATTTAATGACACATGTTTGCATTTTTGATATGGTTGCCTTAATAGCATGCTTAATTGATGATTTGCTTTAATGATAATTATATGATTGCCTTATTTTCTTTAGCGAACCATTTTGCTTCAAGTTTCATTCATATTTAACCTAAGGTGTGTGTATGTGTGTGAGTGTGTGTGTGTGTGTGTGTGTGTGTGTGTGTGTGTGTGTGTGTGTGTGTGTGTGTGTGTGTGTGTGTGTGTGTGTGTGTGTGTTTTCGTGAGTGTGTGTGTGTGCGTGTGCGTGTGCGCGCGCTTGTGTGTAATACATGTGCGTCACTCGTACATGTAAGAATATGCGTTTTTATAGCCTATGTCTTATACTGGGTCCTAAAAAACTTGCTTATCCCTGGACAATATGCGTGTCGACATGCTGTTCTTACTGTGTGTGCTACGTACAGAACTGTGTGGATTTCTACTTCGGCTACTACGCCTTCGGTTTGATTATAAACAGTGTATTGTGAATAGATGGTAAATCGACTCTGAACTGACTGTGCTTGATGTCTATCATGGACTTTGTGGACAGTGAATAATTTCCCTACGGACTGTGGACAGAGTGTGAAGATCACTCGGTGATCACGAATCGTTGGTTCTACTGGTAGAACATGTTATACTCGTGTTGGACACTTCTACCTCTGTGCATTGACTGTGAAGATCACTCGGTGATCACGGATCGTTGTTCTACTGGTAGAACCTGATATTCTCGTGTTGGACACTTCTACCTCTGTGCATTGACTGTGAAGATCACTCGGTGATCACGGATCGTTGTTGTACTGGTAGAACCTGATATTCTCGTGTTGGACACTTCTACCTCTGCCTGCCCTGTACTGATATGAACAGTATACTATAATTCTGTCAACTCGTGTCAAAGCAGTGATTTGATTGACTGTTAACCATTTTCTCACTGCGCCTGCCTGACTTCTCATAGACGAAGACCTGGTGCATATTATTAGAGAAACTCTGTGCTACGGTGTCCTGAGCTGCTCCTCTGTGTAGCAAACCAGTGGATTATTCTCTCTTTTTTCTCTATTCGTGGGAAAAAATCGCAGACGCGTTGCTAGTTTGTAGGCCTAATTGGCTTATTTTCTCTCCATACTACTGTTTTATTCGTTTATTTGCTCTTCTAACTCTACCTTTTATTGCGAACACACTTACTTTATACCATTGTTGATTCATTTGAATAAGTTTGTTTTCTTTTAAGTTGTTCACTCTTTCGCCTAAAGGCCTGATTTTTCTTTTATATTGATATACATTTCGCTGGTTTCCTCTTGAGCTGGTGATTGTTTTAAGCAATTACGTTAAAATGTCCAATGTTACCAGTAATTCTAGATGGTTATCGAAACCGGGTTTTAAAATAGGTTATTTAAATGCATGTCATCTTTTAAACAAAATGTCTGATGTGCCTTCTGTCTTGTCAAATTCTAATACTTGTTTTCATTGTTTTGCCTTTGCTGAGTCTAGGTTATCTGATGTTGTGTCTGACAATCTAATTTCTGTACCAGGGTACAATGTTATTAGAAAAGATGCTTCAAGTAAGCTACACACAGGCATGGTTGCATACATTCACCAGTCAGTGAACTATAGACAGGTACATGACTTCGATAAGTACAACATAGAAGGTATTTGGATTGAAATTCGCTTAAAGGGCCACACACCAATTATTGTGGGATTTTTATATAGAAATCCCGATGAACGTGTGGAGTGGTTTAACCGATTTTCATCTATGATGGACAATGTTTCCTTATCCTATACCGACATCATATTGCTAGGTGATTTGAATATTGATCTTCTTAAAACCCATGATAACTGGAAACGTCTCTATGAATCTTATAATATGTCTCAATTACTTAATAACCCCACAAGAATAACACTACAGACCCAAACACTCATTGACCATATATACGTCACCAATCCTGGTCACATAGTTGAAACGTCTGTTCCTGTCTTCGGGTTAAGCGATCACTTCCCCATATGCTTAACGTGGTCAAAAAAAGGCATCAGAATCCCCAAATGTTCTCATAGATGTGTATCATTTCGTAGCTATAAATCCTTTAACCCTGAGCAATTCTTATATGATTTATGTATGGCCGACTTTTCTATTGTTTTTCAGTACAATGACCCCAATAAAGCCCTTGAAAAGTGGTATAATACCTTCATCCCAATATACGATAAACATGCCCCTTTTATAACCAAACGTGTCAAGCCTGAAGGTAAACCCCCATGGTTAAACGATAATATAAATGCGGAAATAAAGACTCGTGAAAGCTTAGTACAAACAACAGGTAAGGATGTAGCTTTTATGGCTGTACATGAGGTATACCAAGAATTAATTCAACTCAAGCATTCTAAATGTTGCGGTTTAGATCATATTGATAACTATATCTTAAAGCTATCTGCGCCTATTATCACTGACTGTCTTACCTATATTTATAACCTTTGTAGAAATGCTGTTATCCCCAATTATTTAAAGATGCCAAGGTGATACCACTATATATAAATCTGGTGACCCCCAAGATCCGTCAAACTACCGACCTATCTCTATCTTGTCTAACCTCTCCAAACCTCTAGAAAAGCATTTAAAACGTAACCTTCAAACATACTTTACCACACATGATCTTTTCCATTGTAACCAAAGTGGCTTTAGAGAAAACCATTCCTGCCAAACAGTACTCACTAATCTAATCGAACAGTGGCATTCCAATATTAACAATGACCTTCTCACCGGTGCCATTCTCGTCGACTTTGCTAAGGCCTTTGATGTTATTGATCATGGCCTTCTATTGAAAAAACTATCATTGTATGAAGCACTTGAAAATAAATAGATGACCACTAGGACCATTGTATCATTGTATGGTTTAACTCAAGATTCTATCGCCCTCGTTTCGTCCTTTCTATCTGACAGACGACAAACCGTCTCCAAAGATACCATTACATCTTCATTTCAATCAGTCAATTATGGAGTTCCCCAAGGCTCAGTCTTAGGACCTATACTCTTCACCGTTTATATAAATGACCTCCCCCTACATCTTACTTCATCGTGTGAGCTTTTTGCAGACGACACCACAGTGCATAAAAATGGCAAAAATGCTGATTCAATCTGTTCTGGATTGCAGAGTGACATTAATAATCTAGTTGACTGGGCAGAGCAAAATCATATGGCCTTACACCCCAATAAGTCTAAATTCATGTTAATCACAACAAGACAAAAGAGGCAAAACTTTAAAAATCAATTAAGAACACCGACTATCTATGAAAAGCCTCTAGAAGAAGTTACTTCACACAAATTACTCGGCGTATACATTGACAACAACTTATCCTGGTCAAAACACATGGACATTCTGTCCAAGAAAATTTCAAAAAAAGTATTTCAGCTCAATAGAATTAAACACTTTTTAGATCAACATACTCGTAGACTTTTTTTCCATGCCTATATCCAACCTGATATTGATTATGCATCAACATGTTGGGATTCAGCTAGTAAAAACACACTCAAACATGTTGAAAGACTATATAAACGCTCTCTTAAACTCATACTCCTTAAATCGTCATCCCTAGAAACCAATGACTATAAAGAACTTAACATTCTACCATTTGATTTGAAATGCCTACTAAATAAAGGTACCCTTATGTACAAGATCATAAATAAGCTAGCACCAAAATATCTTATTACTAAATTTAAAGTCCATACAATTCGAAGCAAAACCAAATTAACAATGCCCCGCCCCAGAACAGATCTATATAAATCATCCCTTACATTCTCTGGCGGTAAGCTGTGGAACGACCTCCCTGATTATCTAAAAAATAGAACTAGCGTATTTTCCTTTCGAAAATCTTATCACAAGCTCCTAATAGACAATCTTGTTTAGTAGTAATGCTAATTAATGAGTTTTACTTCAAACATTACTAATGACATCAGCTTATGCCTAGATTCTTATAAATCTCTCTCTCTCTCTCTCTCTCTTCTCTCTCTCTCTCTCTCTCTCTCTCTCTCTCTCTCTCTCTCTCTCTCTCACTGTCCCTCTCTCATTTCCCATGTTATCTTATAATGTGTGTGGGTTTTTTTTGTGGTTTTTTTTGTTTGTTCTTCCTTAAAATTGGGTTTATTCTGAAAAATTGTCATTGTCTCAAAATGGTTTCCCTTTTTTCGTACTCAATTTAAACTACCAATTCAAGTTCACCATTGTTAAGTATTATCCATGTTTGCTTTAAATCCCATTTTTGATTTCTTTTTCAATTATTTCATGTGCCAATTTTTGTTCCATTTTCTTGACTTGATTGTTTTATGTCAAATTTTCTTTGCTTGATGCATGGTATGAATGTGTGAGTGAGAGGGCAAGGTGTAAAGAAGCTATTGTAGCTTATCCTTTTTACCCTCAATAAAACATTCGTATTCGTATTCGTATTCGTATTCTCTCCCCTCTCTCTCTCTCTCTCTCTCTCTCTCTCTCTCTCTCTCTCTCTCTCTCTCTCTCTCTCTCTCTCTCTCTCTCTCTCTCTCTCTCTCTCTCTCTCTCTCTCTCTCTCTCTCTCTCTCTCTCTCTCTCTCTCTCTCTCTCTCTCTCTCTGTCTCCGCTCCCTCTCTCTCTCTCTCTCTCTCTCTCTCTCTCTCTCTCTCTCTCTCTCTCTCTCTCTCTCTCTCTCTCTCTCTCTCTCTCTCTGCCCCTTTCTCTCTCTCTCTCTCTCTCTCTCTCTCTCTCTCTCTCTCTCTCTCTCTCTCTCTCTCTCTCGCCCCCTCTCTCTCTCTCTCTCTCTCTCTCTCTCTCTCTCTCTCTCTCTCTCTCTCCTCCTCCCCTCTCTCTCTCTCTCTCTCTGCCCCCCCCCCCCTCTGTGTTTGAATGTTCCTTTTTTCTCTGATCTATCGGACAATTTATGACATGCCCCCCTTTTTTTATATTGTTCACTGGCGTCCACACCTTGCGCACTTGAGTGGGCACCTGTTGTCCATTCTGCAGTGCATATTAGCCTATAATATTATGGCATTTTTTACATATCTTGTTTTTTACTGGTATGTGTTTGTTATCCTTTTTACTGTTTTTTTTGTAACCTGGATCCAATAAATAGAGTGGAGTACCTCAACGTTTCCAGCACTGTGTGGACTTATGAGCTATAGGGTGCAATGATGGACGTGTCATGTTATGAATTGTACTGGTTTTTTTTTTTTAGGTTGTTGAACGTTGGTAAGATGCATTGATGAGTGTTTTGTAATGAGTGGTCGAACTTCACGCGGTGACAGTCCTGAGATGACCATAGCTGTTGACGGGACCATAATGGGGAAAAAAAAGAAGAAAAAAAGAAAGAAAGAAAGGAAGCATTCCTATATATTAATTTGTATGATTCGCCCTAGAGTATCACATATCACATATCACATCACATATCACATAAGGCTATAGGCTATAAGCCTTTTGCCCTCATTAGTGGTAAATGTTTTTGCATCAAATATCAATTGTTTTTTAAATATTTTATTTGCCCGTGGATTTATTTTGGCTTGAGTGTATACTAACACTTGAGCTTTATTTTTCATATACATCCAAATTGGTAGAAAAAGTATATTTTAATAATTCTTTGTCAATACGATTTTTAAATGCATTTACTGAAGGTGCATTGACGGTATCAAATGATAAATTGTTCCATAAATTTGTTATTCTATTAGTAAAGAACGAATGAAACTGTCTGGTGTTGGTTAGTGTTTTGGTTAGTTTAAAATTGTGTCCCCGAGTAGTATTATGACTGGATAAGTGGAAAAGAGGTGCAGTAGTTGAGGAATCATACAAACCATGCAACATTTTATAAACCACTATCATGTCACCTCGCACCCTTCTATATTCCAAGCTTGGTAGATTTAGCCATTTTAGGCGTTCTTCATAATTAAGGTCATAAAGTATATGTCGGCTGTGGCCCTCAGTGCGCACAGTACAGCATGTGATGGAGTACACCTTGCTTACTGCACGCACGACAGGTTGGCAGACCGCCATGGTACTACTACTACTACTACTACTACTACTACTACGAAATAAGATTTTACGCCCTCTGCGGTCTTTCGACCATGTGGGGCATTTTTAAATACAAAGATGGTGGGAACAATACTGGAGGCAATGCCCGGAGGCAGTGCAACACCAGTAAAGTCCCGATTTTTTTTTTAGCAATACAGATATGTGTAATTGAACTAAAAAAACATCAAAACGCTACACTCACACAAGCACATGAAGGTGAAATAAACAATAAACACGGCGAATAAAACCAAATTTTCGTCTTTAAAAAGACTTTGACGAGGTGAATACAATATAGTCAGGAAGCTCAAATATGTAGCTTGCAAAAATAAGGGTCCACTAAACCTTACGGGTTACAAGCATCCAACTGGTCTGGATGGAGAGTTTAGACATAGGGCAAGGTAACCTAGGTGGTTGGACATTCTGAATTTGCCTAGGAGAGCCACCATGACAGTTTTCAAAATGGCCGCCGAAATACCTGTCAAGGACTATATCTCGGGCAGTTTTTGGAATAAATTGACAATGTAAAAAGCTATTAGTATGCAATTTAGTATCTAGAATCCAAAATTACAATCAGAAATTGGATATCAACAATACTTTTTTTGTTTGGTTAGATGATTATGTTGAAAAAATGTTTTTTGGCAGTTTTGAGGCAGTCGCAATCTGTGCAGGAGTTGCCAGTGAAAGAGGCACTGGACAAAGCTCTTGTTCCAACAGCTTGTTGATGTCAACAGGCCTACCTGCTTCCATTGCTGTTATCACTCTGTCTGCCTTTAGTGCCACAGTTTTTTCTTTCCCAACTTTGACTTCAAAAGTGTACATGCTCTCAAAGGTGTTCAGTTGCTTGGTCTTAATTCGCTCATAAAAACTGGTCGTCTTCGTGGCAAGCCTGCTCTGCACAAACTCTGAGATGACACTTTCCAGTTTCTTCTGCTATTAGCAAGACATGAGTCACGGCATCACTGGCTACGTCACCAGTTGTGAGTGAAATGAGCTCAGATGATGTGCAGATGAAAGGATTGAATGTTTGAAGCAAACTGATGAGTTTGTCAAGATCATTTTGATCCTGCTTCAGTCTTTTTCCCCCAAAGTCTTTGTGTGCACAGTCATGTTCATCATCTTCATCTCCATCACCTGAAATGTTGAACATCTTCTTGGTGTCCTTGGCCAGTTGGGCCCTTTCATTAAATGTCAAGCACCATCTGTTCCTGGCTGTATCAGTTCTCATTATACCAACCAATCCACCAGCTACCTTTCCTGCCTTGTTGATATGCTCCGTGGCTTGATCATCTGGTATTTGATTGAACTTCTGCCTTGTCTCTTTTGTCACAAATTCTCCAGCCATGAAAGCATGATGTACCTCAAGTGCTGTCGTTGGCAGCATTTTCATGTCCGCCAGGAAGACACTTCCCCAGTGGGTGTAGTGGTAGTGGTCAAATGCTCCAAACCAGGGCAGCATCTCAGCAAATGATGAGAGGAACAGCTCCCAATCTGCAGCACGGAGAGCGTACATGAATCGCAAGAGAATGGACCCCAGTTTCATGTAGGTCCTCCAGTATCGAAAGGTGGCATTCTCAGAACAGGACCCTTCAAACTCATCAAACAAAACTCTGACTTCTTCAACCGATGACAGTAAGTTCTCTACAGATGACTGGATATCTTCATTATGTTTACGTGCGACGCCCTCAGCAACTCCTTTGGATGCATCTGGGATGTTTTCACTGATCATCTTCTCATTCTCTGCTGCCCATTCTTGGAAACGCATCCAAAGAACTGACCAGAGTGCTTCGAGAGTGAGCTTGTGCACTCGGATTGCACGATTCCACCCCTTTCCTTGCATGGTGTTTTCTGCTGTCCCTTCACCCAGGACTCCACTTTCAATCCAGATAGCTTCTAAACCTGATGAAGCCATGTATTTGCCCAAGACATTGCAGAAGTTTATCTGCGTGTGAAACCCCCCTAACATGATGACGAAATCCTTGCAGCTCTCTGACTTATCCCAATGCAGCATTTTTGCTTTATAGTACAGCTGCTCGTCAAAAGTCATTACAGTGTACTTCTCTCCAAGCTTCTTGGTCATTGCTTCACATTTGTGCATTATTGTCCACACTGTAGAGAACTCATGAGCTGGGGCATTCAAAATTGGTATCGGACCTATTCCTGTCAGTGGCTGATCAGAAGTACACATCTTCTGGTTGAAACCACTCCATCCTGGGACAACCTGATCATTTGGCTGATGCTGTCTGGCTAAGATCCATGCTAGGTCCTTTGTGCTTGCCTCTACAATCTTCTGCTCATTGGGCAAGTACCATGTTTCTTCCACTGTTTTTGCAAACACAGGTTCTGGCTTTGTATTGTCCATGTTGGCATCTTGAACACTAGTCATCACTATGGGTGCATGAAGAACTTTTGGGCAAGCCTTCTTGATCTGGATGTCCATGTCTGGTTCATTTGGTGCTTTGCGTCGGAGGGCCATGTACTGGCTGGCATGAAATGTCCCTGTGCCACTCAAAGTTTCTTCAAGGATGTCAATGTTGTCATTTGAGTAATGAATGAATCCTTGGTATGTTCCATGCAGGAAGTTCCTTGGAATCATAACGCTGCCGTTGTCCTGATACTGTTGAACAAGATCATTTGCAAGAGCTATGTCTGCCCTAAGTACTGTGTCATAAGAGACAGAGTGTCCAGCAGCGTGAAGAAGATTCACAAGGTCTTTGGACCATGTGAACTGTGAGTCCGAGACCAAGGTGCTTTGGGGTCATTTTCCTTCCTTTGGATACTGCGAAAACAATGTCTTGACAAATGCTGAGGACCCTGTTTTTGTTTTTTATTTCTACTTCATGCTCATTGTCATCCTGCTTTTCAGACACGTCTCCTGTACAAAGAAGATTGATCGATATGTACAAGCTCTCAGGTACTATCTTTTCAGCTTGTCTTGTGTAAGTCCACCAATAATAGTATGTCCTGGGGTGTGCCGTACATCATTGTGAATCTTGAGAGCAACTCTGTACATCCAGCTATATACTTCTTCTTCATGGTGAATGTGACAGTGTTCTTCACCAACAAGATCACTCTCTTCACAACTTTCATCTTCTGACATTTCGGTCAAAATGCTTTTCATTGCATAGTCACTGAACACAGAAGGCACAATCATAAGTGGCTTCTGCAGAGGCTGTACAAATGTCACTGTGTCACTGCCAAGGAATTTCTCAACCTTCTCCTTGAATCTATTGCTCCAGTAGGGACCAGCTTCAAGACAGAAATCCTGTAACAAGACTTTCCTGTAGTGATCCCAAACACTCTTCAGTGTAAAAACATGTCCTTTCTCAAGTTCTTTTCGAAGCTCTGCCATTACATTTTCAAAGCAGATATCTTCAAGACTCTTGGATTGACCATCATCAGTTTTTTTCTCATGCTTTTTGCAGAAAAGAGCATAACAATTCAGGTGATATTTTCCCTCAGCTGCCATCAAATCTGAAATTCCAGCAAGGCGACATCGCATAACAGGGTCAAATTGGGCCAGCGTCAGCATTTTAGTTGAAGTGTCCACAAATTCCACGTTGCGAATTCTTTTGCCTGTGTCAGTTTGGCAAAAAATACATTTACACCACTGTGACCAGTCATCTGCCTTTTGCGTGGATCTGGAGTGTTTTCTGCTCATTTTGGGGTGCAGAGGATGTGCTAGGTGCAGAGGATGTGCTAGGTGCAGAGGATGTGCTAGGTTCTTCTTGGGCTGCAACACGCGGCTTGATACGCGCCTTTAAGCTTCCCAGTGTCTTTTTGTGGGTGAAGTCACAGTAGCACGATTTATGCCAATGCATTTCATGAACATGGCTTGATATATCAGTAGTTCTGAACCTTTCAAGAGCCTCTATGTAGGTGTCATCATTATACTTTTCTCGTTCTTTCAAAGCTTCTATTACAGTTTTAAAACCAGCACTTGATGCGCCCCGTAATGGGTTCATTTTACTGGTGCATGTTGGGTCCTGAGAGAAAAAACACTCATCCCAGTTGATGTCAGCTCCACCCTGTCGGCATCTGGTGCCCAGTGATGGCACCTTAACTGCTGCTTTCATGGTTCACTTCCTGAAACAGACTAAAAACAGCTGTTGTAGAAATCTTTACCGGTGCCTTGAACTGGAACCACATGAACTGCTAGTAAAGGTAGAAAAACACACAGTTACGATCTTCTAATCATATTTCTGCATGCAGATTTGAATTCTGCAGGCAAAAATACCTATATAATGCCATTTACTTTGCCAGATTATGCAAAGCAAAACGGGAGATATGGCGCCCTAGTGGTATTCCAGTGGCCATTTTGAAACTGTCATGGCAGCCAAACAAAAATAAATCAGAATGTCCATCCACCTAGGTTTCATCACTTTGTGTTTATACTTCAGATCTAGACTGGATGGATGCTTGTAACCCGAAAGGTTTAGCATGTTAGCCCTTCTCGATTTCAGCCTCTAGTCTAATACACTAAACTTAACAATGACGGCAGTGAAATACAGATATGTGTAGCAGTAACCACGCCTCGGTTAAACCTCATCGGCTATGGTACGGCCACAAGTAATATAACTCACATATTAAATATTAAAATGGAGTACTACTACTACTACTACTACTACTACTACTACTACTACTAAAATATTATTGAGGTTATATAGCGCTCTTCCATGAACAATAAAAATCACTATCAGAGCGCTTGACAAATTTGGAGGGGTGAAAATTACATGATATTAAGAACAAACATAAACATCAATTTAACACGATTTAAAGTAAAAATGCAAAAACAAAACAAAAAAGCAAAAGCACACGCCAGCTCCCCCCCCCCCCCCCCCCCCCCCCGTCTTACTCCCCCTCCCCCTCTTCACACGCACACACTACAGACATGACATTCCATGAACAAGCGCATTAAACAAAAAGGAAAATATAAACAAGTCGTGAGTAATTATAGACATAAAAGTTAACTGAAAAGAAATATGAATTAAAAACACCATGGTAGCACCACTGTAGGGGATAGCCGTTCAAACAGTTCCCCCGCCTTCTGAAAGTTCCTCTAGCCTATCTAGTCTATCTTTCTGGGTTTTGTTGGGTTTTGTTTTGCTCTAAGTTCAGAGCTCAAGAATAGTTTATTATCTCGTTTAAATAATACAACTCATTTGACCAGATATAACCGTTTATGAGGAAAAGACTTTGAAGTGTCGGTTGTGTAGAAGAAGTAGTTTTTTTGTGGTATTTTCAATCGATTGCCCAGAGCGTAGATGCGCCGTGCTGCTGCTGAGGGCCTAATAAATAGTTGGGCCAGCATGTATATTATTGATAATAGTGACAAATTAGAGAATATTATAAGCACAGAACTTTACACGCCCTGGACAATAATCTTAAAGATCCACCAGATTGTGAAGACTATCCTCTAGTGGATTTTTAAGATTAGTATCCAGAGCGTGTAATCATGAGCACGTTTTACAGAATCAACACGGATAGTAGGACGTAAATTAGACTAAACTCCCCAAAACGATTGGCTGTTTAGCCTAATTTACATACATACAACTACCCGTGTTGACTGTCTTAGACACGCCCGTGATTACACGTCCCGATGATTTTCTCTTATTACACTGTCATGAGGCCAAAGAGTCATCAACGCCTGGTTGATATCTATTATCACCCTGCTGGGCGTATAATCATGAGTGCGTCTTAGACAGTCAACACGGGTAGCAGCATATAAATTAAAGGTGGACCCTGACGGACGGATGAGTTTTTGCCAGAAACACGTCGACATCACCAGAAAGACAGCCTTTTCAAGGATCGGAACACTCACTTTGCTCTGGTTTCATAGAAATCCAACCGTCAAAACGGCGGTTCCACCTTGACGGAGATGCCGAGAGAGTAGCCATTTTGGATGGGGTGGGTGGAGGCCACTCGTTGTGGTTGAAGCGTTTTCTTTTTTTGTAGTGCAGTAAAAAAAATGAAGGAGCTATTTCCTTTGTTGTGAGCGAAACTCCTTTAGATAAACTGTATAAAATAAATAAAATAAAAAAATAAAAAGGCTTGTATTGCGAAAATTTCGTGCAAACGATCATGGCCGCCATTAGAAAAGAGACGACACGCCTTCTCTTTGGGTGAAAGAATTTAACTTCCTGCACCTCCGCCAAGTAGGAATCGCCGATTTGACGGTTTGATTTATAGGAAACCAGAGCAAAGTGAGTGTTGCGATCTCTGTAAAGGGTGTTTTCATTGTGATCTCGACGTGTTTCTTGCAAAAACTCATCCGTCAGGGTGCACCTTTAGACTAAACTCGCAAAACGATATGAGTCCTTGTGATCGGGAGGACGTTAAACATAAACTTTCATTCATTCATTCGCAAAACGATTGGCTAGTTAGCCTTATTTACATACTACTACCGTGGTGACTGTCTAAAGCTGGAAACAGACTATGCGACTGCCTCATATGACTCGATCAGGTCGTGACGTAGACCAAATTTTGTTTCCCGCACAGAAGAGGTCACAAGCCATCTGACTCGATCAGAATCGATCAGTGAAATTTAGGACCCGCCCTATTCGGCCCTGTCACCTGACTGTGCCCGACTGAGTCAGACTGATCGAGCAGCATGGTATGCAAATGAGGTGAAACGTCAGGACCTGATCGAGTCACATGAGGCAGTCACATAGTCTGTCGCCGGTTTAAGATGCACTCATGATTACACGCCCTGGAGAGGCCTTCGAAACAGGTGAACTCGGGTGGAAGGGAACGCCACGACTGTTAGAATCACGGTTAGAGCGATATCTTCACGGCTGTCAAAAACCGCTGAAACGTTTGCCGTGTGTGTGTATCTCTCTGTCTCTCTCTCTCTCTCTCTCTCTCTCTCTCTCTCTCTCTCTCTCTCTCTCTCTCTCTCTCTCTCTCTCTCTCTCTCTCTCTCTCTCTCTCTCTCTGTGTGTGTGTTAAAACGTGTGCGTTTACGTGTGTATTTGAGTATGCGAGTTTGGATGAAGACAGAGAGAGAGAGAGAGAGAGAGAGAGAGAGAGAGAGAGAGAGAGAGAGAGAGAGAGAGAGAGAGAGAGAGAGAGAGAGAGAGAGAGAGAGAGAGAGAGAGAGAGAGAGAGAGAGAAAGAGAGAGAGAAAGAGAGAGAGAGAGAGAGACAGAGAGAGAGAGAGAAAGAGAGAGACAGGCAGACAGACAGACAGAGAAAAGGTTAGTATTCATGCTTTTATGTTCCTGTTTGTTATTGTTGTTGATTGAGGTCGCATAGGCCTAATACATATACGTTTGTGACGCTTATGTGGCTATATGTGTGTACGTGTGTATGCGTGTGCTCGCGTGCGAGTGTGCATGCACTTGAGAGAAAGAGAGAGAGAGAGAGAGAGAGAGAGAGAGAGAGAGAGAGAGAGAGAGAGAGAGAGAGAGAGAGAGAGAGAGAGAGAGAGACAGACAGACAGACAGACAGACAGAGAAAGAGACAGAAAGAGAGACAGAGAGAGATTTCTCATTCGTTCCTTATTTTTCTGCTGGTCAAATAACAGGCCCAATCATCATCGGAGCCATGGATGCTATATTTACATGCAGTGTCCATGCCGTAACAAAGTACACCAACTCAAATAGGTATGGCCACTGCAACAACCATGTTTTGCAAGAGTGAATGCCCTTGGTAGATGCTTGAGTACTGACCAAACAAGAACATAGCTCTTCGCCAATAACCCTATTTGAGGCCACTAAATGGCTGCCTTTCGCAAGAGTGAATGCCCTTTTCAGTACTGACCAACAAGAAAGGCTTCACTCTCACTGTCAAGGGCGTTCATAACCCTAGTTGCAGTGGCCACAGTTGTTTTGGTAGCTCAGTTCCATCATGTCCGACCGTTCCCTCAGAGCATTGGGTAAACCCTGTTAGCACTTTGCTAGCCAGTTTGCAGTTTATTATTGCCTTGCCATAGTCTTCTTCTCCTTCTTGATCACTCAGAGTCAGACAGAGACACGTAAACAACTTTTTCGACGATTATCTGAGCAAGCCGTCTCGTAACTTACGCAGACTGGTTAGCACTAGGCCCCCTTCACCCCCTCTTCTGTTTAATTCGACCTCTTCCCCCCCACCCACCCCCCACCCCCCACTCTTCGGTTCTGTCAACTCTTTTATTATTTCATTTCCCCCCATTTAGGGGAAGACGGGGTAAAAAGCGCATGGGCGGGTAAGAAGCCCACCCCAATTATCTCATGAAATAAAGAAAATTTCAGTCAAATTTGCCCATGAGACGAATGCTAGACATTAACGCTCGTCTAATGGGCAAAATGAGACTGAAATTTGCTTCATTTCATGAGATAATTGGGGTGGGCTTCTTACCCGCCCATGCGCTTTTTACCCCGTCTTCCCCTAATCATTTCTTTCTGTAGTATTGACAATGACACAAATACATATCTATTCATTTGCGTTTAAAAAAAAGAAAAGACAAAAGAAAGGGCATGTATTTTGTACTTTATAGTCACAGAGGCGTCTCTGTGAAATTCGGGTTGCTCCCACCCGGAGAAGGCGTCACAGCCAGTGGCGCGCCACTCTTTTTATTATTTTAAAAATGTGCATGCGATTTTTGTGTGACTGATGAAGAAGAAAAGGGGATGATAAGGGGGTAAAGTTTGGCCAATATCACTTTTTTCGTTGCCACTGGGTTTAACGTGTGTTAAGTGCATGGGCACACGGAAGCTCAGTTTATCGTCTGATCCGAAAGATTCTGAGTTCAGACCGTAAGGCCTAGTGCAGAGTGAGAGGAAAAATCCCCTGTACCCATGTTCGGACTCGAGTTTATCGTATACGAGGCGAACGCGTTACCTCTGTGCCACTCTACACCTGTCTTCAGAAACACACACAGAAACACGCACGTAGGCCTATCACGTTCCAGTTAGTTACCACACACTCGTATTCACGTTCTCGTGAGCCTGGGAATAATAATAATAATAATAACAAAAAGTAGGCCTAATACGAACAAAATGATTGACGTAAGAATGATGGATACATGTATGTATTAAATAGTAATAATCTTACAAATACTTTTTTCTCCTTTCAGCTCCTCCGAAACCGGAATGTGTCGGCTGTACGCAGCGGAGAGACCAGGGAAAACTGAAAACCGGACACATACGTACCTTACCCATTATGGCCTGGGAACGAAGAAGAAGAAGAAGAAGAAGAAGAAGAAGAAGAAAAAGAAGAAGAAGACGACGAAAATGGTGTTTTACGTCCTCTTGGTCTGAATCCGACACATACGGGACATTTGTAAATACAAATATGGTGGGAACAATACTGGAGGCAATACCCGGAGGCAGTACGAAACCAGTAAAGTCCCGATTTTTTATTAGCGGTGACCACGCCTCGGTTAAACCTCATCGGCTATGGCACCGCTACAAGTATTTAATATTGATTGTATATTGAAGAAGAAGAAGAAGAAGAAGAAGAAGAAGAAGAAGAAGAAGAAAAAGAAGAAGAAGAAGAAGAAGAAGAAGAAGAAGAAGAAGAAGAAGAAGAAGAAGTTTGTGATAATTATTATGGTTTTCTTCATTAAGCGTGATCTCTAGAGAGTAGGCTGTTTTCTTCTCATACATTTATTTTTCTTCCAAAAGATCATGCCTTTGTTTTAGGACGCTTTTCTTTTTCTGTCACATAATAGTCCACACTGCCGTTTCTCGTCACGCACAGAGCGGACAGAAGAAAATCGCGCATGCGCTGGTTATAATGATATAGTTGCAAGAAGTTCTTCCGTTCGTAGAGAACCGGAAGATCAAAAACGTTACTGCAAACGAAAAGCTCCAATCGAGGATAAGTCATAAGTTTCTTTAGTGTCCATTGGCATTGTACAACGCACATGGAAACTTGTCTTCCACCGTGTAAAAATAAGATGAGATATCTCAAAATAAAAATATTGAATAAAAATATGAAACATAAATTTACATTAAAACAAAATATGTAGGGGAAGACGGGGTAAAAAGCGCATGGGCGGGTAAGAAGCCCACCCCAATTATCTTTTTCCCATGAAATATGAAGCAAATTTCAGTCTCATTTTGCCCATGAGACGAGCGTTAATGTCTAGCATTCGTCTCATGGGCAAATTTGACTGAAATATTTCTTTATTTCATGAGATAATTGGGGGGGGCTTCTTACCCGCCCATGCGCTTTTTACCCCGTCTTCCCCTAACTCTCACACCACACCCAATCATTCATCCGCTCTCCCGGCTACCTTGCTCACTCATCATGCAACCCACCACCACTTCCGCCTTCATTTTTAGCCCTTTCTTTTCTTTTTCCCTTCCTTTCCTCCTTTGTCCTTTTCTTTTTTTCCTTTTTGTATTCTTCTCCACCCCTCCCTTTCTTTTTTAAAATTTTTTAGGTAGACGTTTCCCCCGCTCTCTTTCATCCTATTGAGGATGGACGGGAAATAAAAGATGAACGAAAATGAATCGTGCTATAAATTATTTCATATCCCAGCTCCAATGGGAATTCTAACACCGAGAGCGTAACGCTGTTCTATAGGAATCGCCGGGACAATGGTTGGTTCCAGAAATATGCGTCTGCTTTAATTGAATGCACACACTGGCTCATGAAAACCTCGCAAACACGCACCCGGGTGCACGAAGATTGATAATGGCGCACGGACGTGTGTGTGTGCAAACACACACGCGCACACACACATACACACACACAACAACAACAACAACAACATACAATATTTATACGGCGCTGAATCTTGATAGAAATCAAATCAAAGCGCACACACACGTTAGCATTCAAAGCGCATTCAAACAAAAACGCACTACAAAGCGAACACACACGGATAACATATATGGAATATAGCAGAAACAGACCTAATGGCAAGAGAGAGAAGAGAAAGAGAGCAGAGCTTTAATGACGGGGGAACAGGTGGGTTTTGAGGTTAGCTTTGAAAGCAGAGAGAGTAGTCAGATTAAATGAGGGCAAGGACGTTTCTCTTATATAATTTAATTAATGAAACAAGTGAACAATAATGCAACCCATATAAGCATGCTCCCTGAAGTTTGGTAATTCTGTCTTTAACAATTTGGATCTTGATCAATATTGATATGGAATAGGAATTTGGTAAACTGAATTAACGGGCAATTTTGACAGGACCATCGGGGACGTTTCCAACGGTTTATATTGCAATCAAGTCAGTTAGCAGGAAACAGTGGAACGGATTGTTTGCTATCACAGATAGTATACGTAGGGGAAGACGGGGTAAAAAGCGCATGGGCGGGTAAGAAGCCCACCCCAATTATCTCATGAAATAAAGAACATTTCAGTCAAATTTGCCCATGAGACGAATGCTAGACATTAACGCTCGTCTCATGGGCAAAATGAGACTGAAATTTGCTTCATTTCATGAGATAATTGGGGTGGGCTTCTTACCCGCCCATGCGCTTTTTACCCCGTCTTCCCCTATACGATTTGCCGAATCTGTGTAAAGGGTGTTTTTTCTTGCCTATTTCACGGAATAGGCAGCCGATTACGCGGAATAGTCAAGTTTTAAATCACCCAATCTCATTTTCGTACCCGTCAATGCCATAGTCTTAAGATCATACAGACAAAAGGCTACATATTTTACTAAAACTTTAAACTAACAGTAATCATACGGCGCCCAGTTAAGGCCTAATCGGCTGGCTGCCTATTCCGTGAAATAGGCAGGACAAAAAAACACCCTTCACACAGATTCGGCAAATCTTTGCTTAATGCGTGAAATCGGCAAGGATTTGCCGATTACGCGGAATCGGCAATTACGCGGATTCGGCACGACATATATACACACATACAAATAGAGAAATACACAATCCGTAGTTCCAGAGTACTCCCCGTTCTTACATAATTGACAGTACAAAAGGAAGATGGTTGGAAATTAGCAAGGGAAGTAATCTGACTTAGTGCCTCGTGAGATGGCTCGGAAGCAGTGTGCACAAGAAAAACAAAGCTTGAAGCACGAGAGAGCTTTATTCATTCTCCCTCCAGCACCCCTCTCTCTGCTTGCATGCAAGCACTCACACAAACTTCGTATTATGTGCTCGCATTGTGTGTGTGTGTGTGTGTGTGTGTGTGTGTGTGTGTGTGTGTGTGTGTGTGTGTGTGTGTGTGTGTGTGTGTGTGTGTGTGTGTGTGTGTGTGTGTGTGAGAGAGAGAGAGAGAGAGAGAGAGAGAGAGAGAGAGAGAGAGAGAGAGAAGAGAGAGAGAGAGAGAGAGAGAGAGAGAGACACAGAGAGAGAGAGACACAGAGAGAGAGACAGAGAGAGAGAGACAGAGAGAGAGAGAGAGAGAGAGAGAGAGAGAGAGAGAGAGAGAGAGAGAGAGAGAGAGAGAGAGAGAGAGAGAGAGAGAGAGAGAGAGAGAGAGACGAGATATGTAGAGACTCATGAAACATTGATTCAGCCATCTGTTACCATGTGAATCTTTTCATATTGCTCAACATATCATACATGTAGATGGCACATTACTACATTGATTCAGCCATCTGTTATCATGAAAGATATTACTCAACATATCATACATGTATGATGGCACATTACTCAAACATTGATATTACTCAACATAACATACATGTATGATGGCACATTACTCAAACATTGATTCAGATCTGTTTTCATGAGAGAGAACATATCATACATGTATGATGGCACATTACTCAAACATTGATTCAGCCATCTGTTATCATGCAAAGAGTTTCATATTACTCAACGTAACATACATGTATGATGGCACATTACTCAAACATTGATTCAGCCATCTGTTATCATGTGAATCTTTTCATATTACTCAACATAACATACATGTATGTGGCACATTACTCATGATATCTGGCAAAGAGTTTCATATTACTTATGATGGCACATTACTCAAACATTGATTCAGCCATCTGTTACCATGTGAATCTTTTCATATTGCTCAACATATCATACATGTATGATGGCACATTACTCAAACATTGATTCAGCCATCTGTTATCATGTGAAACCTTTCATATTACTCAACATATCATACATGTATGATGGCACATTACTCAAACATTGATTCAGCCATCTGTTATCATGCAAAGAGTTTCATATTACTCAACGTAACATACATGTATGATGGCACATTACTCAAACATTGATTCAGCCATCTGTTATCATGTGAAGCGTTTCATATTACTCAACATATCATACATGTATGATGGCACATTACTCAAACATTGATTCAGCCATCTGTTATCATGTGAATCTTTTCATATTACTCAACATAACATACATGTATGATGGCACATTACTCAAACATTGATTCAGCCATCTGTTATCATGTGAAACCTTTCATATTACTCAACATAACATACATGTATGATGGCACATTACTCAAACATTGATTCAGCCATCTGTTTTCATGTGAAACCTTTCATATTACTCAACATAACATACATGTACGCGAGGATCTGTGCCCATGGAAAATAGGATATCTATCTACAAGCCCTCTGGTGGCTGAAGAGTTTTGTTAATTCATATTGTTATGGGCCATAGGCCGAACAACAAAAAACATTTTTGACTTTTGACTTTGACTTTTTGGTGGCTGAAGTGGCTAATACGGGAAGAGCAAGTTCTATCGCAGCCTGGGCGGACAAAAGCCGGAGCAGCCGGAGCCTGGTTAGTGGACAAACATTTCTTTTCGTCCTAGACGTTTCTCGTTTGAGGGGCAACTTCTTTCTTTTTCGGAAATTCTGCTGGCTCTTTTTGATTGTGCAGCGCCGTTGATCACGCTCTGAAGCTTCTCAAGACGCATCCCCCTCCCCCCCCCCCTCAGGAACCGCGACGGTTCAAAAGACCAGCTCAGGAAGCAGCGTTCCTCGGTTGGGATCCAGGTTCAAACCTGACAACAGGAAGCCTCAGAGCGTGACATAACATATATCATAATATCTCACATCAAGTCACACTCATCAACCAATCACACTTCATCAACCTATCACGTATACTTGATATGAAATGCATGCCTAATTTCATTTGGTATCGTATGCATAATTAATTTTGGTGTCACAACCATAGATATGGCCTGATGAAAAGTGAGCAATTCACTTGCAGATTTGCCACAAATGACATGATGGACGTGTGTGTTTTGTTTAGTCTTGTGTCGTATATATGTCATATCAATAAAAGGGTATAGACCCAGTTGACAAGGCCATGCAGGCATTTACATAAATAATTTTGTATTAGCACTAATCACCACTCTACTTATACACACCCCTCCATCCCCTCGCCTTGATCATCAGTAGGAAACTAACTGACGTCAAACTGGAAAAAACAAACATTCATAATATGATACTCCTATTGTTGCAAAACACTCCTTTTGTAACATAACAAGCGCATTGCGCACACAGTCCCAGTGCTAATGTGTTTGACTACTCGGACTCTCAAACTGACGATCGACAGCAAAGCATCCAAGCAAGAATACTATATCTAAAATCGTTTGTTCATTTGGATAATTGTAACAGCCATTGTCGTCTGCGTTGACAGCTTCCGGTAGACATGACAGATGGACTTACTCTAATACGTCAATTGGCTGAAATATAAAATGGCTGGAGCAGCGAATGACTAGCTCTGGAAAAAACACCGCGGATCTGATTTCGTGCGTTCATGTAACACGGGAGTTTATAAATATTGACGATGGTAATACTGGTTATTCGAGGATGATACAAAAGTAGGAAAAGATACAAGTAACGCATTAACACCACAATCGACACCAACAATGATTATACTACAACAACTACTACTACTACTACTAGGGGAAGACGGGGTAAAAAGCGCATGGGCGGGTAAGAAGCCCACCCCAATTATTTCATGAAATAAAGAAAATTTCAGTCAAATTTGCCCATGAGACGAATGCTAGACATTAACGCTCGTCTCATGGGCAAAATGAGACTGAAATTTGCTTCATTTCATGAGATAATTGGGGTGGGCTTCTTACCCGCCCATGCGCTTTTTACCCCGTCTTCCCCTACTACTACTACTACTACTACTACTACTACTACTACTACTACTACTACTACTACTACTACTACTACTACTACTACTACTACTACTACTACTACTACTGCTGCTGCTGCTGCTGCTACTGTTATTACTATCACTACTATCACTGCTGCTGCTGCTGCTGCTGCTGCTATTACTACTACCGCTACTACTACTATTACTACTACTACTGCTACTACTACTACTACTACTACTACTACTACTACTACTACTACTACTACTACTACTACTACTACTACTACTACTACTACTACTACTACTACTACTACTACTGCTGCTACTGCTGCTGCTGAATAAAAAAGAAAAGAAAAACACACCTGGTGAATGATTCCATTTTGACAGCATTTAATTTTCCCAAGACTTTACTTCTGCAATAATTCTAGAACTACTATGATGTATTTTCTTTAGCACAGGCGAATACTATTCTCGCTAGTCGTGATCAGGGCTAAGGAAAAAGCTTATATATGCTGTACTAAAACTTAGAATGGATAGGAACTTTGGATTGGGTAATTGTAGTGGTAAGCGCTTAAAACAGACTGCTTAAAATGCAAAACAGCTAACAGAGCATAGAATGGAGAGGTGTGGAAGAAAAGAAGAAGAAGGAGGAGGAGAAGGAGGAGGAGGAGGAAGAAGAAGAAGAAGAAGAAGGAGGAGGAGGAGGAGGAGGAAGAATTAATAGGAGGAGGAGGAGGAGGAGAAAGAAGAAGAAGAAGGAGGAGGAGGAGGAGGAGGAGGAGGAGGAGGAGGAAGGAGGAAGAAGAAGAATAAGAAGGAGGAGGAGGAGGAGGAGAAAGAAGAAGAAGAAGGAGGAGGAGGAGGAGGAAGGAAGAAGAAGAAGAAGAAGAAGAAGAAGAAGAAGAAGAAGAAGAAGAAGAAGAAGAAGAAGAAGAAGAAGAAGAAGAAGAAGAAGAAGAATAACAAAATAATAAGAATAAGAAAAAAAGAAAAATAATAAGAATAAGAATGAGGAGGAGAAGAAGAAAAAAAAGAAGAAGGAGGAGGAGAAAGAGAAGGGAGGAGGAGGAGGAGGAGGAAGGAGAAGAAGAGGAGGAAGAAGAAGAAGAAGAAGAAGAAGAAGAAGAAGAAGAAGAAGAAGAAGAAGAAGAAGAAGAAGAAGAAGAAGAAGAAGAAGATCCTCCTCTCTCCTTCCTAGATGACGAAATCGCAACACGCGATCTAGTTAACCAACACTTTCTACCACCAACTAAAGAACCAAGTGGATAGTAAATAATGATCAGACACAACCTAACTCTCAAACATAAAAGGCACGCTACTAGAAATGATATGATGGGACAGCAAGCGTACTAGACTGTGTGACACTTCGACAACAATGCTGAGTAGTCAGTGACTGACACCAACCAAGGTCATTGGCGAAAGGATGGGGTCTTTGCACACGACCCATATAGTGACCATTTCTCTCTCGGAAACGTGATCTGCTTGTCGTGTTATGGGATGTCTTTGCATCGCAATCAACGCATTTGACCAGAAGCCACATCTGTATTTTCCATAGTGTCACCATCATGCACACACAGGCAAGTTTATCAATGTAAGCAACCTACAGGGTAACAAGGTTGACAGAACCATTGAATTGATGTAGCTTTGAGTGGAAGAAAAAAGGGTAACACTGTTGGCCAACTATTCTGCGTCAGTTCTTTGAAGAATCCAGAGGTCGTGGATTGATGACGTCATTGTCAACATAGAAAACAGGGAAAACTTAGATTTTAGCGGATTTACAATGCTAAAAACCGAGATTTTAGCGGATTTACAATGCTAAAAACCGAGATTTTAGCGGATTTACAATGCTAAAAACCGAGATTCTGGCGGATTTACAATGCTAAAAACCGAGATTTTAGCGGATTTACAATGCTAAAAACCGAGATTTTAGCCGATTTGCAATGTTAAAAACCGAGATTTTAGCGGATTTACAATTTTAAAAACCGAGATTTTAGCGGATTTACAATTTATTTTGACAGAAACGTAACACCCGCATAAACGGTTTGTAATGTTATTTGTTGACAGTCATGTGCTTATCAGCCCCTGTATATAACTGAAAACTTTCAATTTACTGGCCTACAATAAAATAAAAAGAGCACATTTCAGAATACCTTTGAACCATTAAGTTTCTCCATGCGCGAGGTCGTTCTTGATAATCGTTTCTAGTAGACGACTTTCTTTAACCCTTTCGCCGCCAGCCATTTTTTAGCCAAAAAATACAATTTAACTTAACTGGGTAGAGAAAATAAAATATCTGCAATATTGGGAATTCCTCTGTGACATGCATAACATTAGGCCTATCCTTACCTCCCAAAATTCAGAAAATAGGGCTTTGGATAACAGGCTCAGATTTGATGCCTTTTAGTGACATGGGTGTTAAACCATTGTGGTGCTAAAATGCGACATTGGCGGTGAAAGGGTTAAAATCTGAAAGACATACAGAATTTCAGTGTACATGAAACGTTAACATGCAAAGTGCTTTTTTGTGTGGGAAAAAAGGCTGTTCTACCGAAGCCTTCTTTTATTTTACATTACAGGGTCATCTCTGTGCAATGAAGGCCTAATGATCAGTTAGCTACCATTACGTTATTAACATTTTAAAAAATAATTAATATTCTAGTGGGAAGAACTTAGAAAAAGTGGAATTTGTTTTTCCTTTTGTCTGTGAAATCTCCCCGTGGGGATACCGGGGGGTCTTTCGTAAAAAATAGTTCCCCCACTTTCTGGAAGATCTGTGCTTGTAACTTCCTCTAATCTGCCACTCTCTTTGACTCTGCCTTTTCCCCTTTGCTTTCTGTCATCTACTATCTTTCTGACTTATTGGCCCATTCTCCTGCCTTTTCTTCAAGAAAAATGTCCAAATCACTTTTCTCCTTTGAGCTCCTCCGCAGCGGGGGAGACCAATGAAAACTGAAAACCGGACACATACGTACCTTGCCCATTATGGCCATAACTATGGCCTAGGAACGCAGAAGAGAAGAAGAAGTCTGTGAAATAATAGTGAAACTATTGTAAAGAACATGGGAGTGTGTTATACGTGTACACTCCTTTGAAAGAGGATATGAGAATGAATAATATGCCAATCAATCAATCAATCAATCAATCAAATTCAATCAATCAATCAATCAATCTTGAAAATTATTTTATTGTCTAAAAATTGATTCATACTAAAAAAAAAAAAAAAAAAAAATGGCAATCCAGATTTGAGAAAAAAAGGTGCACCCATACATTTCAGTCAAAGCTAGTTATGATAATTATGAGGTAGGCGGCTGGCCTACCTAGAACCGCGTACCAATGCAAGTCCAAGACATAGAAGAACAAACAAAACATAGCCTACTTCTCTTAAAGACCCACGTGTCAAAATCACGAGTTTCACGTGTTTTCCCTCTTATAGCTGGTAAGAAATCTTGTTTTGACCAGGTTTGACTCCCATACAAATGCTCCCAAAATGCAAGTCCAGGACATAGAAGAACAAACAAACATAGCCTACTTCTCTTAAAGACCCACGAGATCACGTGTCAAAATCACGAGTTTCACGTGTTTTCCCTCTTATAGCTGGTAAGAAATCTTGTTTTGACCAGGTTTGACTCCCATACAAATGCTCCCAAAATGAAAACGAAACATCATTTTAAAGAGCAGCCTCAATTTGAAGTTGGGGGCATTTGTATGTGGGTCACAGCTACCCAGAAAAAAACCAAGGGACTTAATCGTGGTGGGTCAGTGTGTCTTTTAAAGACAGCTCCAGCTTTACTGATAAACACAATTATGCCTCTCACTTGCTCAGCAGCCAGGACAAAAACACACACCCGGGAAAGATTAGATGAAAGCTCTATAGTACCATTGAAATATTAGTTAGCCACTTCTTTGATAACCAATGCAGAGAAGATGAGACTAGACCCTATATTGATTATTATTTGATACATAAAACAAACAAGTTTTGTCAAAAGTTTGCAGAACGTAAATTGTGCCAATGTATTCCTCTATAACTATGAAAGACCAAGTTTATGTTATTTATTATAGCATGTTTCAGAATGCAGCGTGTAGGCATAATTATGTGACTGATTCTGTGTATCTGTGTGTGCGTGGGCACTGGCGTGCGTGTGTGTGAATATGCAGGAATTGTGCGCGTCTGCTTAAGTGTATGTGCACGTATCTGTGTGCATGCATGCACACACACACACACGCTAATCTGCGTATCTCTGTGTGTGTGTGTGTGTGTGTGTGTGTGTGTGTGTGTGTGTGTGTGTGTGTGTGTGTGCACTTTTAAGAATGTGTGATGGCATTACCCTAAGCTTCTTCCTTCCTGCTCAAGGAACAATACTTCCAGACATTGTTACTTACTGTTAAAGCAGCACGACATTAGCTATTTACCATCTTAATTGCATCTGATCAGCTGACTTAATTAATCATTAACCTAACCCTCTTCTGTCCTGCTCAAGGAACAATGCTTTCAGCCCATTTTACAGTTAAAGCAGCACGACATTTGCTAATTACCATCTTAATCGCACTTCAATTTAAAGTGCCAATGTCCCCATGCCTTACTTTCTCCCAACTTTGACACTGTTGGATTCACCTCAACATCGATGTTTCGTCCGCCCGCCATTTTTCTCAATAACTGAAAAGGAGAACAACCTTGCCTCGTTAGCTGCTAAGTCATACCCATCTGTATTGCTAAAAACTCGGGACTTTCCTGGCGTTACACTGCCTCCGGGCATTGCCTCCAGGAGCGTTCCCACCATCTTTATGTCTACTAATGTCCCATTATATGTGTCTGTTCCAGATCGGAGGACGTTATGCAGAATTTCATCAACCTCGTTAACTGATTGGTCAAAAACCATCACGTGGGAGAACACGCGCGCTTCTCTCCCGCCAGCTTCGACCAATCGATTGCTCAGGCTCGATCACGTGGATGAATCAGAACCCACTCAGTGGACGCTGCTGGAATGAATATATATACGAGGAGCCTCGTAGTGTCTTTAACTTTCGTCGGGTGGATTGGATCAGGGAGATATGCGGTGAATAAGAAAGCCGTATAGCAACATGTGTGCGTTGTGAGAATATCGGAGCGAATATGGGGACTACAGAGAGTCAAAGGACAGTTCTTTGATAATTGGAAAGTTGCGGAGTTGCATACTGTAGTTTCTGTATGTTTCCGTCTTAGTTTTCCTTGCCACACAGGTTAGTGTTGTTAATAAAGAGTTATTATTTACGATTAGAATTCATTAGCAGACCGCGTGGGACCAAAAAGAACCAAAGGTCAATTTGAATAATCTTGTAATAATCTTTCTAAGCACTTTTGTAGTCCCAATTTCTATACGAACGGGACTGCATTACGATGGGGACGAGGGCTGTGCGTTTCTCTCTCTCTCTCTCTCTCTCTCTCTCTCTCTCTCTCTCTCTCTCTCTCTCTCTCTCTCTCTCTCTCTCTCTCTCTCTCTCTCTCTCTCTCTCTCTCTCTCTCTCTCTCTCTCTCTCTCTCTCTCTCTCTCTCTCTCTCTCTCTCTCTCTCTCTCTCTCTCTGCGTGTGTGCGTGCGCGCGTGCGCGCGTGCGCGCGTGTGCGTGCACGTGCGTGTGCGTTTGCGTCTGTGTGTGACCAAAACTGTGTTCCACTTCCTAGCGCCTAAACCACTGAACCGATCTGAACACAAATTGGCTGAATGGTTCCTTATGGTGCCTAGATGCTGTACGTGCATAAATTAATCGTTGATGTCCTGACCTTGATGTATGACCTCGAAAATTCAAAATCTTTAAGGGGCCATATCTTCTACACCGCTGGACTTACAGTCTTCAAACTTGGCATGCAGAAAAATACAAGGAAGAAGAAGAAGAAGAAGAAGAAGAAGAAGAAGAAGAAGAAGAAGAAGAAGAAGGGGAAGAAGAAGAAGAAGAAGAAGAAGAAGAAGAAGAAGAAGAAGAAGGAGAAGAAGAAGAAGGAGAAGAAGAAGAAGAAGAAGAAGAAGAAGAAGAAGAAGGGGAAGAAGAAGAAGAAGAAGAAGAAGACGACGACGAAGAAGAAGAAGAAGAAGAAGACAACCAGCAAGAACAACAAAATCTAAATGTGCGATTAATGAGCTCAATCAACTTGTGGGATTTCTTGCACAATGTTCCGAATGTCTACAAGCATTCACCAAAATTTGTTAAGACTATGATATTTTTTTGAGTAGTCCTAACAACCAGTCACAGATTTGTGCTAGAAGTAGAATGTACATTACGTCGAAAGTTTACTTCGGCCTAAATGTTGCTTGATGGCTGTCATAGACCATCCGTAATAATTTTTCTTTTACCCAAAGTGATGTCTGAGTAGAGTGTTTTTGCTCCCATACATGCACATCACATAATTATACTACTCTACTGTTGATTTGCATCACTTTTGTTTGTTTTATGAATTGTGACAAAGCATTGCTTCTTCTTCTTCTTCTTCGATCGCTCACACAGTTTCCTGTCAATTATGAGCGCAGATGCGTCATGCTGCCGTTATGCGCCTAACTAAGAAATAGTTAGGCCCAGCAAGTCCGACTTCGGCTGGAGGAAATCTTTTTGGAAGTGTTTCGTGAAAAAAAGGCAGGAGAATGGACCGGTAAGGCAGAAAGATAGTAGATGACAGTAAGCAAAGGGAAAAAGGCAGAGTCAAAGAGAGTGACAGATTAGAGGAATCTAGCTTGTTGCTATGGACACAACAGTTACAAGCACAGAACTTCCAGAAGGTGGTGGAACTATTCATACAAAAGACCCCCCGGTATCCCCACGGGGGAGCATCGTTAATTATTGTCACCTCGTTGGCAACCACCTGAGCAGTACTCACTGCAGGCAGCAATATGCACATTTCTGACTCACCCCCTAAAATTGGCACGTACAGTGCTCCGGTTAAGACCTGATTTTCGTGCTGTTTGAAGAGCATCGTCCGTTTTGTCTCACTGACTGATTCACCATGGCTGGACAACTGTTCTAAGAGCGTTTGACAGACATTGAGATGGTCTGAGTTGGCAGAATGCTTGAATCTGGGTTATCTGTGCATCAGGTGGCACAGGCCATGAATGCTGACCAAAGTGTGGTCTCAGGAATATGGAACTAGTTCCAAGCTACAGATATTGTCTAACGAATGTATTCTGGTGTGAGAAAACTTGTTTCCAATCAGTGGGAGGACGGAGCTCTTGTTATTAATTAAGCTCACTGACATATCTTCGTAACTGTACTTCAGCTTCGAAAACGGCCTTGACTTTGTAAATGGGAATACAATTTCCATTGAAACCGAAAGGAGGATGATTTATGAAGGCGGTCTGAGGTCAAGAACACCCTCAACCTGCATTCCCTTGACCCTGCAGCACAGGTAAAGCCAGACTGACTTGGGCGCAGCAGAATGCCACATGGACCATTATGACTAGACGCCCATCTTGCTTACTGGTGAGTCAAAATTTGGCCCAAACCTGGGATATTATGTATTAGGTATCAGGTACTTTATAGTCACAGAGGCGTCTCTGTGAAATTCGGGTTGCTCCCACCCGGAGAGCGCGTCGCAGCCAGAGGCGCGCCACCCATTTTCTTTTTTTATTTGCATGCGATTTTTGTGTAACTAATAAGGAAGGAAAGGGGGGGGGGGGGTAAATTTTGACCAAATGACAACTTTGTTGTTGCCACTGGGATTAACGTGAGCTAAGTGCATGGGCACACGGGACCTCGGTTTATCGTCTCATCCGAAAGACTCCACGTTCAGACCGTAAGGCCTAGTGCAGAGTGAGAGGAATAATCCCCTGTACCCAGGTTCGAACTTGGGTTTACTTGAAACAAGGCGAACGCGTTACCTCTGTGCCACCCTACACCAATATAATGGATAATGCAGGCATAGGATATGGAGTAGCAGGAAACAGCAATTCCACAGTGATTATATCCCCAGCATATCCGTTATTGGGATAGCTCCCTGATGGTGGTCTGAGGTGAAGTTCGAATACAGGGAAAGACAGCCACTCCATGTGCCCGGAACAGAAACCTAACAACTGCAAAGGAATCAAGATGAGGTCCAGGATCTCCTCTTGAGACTTAACTCTGGTGACGTCGGCGTGGATTTCATTTTCTTGTCAGACAGTAACGCCTGACGACATGGATTAAACGGCATGGACCAGTACCTTGAGGATATGAATCCATAGAGCGAATTGAGGGGGCAGCCAGGTTTCCTGACTTCAATCTCATAGAACATGTTTGGGACAGATCAATCTGGCAGTGCTAAGGTCTCAGTCCACATGAGGTCGTAAACTGGACAGTGCCGTTCCCCACAGCTTGCTGGCGGTTGGCACCTCCTGCAGCCAGATCTGCTCCCTCTGCACCGCCAACAAGGGACAGTCCTGGAGGACATGGTGAACTGTCTGTTTCGCCCCACAGTCACAGGAGCCTGATGGGGTGACGCCAATACGCTTCAGGTGGGCACGTAAGCCACAGTGGCCCGTCCTCAGTCTGAAGATGGTAGTCTCCCCGCTGCGTTGGAGACACGACCTGAGACCCATCTGTGAACGTGTAACCCAGCACCTCAAGCCGGATCACCCTGAACAGGCCGTCAAAGAAGAGTGAGAAACGACTCCCCAGCTGAAGGTCCAGAATCTGTATTTTTCCTTGAGGAGGTGCTTCAAGGTATCATTCAGATATATGGGAACTACACACGTTATTGGCATTTCATTAGGTGTAGTTTGATAAAGACTTTACACAGTTTTCTACGAAATGAAGTGTTTGCCTTAGGGTAAGACGGGGTAAAAAAGCCCATGGGCGGGTAAGAAGTCCATGCCAATTATCTCATGAAATGAAGCAAATTTCAGTCACATTTTCCCTATGAGACGAGTGTTAATGTTTAGCGTTCGTTTCATGGGCAACATTTGACTGAAATTTGCTTCATTTCTGAGATAATTGGCATGGGCTTCTTACCCGCCCATGGGCTTTTTACCCCGTCTTCACCTATATATTATCAACAAATTTGAGAGTAGGTTTGGTTCTGTGTCATCTCAACTTTTTTTTAATGAGCAAACTCTTTGCTGTTTACAAGTCTGTTGTGTGGACTGATTCCCAACGAACTGTATTAACTTGTAGGCCTATAGGGTAAGACGGGGTAAAAAGCCCATGGGCGGGTAAGAAGCCCATGCCAAATATCTCATGAACTAAAGCAAATTTTAGTCAAATGTTGCTCATGAGACGAGTGTTAATGTTTAGCGTTCGTCTCATGGGCAAATTTGACTGAAATTTGCTTTAGTTCATGAGATAATTGGCATGGGCTTCTTACCCGCCCATGGACTTTTTACCCGCCCATGGACTTTTTACCCCGTTTACCCTATGAACAAAGCCCACGGGATTCAAAATATGGAATGTCATTTAAGTGATGCAAAGCAAGTGTACATACAGACGGACTGACAATGATGTTTTTCCCAAGCATGTCCGTTATTTAAGGAGGGGGGGGGGGGGGGGGGGGGGGGGGGGGGGGGGGGGGGGGGGGGGGGGGGGAGGGGTAAAATTAGACCTTAGTACTTATCCTATTACATTCACGTACTTACTCATAGTTACACCATTCACATTTACTTACACAAACATCACACCGCAATATAACATTGCCTGAATCACTTTTAGTGTATGGACGTAAAATCGAAGAACACACACAGACTGACATGCCAAAGAAAAAGAAGAGAAAAGAGACCAGTACTGAACAGGTTTTGTTGATACGAGTGTTAAAAGAATCGGCACCATTGTCAGTCAACCAGACTGGATCGGTGCATCACGACCATCGATGCATCACGTTTTGCCCAATCACCTTTCGCCCAATTGGAAATTATACCGCTTTACATCCATCACGTTCCGCCCCAAAATCATGCAAGGAAATCAGGGAATTGAATCAATGGTTGAATCAAACGGATATTTAAAAAAGAAAGAGGGTTAGGGTTAGGGTTTGATTACTGTTCTCACTGTTCGCGCTTAGGAAACCATTTTGGGCGAACAGTGCTAGAGCAATTTGGGCGAACCGTGGCACACTCCGTTTGCTGAGCTTCGACTCGGAGGTACTCACTGATACGCAACGAGAACAAAGACTTGGGCAAAAGGTGATTGGGCGAAAAGTGATGTATCCGAATGGATGGTTCTAAATACAATTGTCGATTCTTCTGTACGTCAGAAATCTGGGTTTTGGACATTGAGACATAGAGAGCGATTCCTTATACAGTGGAACCTCCCTTAGAGGACCTTCAACAATCCTCCAAACTGAGGTCTTATAAGGGAGGGGTCTTATAAGGGAGGGGTCTTATAAGGGAGGGGTCTTATAAGGGAGGGGTCTTATAAGGGAGGGGTCTTATAAGGGAGGGGTCTTATAAGGGAGGGGTCTTATAAGGGAGGGGTCTTATAAGGGAGGGGTCTTATAAGGGAGGGGTCTTATAAGGGAGGTCTTATAAGGGAGGGGTCTTATAAGGGAGGGGTCTTATAAGGGAGGGGTCTTATAAGGGAGGGGTCTTATAAGGGAGGTAATTTTAATACTTACAAAGAAGGACAATGTCTCAGAAAAGTAGGTCTTATATGGGAGGGAGTCTTATAATGGGAGGTCTTATAAGGGAGGTTCCACTGTACCACTGATGATAAATTATTAGTTGCGTCGATCATATTGATTTCAGAAACAAGACCACTGTAGACATCTCGGTAAACGCTCGACCTCCCTTTGACCCCCCCCCCTCTCTACAACAGCTTTGTTCATAGGGTAAAAACGGGGTAAAAAGCCCATGGGCGGGTAAGAAGCCCATGCCA
>CM065698.1:20878886-20881386 GCA_017654935.2 Phymorhynchus buccinoides
AAAATAAAAAAATCATTTAAACCAAACCACTGTCATTGCGTGTCAATGACCCGGGCCCAATAATAATAATAATAATAATAATAATAATAATATATAATAATAATAATAATAATAAATTGAGATTATGTAGCGCTCTTCGATGAAACAAACATCATCTTCAGAGTGCTTCACAAATATGGAGAGAAAAAAAATTGACATGATTTTAAAAACAAACATAAAAATCAATTTAATGCGATTTAAAGTAAAAAAAAAAAAAAAAAGAAACTCGCCAGCTCCCCCTCCCCCCTCCGCCCTTTCATCCCCCCCCCCCCCGCCCCGCCCCTTGTCCCCTCCTTGACATGCCGATCATGTACATGATAGAATAAGGGGCGGATCACTGTAATACGACCTGGAGGGGGTGGGAGGTCTGGGAGGTAAGAGCTGACGACGTTTGGAACGCAAATGCATTGAAGGCCTCTCCTGAGTAAATAGTAAAGGTGGACCCTGACGGATGAGGTTTTTTTGCAAGAAACACGTCGAGATCACCAGAAAGACAGCCTTTTCAAGGATCGGAACACTCACTTTGCTCTGGTTTTCTAGATATGAGGTTTTGCAAGAAACACGTCGAGATCACCAGAAAGACAGCCTTTTCAAGGATCGGAACACTGACTTTACTCTGGTTTCATAGAAATTAAACCGTGAAAACGGCGATTCCTCCTTGGCGGAGATGCCGGAGAGAGTAGCCATTTGGGATGGGGTGGGTTGAGGTCACTCATTGTGTTTGAAGCGTTTTCTGTTTTTGTAGTGCAGTAAAAAAAAAAAAAATGGAGGTATTTCCTTTGTTGTAAGCGAAAACTCCTTTAGATAAACTGTATAAAATAAAAAATAAAAAAACATGAAAAGGCTTGTATTGCGAAAATTTCGTGCAAATGATTTGGCGGCCTTTAGAAAAGAGATACGGCACACGACTTCTCTTTGAGTGAAATAATTGGACTTCCAGCACCTCCGCCAAAGAGGAATCGCCGATTTGACGGTTTGATTTCTAGGAAACCAGAGCAAAGTGAGTGTTGCGATCTCTGTAAAGGGTGTTTTCCTGGTGATCTCGACGTGTTTCTTACAAAAACTCATCCGTCAGGGTCCACCTTTAAGATGTGAAATCGCGATCCATATAGTGTCCATAGATTAAACTCTGTCGTGGAATGTCATGAGGTACATTAATTAAATTAATGATGTTGACGTGAAAATAGTCAGGGATTTGCCTTCATTTTTGGCTCACTCGTGTTAACTCACGAAGTGAGTCTATAGTATGATAGTTGTTCGGTTGTGTGTGTGTGTGTGTGTGTGTGTGTGTGTGTGTGTGCGTGCGCGTACGTGTGCGTGTGCGTGTGCGTGTGTGTGCGTGTGTGTGTGTGTGTGTGCGTGTGTGTGTGTGTGCGTGTGTGCGCGTGCGTGCGTGCGTGCTGCGTGCGTGCGTGCGTGCGTGTGCGTGTGCGTGTCACGTGTGCGTTGCGTCGGTGGTCTAATCTCTAAACTTTAACGTTGGCATTTTCTCGGGAAATAGAAGGCGTACAATGTTCAAACTTTGCATACACATAGATGTTCATGCAAGCTTTCAAACAATAATGATTTGAATAATTAAATACTTAAAACAACACTGTAAACAGATAACAAACAGATAACATTTTAGATTAGTGGGTTAGAGAGTATTCAACAGTCAACGCTGAAAGCCTCGATAGCTCATTGGTAGAGTGTCTGTCTGTCCTGCCAATGGTTCCGGGTTCGATTCTTTTTTTATATATATATTTGTTTTAGTTGTATCTATTAACGATAGCTTCATTTGTACTTTAAAATTGTATTGACAATCTTGTACTTTAGACCCCCCCCCCCCCCTCAATCTTTGTTGTTGTCCCACATGTGCCTGTTCGAGTGAGCCTTGAAGGCTTTGCCTCTTGTTAAGATATAGAAAAGTTTAAAAGCAACTCTGTTTAGTCTGCTTATAAAAAAGAGTTTACGAATGAGGTTGAATTAAATGCAGGGGTACATTCCACATTTACCGCACATTTTCGTGGACTGTGTTTTGGCTATTTCGATGGCTTGACATTCGACAAACTTCTTTTTAAATCCATTCATAGAATTTTGAGTATTTCTCTTCACAGAGAAGCAGATGACAGAGAAACAGACAGACTGATAGACAGACACAGAGAGACAGGCACAGAGAGACAGACTGATAGACAGGCACAGAGAGACAGACTTATAGACACAGAGAGACAGACTGATAGACAGACAGACAGATAGACAGGCACAGAGAGACAGACTGATTGACAGACACAGAGAGACAGACTGATAGACAGGCACAGAGAGACAGACTTATAGACAGACACAGAGAGACAGACTGATAGACAGACACAGAGAGACAGACTGATAGACAGAAACAGAGAGACAGACTTATAGACACAGAGAGACAGACTGATAGACAGACACAGAGAGACAGACTGATAGACAGACACAGAGAGACAGACTG
>CM065698.1:20886386-20893886 GCA_017654935.2 Phymorhynchus buccinoides
TGACAAACTATTACTTGAAAAGACCAAACGTAATAAAGTTTAAATCTCTATTTCAGAATAAAAATAAACGAACCATTACCCGTTTAGTTTGTTTTATAAAGGCTATTTTAAAAGAATTTTGAGCATTATTTAACAATGTGACCCATACTGCTTTAGTTTCACAGACTATTAGTCAAACCTGGTACGCAAAGTTATATTTTACATAGGAAGTTTTGTACATCCCACGGCTGTTTTTTGTTTTTTTTTTTTCTTTCTAGAAATTCAACAACTCGGAGTGTTTGTTCGCGCCTTTGCAGATGATTATTGCAAGTTTATATGTCTGGAACTGTGCACTGGTATGTTATTTAAAACCAATATGTGTGAAATTTTTGTTCATTGCCGCAACAGAATTGTGATTATTTTCTTGTGCCCCTAGGGTTTTTTGGAAAATAAATATGACTTGACTTGACTGGCTACTGTGCAGGCGGGTGCATCCCATAAGCGCGCGTTTTACCCACTCTCTAAAAGACCGCGTCCAAAAATGAAGCTAGAAAAAGCGCAATGTTTTGTCCAATAAGCGCGCATCTTTGGAACCTAAGAAAGATCGAGGATGTCAAAAAGAGCGCGTTGTAAAATGTGATGTGAAACCCTAAACCTATCCCTAACCCTATACCTAACCCTATGCCTAACCCTAACCCTATCCCTAACGTGGTGATGTGTTGAATCGTGGACATATCGAAAGTTTCTTTCTCCAAAACAGCAAGAAGACTGAAGTTTAGCGAACAGACGAGTGCAAATGGTAAATGTCTGGTGAGAACGATTTCACCTATGCGCGCTTATTAGCACGAAAACCACACATTCACGTGCGCTCTTTTTGGCATGAACACGCGCTCTTATTAGCATGCTCTTTTAGGCGCGCACTTATTAGCGGTGCGCTCTTTTCGACTGCTCCGGTGCAGGCGCAGGACCAGATCGACGAGACTCAGTCCATCGGGGACCTGATCCGCTCCCTGCAGTTCGAGAGGAGCGCAGTGGTGTACGCCATCCAGAACAGGAACGACTCGGCCCTGCCAGCCACCTACCAGGACACGGACCAGAGCATCGCCAGCCTCGACCACTGGCCTCAGGGCTGCGCCTACAGCAACCTCACTCACCTGCAGGTGAATTATTAGGAATTGATGATGAGATGTTGTTCACTGCTGTACCTTTTTCTTGTGGGGAAAAGTGATGTTGAAAAATGTCTCTTGACCACTGGCCTCAGCGCTGCGCCTACAGCAACCTCACTCACCTGCAGGTGAAATTAGTAGGGTAAGACGGGGTAAAAAGCCCATGGGCGGGTAAGAAGCCCATGCCAATTATTGCATGAAATGAAGCACATTTCAGTCAAAGTTTGCTCATGAGATGAGTGTTAATGTTTAGCGTTCGTCTCATGGGCGAAATTTGACTGAAATGTTCTTGATTTCATGAGATAATTGGCATGGGCTTCTTACCCGCCCATGGGCTTTTTACCCCGTCTTCCCCTAGGAATCGATGATGAGATGTTGTTCACTGCTGTACCTTTTTTTGTGTGGGGAAAATTGATGTTGAAAAAAGGTCTCTTGACCACTCGCCTCAGCGCTGCACCCACAGCAACCTCACTCACCTGCAGGTGAACTATTAGGAATCGATGATGAGATGTTGTTCACTGCTGTACTCCATGGCCTCAGCGCTTGCACCTACAGCAACCTCACTCACCTGCAGGTGAACTATTAGGAATCGATGATGAGATGTTGTTCTCTGCTGTACTCCATGGCCTCAGCGCTTGCACCTACAGCAACCTCACTCACCTGCAGGTGAACTATTAGGAATTGATGATGAGATGTTGTTCACTGCTGTACTCCATGGCCTCAGCGCTGCACCCACAGCAACCTCACTCACCTGCAGGTGAACTATTAGGAATTGATGATGAGATGTTGTTCACTGCTGTACTCCATGGCCTCAGCGCTTGCACCTACAGCAACCTCACTCACCTGCAGGTGAACTATTAGGAATCGATGATGAGATGTTCTTCACTGCTGTACCTTTTTTTGTTGTGATGTTGAAAAAAGTATTAAAAAAAAAATGAAGGAACTTAGAAACTTCAACGTTTTGAGCTTTAGGCCGTGTATACATGCACGCGGATGTTCCGCGCGGAGGGGAGGGAGTGGCAGTGCCCCCTCATCTCACCTCACCCTCCAACAGGGATCACTGCCCCTGTACCCTGCCGGGGACTAGGCCACTGGGCGGCCCCTCCCTCAACCTCTGCATTTCATTTAAGGTTTTCCAGGATTTGGGTATAAGCACTCGTTGCACGTGAGCGTTTCTGGTTCCAGAGCAGCCTCACTGCCCATCGTAACCACCTGGTGGTGGGGGACAACGGGTCCTGGCACGACGAGGTGGAGTTCTACAGCTCCATCAACTCCTGCCTGGTCTGGCACCTCATGGAGACCTCCAAGGACATGCAGCACAAGACTCTCTGGAAGGTGGGCTACTCTTCGTTTGTTGATTGCATGCCATGCATATGTTACGCCCAATCCGTGAAATTGCTTATTTCATGAAATGGGCAAAATGCTTTGCCCAATTTATGAAATGGACAATGAATATCACATTTTTGAATCCCCATTCACACAGGTATTAAATTAAGATTGATTCAATGGCATCACACTTTTCTACATTGTATTTGCACCCCTATCCAACTCGACCAGATGCTAAGCTGGGGCATGCCTGAGCCACATGTTGAATCAAACGTTTTATCAAATTAAGTCTGAATAAAATAATGTTAACTCATCTACAGATGAGATTTCTCATTCATTTGAACCAATTCTTGATCTATGTGTGCTAATGAACGAAAACTATTTTTCATTCATATTGCTTTTCTCAATTGCAAGTTTAAATTGGCTATTTCACGAACTGGGCAAATAATTTTGCCCATTTCATGAAATGGGCAATTTCATGGATTGGACGTAACATATATATCGCAATGTTTATGTATGACACTATTGCTTGTAATTTGTTATTGTAAGGCGCTTTGAGCTGTATTTATCAGGATACTGCGCCATATAAATATTATTCATTATTATTAATTTTTATTTTATTTGTCACCTCGGACGTTCGTGTTATCATAATTATGATGTGACCCGGCACCATGAAAGGGACATTAAGTCGCAGGGCCAGTTTCTAACAACAGGGATGGGAAGTATAAAACAAATATCATTTTTTGGGGGTCAATTTTGAGCTATGTGTAATTTCTTGTTCTCTAACATCTTATGTTTCATATTCATGAAGGACAATCTTTAACATGGTTTCTAAAGGCTATTATAAAAGCTTTAAAACGAGTCGGTCAATGCATTTTCTTCAGCTAGGCTAGACTTTAGACTTGTGTTTTCTCAAAATTGGCAGACGTAGACGCTCTTTAATTTAACCCTTCTATCACCACGGGCAAATACATTCGCCCAAGACATCACTCTACACTACTCCTACCAAATGCAAAGGCATTCACTGCCAAGCACCCTGCCTTGTGTTTGCTCTTTTTTTAAAATTTTAATAGAGCTTTTGTGACTGTTTCGTCCATTAAAGCAACGGATGCGCACTAAAAGCAAAAGCTACTCCCCTCTACATCCCGCTATCGCTACGTATCGATAACACTACCAAGATAAATCAGTCGGCTATCACTGCGTATCGATAACACTATTGGGCTAAATCACTACGGCAACTAAGGGTTAGGGTTAAAATAGGGTTAAACTTAGGTAGGGAATAGGGATAGGTTACGAAAAGGGTTAGGAATAGGGTTAGGGTTAGTCTGTCGGAATTCAAACTGACAGTTGGCACAGTCATCATCAATTGTTCTCTATGAGTAATAGTGGTGTCAACGGGTAGTTCTTTCGATACGTAGTGATAGCGCCACGCACCCCAACGGACAACCAAGAATGTCATAGAATGCATGGCACCGGAAGGGTTAATGTAACGCGATGTCATATAGTATGTATTGTAATATAATGCAGGCTTTTGTTGTCTATTGACATTAGAATAGTCTCAAGTTTTGGGCTAATACTAACGCTATAGTGAGAGTGAGAGCTGAGGTGGAGTTCTGGCTGGAACCTCCGAAATACCTCAAAGAAACTGATCCACAACATCATCTGGCGGGTGCCGATCATTGTGCCGTTATGGTCATGTAATGTAATATTTTGTCGTAATATAAGTTGACGTTAGTCTCAAGTTTAGGCCGTTAGTATGGTGAGAGTGAGAGCCGAGGGGAAGTTCCACAGACTCCTGCCTGGTCTGGCATCTCACGGAGACCTCCAAGGACGGTGCTCCACAAGACCCTCTCAGGGCTCCCAGGGACCCTCATTTTTTTTGGGGGGGGGGGGTGTCTATGAAGTACTGCAATCCTAAAGGACCCTCTAAAATAATGTGCAGGGGGCCCCAGGGATGTACTAGAAAAATATCATTTTTAGCATTCACAATGTCATTGGGACCCTCTATCTTTCCTCTAGGACCCTCAGTGAAATAGTCCCTGGGGCCCCTTCTTTTGTGGGACGAGTGGGATCCCTGCCCTTTGGCAGGTATCGTTGATTGTGCCTTATTATTTTTAATGTAATGTATGTTCATGAAACGCAAAACATTCAGGTGGTATTTTGGTCCTTTTATTGAGCCTTTAAAGGACCAAATACCACCTGAATGTCTTGTGTTTCATGCGTCTACGATTGGTCCTAGTGGTCACCTAATTATTTTCAAGTAATGCATGCTGTATGTAGTCTGATGTAATGCTGGCTTTCGTTGTCGACTGACGCTAGGCTAGTCTCAAGTTTGGGGCTAATACTAACACTATAATGAGACTGAGAGCTGAGGCGGAGTTCGGCCCGGGCCGGTATTCACATCGAGAGGCTTATCATCATGATATCTTAGATATCTGGGACGGTATTCATGTCGAGATAGCATGAGACTTAGCATGATGCTAACTTAGAAGCTCTTCCAAAAGTCCTATAGGATTTAATAGGACTTTTGGAAGAGCTTCTAAGTTAGCATCATGCTAAGTCTCATGCTATCTCGACATGAATACCGTCCCTGCTGTCTATTCAGGACTACGTGGCCTACAAGACGCTGATCAAGGCCCAGGAGAACATGGGCGTCGCCATGTCCGAGGGCATCCCGTTCTTCGAGGTGGGGACCCTGCCCGAGGAGGACTACCTGCTGCTGAGGGACAGCGACAACAAGGCCATCGACGACACCAGACTCTTCACCCTCTACTCCGACTACGGGAACACCAGGTAAGCTTAAGTCTGTATTGTTGTTATTAGGCATTAGGTACTTTATAGTCACAGAGGCGTCTCTGTGAAATTCGGGTTGCTCCCACCTGGAGAGCGCGTAGCAGCCAGAGGCGCGCCACCCAATTAAAAAAAAAATTGGCATGTAGGGGAAGACGGGGTAAAAAGCGCATGGGCGGGTAAGAAGCCCACCCCAATTATCTCATGAAATGAAGTAAAGTTCAGTCTCATTTTGCCCATGAGACGAGCGTTAATGTCTAGCATTCGTCTCATGGGCAAATTTGACTGACATTTTCTTTATTTCATGAAATAATTGGGGTGGGCTTCTTACCCGCCCATGCGCTTTTTACCCCGTCTTCCCCTATAGTACAAGCGCATCAGCTATAGATGACAGCATTACGTGTGTGACCGGTTTTTTAAATTTTGCCGCCACATGGGCAGCCACACTCTGACTTGCAACGCCCATGCGCTTTTTACCCCGTCTTCCCCTAGTTTTGTATGACTGATGAGGTGTGTGTGTGTGTGTGTGTGTGTGTAAATTTTGACCAAATGACAACTTTTTGGTTGCCACTGGGTTTAACGTATGCTAAGTGAATGGGCACACGGGACCTCGGTTTATCGTCTCATGGGGCGAATTACAAAAAAACGCGGACTTGAAAATCATGTACCGCGTTTCCAAAAGCGCGGAGAGCGGCATGGGTGCAGCTCCCCAACATGAAAAGAAACTGAAAGGCGAGAGGGGTCCAGGGGAACAGAGCCCCGTTGGATGATTCGGGAGGGCAACGCAAGAGAGAGAGTTATTGAGACAGACAGACAGACAGACAGTTAAAATGATGGACAGAGACAGCGTGAGTCCGATAAGCCTGGTAAAATGTTTACATTGCCTTTGAAAACAATATGGGCATCACCATGCTGTTTTCAAGATTCCCTGAGAAAGACTTCCGGAATAGAACAACCAAGTTCAAAACGCCCCAAATCGCTTGTGGTCAATTTTTGTGTGTGTGTGTGTGTGGATGAGCTAAAATACCAACCTGAGCCTGGTAATATTATTTAAAAAAAAAAATGAAATCAGTGTGAAACTGAAAGAGTTTGCACCCTATGTGCTGGCCAGAAAGTGAAAGGCTACTATCGGGGGGGGGGGGGGGGGGGGGGGGGGGGAATAAATAGTTCCTGGAAATTCTGGGTACTATAATTAATAGGCACACACGAACAGATTCCCTCTGCTTCCATGTACTATACCTGCCTTACAGGCCATAAAGAAAACGCTAAAATCCACTTTTTCACAAGCGCGTGAAACAATGACGGCTCGTCCAACTATCTTATTTCAAAATCTGAAGATGCTTAATTCAAGGTAAGACGAATTTTGGAGAGAAAAAATGTGATGTTGACTCGGGTATTTAGGACTTGGTGAAAATTACCAGTTGATTACCTCGCTGTACTCGGTCAAATACCATAGCAACGATGTGGAATAGTATGGCGTCAAAGCTTGAAACCGCAGGATGCGAGTCAGCGACTTGCAAACACTTGAGGGGTGACCAATATCCACAAACTGATAGAACTTGCAAAACGTGACGTAAAAATATAAATGACATCAAATTTAGAATGACGCACGCGTGTTCTAAGTGATGTAAGTCTGGTCAAACACACGAGGCGAGAGCAGGGGATGGTAGAGTAATTTCCCCTCGATTGAATTAGGCGAGATCACTCACACACACACCATGAAATTACCCCCCTTAATTATTTCCCCAAACAATTCCTACTATTTATGGACTAAAATCTCAAGCTTGATTGCATTCGTAGGGGAAGACGGGGTAAAAAGACGCATGGGCGGGTAAGAAGCCCACCCCAATTATCTCATGAAATGAAGCAAATTTCAGTCTCATTTTGCCCATGAGACGAGCGTTAATATCTAGCATTCGTCTCATGGGCAAATTTGACTGAAATTTTTGTTTATTTCATGAGATAATTGGGTTGGGCTTCTTACCCGCCCATGCGCTTTTTTGTTTTTTACCCCGTCTTCCCCTCAAACGTACATTAGGCTTACATTCGTACATCTTGGGTCTGTGGATTTATTCGAAGCTGAAGAAACCTCCCAAAAAAAACAAAATCAATACACACGTGTGTGGTGTTGGGTATGCAATCCAATTGCATTTTTGGCTCACTCGTGTGTAACGAAGGTATGATAGTTGTTCGGGTTGTGTGTTGCGTGTGTGTGTTGTGTGTGTGTGTGTGTGTGTGC
>CM065698.1:20898886-20928886 GCA_017654935.2 Phymorhynchus buccinoides
TCACCAGTGGTGTCTGTGGTGTTACCCTGCTGTACCAGATTCTGCCTTTTAACACCATCAGTTCTTCTTCATCACCAGTGATGTCTGTGGTGTTACCCTGCTGTACCAGATTCTGCCTTTTAACACCATCATCTCTTCTTCATCACCAGTGATGTCTGTGGTGTTACCCTGCTGTACCAGATTCTGCCTTTTAACACCATCATCTCTTCTTCTTCATCACCAGTGATGTCTGTGGTGTTAACCTGCTGTACCAGATTCTGACTTTTAACACCCGTGATGTCTTCTGTGCATATATTTTATTATTTCATTATTCCAGCGTTTCGCGTACGAGGCCTCCAAGAAATCCCAGGAGCTGAGCGTGGAGAAGCGTCGCTCGGACACCCTGCTGTATCAGATGCTGCCCAGGACCGTGGCCCAGCAGCTCAAGATGAACCAGACGGTGAACGCGGAGCACTACGAGTCCGTGACCATCTACTTCAGCGACATCGTGGGCTTCACCAGCCTCAGCTCCCGCTCCACGCCCTTACAGGTGGTCAACCTCCTCAACAGCCTCTACCACTTCTTCGACGACTGCCTCGACCGATACGACGTCTACAAGGCAAGTGGTGATGATCTCTAGCAATTTCCTCTAATCGATCACTCTCTTTGACTGCATTCCTCCCCCCTCCCCTTACTGTCATCAAGTATTTTTCTGCCTTATTGGCTTATTCTCCTGTACTCTCTTTGATTGCATTTTTTTCTTACAGCCATCTACTATGTTTCTGCCTTATGGCCTTTTCACTTGTGCTCTCTTGATGATACTGATGATGATAATGCTGATGTAGATGGCGACTTTGATGACGACGATATCGACGGCGATGACGATGACGACGTTCATGAAAACACCGGTAATCTTTCACGGCCAATGACCCCCTCCTCAGGTGGAGACCATCGGGGATGCCTACATGGTGGTGAGCGGCCTCCCCCAGAGGAACGGCAACCGGCACTGCAGCGAGGTGGCCGTCATGGCCCTGGACCTCATGACTGGGGTCAGGTCCTTCCACATCCCGCACCTTCCAAATGAACCGCTCCAGCTGAGGATCGGCATCCACACAGGTCAGTGTCAGTGTCAGTGTCAGTTCCTTCCACAACCCTCATCTCCCGAATGAGGCGCTCCGGCTGATGATCGGCATCCACACAGGTTAGTGTCAGTGTCAGTGACAGTGTCAGTGTCAGTTCCTTCCACATCCCTCATCTCCCGAATGAGGCGCTCCAGCTGATGATCGGTATCCACACAGGTCAGTGTCAGTGTCAGGTCCTTCCACATCCCTCACCTCCTCAACGTGTCTTTCCGGCTGAGGATCGGCTTCCACACAGGTTTGTGTCAGTGTCAGGTCCTTCCTTCCACATCCCTCACCTCCTCAACGAGTCTTTCCGGCTGATGATCGGCATCCACACAGGTCAGTGTCAGTGACAGTGACATGACAGTGCCAGGTCCCAGTTCCACATCCCACACTTTCCCAGTGAGCCTCTAAGGCTGAGAATAGATGATGATGATGATGATGGTAAAGATGAGGAGGATGGTGCCCTTTTTGCCGGACCTGTAGTGTCACGTGTGATGGGCACCAACATGCACCGCTATACTGTTTGATGATGATGATGAATGTGATGATGATGATGATAACAATGATGATGATGATAACAATGCTGTTGATGATAACGATGATGATAATGACGTGCCTTTTGCAGGTCGTGTAGTGTCAGGGGTAGTAGGAACCAGAATGCCTCGTTATACTGTTTGATGATGATGATGATGATGATGTGAAGATGATGAATGTGATAATGTGTCTGATGATAACGATGATGATGATGACGATGATGACGTGCCTTTTGCAGGTCCTGTAGTGTCAGGGGTAGTGGGCACCAAAATGCCTCGCTATACTGTTTGTAATGATGATGACAATGATGATGATGATGATGATAACAATGATGATGATGGTGATGATGATGACATGCCTTTTGCAGGTCCTGTAGTGTCAGGGGTAGTGGGCACCAAAATGCCTCGTTACTGTCTGTTTGGTGACACGGTTAACACCGCCTCCAGAATGGAGTCCACTGGTCTGCGTAAGTTCCATATCCGTGTCCAGCTCTGACTGGAATTAGGCACATTTCTAAAGAACGGGCTGATAGTTATTACTGTATTACCTTTGGTTTGGGTTCAGGACATTTAATCATAATATTCGGATTTGAAGTTGGATTTCTGTTATTAATTACTAGGCTACCATTGATTAAGCTGGCAGGAATGCGACATGAATTTCGTTGAATTTGTTTGGGAAAACTAGAATAACGTGTTCGAAAGAAGTCATGAATTTTTGGCCTGATCCTATTTCTGAAATAGAAATTCTGCAAATGTCTGCTTTTCCCCTGTCTGTAATTCAACGTAAATATAATTCAAGCATTGTTAAGGTAGCAAACGGAACTCAAAACCTCTTGGCTTCCAAACCGTCTTCTACGTAGTTTAATATTAAGTGCCTGTTCTTTGTGTGTGCACATTACAGCGAACTGTTCCTGTTGTAATGAACTGGCTTTTCATTTGAATAAAATGTCTGCACAGTTTTCAGTCTTTTGGTAATTCTGTTGTTGTTGTTGTTGTTGTTCCATGAAAGATTCCAGGGGACCATCCCAACAGCCGAAGTAATTGAACACCATGGTACAAATGCACCAAGTAGGGATGAGAACATCACATGTGTGACCGTTTTTGATCACCCCGACATGTGGGCAGCCGCGCACTCCGACTTCAGATGATTTTTTGACTGATGATGTTATGCTAGGAGATTGCCATGGCTGAAGACAATCCCCGCATAACTATGCATAGCATAACAACAGTTTGATGTAGCCTTGGTGTTCTAGCTTATGCCAATTGGTCTGACACAGTGGCAAAGCATGGTCATTCTGTTGAATTTTCACATTTTCTAAAAGCTGCTTGCTTGCATTTCCATTTGCCGTACAAATTGTCTTTCTTTTAAAAGAAATCTTAATATGAAGAATTACACTGAATTTGCTCCAGTGGTTTTCCAGATCTATTATGCTCGCATTGTTGACCTTGATGTACACACAGCTTTGATAAGGGTAAAAGACGGTTTTACTGAAGAAATTGGATCTTGATACTTTTGAACATATCCACAACATTTGGGCCGGATTATGTATCTGAGTGTGGTTACAAACGTTCTTAAAGCACTCTCCGTTTTACTAGTTTATTCAGTTAAACTAAACTTGCTTCTAGCATTAACAATTTCAAAAACCTCCTGGATACTGATCCTATAATTGCTGTATTGAAATTCGATTATGATTAACGCACCAATGATTGCTAAAAAAAAAAGCGTCACAGTTATGCCAATCAAATTGCAAAACAAAATCATAAAACAAACAAACAAAAGAAAGGGGGCACATCAAGAGGCCGCGAGGCCTGGCTGCCCTAAAAGCCTGACCTGACCAGTTAAATGAACGAACTCGCCTCAGCTTATTAAGGCTGTGTCAGATCGAGGCTACATCAAAATGTTATGTTATACATAGTGATGGGGGGATTGTCTTTAGTCACGACAAGCTCCTAGCATAACATATTCATCAGTCCCCCTAATCCCCCGAAGTCAGAGTGTGGCTGCCCAGGTGGCGGGAAAATTAAAAAAACCGGTCACATACGTAATGCTCTCATCTATAGCTGATGCGCTTGTACCATAGGCTATATAGTGTTCAACTGCTTCCGCTGTTGGGATGATCCCTGGAGTCTTTTAGCCAGGGTACGACAACAACAAATGAACAAACACAGGTGAACATCAATTTGATTCCATACAATTCAGAATAATGTATAAAAACATGACATTTTACAGCCATGAAGATCCAAGTCAGCGAGGTCACAGAGGTCATGTTGCACGAAATTGGTGGATTTGAACTTGAGAAACGGGGTCACATAGAAGTCAAGGTCAGTATTGTAATTTTATGGCGAACAAAGTGCTTTGTTAATGACTCTTAAACATTCTTAATTAACCGACGATGAAGAATGGTTACAGTGATGACGATGAAGATGGAGATACCATGCAACGATGACAATAACAATGATGTGTATAATAGTTAATGAGGATGATTCTGATGCTGATGAGGCTGCATTGAAGTGGGTAGGTAGGTAGGTAGGTAGGTAGGTGATGTAGGGCTATGCATAGGCCTCTCGGCCCTTATTACGCCCCTTCTCGATGAATTTGACTTGTCAGAATTTATTTAGTGGTTTGCGTCTCTTAAATCAATAAACTAATAAAAAGATAAATCTTTAAGAGAATGGCTTTTTTATATATATATATGTACGTTTATATTATACTTGGAAGAAGGAAAGCGCATCAGTCTACCTGATCCAGGCACACCTCTCTACATTCCTCCTCACTGGGAGTATGTTGGTGTTTACTACGATTTCTATGACCTCCCTTATTGAATCCTTCACTGGATCCACCAACATGGCATCCCATCTCTTCTACTCTCTTCGAGGGATTGTAACTTTAGAACATTATTATTTTTGTTATTTTACACAAGATTGTTACCATTTCTTTTTAATTAAGTGCTGGTTTGCTTTTATTGTGGACTTTCAATCTGGTGCAAAGAGGACAACCTTTCTCTTGTAGAAAGTCTTCTAGCTCTGTTTGAATGTTCACTGTGGACATACTTTGCAGGCCGATATGCAGACTGAAGAGTCTTTCTCAAAGACGAAACAGCTGTCTTTGCATAGGCATTGTCTATCTCCCCCATTGGGAGAAAAAGTAAATCAGCACATTATTTTCTTTTATTCTTTTCAGAACACAGAATAAATTGTAAAGTTAAAATTAAAGTTATTCAGTTTCTTTCTTAGGCTCACAAACTTAAATATTGGAACAAAACAAAGTTTTTTTTCCCAAGCAAACTATATATATAAGAGGAAAGTTTAATGGTGTGGTTTTTTTTTCTTCTTCAATTCTTGTACGTTTATATATATATATATATTTTTTTATTCATCAAAACATTTAAATTTTGTTATCAAATTTGTGTTTTCGTCCAAAAGATTTTTGAATTCATTAATGCTAGATGCATTGGTAGATCATTCCACATATGAACAACACGGTTAGTAAAAAAGTTTTTGCGGGTGTTAGTATTAGATGTTAAGAAACAATTTACCATCACTATTTCTTGTTTTGTCTACTGTGCATTTTATGAAAAAGTCATTGAAATTTATATCATCAAGATTATGTACAATTTTATAGGTTTGAATAACGTCCCCTCTAAGTCTTCTTCCCTTCAAAGATGGTAATTTCAGAAAATTTAAACGTTCCTCGTAAGACATATTTTTACATGCTTTAACTAATTTTGTGGCTCTTCTCTGAACTTTTTCAATTATTATTGATTGTCTTTTTAGTGGAAGAAGAAAAGATTAGAAGAAAGTTATTACGATGCTGTTGATGCCGCCAACGATAAAGATGTTGATGTCAATGATGTTGAAGATGATCAGGCTTTGTAAAGCAAACTAAAGTTAAAAAAAAAGAGATGATAATAATATAATCCACTCCGGTAATCTTCACACAGGGGAAAGGAGACATGGAGACCTTTTGGCTGCTGTCATCTAATCGGAAAATGAGAAGCCGCCTGGGATCAGAAACACCGTCTGCGGTATGTTTTGTACACTCTCTCCAGCCTTGCTGGACGACCCCGCCCCCTCAATGAGTCTCTCCCCTTGGGGATACCGCGGGGTCTTTCGTAAAAATAGTTCCCCCCACCTTCTGGAAGTTCTGTGCTTGAAACTTCCCCTAATATGCCACTCTCTGTGACTCTGCCTTTCCCCTTTGCTTTCTATCATCTACTATCTTTCTGACTTATTGGCCCATTCTCCTGCCTTGTTAAAAAAAAATCCTCCAAATAATTTTTCTCCTTTGAGCTCCTCCGAAATTGGCATGTGTCGGCTGTGCACAGCGGGGAGACCAGTACAAACTGAAAACCGGACACCTTACCCATTATGGCCATATGGCATGGGAACGCAGAAGAAGAAGAAGAAGAAGTAGAGCGTACTTAGGGGAAACTATGCGTCAGGTGAAAATTTGCTCCGCAGAATTGGTCTGAAATCCAGAGTTTTTAGGGACAGAGATGCACGTCTGTGCATAGAAATTAACATTGCCTCGTCTTGGCCTCAGGCTGTGTCAGACCAACTGACGTAGGCTAGAACACCAAGGCTACATAAAAAATGTTCTTATGCTACGCGTAGTTATGCGGGGAATGTCTTTTAGCCACGGCAAGCTTCTAGCATAACATCACCAGTCTCCCAAATCCTCTGAAGTCGGAGTGTGGCTGCCCACGTACGCGTGGCGGGGTTAATAAAAAAAAAACCCGGTCACACACGTAATGTTCTCATCCCTACCTGGTGCATTTGTACCCTAGTGTTCAAGTGCTTCGGCTGTTGGGATGATCCCTGGAGTCTTTTAGCCAGGGCACGACAACAACAACACCACTGCCTACAAATATGTGCTAAATGTCATTGTATTTCATGTGCAGGGCGCCAGCTGGGACCCCACCAGCTGCACTCCGCACACCGAGATTTTCCTGGACGCCAGCCTGTTGATGTCGTCCAACGGTAGCCAGTTTCATCGGAAAATGTCCGAAAGCAATGGCCGTACAAGGCTTGAGTAAAGCGAAAGGTTGCCTAATCACTACTTATGCGTTTCTTTTGCTGTTCATATCACACTTGTTGCTGGACTCAAGTGCACCACTTAAAAGCTAAAACTAAAAAAAAAAAAAATTGTATATATACACCCCCCCACCCTTCTTGTTTGTGACTTTAGACAAAGTTTGCCTGCTTTTCTCAATGTCACACAGGTTTTCCACTGCACTTTGAATTCTAAGAATGCTATGCACTCCTGCTCTCATGGTGACCTCAGTTTCGGTTTCCAATCCAGTCTATGCCTTGGTGCGTTCGGGTCAAAGTCATGGGGATCAGTGTGTTCTGGGGAGCTGTCGGTGGACGGTCGTGGCAACGCCCTCGGAGGAGGACCTCACTCACGCTGGCTCCGCGACTAAAGAGAATAGTGTCGTCAGTAGGGGGCTTAGTAGGTGGTGTCCTGAACAGGCTCTACTGAACTCCACTGAAGCGACTCAGCAGCAGTGCAGTGTCTCCTCAGTTGGTTGCCTCCTGACGGCCTAACATAGATTCGCTCCTCTTAGACTGCTGGTTTCGGATTCTGAACGTGCCGGAGGTGTGGCTGCGAATTGGGACTCGGAACGAGCGGCGTGGGAGCAACGCCACTGTACAGCCCAGAAGATGGGACAGCAAAAAAAAAAGAAAAAAAGAATACTATGCACTAAAGTGTTGCATAAGACCAGAGGAGTGTGTTGTTGTGTTTTCTTTCACTATTACAATGAATTTACTTCTTTGAGGCATTTGCACGATCCGCAAGCTGGCTTGCAACGGCTTTTGTCTGTTTTGTGACAGTGGTGTGCAAAAGTTCTTTTTTTTTTAATTCCCCGATTTGTTGAAAAAAACAACAACATAAAAACTATGTTACCCCCCGTGGGGATACCGGGGGTCTTTTGCATAAATAGTTCCCCCACCTTCTGGAAGTTCTGCGCTTATGATTTCCTCTAATCTGTCACTCTCTTTGACTCTGCCTTTTCTCTTTGCTTGCTGTCATCTACTATCTTTCTGGTCCATTCTCCTGCCTTTGTTCAATAAACACTTTCAAAAAGATTTCCTCCAGCCGAAGTCGGACATACTGGGCCTAGCTATTTCTTAGTTAGGCGCGTAACGGCAGCATGACGCATCTGCGCTCATGATTGACAGGAAACTGTCTGAGCGATCGAAGAAGAAAACTATGTTAAACAAAAATGAACTGTTATGCTTGAGTAATACAGTCTGTCCTTCTTTCATGTAATTACTGTGGTTCCCCCTAGGTTTGATAAAAAAAAAAGTTGATCAACGATGCCACCCAACCTTAAGTGACAATTAGTGATATAGAAGGTCTTTGTTGAGCAAAGATGTATTTTAAACACCCACCCGTGGTTACAACCCTTAATCTCAATCTGCTTTTTTTTTTTTTTTTTTTTTAAATCATCCTAGGCTGGTCCTAGCCCTATCCCTTTCCAGAGTGGCAGAATGTTGCCTGTCTGTTCTCAGTGACAATTTTGAATGCGAAAATTTGAGGGGGGTGGGGTGGGGGGATGCATCAAATACAACATAACCCTTTGTTTAGCAACAACATGAAAATAACAGGGATGAAATTGAAAAGAGCTGTAAAACTTGATCAAAGTATAGTGTATAGTTAGCATGAGGTTTGAGATTGTTCAATGATTGACACCCATTAACCCCTTGACTGCCACCAACGTATTAGGTACATACCTGATGACATCACTGATGATCTGGACATCACTGATGATGATGTCATCAGATGAAGAGGAATAACCCTGATAAGTGATATGCTGGCTTTTGCTCTTGCACAATCAAGAGATCCATGTCCCCAGACCATCTTGCCAGATCGTCTCCATCAGTTGTCTTTTTTATGGCATGGTTTGCCCAATGGGTTTTTTCCTTTAATTTTCTCTGGCAGTCAAGGGGTTAAGTAGAAGGCTTTCAAGTAGTAGAGAGAGAGAGAGAGAGAGAGAGAGAGAGAGAGAGAGAGAGAGAGAGAGAGAGAGAGAGAGAGAGAGAGAGAGAGAGAGAGAGAGAGAGAGAGAGAGGGAGAGAGAGAGAGAGAGAGAGAGAGAGAGAGAGAGAGAGAGAGAGAGAGAGAGAGAGAGAGAGAGAGAGAGAGAGAGAGAGAGAGAGAGAGAGAGAGGAGAGAGAGAGAGAGAGAGAGAGAGAGAGAGAGAGAGAGAGAGAGAGAGAGAGAGAGAGAGGAGAGAGAGAGGGAGAGAGAGAGAGAGAGAGAGAGAGAGAGAGAGAGAGAGAGAGTGTGTGTGTGTGTTTGTGTGTGTATGCGTGTGTCTCTCTGTGTGTGTGTGTGTGTGTGTTGATTGAAAATGTATGTGATCTATGGTAAGCATAGTATGATTTTCTAGTTCATCTACACTCTGACTTTTACATACTCCGTGATGCCTCAATTCACATTTTGTTGCTACACCGTTATTTTAGAATGTTGGTTTGAATAATGTTGTCAACACTATTGAACTTTGAGATCTTGTTCACCAATTTTCTGTAGATCAATGTATTATGTGAACCCACTCACCCAGCTCCCTTGCTATAGTAATATGTAACAAATTGTGTGAACATTAAAAAACCCAACATTCATTTGAACCACGTTCTGATTTTCTCTTGCGAATGTTCATGTGTTGGAGGGTGTTTATCAACTTACGAATATCACAAACCATTCTGCCAATTATCATTCTGTTTACGTTTCATTGCTTGGTTGTTTTGATTTGTTAAGTGACACACAATTTTGTTTACACACGGGCACACACATACACAAGACAGACAAACTGACATCAAATTTAATGAAAGGCAAATTTTCAGATTACCATATTTTTTAGATTATAAGGTGCACCTTCCTTATTCAAGGTTCATACAGATTTTTTCACATTAAAATTCACAAACTTTCAAATACCCTTTATCTTCCCCGTGGGGATACCAGGGGTCTTTTGTATAAATAGTTCCCCCACCTTCTGGTAGTTCTGTGCTTGCAACTTCCTCTAATCTGTCACTCTCTTTGACTCTGCCTTTTCCCTTTGCTTACTGTCATCTTCTATCTTTCTATGTCACTGGTCCATTCTCCTGCCTTTTTTCTATAAATTCTTACAAAGATTGCTTCAGCCGAAGTCGGACATGCTGGGCCTAACTAACTATTTCTTAGTTAGGCGCATAACGGCAGCATGATGTGACAGGACTGTCTGAGCGAACGAAGAAGAAGAAGAAGACACCCTTTATCCTAATTTCAAAGACCTCTCACGACATGCAGTGATGACGATTGCTTCGATCATGATCGTTCAAGTTGCACCAGTGTAGCCCAAAGACCTGGATAGAGTGAAGGGAAGTAACTCGACAAATCAACTACGTCTGCTATAATATGGGAAATTAGTGAAATTAAATTGCTTCTTTATCAATTCTGGAAGCAAACAACAACATAAAAGACTTTTTAAGGCATCAATGACTTTTTTACAAACTATTTCACAATTTTCACAGACCAAAGCCAATTTTCAAAGACTTGAAAAGGGCACTCCATTTTTCAAAGACCTTCAAAGACTGTGAACCCTGTTATTAGAAGGAGCTGCCCCCAAATTCAAATTTTATTTATTTTCTTACTGTATTGTAAGTTATATAAGATGCTGGGAAAAAACAAGCGCGAAATCGCAATAGTTTGTGGCACGCGGTCTATTTTTACCACTCCAATCATGAGTCACCTCCCCTGGCTTTTCAATAATTTTAATCTGTAAACCAGAATGTTATCTCTGCACCATTTCGTAACTTTTTATATCTTTTGGAAAACATTTAAAACTATGTATCCTACTTATACTCATCAAAAGAAGCGCCGCATACTCGTCGTGTCTGTATTACGTATGTTTATTATTTTGTACGCTTTTAAAATACATCATGTTAAAGAGCGGCCTCAATTTGAAGTGTAGCCTCGATTCAATTACTACCTTTACATGTGGCGGTGCCATAGCCGATGAGGTTTAACCGAGGCGTGGTCACTGCTACAGCTATCTGTATTAATAATTAAAAAATCGGGACTTTACTGGTTTCGTACTGCCTCCGGGCATTGCCTCCAGTATTGTTCCCACCATATTTGTATTTACAAATGTCCCATATGTGTCTGATTCAGACGCAAGAGGACGTAAAACACCATTTTCGCTCGCCTCGATTTGAAGTGCGACATTTTGTCAAAATGTGCGACAATTTTGGACCGACAGACAGACCGACCGACAGACCGAAAACCGACCGACGACCGACAAAGTGAGTTATAGGTTTGTGGCTTGAGCCACAAACAAAAAAAGGGTTGCCTTATAGTCCATAAAATACGGTATATGAAAATTAAATTGGGTTCAAACCATAAACTGCATAGAGATCCACAAAGACCGAAAGACATCCACACATGTAAAACATTTACTGTCTTGAGTAACTTTTATTTGACAAACAAATCTCTTTTCAGATTTAGAATGTACCTTGGTATTTGAAAATATAAATGAAAGCATGACAAAAACAACAACAACAAAACAACATAAAAAACAACAACAGAACACATTTTTGCTAACATTTTAAGCAACTCTAAAATTGAAAAATGTACTTCACTCTTTTTAACAATAATTTACAATAAATGCGCGTTCGCCGAAATATCCAGAAGTTTTGCTTTGTCTCTTGTGAATAAAATAACGTCACTTTGCACTTGTTGTGTAGTTGTTTGTTTGCTGTATGTTCCAGTGACGTTGCAGTCTGTTTCCCCAAAAATAAAAATGTACAAGGTAAATTTTTGTGTGTGCTCAATTTTGCTAATAAAAACAGTATGATGTTGAAAAAACCCCCATATTAATTAAACGCCAGGAAACCAGAAATGATTAATAAACTTGACATTGCTTTCAGAATTTTTTTTCCATTAATATAATCATAGCTTGCACAGTGATATTTTTCATAAATTTGTTTGAAAAAACATTTAAAGGCAAATAGCTAGTACCCAATGATTAGCAGCAATTATGCAGAACCAAAAGGTAAAACGTAATCTCCACTTTATTGTAGATATTTCTATTTTAAATAAAAATGGAGGAAGGGGACCAGGCATCTACATGTTGCTTCAAAACCAGCAATAAGCCTACATAAAAAAGATATTTTTAAAAAAAGAAAAAAACAAAGAAAGACCCCCCATGTCACATTCCCTCTTATGCTAGGAAGATTTCTTAAGATTCCTTACTAGCTATAAGAGGGGAAAAACGTGAAAACCGTGATTTTGACAAGTGACGTGCGGGGTCTTTAAACCCTACAATGTACCCAGTTCAAGATGGTCGATTATACCTTACATTTTACAGCAGTTGCTTGGAAAATCAGTATCTATCTCAAAAGCAATACAGAGGGAAGATAGCCTAGTCAGGCTTAGCAGGCAAGCTTCTTCTAGAAACTCTTACAAAGATTTGTCTCCAGCCGAAGACGGACATGCCGGTCCTCCTAACAACTATTTCGTAGTTAGGGCGCATAACAGCAGCATGACGCATGCATCCGCGCTCATGTGACAGGAAGCTGTCTTGAGCGACCGACATGAAAAGAAGAAGTCAAACCTTCCAAATACTTTCTACTCTATCATCACAGTCTTTTGCTCCTTTCCTTCACCTCTTTCAACCCTGGAAAGACAGCATCCCCCAGACGTCTCGCAGAGAAATGCGCGAAAGAAAGGTCGACTTCATCTGCAGATCCAAGCGGGACAAAGAAGAGGCTACACCTCCGAAGGCTCTTTGGCACACGGTTTCCACGGTGAGGCGTTGCAGCCAGTAGGAGATGTCCTTGTATCTCCAGAGAGACTGGCCGCGAGAGAGGTCCTGGTTGGAGAAGGGGTGTAGCTGTGCCGGACTCCACAGGAACAGAGCCATGCATGTGGCTGCCACGCCAGGGCTGGGGCGCTGAGAAAATCAGAAGATATGTACAAAACGGATGAGACGACCTGATCTAAAAATCATAAGCATGTGTGCATGCATGCGCATAAGCTCATACAGATAAACCACACACATGCGTGCGCACATACACACACACACACACACGAGCGCACACATCCAGTCACCTGAATCACTTTTAGTGGAAGGATGTTAAACCGAAGAATACACACATGCACGCACACACACACACACGCATGCACAGACAACAAACACACACAGACCACAAACACACACAGAGACCACATGCACACACATTCATTTCTAAAATGAACACAAAAAGGAAAACAGAATGTAACTCATTTTTTAAAGAAAACTTGGTAATAATCTACCATAATTTGTTGTTCTAGCTGGCATGAGAACATTCAATCATAAAACAATACTCATCACCCATGATATTCACAACTTTACATAACAGTTCATGCCTATATATGATATAAATATGATTGCCTGTCTTCTAATTTCAATGGGGAAAATGTTGGATGCCACATCTAAATTGGATAACATTGAAAATACATATACACCACTGCACCGGCTAACCAATTCCAGTCCAGCTTTCCAGAATAGGAGTTATACTTGAAGTCACAAACTGCAATGTGGAATCGTTGACAGACAAGAACGACTAGCACACAATAAGTCTGGAACATTCCTGCAAAGCGAAAGCTTCTCTATGACCAATGGATAGTTTGCGTACCGTATTTTTCGGCGATGCTTTTTTCCCCCCAGACTAAGACCCCTGCGCCTTATAATGCGACTAATAAAACAGTAAGAAAATAGAATAAGAAAATCTGGTCAAATTATAATAATTTATAATTCGGCCTTATAGTCCGAAAAAAATATGGTAGTACGCTCTCTTACCTGGGCTGGGTCCCTCCTCATCATGCTGTCCACCAGCTTCACCACCACTTCAGGGGTGTCCTCTGTCACACACACACAATACACACCAATGTAGAAAGAAAACAACACCCAAACGCCCATATTTGTAGCCTGGTAATATTTCGGAATGCCTTTATCGAACACCAACCATGAACTTGACGTAAGCATTGTAACTACATAACTATTCTCCGAAGTCGGAGTGTGGCTGCCCACGTGGCGGGGTAATAAAGAACGGTCACACATGTAATGTTCTCATCCCTAGCTGGTGGGTTTGTACATTGCTTAGGCTGGCACGATCCCTGGAGTCTTTAAGCCAGGGAACGACAACAACAACAACAACAGCTACTTAACAAAAAAGACGTAAGTATTAAAATAGGTCACATTATGACACATGCACGGGATCTACGTAAAAATAAATAAAAAAAGAAAGAGGGATAGAAAGATAAGCCAGAGAGGGGAGGGAGGGAGAGGGAGCAAAGAGAATGGAAGTAAAGAAGGAGGAGTCGAAAGCAAGTGGTCGAGAGAGAGAGACACAGAGGGAGAGATAGACGGAGAGAGAGAGAGAGAGAGAGAGAGAGAGAGAGAGAGAGAGAGAGAGAGAGAGAGAGAGAGAGAGAGAGAGAGATAGAATGGGCGAAATATAAGTTGAGAAATAACATCAACACCTGTGCATGCGCGCGCACACACACACATTCACACCAAGGACAGATCACTAGCACACATCATACAACACAACTGACAAATTGTATACACAAACTTCATAATAATAGATCGTTTACACACATCAAAGTAATGATAGATTGCACGCACTCGCACCAATGGCAGATTGCATTCACTCAGACAGAAGGGTCAAAAAGAGTTAATGTGAAAGCACTAAAAAGCAGTAGCAAAGTCTCTACACGGAGACTAATTTAAATTAGGCCAGGCACTAAAGGTACCACCTACATGGGTTGTTTTCCGTGAACACCATCAAACACTGTTGTAATAGGGCTAGTCTTAGATTCCGAGAGGGGCAATGTAATACGTGAGCACCTGCACACTCACACACACACACACGCACACACTCACCCTGTAAAACAAACAATTCTTGTTTTACGTTTTATTTTTCTGTTTTTCTAGTTTCGGTTTTATTTCATCAGCACAGAATGTAAAAAAAAAAAGCTGTCAAAGCCTCTTTCTTTATGCTCAATAAAGGACCTGATAAACACCACGCACAGCTAACACGTAAAAGCCGACTCACCAGCCAACTGCGGCAGATCTTTTGATTTGACACTGTACCCAAATAAGGACCTGATAAACTCCAGGCACAGCTAAAACACGTAAAAGCCGACTCACCAGCCAACTGCGGCAGATCTTTTGATTTGACACTGTACCCAAATAAGGACCTGATAAACTCCAGGCACAGCTAAAACACGTAAAAGCCGACTCACCAGCCAACTGCGGCAGATCTTTTGATTTGACACTGTACCCAAATAAGGACCTGATAAACTCCAGGCACAGCTAACATGCAAAAGCCGACTCACCAGCCAACTGCGGCAGATCTTTTGATTTGACACTGCAACCCAAATAAGGACCTGATAAACTCCAGGCACAGCTAACATGTAAAAGCCGACTCACCAGCCAAATGCGGCAGATCTTCTTCGCAGTACGAACGAGAATCCCAGCCGTGGTAAAAGGGGTTCCCATCTCCGAAAATCTCGTGGGCCAGCGTGCCCGCCGCCCACAGGTCCGCCTTGGAGTAGTCCAGCACGCTGTGGGGTCCAGGCACCGCGCACTTGATCTCTGGCGCCATCAGGGCGCTGTTGCCTCCCCTGTCCGTGTCTGGCGTCAGGTAGGGCAGGGTCAGGCCATAGTGCCGGTCAGCCAGGCAGCTGCCAAAGTCGCTGATGGCCAGGCGGGGTGAATCTGCGTTAACGGACATCGTCAGAACACAATGCATGGTGACCAATAAATACTATGGGGCATGTTGTTGTGGCTTACCCTGGCTAAAAGACTCCAGGGATCATCCTAACAGTGGAAGCACTTAGAACACTATGGTACAAGTGCATCATCAGCCACGGATGAGAGCATTACGTGCGTGACCGTTTTTGATGACACCGCCATGTGGGCAGCCACACTCTGTATTCAGGGAATTTAGAAGATTGATGATGTTACGCTAGGAGCTTGTCATGGCTAAAGACAATCCCCGCATAACTACAATTTGATGTTGCCTCGGTGTTCTACTTCTAGCCTGTGTCAATTGGTCTGACGACCATAAGCCAAGGCGGACTATGAAGCATTATGGGATACATTTGTGACAAACATTTATATTACTGGTTCATTTCTTTCCAGTTGAAAACAAAATCTAATACATCTTTTTTTCTCTCCAATTTTTCTGATTTTGTCAAAAAAATTATGGTTCAGATTTGAACATTCCTTTGTAAGCATTCAAATATTTTTATATTTTTTTTTTATATTATTTATTTTTTAAATTTTTTTATTAGATACTTTCTTTTTGTTTTAATTCACTAATTCAAAGAGTAATATTTCTGCAACAGAATCAAAGGATTGTTATTTAGAAAGCAGCACAGAACATATATTTTTTGGCAAGCATGTTTTGGGTTAAAAAAAAGATAAATTAACATAATATACCCAGCTTTATACCATAATATAGAACTAAATGATACATATGATAATGATGTGAGTAAAAATTTGTGTTCACCCCCAAAAATTGAGCTCTCACAGTTCACAAATCTGTATTAAGTGCACTAACAATACACTGTGGCAATATATCTACATAAATCAAAAGAGCAGTAGGGAAAAATGGGGGACACACACACACACCTTCTCTCTTCTGTTTGGTTCTTTGTTGTTTTTTTTATTTCATTATACTGATCATAATGTTTTCTGTTTTGTGTTCCTGTAAATATGTTATTTTTTTCATAGATTTTTGATTGATGTGTATTTTTTTATAAGGGCAGGATGAAAAAAACCTTGGTCAGCTTATTCTTTAACCCTCAATAAAGATGATTTTGACTTGACTTGACTTGACACACACACACACAAACAGTCACATAACACACACACACACTGTGTCTAATAAATCATATGAATTTGTTTTCAGCCACAAATAGGCTACAATTGATTCTTATTCTTTACTCATACAAGAAACAAAGCCCACGCGGCCCAGTAAACCAGCTGTCCCAGCAAACAGACCCACAGCACCCCCACCCCACCCCCCGTTGGGATACCGGGGAGTCTTTTGTACAAATAGTTCCCCCACCTTCTGGAAGTTCTGTGCTTGTAGCTTCCTCTACTTCTGGAAGTTCTGTGCTTGTAACTTCCTCTAATCTGTCACTCTCTGACTCAGCCTTTTCCCTTCGCTTACTGTCATCTACTATCTTTCTGCTTTACCGGTCCATTCTCCTGCCCTTTTTTTTTTCCTCCAAGAAAACGCTTTCAAAAAGATTTCCTCCCAGCCGAAGTCGGACTTGCTGGGCCTAACATCTGCGGCTCATAATTGACAGGAAACCACACAGCCGTTCTGCAATGGATTCCTTCACACAGCAACGTGCCAGGAAACGAAACGGCTGATTCCCTAGCAAAGGAAGGCACCACACAAGAGCAGCTCGACAGGTCCACCACCTTCCCAGAGGCCAAAACCATCATCAAGGCCAAACAGCAAAAGAAGTGGGCCAGACAACACCCAAAACACAACAGGGCAGACCCATATTACATGCTAACCCGTCAAGAGCAGGTCTGTGTTTTCAGACTCAGGACAGGTCACAATCGTCTGAAACACCACCTGTTCAACAAACTATGCATCGGTGAATCAGACAAGTGCCCATGTGGCACTGAGAACCAAACGAGTGACCACACCCTACAGTCATGTCCACTGTTCCAACAGCAAAGAAAAAAGACCTGGCCAGACCACGTCTTTGTGGCCCAGAAGCTCTTCGGAAGCCTGGAGGACCTGCAACATACGGCCGCCTTCATACTGGATGCTGGGGTGTCCCTCTGACGTACGAGAAGAAGAAGAAGAAAAAGAAGATTGACAGGAAACTGTCTGAGCAATCGAAGAAGAATCAGAAGAAGAAGAAGAAGAAGATTGACAGGAAACTGTCTGAGCAATCGAAGAAGAATCAGAAGAAGAAGAAGAAGAAGATTGACAGAAAACTGTCTGAGCGATCAAAGAAGAAGAATCAGAAGAAGAAGAAGAAGAAGAAGAAGATTGACAGGAAACTGTCTGAGCGATTGAAGAAGAAGAAGAAGCAGCACAAGAAGAAGCATAAGATTGACAGGAAACTGTCTGAGCGATTGAAGAAGAAGAAGAAGCAGAAGAAGAAGAAGAAGATTGACAGGAAACTGTCTGAGCGATTGAAGAAGAAGAAGAAGAAGAAGCAGCAGAAGAAGAAGAAGAAGAAGAAGAAGAAGAAGCAGAAGAAGAAGAAGAAGATTAACAGAAGAAGAAGAAGAAGAAGATTGACAGGAAACTGTCTGAGCGATCGAAGAAGAAGAAGAAAAAGCAGCAGAAGAAGAAGATTGACAGGAAACTGTCTGAGCGATCGAAGAAGAAGAAGAAGCAGAAGAAGAAGAAGAAGCAGAAGATTGACAGGAAACTGTCCGAGCGATCGAAGAAGAAGAAGCAGAAGAAGATGAAGAAGAAGCAGAGGACCCACAGGCTGACCTGTTCCGGCGGAGAGGTCCAGCAGGATGTTGTTGCCCTTCAGGTCGCGGTGGGCGATCTGGTGCTGGGCCAGGTGGGCCACCCCCTCCAGGAGCTGGGCGAAGAGCAGGCAGCGTGTGTGCATGTCCACGGTGTGCGCCGAAAGGTACTCGCTCAGCGTCATGCTGTACCTTGGACACATGACAAATCAAATAAAGTGCAGTGGAACCTCCCAGATAAGACCCTTCAAAACTCATCCAAAACGAGGTCTTAAATGGGAGTTATACAAGGGAGGCAATGTTAATGCTTACAAAGAAGGGCAATGTCTCAGGAGAAGTAGGATTTATGTGAGAGGGAGTCTTATACAGGGAGGTCCCACTGTATGTTCATGGGAACTGTCGTTGGACATACAGGGGTGGGGGTGGGTGGCACTCTTGGAGAAGGACCTCACGTTGGCACCGTGACTAAGACATTATTGTTGTCAGTAGGTGGTGTTTAGTATTTGACGTCCTGCATATATGTTAGATCAGAACTCGCCTCAGGTGGCTTAAGGCTATGTCAGACCAATTCACATAGGCTAGAACACCAGCGACCAAGGTTGCATCAAAATGTTGTTATGCTATGCATAGTTATGCAGGGATTGTCTTCAACCATGACAAGCTCCTAGCATAGCATCATCAGTCTCCCAAATCTCCCGAAGACGGAGAGTGGCTGCCCACGTGGCGGGTAATCCAGAACGGTCACATATTGTAATGTTCTCATCCCTAGCTCAAGCATTTGTACCATAGTTTTCAAGTGATTCGGCTGTTGGGATGATCCCTGGAGTCTTTTAGCCAGGGTACGTCAACAACAAGAAGATCAGAACAGGCTCCAACGAACTCCACAGAACTGACTCAGCAGCAGTGCAGTGTCTCCTTTGGTGGTTTCCTCTTAACAATCTAACATAACATACCTGCTCCCCTTGGACAGTTGATTTTGGATTCTGCGACCTGATAAATGGGGGGGTGGCTGTGAGTTGGGAATCAGAATGAACAGAGAAAAGCCAAAGAACTGCCCAGAAAATGGGACAGCAAAACGAAAAACCCCAACACAGACCACAGATCAACGAACCAATGACCACTTGATATCATAAACGCATGACCATCCACTTGTGTAATGTGCTTTTAACTCATCCTCACTTACAGCAGTCAAAATCAGAATGTGTTCCAGTGAAAACTGAAAAAACAACACATACCGTATTTTCCGATCTACAAAGAGCACCGTTGTCTAAGCCTCACCCCCTGAATCATATTAAAATTCTGGAAAAAACAATGATAAAGCTGCATTCAGTGTCTAAGCCGCAAGAGACTGACAAAGAAAAACGAACCTGAGAAGAAGAGCAGACGAACGATCGAAAGCCACGGCAACTTTGACGGCCCGTGTTGCACTCCCATACAAACTACACATAACAGTACAGACCTAATCTTTGCCATAACGGACCTACTAAATACTGAATTCTGCACAACGACACAACACAACACAAAACATGACAAAGTAACGCACTGGCAGTTCATTTTCAGTCACAGTTTGCACACACAAAACTTTTACCAAGCGTACAACTCGGCTGACAAAATGGAGCAGCATACACCGCAGATACAAAATCATGGCAAACGCTAATGCGCCAGCTGCTTTCATTTATTGGATTTCGTGAGTTGTTTGCATTCAGCAAGTGTTTCAGTGCACACACTAACGCCGATTTATCTGTTTGATAACAGGAGCTGCTTTTCAACTTCTTTTTTGTAAAGTGAGACCATTCCCTGAGTTCCAACTTATGGAGTGAGACCAATCACCTAGTTTCAACCTGGAAGTTGATTTTGCATAAATTTACGTGCGCACAGAGTTCGTAAAGATCGACACGTTCGCGACTGTTTTAGTTCAAACTTTTATCAAAAACTGCTCAGCGATGACATATGTGCATAAAAGTGGTGAAATGTAGTGGTCAGATCAGTGATATCGCTGATTAAATTCTTCAGTTTCGGCATGAGAACGGTTCATTTTTACCGAGATTGACGATGTCAACACGCACAGGCTGGAGTTGACGACCAGCCTAAAATACGGAAGGGGAAATATTCACAAATTAGCCGCAATCGTTGTTTTAGCTGCAGGGGTCAAAGTTGAAGAAAAAAGTGATGGTTTATAGCCTGGAAAATATGATACATACATTTTGGCCATGTGGCCTGGGAATGCAGAAGAAGAAGATGTATACTTCACAAGATATTATTATCATATTGCTCGGACAAAGAAAATGGGAAACACTTTTTCATCACCTGAAAAACGTTGGCATTCCTCCCAAATCCGCCCTCTCTGTTGAGGCGAGGGGGAAGTAATAAACACACACACACACACACAGAAAACAACATAATCCAGCAAACATTTCCTTTACTTTTTCATCACGAGAAACATGGTGGCGTTCCTCCCAAATCCGCCCTCTCTGTTGAGGCGAGGGGGCAGCGCGGAGGGGTACCACTGGGCTCCCTCTGGGAGGTCCGGAGTCTGATCCACGAACACATCGTACATGCTGACCATGTTCGGGTGCGGAGGCAACTTCTTGGTCATGGAAAGGCGACTGAAAATAACAAACCCAACAACAGGGATGGGAATTGTCCGCCAAACAGCAAATTTCCGCCGAAATGACATTGCTTCCCCCTCCCCCCCCAAAAAAAAAGTGTCCGCCGAAAAAACAACTAAATTTAGCCATTCTAATGCTGTTTTAAGGCTTCAATTATCAAAAAAAGCTTCAGCGTTACCCCCTGGACTAGGGGCCTTCTGTGGCCCCCAGATCCCCGCTTTTCAGCTAATTTTTTTCTTTTCCAATTCCCATGCCTGCAACAAAATGTACTGAAAATAATCGTATGTGGCTTAAATTTCAAACTATAATACATTATATGCAATGTGTGTGTGTGTGTGTAAAATCTGTCCACAAATTGAGGTATGTGCTTCAGAGAACTGTATGATTGAACACATAACACAAAGTTTCCTGCCAGAGTATTTGAGGAATTTAACGTCGATTCAGTACATTCCTTTTCAGAGTGTAAAAATACAATAATAGATGCAACGAAACAAAATATAGCAAATGATTCCTAGATGTATTTTTGTAGTTTATAGTATACAGCCATACCTCTCACGATAATAAACAAATCAAAATTGTTCATAATTTTCTAACACTTTTTCCCCTTTCGCCAAACATTTACTAAAGGTTGTGCATTATGCTTGCCACTTTAGCTTCGTTTTAACTTCATCTGCTTTGTCTGTGAACATGCTCACACTATACATCTCATTTCAAGTCGTTTTAGCTCATGCCCATTTACGGCACTCACATCGAAATAACCCAATCCAAAATGGTTGCTTTGTTCCTTTTCTGGCTGCTGTACTTCACTTGTAGGACCTTTCCGTACTCCTAACTACGACAAGTCAAAAAGATACCCCCCCAAAAAAACCCTGCTGGGTGGAAAGGAAAGAATGTTTGTTTGTAGCTATACATCATTATCTGGGGAACCGAAATGCAGACAGAAGGAGGGCAATTAGTGTGGGTTACGTAGTGACCCCCCACCCCCCCCCCCCTCTTCTCTATCATTCTATGTGTTCCTTTCTCGATATGTCCCTCTGTCTGTCTATGTGTCCTCAAGTCAATATGTCCCTGTCCTAAACTCTCTGTCTCTTTGTTTCTTTTAACCTTAACGCAGAGGTTCCGTTAGACCGGCATATGCCGGTTTTTACCGATATTTTTTGGTCTAGTACCGATAAAAATTAATGTCATCAGTATCGCGTACCGGTACCTGAGACTTTCTTTCGAGCTGGTAAGGAAAGACCCTGCGTCACACACCTACGTCAGGCAGATGCGCAATAAAAGATTTGCGTCATGCTTACGTAAATAGCAAGGTTGTGTTCCCGCTTGTGGGCTTCCCGCTCTCTGCTCTCCGGTTTCTTATCTGTATACCCCCCTCTGACGTCTTTCTGTCGTTCTCTTTGTCTGACGATGACGACAACATCACAAAAGTGACGTAACTTGGTCTTAAAAGGCAACATACAATGACGCATTACGATCGCATAGATCTATGTACAGATATTTTCTGCACAGCGATGTTTGATTGCACCGGCTGTGTGATGGCCAGTACCAGAATATTTTCCTGTTGCCGGTACTGTCCACCGAAACTTTAGGTAGGCTAGCGGAACCTCTGTTAACCCTAATTGATTGGATTCTAATTGATCATTCACAGATTGCGTTGTAGAGGGGAAGTATTGTTTTTTGCTCCTTTTCCTGTCTTTGTTGTTTCAGAGCTGCTAACCCTGAAATTGGGCTTCAGGTATTTAAAATCCAAGTGTATTTTTCACAAAATAGTACTACTCCAACAAGAAAATTTTCCACAACGGAGCGTAAACATGCAGACATTTTTTTTATAACTTGTTGAAATACTGTGTCAAAAGTATCATCCATTTAAATTTACAAGAACAACACACACACAGAGAGCGCACCCGTTTCCTGAATTAGGCAATATACAGTTCTAAATTATATACAATTTCTAAATGATATATTTTTTTCACCATTTCACCATATTTTTGTCCCATGTACCATATTTATCATATTTTTGTCAAATATGTGTACAAAATATGGTGAAATCTTATAGGTAAACTGTTTGCTGTTTTCTTGTGTGTCTATGTTGATGAAGGCGCATTTGTCGAGATATCCGGATGTTTTGTTGCATCTCTTGCGAAGAAAACAACGTCACTTTATACCTGTGTGCCTGTTTGTTTGCTGCCTAACCCTAACCCAAACACTAACCTGAACCCCTCAACCTATCCCTAACACGAAGCGGACACATAGAGACAGGGGCACATTTCTTCTTCTTCTTCTGTGTTCCCAGGCCATATGGCCATAATGGGTAAGGTACGCATGTGTCTGTTTTCAGTTTTCACTGGTCTCCCCATTGCATACTGCCGACACATTCCAATTTCGGAGGAGCTCAAAGGTTAAAAAAATTGGAGGATTTAAAAAGAAAAAGGCAGGAGAATGGGCCAATAAGTCAGAAAGATAGTACCGGTAGATGATAGAAAGCAAAGGGAAAAGGCAGAGTCACAGAGTGGCAGATTAGGGGAAGTTTCAAGCACAGAACTTCCAGAAGGTGGAGGAAGTATTTTATGAAAGACCCCCCCCCCCCCCCCCCGACATCCCCACAGGGAGAGACTCGTGGAGGGGGTGGGGTCGTCCAGCTCCCCTTATGGAGGCATGAGGCATCCACCCACTGCCCCAACAGGGGAACACAAATACGATCCCTTAGGGCATGTGCACATACACACATGGAAACCCACCCGCAAAAGAAAACCAGGGAAGTACGAAATATGAAAGCGTGTGCACATAAATTAAGCGTAAACCCATAAAGGGACTAGGGGCTAGTTTCTCACAACAGGCTTGCAAAGTCAAAAATCTCATTTTTTGTCAATTTCGAGTTATGGGTATTTTTGTGTTCTCTAACATCTTATCTTTCATATTCATAAAGGATAATCTTTACTATGGTCTCTAAATGGTCTTTTAAGTAATTTAAAAACGAGTAGGTCAATGGATATTATTTTTAAAGCTAGGCTAGATTTTAGATAGTTTTCTCAAAATGGCTGACACTCACCCTACTAACTTTAAATGCTCATAATTCTGGAACAGAAAAATATACAAGAATGGTTCTTGTATCATTAGAAAGAAAATTGGTTGAAGTGTCCAAATGCATAATTTTCTCAGAATGGTTAGTTTGACACGTAATGTCCCTTTCGTGGTGCTGGGTCACATATACGTGTACATGCCCTCAGTGTGACATGTGGTTTACCTGTGCTCCCACTCAGGTGAGTCAGGAGGGGCGGACAGGAGGGAGAGGGAGGGCAGGGTTTCCTTAACCATGGCCGACATGATGTGGTCAGCCCTGGACTCCACGCTGTAGTTGTACATCATCTTCACCGCCAGGGAAAACTCCCCTTCTGCATCACCCCCCTCCGTCTCCTTCTGACCACCTTCCCTTCCTCCTCCTTCCCCTGCAATGTTGGGGGCTGGTTCAGGGGGGTCTCCGGTTGATACGTTCATCGAGTTTTCCTGGCCCGTGTCTGTCAACACAAATTGAAACCCCAGAATTCAGCTGCTGTACTCGTACTGAGAAGTTTTATTTATTTATTTATTTATTTTTAATCTATTCTGTTCTTATGAAGAAGAAAAAAGGCCACTTCAGCCACTATTCTGTTTTTAATTGACAGCATCTAAACATCATCATGCGAGTGCTTAAAAACAAAACACAATAAAACCGAAAAAAGCTAAGTCATATAGAGTAGAAAGGGGGGTTGCGCACTCCTTAAAATGACGTAAACAATGACGCAAGCATGACATGTTTCTCTACAATCTCTATTATTTCAAGGTGGGGTACGCGTGCACCCCACCAACACGCAGACTTGTTTCTACTCTAAATAACAAACGCGGCAGCTGCTAGTCTGAAAAGCTTTGCTGGAATTTATGGTTGAGAGCCTCGCCCAGGAGATATCCCCACTCTCATGGTCACGGAAACTGTAGGATAGCAGCCAGTGGTGATGGTCCTTAGAGGTCTAGCAATCCCTAAGGCTGTAGCACTAAAGCATTTAGGCCGTGTACACATACACGCAGATGTTCCGCGCAGGAAACCCATGCGCAATCCCAGTAAGTAAGTAAATAAGTAGAAGAAAGAAGGGAAAAAAATATATGCACGTGTCCGAAGCTCCCCCTAATCCGCATATTTGTTTCCTCCTTACTATTACCAATTGATTATTTCCATGCAGAGAATCCTGATGTACTGTGTACCAGGCCTTAGACAACACCTATTCCTCTATATTTAAAAAAATAATTTGCTGTCCCATCTTCTGGGCCGTACAGTGGCGTTGCTCCCACGCCGCTCATTCCAAGTCCCAACTCGCAGCCACACCTCTGCACGTTCAGGTTGCAGAATCCGAGACCAGTAGTCCAAGGGGAGCTAATCTATGTTAGGCCATCAGGAGGCAACCAACTGAGGAGACACTGCACTGCTGCTCCATTGCTCTACTACCGGTAAGCTTACCTGGAGGAAAGCTGGACTGCACAGAAGGTTCGGAAGGGTCACTCTGTCGATGCGCGATGCCCGTTTTGACTTCAACGGCAGCCCCGTTCAATGGCGGGCACTCTCTGCACGCTGACCCACTGAATTCCCGAGCTAAGTCCTCCGGTTCTGAAACAGGAAAGCATGACTCATAATAATAATAATAATAATGAGGACAATTTATATAGCGCCCATCCCACTATGTAGGCTACAGGGCGCTTTTCACAGAATTGAAATGGAATAAAAACATGAAACAAAAATCCAATAACATGAGCAGACAAAACAATATCGGTCAGACTTCGTTTGGCTGTTTTCCATCAGCAATGGAAAAGTAAGGACCTTCTTTTTGCCAAAAGAAAAGTCTGATTTATGAGAATCTTTAGCATCTATTTTTGCAAACTTCTATCTTTTTTTCTTAGTCACTCTCAGTCTCACATTGTACATCCCTCCCCCCATATACACACAAACTCTCTCTCTCTCTCTCTCTCTCTCACACACACACAAACACATCCCCCCCAACAAAAACCACACAACAAAAACTCTCTCTCTCTCACACACACACACACCTCCACAAAATCTCTTTCTCTCTCTCTCACACACACACACACACACACACACACTCTCTCTCTCTCTCACTCACACACACACACACACAATCTCTCTCTCTCTCTCTTTCTCTCTGTCACTCACACACCACAGCAGGCAGACTCAATACAGTACCAGGCAGCGACTCCAGCCCATCTTCATCGCCAGCTAGGATGATAATGTCGTCATCGTCAGCATCATCGCAGCTCTCCTCAGCCCCTGGTGCCGATGCAGACGACACTCGGTACAGGACCCAGCCCTTCAGACGCTCCTCCTCAGCCCCACTCTCCTCTCCGTCTTCACTGATGATACTGAAGTCATCATCGTCCTCATTTCCATCGTCATTGTCGCTGACGGTACTGAAGCCATCATCATCTTCTTCACTGATGATACAGAAGTCGTCATCGTCTTCATCATCATTGAGAGAAGGTAGGCTGTCTTCTGTCAAAGAAAAACCAGTTGAAAGCTTGTTACAAAAAGTGTTAGAAGATATTTTTTGTTCATCTGCCATTTCAAGGAAACATTACATTTCTTTGTAAGTTCTAAGCTGAAAACCAACTGTTATTAGTTTTTGCTCACTTTTCAAACTTTGTCATTTAAATACATATGCCAAATGACCAATGTCGCAAAACACATTGCATGTTCCTCCAATGCATCAGGGCCACTTCAACCATCATGCATACAAACAGAGAGCAGATAATTTTTTTTCAACTTAAATACTTTAACCACTTTTTCTTTGATTATAATTTATATTCATACATGAACACGGGAAATAAATTCAGAGGAGATATGGTCATTTGAACGGCCTACCACCATTTCAAAAGTCACAGACCTTAACAGTGGCTTAACCCAATTTGAGCATGTTGTGCAGAGTCATTAGCATATTTTAATTTAATTTTTTAAATCTTTTTAACTCACTCTGTACTGGCCAGTTGTTTCCCCTTACAACCGTTCAGGATGGGCTGTTTGACTAGGTTCGAAATCACATCACCACCAAAAAGTTATGGAAAGTTATGGACTGATATTTTCAGATAAGATTACTAACACCATGCACTAAACGATCGTAAAATATCGGATTCCTTACCTTCGTCGTTTGTCTCCTATTGACGAAAACAGCTAACACATAGAAAGAAGGAAAATGTCACATTCCGATCTTTGACCCCCCTCTACAACCAAAGCTGAATGTAAAGTCTGCAATGATTGGTTGATTTCAAGAGAGGCAAGGTCAAAGCAAACTGAAGATAGGTTATGACTTCGCATCGGAAAGCTGGTTACACGCCAGAAATCAAAACCTCTTGAAAACTCTTACGAGCCGGATCCGGGCCATTCGTCCTAAACGGTTGTGCGAGCCATGAGCCGGATTCGGCTCATTCGCCCCGAGTGAGTTAAACATGCCAGCAGTTCCCACCTGTCAGACAGCTCTTTTCAGGCGACACATCAATGGGAACATTTGCACCCTGTTCCTCTGTTTCTTCCTCCTTCCCTGTCTCTTCTTTCTTCTCTCCATTCTCTGTCCTGTCGTCTGATACTTCAGCTGCAACATGGAAGAGAGTGTCAGAAATAAAAAGTAACTTCAAATGAGTGAATAAACATGATCACCAACTGCTAGCAGCAGAATAAGATAACAGAAAAATCACAAGTTCCAGAAAGCTACACTAAAACGAGTACACCTTTGAAACTTTTAACCATTATTTGATTGTACATTGCAAATTCAAAACTATAGGTAAAACTAATAAAGCTTAATGCACCATTGCTATGGCTACAATTATACACATTGCTCCACTATGCATTAGACTGAAAAATAAATGAATACACACAGACCAAAAGCAGACTTGCTTTGAGTTTTAAAATCATAACCAAAACATTTAATTCATGGTCCTTTTAAAAAAAAAAAAGTAGTGAGTGTTTCTTGAAACTAAAATAGGTCAAACGAAAGTTTGACTGGTTCTAAGCTGATTGCTACAATGAATGCAAAAACAAAAAAGTCCTCAAATTTACATTGTTAACTCACTCGGGGCGAATGAGCCGGATCCGGCTCATGGCTCGCACAACCGTTTAGGATGAATGGCCCGGATCCGGCTCATAAGAGTTTTTGAAGGTTTTGATTTCTGGCGTGTAACCAGCTTTCCGGTGCGAAGTCATAACCTATTTTCAGTTTGCTTTGACCTTGCCTCTCTTGAAATCAACCAATCATTGCAGACTTTATTTTCAGCTTTGGTTGTACTTGTAGAGGGGGGTCAAAGATCGGAATATGAAATGTTCCTTCTTTCTATGTGTTAGCTGTTTTCGTCAATAGGAGACAAACGACGAAGGTAAGGTATCTGATATTTTACGATCGTTTACGGTTTAGTGCATGGTGTTGCTAATCGTTTCTGAAAATATTGATGCCTATCTCTACATAACTTGGTTTTGGTGATTATTTTATAAACCTAGTCAAATGCCCAGTCCCCACAGAACAAGGGGAAATAATTCGGCCAGTCCCGAGTGAGTTAAAAAAACACACACACAGTGACAGACAGACTGACACACACATCATGAGATACAGACAGTGAAAAACAAAGACTGAGCAGAAAAAAACAACAACAACCAAACAGTGTGTCACTGACCATGGTGATTGTCGGCAGGCCTGGCCTCGAAGACGGCAGCGTTACAGCCCTGGCCAATCAGCCGGCCCAGCTGCAGGCTTTGCAGGGAGAAGTGCTGACCCTCTGTCTCCACAGCGCGCTCCTTGCCGCCGTACTGCTGGAACAGACCCTGAAATACAATCAACACACAATGATTTTCAGGCATGAAAACTACTGTTCCAAAAAAAAGAGGAGATTTTTTGATGCCGATAAATCCTTCCACCCGGATTTTCAGCTAACGTCAGAAGTTTGCCGAAGTTTTTGTTGAGCGGGGGAGCAAGCACTCATTTCACAGCATTTCACATCCTACTTCACCTTCCAACTCTCAAACACGCCATTCGCGGGTCGTTTAGGCGGCCATTTTTTTCCCGCAAGCGCAAGCGTCACTCGTCCAAATATGGACAGCGCTGTTTGAGAATAACATCGCACTCGCAAAAACAGCAGATAATTTTTTTTTTCCGGTGGAGATTCCGTAAATTACGAAACGCTTTCAGCGGAAAAGGCAGAGCTGTTTTCATGCCTGGCTTTGAATTACAGTCAGACACCAGTCTCATAATACCTAAACGGACATGTCAGTACCAGGGACACCCTATTAATGTTTTATTAAGACAGTTTTACTTTTACCGGTACTCAGTCTCTTTCCTATATCATTGGCACACAGAATGCTATGTCAATTCCTGACATGTAATGATGTATCATCCCAACAGAAAAAATCATGGCCTACCCCTTCCAAACAGTGGATTGGGCTTTCTTCATCTTCTTTTTCCAATAATGTCCACCTGCCGTTTATCGGCAATTATTGACAAATACAGGGGTTCAAAGATGAAGATGCCCAGTGGGTGGAGTAAAGCTTGTTAGCACACCACCCCACCCCACTGCCCTGAAAATCAACTGATTGTGTAATTTCAACTAATTCAAGGGGACACGACTAGTAGTAGTAGAGTTGAAAACCGGTTAAAAAATATGAACCGGTTTTAAACCGGTTTTCCCTATCCTATTTGGTTTTATCGAACTGTTTTCTTAAACCAGTACTCACTTGTTTTACCTATGCAAACACATATTTATTTGTAAGAATATCCACACACACACACTCACGCGCACACATACACAATTATAAAGAAACTTATGACATGACACACACACAGTGACACACTCAACTCAACACTCAAAGTTATACACCACCACAAACTAGAAACAGCTACTCTTGGCTTACAAACACCAAATCTGCGCTGAGAATCCGTGTTGTTTTTCGAAAAGAATGCGTTATTGTTATTCTAAGAAAAACTTACTTTCAGTTTGCAGTTTGAGTAAAAAAACCCGGTTCACACCAATTCGAACCGGTTTTTCGAACCGCGAAAGTTTAGCACCGGTTTTCCCCCCACCTCTAACAACTAGGATACATTTTGATTAATCCATACCCGAATTCCAGAACACAGGTCATCCCCAGCTTCCCCTTTCCCCCGTTGATGATCAAGGGAGGCGCCCAGGGACAGCCCCACGAAAGCGAACACGGGCACTTTCCGCGCGTCACGAACGAGTCGCAGAGCAGCCTGCT
>CM065698.1:20933886-20936386 GCA_017654935.2 Phymorhynchus buccinoides
AGCAAAGTAACACTAATTGAGCACCATGAATGCTAATGGCAGAGGACCAGAATACACTTTAAACAAAAAGACCAATGCATTCATTACACTACTACCCACAATTATGCCGTTTTAAGTGGGCGACGCAAATCACGCTGCTTTACATAGTCATCAAGCTTCTTTGGATTAAGAATAGATAAGAAAATGAGAATCAGAAGATAATAATAGGCTTGCAAGATGTAAAAAAAACCCGCCCCAAAAAGCGTTTATTCATATTATTATATTGTATTCTTTGAAAATGTATGATGACGTTTGACCATTTTAGCTTAAAAAGAAATAAAACACGCACAAAACCGAAGTGGCTCTAAAGCGGTAAGGCTGTTTTATCGAGTGATTGTTTTTGTTTTTCATAAGTGAATGCTTTGGAAAACTAAGTGGTTCTAAAGTGGCAATAGGAGTGTTTTGTTCTTTTGATAATGTTGGTAAGTACCTTGGTCTTTAAATTTTCGTTTTGAATGGATCGTGTAGCTGTCATCATTTTTGTCCTTCCTTCTCCTCCCCCCCACCCCACTCGTCCTCTTTCTTTTCCTCCCCAGTGTTATCATTGTTATTATTATTATTATTATTATTATTATTATTATTATTATTATTATTATTATTATTATTATTATTATTATTATTATTATTGTTGTTGTTGTTGTTGTTGTTGTTGCTGCTGCTGCTGCTGTTGTTTGTTGTTGTTGTTGTTGTTGTTGTTGTTGTTGTTGTTGTTGTTGTTATCATCATCATCATCATCATCATCATCATCATCATCATCATCATTATTATTATTATTATTATTATTATTATTATTATTATTATTATTATTATTATTATCATTATTATTATTATTATTATTATTATTATTATCATTATCTTCCTTCCTTCTCCTGATCATGCTACTTATTTTCCCTTCCTTTTCTTCCTGTTTTCTTCTTCTTCTTCTTCTTCTTCTTCTTCTTCTTCTTCTTCTTCTTCTTCTTCTTCTTCCTTTTTCTCTCCCACCGCCCATATGCCTCCTAATTCCTCACCCTCATCTTCCCCCTCTTGTTGCCAGCCGCGTACGAAGAGAGCGAAGCAGTGCATTCTGAAGCCGACTGACCGACTGACCGACTGTCCTGGCTGGTTATCTGACTATCTATGTTAACACGATAACTTTTGAACGAAGGTACTTAGGACGCTCCCATTTTGCAAGCGGATAGGTACTAAGCATATCTAGGCCATGTTCAAAAATGAAGGTCATAAGTCAAAGGTTAAGGTCACTGGAGCCAAAAATGCTGCCGAACACCTGGCACAATAACGGAGGGACCTAGGACGCTCAAATTTTGCATGCTGATAGGTACTCAAGATATTTATGCCAAGTTCAAAAACGAAGGTCATGGGTCAAAGGTCAAGATAATTGGCACTGAAAATGCTGCTGAGCACTTGGCTCGATTACGATTGAACGGAGCGATCTGGGACACTCCATTTTTGCATGCGTATAGGTGCTATAAGAATATCTCGGGAACATTGAAAAATGAAGGTCATATAGGTCAAAGGTCAAGGTCACTGGAGCCAAAAATGCTGCCGAGCACCTGCCACGATTACGTTTGAACGCAGAGACCTAGGACACTAAAAGTTTGCTTGCAGATAGGTATTAAGGATATCTAGACCAAGTCCGAAAATCAAGGTCAAAGGTCAAGGTCACTGGACCCGAAAATGCTGCCGCGCGGCCGGTGGTCTAGTGTCTTAACGCTCTAGCTGTTGTTGTTGTGGGTGTGGTTGTTGTTGCTGTTGTTGTGGTTGTTATTGTTGTTACTATTGGCGTCACTGTTGTTTATCATAGTTGTTATTGTAAGTCTTTTTGCTTTGTTGTTGTTGTTGTTGTTGTTGTTGTTGTTGTTGTTGTTGTTGTTGTTGTTGTTGTTGTTTGTTCTTCTTCTTCTTCTTCTTCTTCTTCTTTTTTTCTTCTGCTTTCTCTTTTTCTTCTCATTCATGAAGTTCTTACATGATATTGGCAGTTGCACCAAAAGCATTATTGTTTTAAAAACTTCGCAAATCATTACTGTAGCAATACGAAAGAGCTTTTTTGAAATGAAGCATTCATGCAAGTGCTTTAGCAATCATTTTAAGCATCAACAAAAAAGAGCAAATATTAACGATGACCCTGAAAGTGAAACGAAGGCTTAACAGCTGTGTTCCTAAAATACAATGTTGCCCAAGATTGCGCATTATTATTATTAGAGGCGTACAAGCCAACTTCAAACTTGACACCCAACACCCTTCCTCTACCTCCACACAAGAAAATACTGTCTTAAAGGGGGCACCCTGACGGATGGGTTTTTTGTAAGAAACACGTCGAGATCACCAGGAAAACACCCTTTACAGAGATCGCAACACTCATTTTGCTCTTGTCTCCCAGAAATCAAACCGTCAAATCGGCGAGTCCTCCTTGGAGGAGGTGCTGGAAGTCAAATTCTTTCACCCAAAGTTTTCACTACCA
>CM065698.1:20941386-20948886 GCA_017654935.2 Phymorhynchus buccinoides
AGCCTCGTTTTCGCTCGCGTGACCTTTGACCGCCCAGATCATACGATTTAGAACAAATCAATGGAACCCAGCAAAGCAATTCATCAATGACAAATCTTTTTGACAGTTGCAGAAATGTATTAACAGTTGTACTGTAGATAGTATTTGTGAGTTCTGAGAATGATTTTTATGCTGGCTAACAGACTCTTACATCAGACTTTACGTCGTAAGGCAACATATCACTCGTCTGGACACGAGAGTTTTGAAAAAAGGGGACAGTCTAGTAGAAAGTGAGGACTTGAGAAGGACTTCTAAGATACCATGATGACAAGTCTCACACTACTATCTCAGTGAATGTGAATACAGGCCCAGGCCCTTATGCCAGTTATCTGTTCTAATTACTGTTCAGGGGTAGCTCGGCCCAAGCGTCCATTCCTGGCCAGAGTCTGCAGCGGATCCAAAGGTTTCATGGCGCTGACGGTGCTGGCTCTTGTGTCCATACTGACCGTGCTTTATGGCCGGGAGCGCGTGCAGACTATGGTGACGCAGTCCTTCTCTCTTCCGGGCGGTGACGTCACTCCGACGTCATCTGGGCAAACACCGGTGTGGGCTAGAATAAGTTTTAGTTATAAAAAAGTTTAATTTATTTTATTTTATTGATGACAAAAAGGAATCAGAATGTGAAAGCATGGTTTAGGGCTGTACGTTCGCCAAGGGTCAAGGAGGACGGGCAGAGGAGTAAAGACTTTTTTCTTCCCTTTAAAAAAAAGAGTTTACCCCCCTTGACTGTCCAAGAAAACATGATGTTAGAAATCATGACATAAGACAAAGAGAACTGATGGCAACAATGGTCAGGGGATATAATTCTCTGGAATGTGCTAAAGTGAAACAAGCAGCATACCAACGTTAACCCCCTTCATTATGGTGATGATGCTGTTGTCAACAGTTGAATTTTACAAACTTTTGAGCAACCATGCAGGGATTTACAGTGTATGTTTCATACACCGTAGATTTTCCATTGATTCATTTGTTCTTTACATCTTCAGATCAGATCAGATCAGAAAGTAGGGACAAGGTTGATTAGCCGTTAGGCTTTTAACCCTTTCGCCGCCGGCCATTTTCAGCCAAAAACTACCATTAAACTTAACTAGGTAGAGAAAAACAAATCTGCAATATCGCAAATTCCTCTGCGACATATATAACATTACGCCTATCTTTACCTCCCAAAATTAAGAAAATAGGGTCTTTGGATAACAGGCCCTGACTTTTTATGCCTTTTAGTGACGTGGGTGTAAAAACCATTGTGGTGCTAAAATGCGACATTGGCGTTGAAAGGGTTAAAGTCCCTTCGTTTTATGCAGTTGTAATGCTATATCAAGGTCTATTGATTGCTTAGTTTATTTTGATGATTGAAAATCGATCGTCATAATCATAATAATTCAGTAGGTAATTTGTTCCATAGGGGTGCCACTGTGTTACTGAATGAACATTTCCTTGTGGTAGTATGACAATGTTCAATACATATTTTGTTAGTACTATTTCTTGTTTTGTGATAGTTGAGAAAAATCAGATATGCTTATGTCATCAACGCAATTACATTTGTTATGACAGTGAATAATATCACCCCTTATCCTTCTAGCTTTCAATGATGGTAAGCCTCGGTGTTTCAACCTATCGCTGCATGAGTAGTTTTTAATGTCATGAATTAGCTTTGTCGCTCTCCTCTGTACTTGTTCAATCATAGATGATTGCCATTTTAGGTGTGGGTACCAGATGGTATTTCCATATTTTAGATGGGGTCTTACCAAACCCTTATACAGATGAAAGCGCTATTTTAATACAGCCATTGGATAAAATACCAAATCCAAGTCATCTTTATTATCTCATAACAGAGAAATTGCAGCCAGGTGCACATAAGAATCGCCACAATAAACACATTTATCAACAGCAAAGAATATGAACGATAGCACTGCAATGTTGTAATTAACAAACGGGACAAATATGAACAAGTAGTCCGGTAAAAGCAGAACGCATTTTTGTTTTCGGCAATATTCAAATTTTTGCTCCATGGGGAGATAAAACTGTTGAATGAAAAAGCAATCGACTGTGCTCCTTTTTGTTATAAATTACCCCCCCCCCCTCCCTAGAGTCAGAAATGTGAACAATGCCTTGTCTTCTTTGTTCACGGACAGCCTCACAAGGACAATCTACCAACACAGCCCAACCACACTACCACCAACAATCAATCCGACACGAACGACTCGCAAGCTGGTTGGTTGGACGAACGCTTCCCGGAAGAGGAACAATCCCTCCTACTAGACGAAGACGTCTCCCTGCTTGAAGAGTTCCTCCCTATGCCGGATATGACCTTGCATTACCTCTGGTGCGGCTACCGGTTCTTCGATTTCCGGAACTACGTGGCAGTGAAAAGCGCCATCGAAGCTTTGCAGCCGAAGAAGGTGGTGTTTCACTACCAGACGTTGCCCATGAAAGACCCCGATGAATATTTCACCTGGTTCGAACGGATCAGCAGTTTGTACCCGAATATCATCCAGGTCAAAGTGAATCTGACCGACCAGCCGTGCTACAGTGGAGGGTTCAAGCGTTTCGTGATCGTCTTCGATATTCTGAGGCGGTACGGGGGCATCTACGTTCCGGAGGATGCCATTTTCTTGAGGTTTGCCGACCGTTTCCGGTCCATGGGCTTCGTCAGTGGAATATCCTCCTGCAACCTGCAGTTCTTCTTCGAAGGCATCGTCATCGCTCGGTTTGGACAGTTCAAGGTAAGAGTGGAAACGTCGCCCAAATGTCTAACTGTCTCACTATTTGATTGTCTATCTGTATGTATTCTTTGTTGATTTAAAGTTCAGTAATGAGCGCTTCTAGCCGCCAAACTGGAGATCACTATCCTGGATCATATTACTTCCCTTTGTCAAATAAGAGACAGATTTTGCTTGCACGCAGCAAAAATGTAGTTCTGAGGATGAAACAAAACTTGAAACATGAAACTTGAAAACTTTAATACGCAAAGATTGAGATTTTAGACCAAGTCTATTCTTACAATCTGACGGAACGTGCACGATCGAGAGAGAGCAACACAGAGAAAGAGAGAGAGAGCGAGTTTCACGTTCCTACAAACGGCCTAAAAAAAGAACGCCACCTGGTCTCGAGGGCTAAGGACAACCACTCCACCTAAAGAGCCCATTGGGATGAGATTAGGGACAGGTAGGTCCTAGATTTCTTTGCTTACCTGGAAAGTAAGAGCTAAAAGGAAAACTCGTTTTTTTTTGGGTTGTCAGTCTGCCTGTTCTTTGTTTAAAATACTATGATGTCCACACTTTCTTTTAAAAAAGGATTTATTGAGTAGATTGCAGAACTCATAGAAGTTCTGATGCGTTAGAGAAATGTGACCTAGCACCACGAAAGGGACATTAAGTGTCAAAATGATCATTCTGAATAAATTATACATTTGAAAACGTCAGACAATTCTCTTTCTAATGATACAAGAACCATGATTGTATCTTTATCCGTTCCAGCGTTATGAACATTTAAAGTTAGTAGGGCGATTTTGAGAAAACGCAGTCTAAAGTCTAGCCTAACTAAAGAAAATGCAATGACCTACTCGTTTTAAAACACTTATAAGACCATTTTAGAGACCATATTAAAGATTATCCTTTGTAAATAAGAAAGATTAGATGTCAGAGAACACAAACATACCCATAACCCAACATTGTCAGAAAATGATATTTTTGACTTTTCAAGCCTGTTGTGAGAAACTAGCCCAGCGACTTAATGTCCCTTTCGTTGTGCGGGGTCACAAATGTGGTAGGCCTACAAACATTTTACTGAATATTGATTACACTACAATTAATGGGTAAATGTCATGGTCATGTCCTTTGCCATTACATCTTTAGGTTCCAGACACAGAGACGGAACGTGTTCGAATGCTAAGCGTCTGCCATGACGGCCAACTTCATCACGACGACTCGCTACATCCTTGCACACCGGAAGAACGCTACTTGGAGAGCTCTTCCGGTCACGTGCCGTCCTGCGTCCGTCTAGAGACCACACTCTTCCCCAAAAACGTCTGGGAAAGTCATGACAAAATATCCACTCTAGTGAAACTCATTGCTTACGGGAAGTAAGTTCTTTTGCTTATATGTCTACTGTCTGTTGCTGTTTCCTTTTGTACTAGCGCAACGCCCCGTATTGGTAACGCCTAGTACAGGTAATGCCAAGTACCGGTAACGCTGAGTACCAGTTTCGCCGGGTCCGCGAAATATTATATTTTTATTTTTGTGGCTGAAAACCCAATTTTTAGACCCCTACCACTTTCAAGGCCTACCGATCTCCATGACCTTGATCTTGACCTTGATCAGTATGCAATGATCAGAACAAACATATGCCAAAGTACCTACATGCCAAGATTGAAGTCCCTAAGCCCAACGTGTGGACGTTACAGCCCCTTAAAGATTTTCGGTTGTGAAGGTCATACGCCAAGGTGAAGGTCATGACGGCGATAATTTATGTGCGGACGCCTTCCTCTCATGGTGACACACCACCACACAAAATTGGAAACAATTCGGTGAAGCGGTTCGGAAGATATGCGTGGGGCAGAAAACCCCAATTATTAGACCCATACCACTTTCAAGGCATACCGATCTCCCTGACCTTGACGTTGACCTTCATCGGTACGCCATCATCAGAACGGCCAAAAGCGAAAGTACCTCCATGCCAAGTTTCATGACTCCAGGACCTGCGGTGTGGAAGTTATGGCCCCTTAACGATTTGGGGTTTTCAAGGTCATACACCAAGGTCAAGGTTAGAGCGGCGAAAAGTTTTGTGCGGATGCCTTCCTCTCATAGGGACACACCAGCACACAAAATTTGAAGTGATTCGGTCAAGCGGTTCGGGAGATCGTTAGGACAGACAGAAAAGAACAACAAACAAACAAAAAAAAAGGAAACAAACCTGAACGAAAACTTACTCCTTTGCGATCGTAGATTGGCAAAGGACAAAAACAGAAAAAAGAACTGAAAGCCAACTTAGTTCGGCCTTTCGGCATGTGGGGCATTTGTAAATACAAAGATTGGTGGGAACAATACTGGAGGCAATGCCCGGAGACAGTGCTAAACCAGTAAAGTCCCGATTTTTTTTTTTATAATACAGATACCTGTAGTGTCATCCCCTTGTAATCTCCACTGCCCCCCCCCCCCCCCATCCCTCCGCCCACCACCCACCCACTACCCCACCCTCCCACCCCCTACCCCACCCATAACCAGCTGGCTGACCTACTCGTCACCCCAGCACGTGTGAACCATGGTCTCATGCCCACAGCAGCCCCCCCCCCCCCCCCCCCCCTTTAATAACAGCACGTTTGGACAGATGTCGTTTCGACTATATGATGATGACTATTATGTCCTACAATATTTACTTTTTTGATGCACTAACAAAATTCAGTTTAGTTCTTAAATAAATATGTAAGCATCGCAACCGTGGTGTGCGCGCAAGTGTGTGTGTGTGTGTGTGTGTGTGTGTGTGTGTGTGTGTGTGTGTGCGTGCGTGTGCGTGTGCGTGTGCGTGTGCGTGTGCGTGTGCGTGTGCGTGTGCGTGTGCGTGTGCGTGTGCATGTGTGTGCGTGTGCGTGCGTGTGCGTGCGCGTGTGTGTGTGTGTGCGTGTGCGTGTGTGTGTGTGTGTGTGTGTGTGTGTGTGTGCGCGCGTGTGTGCGTGTGCGTGTGTGTGAGTGTGAGTGTGTGTGTGTGTGTGTGTGTGTGTGTGTGTGTGCGTGTGCGTGCGTGCGTGTGCGTGCGTGTGCGGAGTACAACCTCCACACGTTTTTGTTCATTCGATCCATCCACAGTAACTAAACATTCTATTAGCAATGCCTCTAAATATTCATCCTAATTAAAGATGTGACAACATCTGGCTTGTATGTTTTCCACATCAAAATGATGTTCATAACAGAGGAAGACGGGGTGAAAAGCCCATCGGCGGGTAAGAAGCCCATGCCAATTATCTCATGAAATACAGAAAAGTTCAGTCAAATTTGCCCATGAGACGAATGCTAAACATTAACACTCGTCTCATGGGCAAAATGTTACTGAAATTTGCTTCATTTCATGAGATAATTGGCATGGGCTTCTTACCCGCCCATGGGCTTTTTACCCCGTCTTACCCTATATAATAAAGCACGGTTTTCTAAGACTCATCTCGACGACAGTTAAAGCAACAAGTAGAACTATGAACCTACATGAATTGATTCGAACTGTGAACCTACATGAATTGATTCGATGTGTTGTAGGACGGATCTGGAGCCTCGCCACAGCGAAGAAGCCATGTACAGGGCCCCCCTGCTGGGGCACTACCTGTGCACCGAGGACTGCACCCTCACCTTCACTGTCTACCTCAGCATCCTCAGGTAAACAGACCACAGGCGGATTGGTGTAAGGGGGGTGGGTGGGTTACAGGGGATTCAGGACCCCCCCCCTCCTTAAAATTAAAAAAAAGAAAAGAATGAGAAACCCATGGCTACCACACCGACACCTTTCCCCTGCCATAGTTTTGGCTTATTTGCCCAACAGAGGCCTTCATTGTACCATGGGTGAAATTGAAAGTAAAACATTCTCTCCATCCTGAAATGACACGTTTCGATGTTCTCTGAATCTTCCCAATCCTGAAGTGGTGATCATACCACATTAGAAATAATTTCCTACGCGCGCGTGTGTGTGTGTATGTGTGTGTGTGTGTGTGTGTGTGTGTGTGTGTGTGTGTGTGTGTGTGTGTGTGTGTGTGTGTGTGTGTGTGTGTGTGTGTGTGTGTGTGTGTGTCTGTGTGTGTATGTGTGTGTGTGTGTGTGTGTGGTGTGTGTGTGTGTGTGTGTTATATATATATATATATATATGTGTGTGTGTGTGTGTGTGTGTGTGTGTGTGTGTGTGTGTGTGTGTGTGTGTGTGTGTGTGTGTGTGTGTGTGTGTCTGTGTATACAGGATGGGTGGGGATAGCTTTTAGAATTGCATGTCTATCATCTTGTTTTAATCTGCCCTCAATTTTGCTAGAAATGTTTGATTTTGTAGGACCGTGGTTCCAGAAGACAAGATGGCCAAACCTGAAGACTCTTTCTATTAGCTTTTTCAACCCTGATTTAAGGAGCATGCCTAAGCTACTTTCATCCATGTTGTAATCCAATCTTTAAGATTCAAAGTACCGTTAGTTTATCGTCTGACACCCCTGCATCCCCATCCCCCCCTCCCCCCCTCCCCCAAACCAAACAAGCCATTGAAACCCACCCCCTTTGACGAAGTGATCCGCTCCTGCAGACATAATGTGATCTGTTGGTATTTCGTTTTTTAGTGTTGGTTCAGGTTTTGACTTTTCAGGCGTGTGCATGTAGCCTCAAAACGATACCTCAACGATAGTTATTGAAGAAACAATATGTTGTCCCAGGCCGAATTCCGAGATAATTCTGTTGTAACAAAACCCCACTTTGAATACGGAGATAAAGACACGTTGGCCATCGA
>CM065698.1:20956386-20958886 GCA_017654935.2 Phymorhynchus buccinoides
TCCGTTAAAGTTTGGTTGAAATAATACTTTTGTTGTTGTGGACCAATTAGACAAGAGCTTATTCAAATATTTTCCCCCCGCAAACGTTTTCTAAAACGTTTCTTAGACCCCTTTTGGCGTAACAGTTATTCGCGCGGCGACCGTTCTCTAGTGAAAGTCGACCCTGAAGATGGCTTTATATCATTGGCTGACATGCAGCCTGAGCTGAGGTGGGAGCCAACGGTAACATGAGAGCCGCACGATAACTGAGTTTTGTACAAGTAATGTGAAAAAATTCATGGTACAAAAATAGTCTTTCGTGACTTTTATGTATACTAGAGTACTGACAGGTCTGCGCGTTTTTGGTTGAGTACGTGCGTAATAATAATGATAATAATAACAATGATAATAATAATAGTAACAATACTAATCTACTACTACTACTACTACTACTACTACTACTACTATTACTACTACTACTACTACTACTACTACTACTACTACAGTGGAACCTCCCTTATAAGACCTTCAGAAATCATCCCAAAATGAGGTCTTATAAGGGAGGGGTCTTATATCAAAAAGACTTACTTCCTTCTCATGGAATTCTGATCGCTTCTCGGCCTTTTGGCTAAGACAGTGATTCAGGAACATAAATTTTTGTTTATACCCTGGTTGGTTGGTTCAGCCCGTCGTACATGGCGAAAGAAAGCCGATACGCGACGTTAAACTGAACTTCCATACCAGGGGTCTTATAAGGGAGGTAATTTTAATACTTACAAAGAAGGGCAATGTCTCAGAGAAGTAGGTCTTATGTGGGAGGGAGTCTTATAATAGGAGGCCTGAAGGGTGGTTCCCCTGTATTATTAATAATAATATTAATAATAATAATAATAATAAATAATAATAATGTAATAATAATGATAATAATGATAATAATAATAAATTTGTAATAGTACATTAATTTCATATAGCGTACTATATTATATATATTATATAGGTAACCTCAAGTGATCCCTCTCCTCCCCCCCCCCCCCCCCCCCCACTTCCTTGAAATCGTAGAGATTGGTTAAACAAATCACGTCATGCTTGCGTCATTGTTTGCCTCATTTTGAGGGATACGCAACCCCCTTTAGTACTCTAGGAGGCATTTTGCACACTGGCTTCCTCTCAGAGCTGCAGCACCAAGGATCGGATGGGCTGGTGGTTGGTTGCCTCTGCACGGTCTTAGCTGCTGCGACAGACTATGTGACTGCGACTCAGGTCGTGACGTTTCACCTCATTTTTGCATACCATCCTGCTCGATCAGTCTGACTCAGGGGCTGGGCCCAGTCAGGTGACAGGGCCGAATAGGGCGGGTTCTAAATTTTCACTGATCGAGTCTGATCGAGTCAGATGGCTTGTGACCTCTTCTGTGCGGGAAACAAAAATTTGATCTACGTCACGACCTGATCGAGTCATATGAGGCAGTCGCATAGTCCCCTGTCGTGCCGGCCTTTACGTTGATCGCTCCCTATGGACCGCACGTTTCCGGGGTCCGTGATCGGACAATTCCGGGGAGGGGTCCCCCGGGATTTAGGACTCGGAATGAGCGGCATGGGGTCAGTGCCACTAGATGACCCAGGAGGCGATGGGACCCCTCCCCCCCAAAAAGGGTGCCCACCGGTTCGCATAATGCGGGCGTTTCGCATAATCCTTTGATCAGAGCCGCGGGCGCAAGTCGAGTGTCTCTTCTTGTTGAAAAAAAACTGGCAGTTCGCATAATAAACGGTTTTGCCATTTCGCATATTATGCACTCTTGCAGGTTCTAATGCACTCTACGTGACTTTCTGTTACTTTCTTACTATCCCTAACCCTAACCCTATCCCTAACCTATCCCTAACCCTATCCCTAACCTATCCCTAACCCTATCCCTAACCTATCCCTAACCCTATCCCTAACCCTATCCCTAACCCTATCCCTAACCTATCCCTAACCCTATCCCTAACTTTCTGAGTTTTATGCGAAATGCCATGTCCACAAAGCTTTGTATGCGAAGCGGCAGTATGTGAATCAGCTTTATGCGAAGCGGCAGTATGCGAAACGGCAATATGGGAACCGGGAAGCGCACCGAAAAAAATCGAACTGAACGTCGAGTCCTTCGCCGGGTTGGGGACTTAAAGCTAATCTGACCAGTGCGCTTTACGCTACGTAAAAATCCCACGACAGTTGAAAATAGTAAGTAAGAGCAGGCGAGACATCCCGCTGCCTGGTATGGCCAAATTGATAGCTAGGTTTTTCCAAGTGTGCCCACACCCCCTCCTCACCCTGTGCCCCCCCCCCCAATTTTTTTTTAAAAAATGGGTAGGCGCTGCACTTGCGGCGACGCGCTCTCCGAGGGAGAGCAACCCCGAATTTCACAGAGATTTAAGTCTCTGTGACTAGAATATACCAAAATACCAGATAAATCTCGTGCACGATTGTCTCGAATTCCCTCCCAGCTATTAGTGCTAAAAAAAAAAAAAAAAATTATATTCTTGGCCCA
>CM065698.1:20976386-20992309 GCA_017654935.2 Phymorhynchus buccinoides
CATTTGATCTGTCTGTCTGTGTATGTCCTGTCCATCTGTCTGTCTGTCTGTTTGTCTGTCTGGTTGCCCATGTATCTCCCTCCACCCAGGGGCGGATCTGAGGGGGGTTTCCAGGGTTTCAGGAACCCCACCCCCCTTTGCCCCAAGCATGTACCTTATACAAGAGTACAAAAATAAGAACATTTGTCAGTTGTTGCTTTTTTGTTTGTTTGTTTTACCCTGGCTTAAAGACTCCAGGGATCATCCCAACAGCCGAAGCACTTGAACACTATGGTACAAATGCACCAGCTAGGGATGAGAACACTACGTGTGTCTTTTGAAATTCATACTTGATCTTATTGGGCAAATTTTGATCGTCGGGGAGGGAGAGCCCCGCTTTTGTGTGGCCGCCTTGCGTGTCCCCCCTCACTCTATCCGGGGGCGATCACTAACGAAGCCTTTTATATTTTATATTTCTTTTGTGTTTTGCCCACTATGGTCACAGTACTATTAACAGACTCGTAAGTACCTACATTGCAGGTTTCCCCTGTGGACGTATCCCAGCGCGGCTATAAACGCAGCACGCGCCACTCGCTCCCCTTTCTACTAAAAATTTGGCCCGCCCCTGGCGCCGGAACGGTCAACGGTCGGTGTCATATTTCTTATCACTCACATGTTCTTTTTTGTTTGTTAGGCTCATATCATCCACTTTACTATTACACCCACATACTTTTGATCGTTCTGTATATTCCGTGTCAGGAGATCGCTTAAACCAAATTTCGTTCCTGGTGGCACGATATTGTATATTCCAAGGAGGAAAGGAACAAAAGTACCAGATCTAGAGAGAAGTGAACCAATACTTGGTTGCCATTGAGATGTCAGAACGATTATTCAGTGAGTTGGTGTCATCACAATATAATCCGGCCTTATTTATCGGACAAAGAATTGTATTACATAACTGTATCCTGAGCACATTGCATCGTTTTCATTTTAATAGCGTACTAAAATAAAAAATATCTGAAACATATCCGTTAAACTAGAACCTTATACGAAACAGCATACGGAACGCGTATTCGCGGTGCATTCTATAGTCTTTCGATTGGTATAGAGTAGTGATCAATATGATTTTACGCATTTAAATGTTTTATCCACAAATATATATAATAAGTATTACGAAAATGATCATATGCATATGAAAATAGACATAAGTCTGTGTGTCACAGTTGATTAGAAATTACATTGAAAAAGTCCAGGGTAGGCGTCTCATTTGTGATGTAATTATTGGGATAGTTGGTAAAGCATGGACCGCTGGGTGCCGACCTCAAAATAAAATCGTATTGGCGAATTTTCCATCGAGCTTAGTTTAGTGTTCTCTCGTCTCTATCCCCCTGACCTTCTCTTAATGGGGTTTGTATCTTCCCGGTTTTTTTGTTTTCCCCTCCCCCCCCCCCTCCTCCCCACCCCCCCCCCTGTACCATGTTCTATGTTTTCTCTGTTTTCACTTCTAAATTTTCTGTCTGTGTCCTGGTGTCCGTCGTTCATAGGTCTCTATTTCCCCCATGCCCCTGTGAGGACAATGTATTCACTAGGCCCTGCATGTTCTCGCTTCATTAGAGGTCAGGACTTCTGTCCATGCCCACTTGTGCTTAAAAGGGGCGATGCGGATCCCAACCTTCCGGAATTTTCGTTGTTTCTGGCAGGAGACAATCGGACTTTCGATAATGCACACAGCACATTATAACTAAATCTCCTTTAACATTATAAGGATAGTCGTCAACAATGACACTTCACAATTAGTCAGTCGTAACTAAGGGTTTCACTAGAAACTCATTAAAAACGATCAATCAAGTATCGCGCAGCGATTCATATCGTCTTCAAATTAGCGTATGGTGCTATTAAGTGTTGAGCGATGATCAGATTAGTTGTGGTGTGAATTGACTTTTTTCAAAGATGGGACCATTTTTCTATAATGGCCACAGCTCGGGGTGACCCTGATCCCGCCCTTGAGACAAAATCACGAGCAATGTTGCCAAACATTACGAAGCCTTTTTATTTACATGGTTTTTACCAAATGATGTTTTACGCTCACGAAACAATTGGGTTATTCCTTTCACTTGCACCCACAAAGAAGAAAAAGCTATCGAGCCCGGGATGTCTACCTTATCTGGGTTGTCCTCCCTATCCCAGCTGTACTTGTCGCCGTGTTCCCAATTTAACTGGTGCTATCTGCGCTCGAGGGGTACTGGTTTGTTTGTGCTTCTACTCAGAGGTCTATTACCGGCAATGTAACGAGTCCCGTCCACTGAGGAAAGTGTCCACGTTTTGACGGATTTGATTTGCTAGAATAACTAGTGAGGCAATATTTGAGTCAGTTTGTTACGACCATGCTCTGGATAATACACTTGAACTAATCAATTTGTCACGTATGGCTCTCGTTGTGTGTTAAGAACGTGTAAGCGCTTCGTTGCAATTTAATGATGGTCCGTTTCTGCTCTAGTATTGTTCGTGTTTGTGTGTTTGTGTGTGTTTGCTTGTGTTGTTGTGTGGGTGTGTGGATGTGTGTGATGTGTTGTGTGTTTGTGTGTGTGTTGTGTGTGTGGGTTGTGTGTGTGGTGTTGTAGTGGTGTTATATGTGGTGTGTGTACTTTGTGATTAGTGATTGATGTGTTTGGCTGTGTGTGATGTGTGGCTCTACGTGTTGTTGTTGGGTGTGTAAATGAGTTCATCGAAATAGTTGAATGAACATATGTATATGGTGTGGGATTGGTGTGTTGTTATGGTCTGTGATGGTGTGTTTAGTGTGGTGGAGTTGTGATAGTCGTGTGTTTTTTCATTACGTGTTACGTGCTATGGAGTCGTGCAATGTCAGGGAATTGTGACACATTGTTTTCAGGACTTTATCTTTTGATAGGATCCTGGAACGGTGTCATCTCACCGCACTTTCGCTACGGTGCGATGGGAAAACCCGACGACTTTTTTTTATTGTCGTCTGGCTGTGTATAGGCCTATGGGGTTTCTGTGTATTATCGCTTGTCCAGCGTGAACGAATTCCTGACTACAATGAAAGTGAGTAGTTCTCGTCTTCTGGGTACGGATGAGTTGTTTTTGGCAAAGGCAAACTCACAATCGCATATCCATCTAGGAACCCCCGACCGATTTACAAGAATCGCAACACTCACTTTGCTCTCGTTTCCCATATCATCCACAACGCGTCCAATCGGTTGAGGCGGCCTGATTTCTAGGCCCTTAAGGCGGGAGTTGTCTAGGGATTTCAAATAGATTATCAACTGAAACTAGATGTACATAAATGGCTGTGTCGTCTCGTTCGTGTTCTCTTTGTCGTCATGGCGAAGGACCCAATTGTTTGCACGATTTGTTTCTGTGCGACATCTAATTATATAGCCATATTTTGTTTATCTTTAACAAAATAAAATGTTGTATGCACTTTTATCTAAATTGGTGGAGTTTTCCTATTCTATCAACTGAAACATTATAGGAAAATAGGCGGTCTTCCGATGTTATATTAATTTTAAGTCATTTTAGTTCCACTGGCCTCTCAAACTAAATAATAAACTCAGCTTCATACCCATGTTATCCGACATGCATGTGAGCACCGCCAACCACACCTAGCCCTGCCACACAAAGGCTATCTCGTCTCTATGTGCGAACCACGTCCGTCCAATGAGGAAATCGCCGTTTTGACATTGATTTTCTTAGATTTTCTTGAGGAAACCCGAGCCAAAGCGAGTGTTCCGACCTATTTGCCAACACACAAAGAGTCTTGTCTTCGTCTGTTGTTGGATTGCTTCTACACGGTGTGTTCCTCTATGCAAATATACATCAACCGACTTATAACGATTAAGTTAGATCAGGAAACCGCTGGAACAAGAGTTTCTGAGTAGTATAAAACCGTACGATCCACATTTGTGTCGCTTGGAGTAGAATACTGCGTGGCCTCTCTTTACACAAGCATGCTATCTCATACTATTAGATTATTATACTTTTTTTCTTTCTTTTTCTATTTTGACGAATGTTCTTTAGATACTGTTTTGTTAAACATAAGACGCCTTGTTTTTGGCTCATCAGATCGTGGTGATGTCTAGCGAAGTTGAGTATGTTGATCGTTGCTTTTCCGCGTGCGGGTGTGTGTCTGGTGTGTATGTATGTCTGTGTGTTGCTGGTCCGTCTGGGTCTAGGGATCTCCAACTTATAACTGTTGACATTCTTTCTCAGGGTAACGATTTGGGGGGGCCATAGAAGGACATTCTGAAGTAAATCGGCATAGACCACTCATTTATGCGATGTAGCTTTTCTAAACTAACTACTAATGGGGAATTTAGGGTAAATGAGGTAAAATTCCCTTACAAATGTACAGGACATTGGTCATACAAATAAACAAACGAGATCACTTTGTGTAGTATCCACGTGTGGTGTGAGTGAGTATTCCTTGAGTCTCTCGAAAACCATCTAATCACTAGTAAAGCCTGTCGAATAGGGCTTTCGTTGTGTGAGACTGAAGTGTCTGTCTAGTCCATTTCCACTAAGATAGTGCCGGGGTGCCAGAATGATCTTTACTCCAGGGACACTGTGAGCACTTTTTTTTTGACTATATTTTTGTTGTTTAGTTGTATTCCATTAAGCGTTGAATACTCTTTTCTTTGGGTACTATTAGAAATTGTATATTGGCAAGGCAAATCTATAAAGATATTTTTTAAATATACCTGCGTCCGTTGCTCGAATTCTTGTGATAGTTTGATATGGTCCCACCCGCACTGTTCCTGTTCTGATAGTGCATCACTTGAAGGCACTTTTCCCTTCTGGCTTAAAAATTATCTTATTGTATCAATGTTGATCCGTCAATGCAAGTTTAGATACTCTGTATGTTGTAGTGCAAATATCCTGTTGAATTGAATAGATCCATCGAAGAAGTAATAAGATCGAAAAGTAAGCGATAATTAACTAGTCTGTAAGTTAGTGGTTACCTGCGCACGTGATCTGTGCTCTATTTAGGGGCGTTGTATGCTTGGATCGTGGGACCTTGAATATGACAATTCCTCTATATCTATTGACTATTATTGTGATTTGATTGGCATTGTGCAGTGAACACGAGTTGAAAATCGATACAAGACATGGTTCACAGGGGACTAATTGTAGTAACATGCTGTCCTGTTTATTGATTATACTGTAAGTCTTTATGTGACAGACGATGTCGTATAGATCTACACTGGCCTACTTCATCAAGCATTTCATGATTGTATGCGTCGTGCACACGATGTGTGGTGTGTGTGTGTGGTGTGTTGTGTGTGGTGTGTGTGTTGTGTTGTGGTGTGTGGTGCCGTGTGTGTTAGTGTGTGTGTGTGTGTGTGGGGTGGGTGTGTGTGGTTGTGGTGGTGTGTGTGTGTGTGTGTGAGTGGTTGTTGTGTGTATTGGTGTGTGTGAGTGTGTGTGGTGTGTGTGTGAGTTGGTGTGTTTTTGTTTGTGTGTGTGTGTGGTGTGTGTGTGTGTGTGTGTAGTGTGTGGTGTGTGTGGTTGTGTGTGTGTGTGTGGTTGTGTGTTTGTGTGTGTTTGTGTTGGTGTGTGTGTGAGTTGTGTGGTATGTGTGTGTTGTGTGTGTGTGTATGTGTGCGTGTGTGTTGTGTGGTGTTGGTGTGGGTGTGTGTGTGTGTGTGTGTGTGTGTGTTATGTGTGTGTGTATGTGTGCGTGTGGTGTTATGTGTTTTGTTTGTGTGTGTGTATGTGTGCTTGTTGTATGTGTGTGTGTGTGTGTGTGTGGTGCGTGTCGTGGTGTTTGTGTGTGTGTGTGTGTGTGTATGTGTGCGTTGTGTGGTCATGTTGTTGTGTTTTGTGTGTGTGTATGTGTGCGTGTGTGTTATGTGTGTGTGTGGTGTGTGTGTGTGTCTGTGTGTGTGTGTGTGTGCGTGTGTGTGCGTGTTGCGTGTGTGTGTGTGTGTGCGTGTGCGTGTTGTGTGCGTGCGTGCGTGTTGTGCGTGCGCGTGCGTGCGAGCGTGCGCGTGCGGTGTGCGTGGCGTGCGTGTGTGTGTGTGTGTGTGGTGTGCGCGTGTGCGTGCGTGTTTGTGTGTGTTGGTGTGCGTGCGTGCGGTGCGTGCGTGTGTGTGTGTGTGTGTGTGTGTGTGTGTGCGTGCGTGCGTGCGTGCGTGCGCGTGCGTGCGTGCGTGGCGTGCGTGCGTGCGCGCGCGTGTGGTTGTGTGTGTGTGTGTGTGTGTGTGTGTGTGTGTGTGTGTGTGTGTTAGTGTGTGTGTATTGTGTGTGTGGGTGATGGTGTGTATGTGTGTGTGTGTGTGTGTGTGGTGTGTGTGTGTGTGTGTGTTATGTGTGTGTGGTTGTGGGTGTGTGTGACCAAGAAATGTATGTGCGCACAGTGCTTAAAATAGTCGCATATTTTATTTGTTGGCTTTTCTACATACTATGTCTCTGTCTTTGTTGTGTTGTTTTGTTGATTGTTTGATCGGTGCATAAAGAATGTCCTGTAATATGGACAATGCAAATACTGGTTGATTGATTGATTGATTGATTGATTGAATCAGGCCTTGAGAAATGTTCATGGCATGTACGGTAGTGTTTTGTGTTAATACATTGCTTTGTGTTGACTGTCTTTAACTCGACGTTGTTAAAAAAGCAGGCTTTTACAGGTGATCTCTTTTAATTTTAGTTTTATCCTTTAAATTAGTTTTCTTTTAGTTAGTAAACCTATTCGTATTTATCTTTACTCTTATATCTCCTACAAAGCCGGGTCAAATAATAACAGAAAAGTCCGAAAATATTGTTATTTAAATTAAACAATTTTGAAAGACAGGAAAGACCTACATGTTTATAAAAGACCTATTCTCAACTAGTTTTGTTGCCCGCACACAAAGATCCCCAACAAATTAGGGGGTTGGCAGGAACCCTGACAGAATGGAAAGCTATCCTAACAGAAACTTATGCTATGAGGTCCGTACCCACCAGGCAAAAGCCTACGAGTGGGGGGATAGATAGATCGTTGAGAACGACCATAAGGTCGAAAAAAAAAGACAGTGAGGAAAGAAAAAAATGAAAAAATCCGGTAGAAACTAAACTGACTAGAAGTCCTAGGCCATAGCCCTGGGAGTCCTGCTGTGCAAAGGCTCTGGTGGCCAGCGCAGTCCTCCCAGGGATACCACTTTTGTGGTATTTCCTACAGACCCTAGCCACTAGGCAGCTGAATAACACATCATACTGCAAAAAAAAAGGAAAAAAACAAAACCCTAACGCCCTATTTATGCTCACGGAAATGAAGTTTCGGCTCTGCAGGAGACGCTGGGAGCCCCCGCACTGGAACAGGTGGGCTGCTGGGGTGTATCTGCTCCCGGAGCAGGTGGTAGAACACCGATGCCGTGCGGCGGAGCTGGCAGGAGGGCTCAAAGAATAGTAGATTGTCCACATCCTGTCAGTGGTCCGCCGTACTGTAAAGTTTAGAGATGACTGGAGGTCTGGGCAGACTCAGGGCGGCCCTGTAGATCACTGGAGAGCAACCAAAAGTCGAAAAAAGGCAGCAACGCAGCAAAGTCGGTGGAAGCTGTCTCTCTCTTGGTCCTCTTTCCAAGCTGGCCCGCCGTCAAGTGAATTGTCGTATAATTATTCGTATTCTTTCTATCACAAGCACACACTGCTGATAAAACATTCATAGTCGTATTCTAATTCGTATTCTTTCTCCCATAAGCACACAACTGTTAAAACATTCATAGTCGTATTCTTATTCGTATTCTTTTTCTCATAAGCACACAACTTTTAAAACATCCATAGTCGTATTCTTATTAGTATTCTTTCTCTCATAGGCACACAACTGATAAAACATTCATGGTCGTATTCTTATTCGTATTCTTTCTCTCATAAGCGCACACAGCTGATGAAACATTCATTGTCGTATTCTTATTCGTATTCCTTCTATCACAAGCACACACTGCTGATAAAACATTCATAGTTGTATTCTTATTCGTATTCTTTCTCTCATAAGCACACACAGCTGATAATAAAACATTCATAGTCGTATTCTTATTCGTATTCCTTCTATCATAAGCACACACTGCTGATAAAACATTCATAGTCGTATTCTTATTCGTATTCTTTCTCTCATAAGCACACACAGCTACTAAAGCATTCATAGTCGCATTCTTATTCGTATTTTTTCTCTCATAAACACACACAACTGATGAAACATCCATAGTCGTATTCTTATTCGTATTCTTTCTCTCATAAGCACACACAGCTACTAAAGCATTCATAGTCGCATTCTTATTCGTATTGTTTCTCTCATTAAGCACACACAACAGGCCTGATATAAACATTCATTAGTCGTTATTAATAATTATTGCGCCCAACCATATATGTTTATCTCATACCGCCACACAGCCGATATAAAAACATCCATAGTCGTAGGAATGCAGCTACTTCGTAACTATATCTTTCCTTATCATAAGCACAACAGCCGATTTATAAAAACATCCATCAGTAAGATATTTGTTAATTCGTAATTCTTTCTCTCATAAGCACACACCCATGGATTGAATACATCCAATTAAGTCGCATTATCTAATTCGTATTCTTTCTTCTCATAAAGCGACACTTGGCCGCTATTTTAAAACATCCAATAGTCGTATAATCTAATTCCGTATTTATTTCTTTAACTCTAAAGAACACCAGCCGATAAATAAAAATCCAATAGTCGATATTTCTTTATTCGGTAAAATTCCTCTGCATTAAGGTGCACACCCAATTTCAAAAAACAATTAATACAAAAAAAAAAAAAAATAGTTATTCAAAAAAGGTAATGTAACCCGTCTGTTCAGGGAATGAGATTAAATAAATATAAGACGAAAATGAATGATCCGACACGCAAAAATGGGAGTCTTTATTTGTTCTTGTGTAGGTGTGTTTTCGTTGTTTTTACGATCTTCTCGGTCATAGACACAACAATGGACAATTTGTATTAATAAAAAAGATTGTTAGGAACAAAACCTACTGGATCGGCAATGCCCAGATTGCAGTGCAACACCATTAAAACAACGTAAACAAATAACCTGATATTGGATCGCAAGCAACAGCCTCACGCGGCCCAAACACACATTCGGCTCATTGGCGAAAAACTGTCCCACGACTTGCATAGGGGCATCTCCTGCCTACAACAGTGAAATTTTAAATATCAACGCTAATAGCTGAAACTGCGATACGATACGACTCCATGTTGGTTTCTCGAAAGCGCAATTCAAAATTTAGTATCTTCACAGCAGAATAGAAAACCGCTTGTAATCGCGTTAAGTATAGGTAAAATAGGTGTATTGTGTTTTTATGAAAAAATAACAACGCTTATAGTACCAGTGGACGGTAATTCAAAACTAAATTTTTGGGGGAGTGTTGAATATAAACTATATTTGAATTTGACTTGATTTGCATCGTATCGTATCAGTCATGGCGTTGCCGATATGGTTGGACTGGTTGAGACTGTGATGTAGACCGGAACCCTATCAAAAGAGCCTTCCCAGGGGTTTAGTGACACCCTCAACGGTAGTCCTTTTCACCTCGGTCACCCCCCTCTCTCTCCCCCACCAGCTGGTAAGGTTTTAAAATCTTTGTCTGTCATGATCCATCCAAAGAAAGACTACGGAATTCTCCCAAAAGAACCTAGCGATCCGTTCACATCAGTAGGGCGTTGTTTCACTCCATGGAAAGATATATTCTCTAATCCTTCTCACCGCCAGCTGTGAATACCAGCCCAAAATAAGAAGATTGACCATTAACATTATAAACTGGTTTGCAGAACAGATAGACAAATAAAATCTATTGTTGCCAATAATATTCGCGGAAAAATTCCATCCGTGAGATCATATTAACATTTTTTAGGCCTATCCTTACCTCTCCCAAAATATAAAGAAAACAAAGAAAAATTAGGGTATAATCCCCCTTCCCTCTTTGGCATTGATAATCCTCCCACCCAAATTGCCTTCTGCTAAGTACATAGGTTTGTTAAATCATTGTGGTGACTAAAATTGCTACCATCTGGCGGTGAAAAGGGTTAATCTGATTATCTGAAAGGGAAAAAAAAGCTCAATATTGTGACAGTTACACATGCACAGCACTCACGTAAAGCAAACAACAACATATCTACACAATGCATAGTTCCATTGAAGTTTATATTTAAATCTCATTATCTGATAAAAAGCTCATTTTTATTGTTTTAACTTTGTTTTGGGGGTGTTTAGTATAATATCATCCTAGTCACTTTTTAGATAGTGAAATTCGGGCTGCTCTCTCCCCGGATAGTTCAGTGCCCTACCCACGTTGTTTTTGTTTTTGGGGGGTGGTGGGGGGTGTTGAGGGGGATCAGGATGAGGAGGGGGTGGGGGCAGACTTGGGAAACCTAGCTATCAATTCGGCCATAACATGTAGCGTGATTTCTCCCTGCTCTTACTGCCGTGGGGTTTTGACGTAGCGTAAAGCGCACGGGGTCAGACTAGCTTCAAGTCCCCAACCCGAAGGACTGGACGTTCCGTTCGATTTTCCTGTCGAAGTAGAAAGACATTTTGGTTTGCTTTTTGATTGTTCTCTGGTGCAAAGAGCACGACGTTAACATGACATTGTCTTCTGAGCGAGAGAGGGGGATGGGGAGGGGAGAGGGAGGGGAGGGGGCTCCCCCCCCCACACATGCACCCTCTTTTAAACAAGCCTTTCGGGGGGCTCTAAAACCCTTTGCACTAAAAGGTGGCAAGGCTGCACCCAGGATACGACTCTTGGGTGTTGAACTGCTGTCGCTTCTTTTTGTTATTTTTGTTTGTGGCTCAAGCCACAAACCTATAACTCACTTTGTTGGTCGGTCGGTCTGTCTGTCGGTCCTAAAATTGTCGCACATTTTGACAAAATTGTCGCACTTCAAATCGAGGCTACACTTCAAATGGCCGCTCTTTAAAATGATTTATTTTAAAAGCGTACAAAATACATAAACATACGTAATACAGACACTACAAACAGACACGACGAGTATGCGGTGCTTCTTTTGATGAGTGAGTATAAGTAGGATACATAGTTTTAAATGTTTTCCAAAAGATATAAAAAGTTTACGAAATGGTGCAGAGATAACAATTCTGTTTTACAGATTAAAATTATTGAAAAGCCAGAGGAAGGTAACCCCGCTCATGATTGGAGTGGTAAAAAAAAATAGACCGCATGCCGACAAACGATTGCGATTTCGCGCTTGTTTTACTCCCAGTTCTGAAGAAAAAAGAAAACATGGAGTGCGTTGGATTGGGAAAGAGGGCTGCGCGTTTCTCTGTGTGGTTTAAACGATTTTTTATTTTTTTTTATATATTGAAAATCAATATGGCAGCAACATAAACAAATGCAAATGAGCACAACAAGCTTAAAGCTTATACAAGGCGCTCAAACACAGATATGTTGCACAATATTGGCTGCCAAAAGTAATAAGACACTGGATGGAACAGAACATAATAATGAAATAACAGCAAAAAGGGAACATTAAGAGAAATAACAAGTGAATGAATATACACAACACGAACACACAACAGCAGTAACAACAACAAAATAATAGATAAGTCTCTCAAACTGTAACTCTGTGTGACGAAAAATTATTTCATTTCACAGTGCCTAAGCTGTGAAACCAATCGTAACGAAACTTGGCAGAATGTTTTTATTTTTATTTTTTAGGTAGTTTAAATGCGGCGCGCGCTGATGAAAATCTGTTTAACGTCCTCCGGTCCTGGAACAGACACATATATGGGACATCAGTAGATATAAAGAAGATGGTGGGAACGATCCCGGAGGCAATGTTCTGAGGCAGTGCAACACCAATAAAGTCCGAATTGTGTAGCAATACAGCTGATGTACTAAAATCAATGCGGCCCGTATGAATGAAATTCTGCTTAACGTCCTTCGGTCTGGAAAAGACACATAAAAAAAAGGGACAGTAATTAGTCTAGTAGATATAAAGATGGTGGGAACGATCCTGGAGGTAATGCCCGGAGGCAGTGCAACACCAGAAAAGTCCCGAATTTTTAACAATACAGATTTTTTTCACACTCCAGCCCGTATAATGTCATAATTAGTTATGAAATGGCAATCCATATCAAAATAATCCGTGTGAATCAGATTTGAATAACGTCGGTGAAATTCAAAACCTTTGGTAGTTTTGAGAAAAATTGAAAAAAACTTTTAAAAAGTAACCGCGTTGACCACAATTGATTAACTATGATGAATACTTTATGTTGTTCAAGACATTGCGAGTTTAGTTCTGCATTACTTAAAACTTTTTTTTAGACTTCAAAAGAACGAAAATACGAGGTTTTTTGTCCTTAACTGAATCTGAATTTGGTACTTACGAGTTTTTCTTCTATTTTCACAATCTCATTTACCCAAGATAGAAAGTCGTTGGAGATACGAGTTTTTGGTGGAAGGTGGCGGGAAAAATGATAGAGCTGACTAATGTCACTAACTCCACCCACCCCCCCCCCCAAATCGAGATACGAGTTTTTTAAATTTCACCGACGAATATTACGAAAACATTGATTATTTCAAAGATAGTGGATGGATTTTAATAAGAGTTGATTTGTTGAAAGTGTCATCTAAGTAATGTTTTTTTTGTAAATGGAGAGGTGTTTGTAAATTTGTATAAAAGTTTGGTGAGACCCCATTTGGAATATGGCAACTTTATTTGGAATCCTTTCCTAAAATGACAGTCTCAGGCTATCGAACGTGTTTAAAGGAGAGCAACCAAACTAGTAAAAGCATTACGAAATTTAGATTATGGTGACAGGTTAGATAAACTGAATTTACCATCCCTAAAATATCGGCGACTACGTTGGTGATTTGATAAATGTTTATACAAATTTTCACAGTTCTGATATTACTAACAAACATTTGTTACAACTTTCTAACTACTCAAAAACTAGGAATAATGATTTGAAACTACTAACCCAATACAGCAGAACTAACATTAGAAAGAATTTCTTTAGTAACAGAGTCACTAAATACTGGAATTCTCTTCCAGCACATATTAAATTGGCACCTAACCTTAATCAGTTCAAAAACCTCCTCGATAAAGACCCCAAGATTCAACAATTGAAATGTGTATATGATTAACACATCTAAAAGCGTCCTAGTCATGCCAATCATGAAAAAGAATACAAATAATCAGAAAGGACACATTAAGAGGCCGCGAGGCCTAGTTGTCCTCATTCTCTGACCTGACCTGTATAATGATAATTACTGGGTATCACAATAACAAATACCGAGGAGTCGAAAATTAGCTCCCATGGACTTTGTTCATGTAACTGGGGGTACATTTATATGACTCCTGCCATCCTGTTTATGGATACATGGGTGCAACTTTTCCTGTATACAAGGATTTCCTGTTTTTGAATTTGACCAGAAAAGGAATTTCCTTTTTTTTTACCAAAAAAATTTGTCAAACAAGATCTTTGTGTGTCTACACTGTATTTTTTCAAACACTTTAAAATAAGCATTTGTATGAATTGTGGGGAAAAAGCAAACTAAAATACCTTCAAAGAATGAAATAGTGAGGCCAAGATGAGGAGATGACGAAATTGAACAAAGGGTAATTACTCTCTTTTTCTAATTAACTCCCCTCCACCAAAGTTGATTACGATACCATTCCACCTACGCAGTGCTCGTGGTGTGAGGAAACTAAAAATACCTTCATAAATCAATTTTTGATTTCTTCAGCTGCAGGGGGACTTCACCACCTGGACCCGGACCTTTCAGGTTTTTGTTCTCATGTTTGTGTAGTTGCGCCCATGTATGCAAAGAAAGAAAGACACTGGTTTCTGAACCCACCCACAACCTGTGGCGCTGTCAAACTGCAAAGAGATTCATCCTAAATTAAAAAGGCCCGCTGCACTACATACGATTCGCTGTCAATGCGATGCGATTTGTGACGATGCGAGTCACCATGGTTCACTACTTGAAAATACTTCCGACTAAAAATCTGATTCTACTACTTTCGCTCTTTATAATTATATGCTCCAGTAGACCCAATACACGAAGTTATTTCACGCGAATCATGACTCGCATCCAGTCACAATCGCATCGCATTGATTGACAGCGAATCGTACGTAGCGTAGCCGGCCCCTTAAGCGGGCCCCTTCCACCCCTCCCCTAAGACCCATCCAGGACTTCTTGCCTGAGGCAAACATCATTATAATGGGTTGCCTACAAAATGTCATGACACACAAGTAGTAAAACAACAACTCCACTCGCTGTCTCAGGACCGACGTCTTGGAACAAACGTCCTCTTTCCCTCCGTTCGAGTCAAGGCGACCGACCCTCTCTGCTTTCAAATCTAACCTCAAAACCCACCTGTTCCCCCTGTCATTGAGGCTCCACTCTCCTTTCTCTTCTCTCTCTAGCCACTTGGGTCTGTTTCTGCTGTATTTATGTTCATACATGTGTGTTCGCTTTGTATTGCGTTTTTGTTCGAAAGCGTTATGAATGCTAACGTGTGTCTGTGTGCGCTTTGATTTGATTTCTATCAACGATTCAGCGCCGTATAAAATACTGTATGTTGTTGTTGTGTTGTGTTTGCCCTGTAAAGGCCACACAGCAGCTTTTTCTCAGCTCCTTTCAGTTCATGCTGCTGACTTTGCTAACACTCATCACCAGCATAAACCAATTTAAAGTGTTTTATCCATTAGGCTTACATTGTTTTATGGTGGCATACCACTTGTAAGGTCTTTTCCTATCCCTAACCAAAATTAATGATAAGAATATTTGCCTCTGTTAAAATAAATAACTTGAAACAAATAGCTCTCTGTGGAAAAACTGAAAGGAGCTAGAATGAGGGGACATGATTTAACATGTGAAGGCATCATTCAGTTCTTGACATGCATTTGTCTGGTTCTCTAAGCGTCAGTTTAATTTTCTACCTCTATACCTCATAGGCGTAGTTACTTGCACGACACCACAAATCAGGGAATAATTCTTTTCCCTCCGCCTCGCCCCTTTTGACTACTCATACTGGTTGAATGGAACATTTAAAAGGGATCACCATTTCTTTCCTATTTCGTCCGTGTCGCTATTGGCCACTGCAACTAAGGGTTATCAACGCCCTTGACCTCGGCGAGAGTTAATCCCTTGTTGTTCAGCATCCAAAAGGGCATTCACTCTTGCAAAAGGCATCCATTCAGTGGCCTCAAATAAGGTTATGGCGGAAAATAGGGTTATTGGGAAAGTTATCCTTGTTTGATCATTAACTTCAAGTCATCTACCAAGGCAGTTCACTTTGCAAAATGTGGTCGTTGCAGTTGCCAATACAGTCGATTTTGACCATTTTAAAGCATTCAATACAAACTGCTTCCTTTGTTGCTGTACCCTTGGCTTGAAGACTCCAGGGATCATCCCATTAACAGCGGAAGCACTTGAACACTCTGTGGTACAAGTGCATCAGCTAGGGATGAGAACATTACGTGTGTGACCGTTTTTGTTTATTACCCAGCCACATGGGCAGCCACACTCCGACTTTGTGGGACTTTGGAGATTGATCGTGTTATGCTAGGAGCTTGCTATGGCTAAAGCCCCCCCCCCCCCCCCCCCGCATAACATACCATAACAACTTTTTTGATGTAGCCTTGGTGTTCTAGCCTATGTCAATTGGTCTGACACAGCCTTAAAGATACACTGACGCACCACGATTAAGTCCCTTTTTTTTTTTCTGGGTAGCTGTGACCCACATACAAATGTCCCCAACTTCAAATTGAGGCTGCTCTTTAAAACGATGTTTCGGTTTGAATTTTGGGGGGGGGGGGCATTTGTATGGGAGTGAGAACCTGGTCAAAACACGATTTCTTACCAGCTATAAGAGGGAAACCACGTAAAACCCGTGATTTTGAAGCGTGGTCTGGTGGGTCTTTAAGCCAAGGCGATAAACTACGAGATAAAAGTGC
>CM065698.1:20992809-21000309 GCA_017654935.2 Phymorhynchus buccinoides
TCGATTCGGTCGATAGAAACAGTTTATGGAGAGTTCTTCAAAAGATCAAAGTATCAACAAAAATGTTACAAATGTTAAAGGGAATGTATAGTTCTGTCCAGTCCTGTGTTCGTTGTGGTCATTATATGTCTGATTTCTTTGATTGTAACGTGGGTGTGAAACAAGGTTGTTTGTTATCACCAGTACTTTTTTCACTTTTAATAACTGAGGTTGCTGATGAGGTGAACAGTAAAGGTAAACATGGGTTTCAATTTTTACCAGGGCTTCAGGAGATCTTTTTGCTGATGTTTGCTGATGATATTTCTTTATTGTCATCAACCCCAGCTGGGCTGCAAAATCAGTTAAATAGTCTCCAGAAAGCTTCAAAATCTCTTGGTTTAGAAGTAAATTTAAGTAAAACAAAAATCATGATTTGCAGGAAAGGGGGGCATGTAGCTAAAACAGAAAAATGGTATTATGATGGTAAAGAGATAGAAATTGTGAACAGTTATAAATATCTAGGTTTTTTGCTTTCAACAAAGTTATCGTTTGTTTCTGCTCTAGAAGAATTTGCTGGTAGGGCTAAGGGGAGGGTAGTTGAAATTATGAAGACAATGTGGAGTCTTGGAAAAATGGATAGAACTGTATTTTTTAAACTTTTTGATGCTCAAATTAAACCCATATTGTTATATGCTTCAGAAGTGTGGGGTAGTTTTCGCTTTAAGACAGTAGAATCAGTTCACCTATTTGCATGCAAGAGATTCCTTAGTGTAAGTCCCAAAACCCCAAATACGATGATCTATGGTGACCTTGGGAGATATCCATTGTACATTGATAGTTCAATTAGAGCAATCCGTTACTGGTTTAAATTACATCAAATGCCACTGTCTAGAATCCCTAAGCAAGCTTATCTTATGAGTATTAATAGGATGTCAAAAAACACAAATGCTGAGACAAATAAATTGAAGAACTGGGCAGACGCAGATCTCTAGATATGTATGGATTTTCAGAGGTGTGGATATATGGTGGAGTTGGTGATGTAAATGCTTTTGCTGTGTTACTTAAACAGCGTATGATCGATTGTTTCAAACAAGACTGGGCAGCCAAACTCAATAGCAGTGACCGTTTCAAAACATATCGCTCCTTCAAATCTTTACTACAACCAGAGAAATACTTATCCGATTTAACTATCAGTAAATTTAGATCAGTCTTTGTACAGTTTCGTTTTGGAATGAATGAGCTAAATATCAATCAGCGATATAAAGATATTTCGAAACTTTGTCCATCATGTAACAAATTAGAAGATGAACAACATGTATTCTATGATTGTACAATGTATAACGAGTTGAGACAAAAATACTTGTACAGACAAAATATAATAATGATGGTAACTACAAGACCTCCCTTACTTAACTGTTTATTGCAAAATGAAAGTTGTTTAGTTACTAGAAACGTTGCTATGTTCATATACTATGCTCTAAAACAAAGGGAACAGTTTACAACACTCGTAAATCCTTAACTTGTTTTTGTGTTTGATGTAGTATCCGCATCATGATATATTCTATTGTTCTAATGATTGTGTTCTTTACCTTTTTGCTTTAGTTGTGTGCATATTAAGTGCACCTCCAAATGTGTATAGGTCGGTGGCCTCACATTAAAAATTCATTGCGTGAGTCTCTCTCTCTCTCTCTCTCTCTCTCTCTCTCTCTCTCTCTCTCTCTCTCTCTCTCTCTCTCTCTCTCTCTCTCTCTCTCTCTCTCTCTCTCTCTCTCTCTCTCTCTCTCTCTCTCTCTCTCTCTCTCTCTCTCTCTCTCTCCTCCTCTCTCTCAAACGACACTAGCAGGAAATGTAAAACTTACCAGTGTCTTTCCATTGGAAAAAACCCCAAAAACATGAAACATTCATACGAGAGGTGTGATGAGAAAGAAAAGAAAGAAATGAAGTTAGTGAAGTTTTTGGACTTTGCTTTCACAATCCTATATACCCAAAAAAGAACCCAGACCACTACATTGTTTCTTCATTCTATTATATGTAGAAACTGGTTTGCTGACTAAAGTCCCAGTTTCTCAACTTGTCAACTCTTTGACACTTAAAAGCAGAATTTTTCTCTCTTGTATTGTGGTTTGTGTGTGTGTGTGTGTGTGTGTGTGTGTGTGTGTGTGTGTGTGTGTGTGTGTGTGTGTGTGTGTGTGTGTGTGTGTGTGTGTGTGTGTGTGTTTTAACAAGTAAAGAAGTGTTCCTGTTCGGTATGCATTTAAAGACCCACTGACCCAGCAAGTTTAAAGACCCCGCACGTCACGTGTCACATTCTGTCTTATACTAGGCAGATTTCTTAAGATTCCTTACTAGCTATAAGAGGGAAAGCACGTGAAAACCGTGATTTTGACACGTGACGTGCGGGGTCTTTAAAGACCCAGTACGTCACGTGCCAAAATCAAGGTTGTCACGTGTTTTCCCTCTTATAGCTGGTAAGAAATCTTATTTTGACCAAGTGTTGCTCCCATACAAATTGCCTCTTGCACGAAAACGAGACATCACTTTAAAGAGCAGCCTCGATCGTATACGAGGACAGTCTGAATGTGGGCCACACCGACCCAGACAAAAAACCGAAGGACTTAATCCAGCCGGCTCAGTGGGTCTTTAAGTCCCTTTGGGGTTTTTTTCTGGGTAGGTGTGACCCACATACAAATGCCCCCAACTTCAAATTGAGGCTGCTCTTTCTTAAAGTCTCTGTCTCGTTTTCAAGTTGGGGGCATTTGTATGGGAGTCAAACCTGGTCACAAAAAAAAGATTTCTTACCGGCGAGAGAGGGAAACACGTGAAACCCGTGATTTTCACTCATGGATGTGGTGGGTCTTTAAAGGCATGGAAATTGTAACCAAAAAAATATGAGAAAAACAGATTAAAACATAATGAAGAAGAAAAAGAAAGTAACCATAAAAAAAGCAAAACAGGGTTGAAAGCGTTTTAAATCATGCAAGTTTTCTGTTGTTATATTAGTGAAAGAGCGGAGTTAACTAGACAGATTTACGCACAGCGATACGCGGCGCGCGCGCACGCACGCACGCACACGCACGCACGCACGCACGCACGCACGCGCACGCACGCACGCACACGCACGCACGCACACACACACACACACACACACACACACACACACACACACACACACACACACACACACACACACACACACACACACACACACACACACACACACACACACACACACACACACACACACACACACACACACACACACACACACACACACACACACACGCGCGAGCTCGAACCTGGGTACAGGGGATTTTTCCTCTCACTTTGCACTAGTCCTTACGGTCTGAACGTGCAGTCTTTCGTATGAGTCGATAAACCGAGGTCCCGTGTGCCCATGCACTTAGCACACGTTAAACCCAGTGGCAACGAAAGAGTTGTCATTTGGTCAAAATTTACCACCCCACCATCCCACCCCACCCCCCTTTCCTTCCTCATCAGTCACACAAAAATGGCATGCAAAAAAAAAAAAAATGGGTGGCGCGCCTCTGGCTGCGACGCTCTCTCCAGGTGGGAGCAACCCGAATTTCACAGAGACGCGCCTCTGTGACTATAAAGTACCTAATAATAATAATACCTAATACACACACACTTCACTCTGAACTCTGCAAGAGACGTTAAGTTCGATACTTCGCTGCTTCAGCAGGGGCACACTCCCTAAGGTATTATACTATGCCTTATCACCACTGGTCTGGTGGTGTTGTTGTTGTTGTTGTTGTTGTTGTTGTTGTTTTCGTTCCCCAGCTTAAACGCTCTGGGGGCACACACCCAGTGCCATGTGAACATTTCGCACGGCCTTCCTTGGGTGGGAAGATTACGTGTGTGGCTGCTTTTTAAAGGGCCACCCCGCCACATGGGCGGCCATACTCCGACTTCAGGGGACTTTGCTCCATTCATGGAGCCACCCACACATTCACTCCTCCACCCGTGGTGGAGTGACAACAACCAACAATTCTTTACGGCGTGTAGGGAGAACTCCCACTGGTGGTAAAGACAGCTTCCATTGGGCTCAGCCGCATCATTTTAACATTGGCCATGGGTCAATTTCACTTGCATCACGTGTACAGACACAGTGAATAGCGAAGGACCCTTGGCCGTACCTTGACTGGTCTCAATACCTGTTCACATTTTTCAATATTTCTCCCATGGCAACGCAGCGATACGCCAGTAATCTCATGACCGACGTGTCACTGTGCTACCATGGGTAAAGAATGACAAAATGTTAACGTGTACTGAGACCTTAAAGACTTAAGCGTGGGCGTGCTTGCCTGGGTTTTTTTTTCGTTTCCGACTATGACTTCCGAACAGCAGAGGAGGCAGCTGCTAGAGCGGAGGTGACTTCCCAGTGTACATCCCCACTCTCTAGGCCAGAAAGAATATTATTAGCACTAATAGCTGGGAGGGAATTCGAGACAATCGTGCACTTATTTAGTATTTGGTATATTCTAGTCACAGAGACTTAAATCTCTGTGAAATTCGGGCTGCTCTCCCCCGGAGAGCGCGTCGCCGCAAGTGCAGCGCCTACCCATTTGTTTTTGTTTTAAAAATTTGGGGGGGCACAGGGTGAGGCACATGTGGGCACACTTAGAAAACCTAGCTATCAATTTGGCCATACCAGGCAGCGGGATTCCTCCCTGCTCTTACCGACTTTCAACTGCCGTGGGATCTTTACGTGCGTAAAGCGCACGGATCAGACTAGCTTTAAGTCCCCCATCCGAAGGACTCGGCGTTCAGTTCGATTTTCCTGTCAAACTAGAAAGAAAGGGCGAGGAGGCCGGGATTCGAACCCGGGTCACTCACGTTGCAGTCACAGCATTACATTTGGCAGGCGAACGTCTTAGCCACTCTGCCACCTTTCTCCCTGTATCCGCCGATGATGATGATTTTTTTTCGGTGCGCCCCGGGTCGCATACTGTCGCTTCGCATAAAGCCGATTCACATACTGCCGCTTCGCATACAAAGCTTTGTGGACATGGCATTTCGCATAAAACTCAGAAAGTTAGGGATAGGGATAGGGATAGGTTAGAGATAGGGTTAGGGATAGTAAGAAAGTAACAGAAAGTCACGTAGAGTGCATTAGAACCTGCAAGAGTGCATAATATGCGAAATGGCAAACCCGTTTATGCGAACTGCCAGGTTTATTTGGAAGAGACACTCGACATGCGCCCGCGGCTCTGATCAAAGGATTATGCGAAACGCATTATGCGAACCGGTGGGCACCCTTTTTTTTGGTGATCCCATCGCCTCCTGTGTCATCCAGTGTCACTGACCCCATGCCGCTCATGCCGAGTCCTAACCCGGGAGACCCCACCCCGGATTGTCCGATCGCGGACCCCGGAAACGTGCGCTCCATAGGGAGCGATCAACGTAAGGTCGTCCAGAGGCAACCAACCACCAGCCATCCGATCCTTGGGGCTGCAGCTCTGAGAGGAGCCAGTGTGCAAAATGCCTCCTAGAGTACTAAAGGGGGTTGCGTATCCCTCAAAATGTTTAAAAGTTTCAAAGTTTTACTTTGAAAACTTCCTGATCGCTTCTCGGCCTTTTGGCTAAGACAGTGATTCAGGAACATAAATTTTTGTTTATACCCTGGTTGGTTTGTTCAGCCCGTCGTACATGGCGAAAGCCGATACGCGACGTTAAACTGAACTTCCATCCTCAAAATGAGGCAAACAATGACGCAAGCATGACGTGATTTTTTTACAATCTCTACGATTTCAAGGAGGGGGGGGGGGGGGGGGAGGGGGATCACTTGAGGTTACGTATATAATATATATAATATAGTACGCTATATAAATGTACTATTATTATTATTATCATTATTATTTATTATTATTATTATTATTATTAATAATAATAATACAGGGGAACCTCCCTTATAAGGCCTCCTATTATAAGACTCCCTCCCACATAAGACCTACTTCTCTGAGACATTGCCCTTCTTTGTAAGTATTAAAATTACCTCCCTTATAAGACCCCTCCCTTATAAGACCTCATTTTGGATGATTTCTGAAGGTCTTATAAGGGAGGTTCCACTGTATTATTATTATTATTATTATTATCATTATTATTATTATTATTATTATTATTATTATTATTATTATTATTATTATTATTATTATTATTATTATTATTATATTATTATTATTATTATTGTTACTATTATTGTTGTCGTTGTTGTTATTATTATCATTATTATTACGCACGTACCCAACCAAAAACGCGCAGACCTGTCAGTACTCTAGTATACATAAAAGTCACGAAAGACTATTTTTGTACCATGAATTTTTTCACATCATTACTTGTACAAAACTCAGTTCTCGTGCGGCTCTCATGTTACCGTTGGCCCCCACCTCAGCTCAGGCTGCATGTCAGCCAATGATATAAAGCCATCTACAGGGTTGAGTTTCACTAGAGAACGGTCGCCGCGCGAATAACTGTTACGCCAAAAAGGGGTCTAAGAAACGTTTTAGAAAACGTTTGCGGGGGGAAAATATTTGAATAAGCTCTTGTCTAATTGGTCCACAACAAAAAAAGTATTATTTTAACCAAACTTTAACCCTTTCACCGCCAGCCATATTTCAGCAAAAAAATTCCCATATTAAATTTACCTGGGTAGAGAACAAAATCCATCTGCAGTATTGGGGATTCTTCTGTGGCATATATAAAATAAGGTCTACCCTTACTTCCCAAAACTAAGACAATAGGGTCTTTAGATAATAGACCCCAATTTGATGCCTTTTAGTGGCATTGGTGTTAAATCACTGTGGTGCTAAAATGCAACTTTGGCGGTGAAAGGGTTAATGGACCAATCAACAACAAGAAATGTATTCACCCCCATGTAAGTCACGTGATAGTTCGCCGAGAGATACTTTGGGGGGGACAGGCTCAGAGCGCTTCGCGAACTATCGGCAAACGAAGGGTGTTTTCTTAGACCGTTTTTGCCGATTTGCGCTTCACCACGCTACGTAACGTTAGCCCTTGTGAAACGGCCCCCAGGAGTAAAGGGTGGAAGGAAGGACTGTTCAGCTATTATAACCGTCTAGCGAGCTCCCCTTATTTATCCCAGAGGACGTTACAGTTGGAAGATAACCAATGAGGGGGAATGATGGTTGTTTTACGTGACTGACTGGGCTAGCGTTTCCTTTGAGAGATCGTTTAGATATGCTTGCCCATTTTTGTCACGTGACGACGGCGACAGTAAAGGAGTAATTGGAAGTGATGGGGTGGGAGGGTGGGGGGGGGATGTCGGGAAGGAGGGGTTCGAAGGAGGGGTCAGGGGAGAGGGGGGGGTTCGGGGGTGGTGGAGGTAATGATTAGAATAGAACAGTTGGGTTTGGGGTTGTACAACTGTAAGCACACACACGCGCACACGCGCGCGCACGCACACACAGGCACGCACGCACGCACGCACACGCAGACACAGACAGACACAGACAGACAGACAGACACACACACACACACACA
>CM065698.1:21005309-21007809 GCA_017654935.2 Phymorhynchus buccinoides
TGCCGCGCCTGGATCTGGCTGCGACGCGCTCTCCGGGTGGGAGCAACCCGAATTTCACAGAGACGCCTTTGTGTCTATAAAGCACCAAAACGCCAAATACCAAAAATACCAATCAAGCGTTTCGGCCCTGAACTCCTTACACTCTAAGGGAGCCGGGCCGCACCCAGGTCCTGACTCCATGAGCCCCTCCTCTGTTCTAGTGGTCAAGGGACTACTGACCTGTAAACGTCGGTTCAGGTAGACTAGAGTAGGGTCCAGCTCAATTAGCCGGTAAGACAGGAAGTGGTCAGCTACCCAGGGGGTGTCCGTTTTGACGTTTTCCCAGTACATCTGAAATGGTACATATGTTTGACCATTTAGCTTCTCTCTGTCTGTCTCTGTCTCTGTCTCTGTCTCTGTCTGTCTGTCTGTCTGTCTGTCCGTCTGACTCTCTCTCTCTCTCTCTCTCTCTCTCTCTCTCTCTCTCTCTCTCTCTCTCTCTCTCTCTCTCTCTCTCTCTCCCAATCCATCTATCTATCTATCTATCTATCTAAGAGTATTTTTACCATACACACACGCATGCCCCCCCCCCCCTACACACACACACACATACTTACGCATATATAAACAATGGTATGAACATAATAATATATTATTATGGTATAAAGTGTTTATATGCCCTTCATTTTTGTCAACTCTCTCTCTCTCTCTCTCTCTCTCTCTCTCTCTCTCTCTCTCTCTCTCTCTCTCTCTCTCTCTCTCTCTCTCTCTCTCTCTCTCTCTCTCTCTCTCTCTCTCTCTCTCTCTCTCTCTCTCTTAATGACATTAACCGTGTCCAGTGTCATCTCTCTCTCTCTCTCTCTCTCTCTCTCTCTCTCTCTCTCTCTCTCTCTCTCTCTCTCTCTCTCTCTCTCTCTCTCTCTCTCTCTCTCTCTCTCTCTCTCTCTCTTAATAACATTAAACGTGTCCAGTGTTCCCTCTCTCTCTCTCTCTCTCTCTCTTCTCTCTCTCTCTCTCTCTCTCTCTCTCTCTCTCTCTCTCTTTTAATGACATTAAACGTGTCCAGTGTCCTCTCTCTCTCTCTCTCTCTCTCTCTCTCTCTCTCTCTCTCTCTCTCTCTCTCTCTCTCTCTCTCTCTCTTAATGACATTAAACGTGTCCAGTGTCCCTCTCTCTCTCTCTCTCTCTCTCTCTCTCTCCTCTCTCTCTCTCTCTCTCTCTCTCTCTCTCTCTCTCTTTTCTCTCCCCTCTCTCTCTCTCTCTCTCTTTACCACACACACACATGCACGCGCACACGCACACGCACACGCACACGCACACAAACACACAACGACAACACAACAACAACAACGACAACAACAACAACAACACACCAACAACAGCTGTTGCAGGTACGTAGCCCCGCCCCTCGCAATCAGCACGGCGTGGTTGACAGACTCGGGCCAGTTGCCGTGCGCGTGCCAGTCAGGGGAAGCAACCACCTCGTACTGCAGCAACTGGTCCGGAAGCGGCTGGGTCCACAGCACGTGACTGTCGTGGAAGACTCCCCCATAATGCAGCAGTATTTCCGTGCGCATGATGTGCCGCTTCATGTCGCTGGTGACGTGCTGGGTCAGGTTACCGTGGTAGGTAAATTCTCTGACAACATTTATTTCGTTAAAACTTTTCGGTAAAGGTAAAGATGCGCCTCTCCCCCCCCCCCCCCCCCCCCCCCCCCCATCCCCCCCCCCCCCCCCCCACCCCCCCCCCCCCCCCCCCCCCCCCCCCCCCCCCCCTCCCCCCCCCCCCCCCCCCCCCCCCCCCCCCCCTCTTACATTTCTCAGCTCTCCCCACATTTTCACACCGGCCTTTCTTACCAAACACAGTCTCTCTCTCTCTCTTCTCTCTCTCTCTCTCTCTCTCTCTCTCTCTCTCTCTCTCTCTCTCTCCTCTCTCTCTCTCTCTCTCTCTCTCTTTAAAATGTTTTCCATTGTGTCCATACAGTATACTGACTTGTGCAGGTAGAAGACGGAAGCGGACTGGTCAGCCTGCAAACGGTCCCACCATTGTCCGGAGGGGGGTTGAGGTCCGTGGATCAACACTTTGTGAAGGCCAGCCACGTGAATAGCGCTGCAATATTATTACTTCACAATGATATTATCACGTCCCTCGACATTTTTGCTCATCCAGATATGTTTTAAAAAAAGGATTTTACAAAAGATTTCACATATTCGTCTACTTGGCATCTCGTAGCTGACAAACAAGTGGGGGGGGTTCCTAAATACTCGTCTACTTAGCATAGCTGACAAAGAAGTTTGTTTCCCTAAATACTCCGTCTACTTAGCATAGCTGACAAACAAGTTTGCTTCCCTAAATACTCGTCTATTTAGCACAGCTGACAAACAAGTTTTGTTCCCTAAATACTCGTCTACTTAGCATAGCTGACAAACAAGTTTTGTTCCCTAAATACTCGTCTACTTAGCATAGCTGACAAACAAGTTTGTTTCCCTAAATACTCGTCTACTTAGCATAGCTGACAAACA
>CM065698.1:21012809-21022809 GCA_017654935.2 Phymorhynchus buccinoides
TCTATGAGTTCTGCAATCTACTCAATAAATCCTTTTTTAAAAGAAAGTGTGGACATCATAGTATTTTAAACAAAGAACAGGCAGACTGACAACCAGAAAAAACCGAGTTTTCCTTTTAGCTCTTACTTTCCAGGTAAGAAAAGAAATCTAGGACCTACCTGTCCCTAATCTCATCCCAATGGGCTCTTTAGGTGGAGTGGTTGTCCTTAGCCCTCGAGACCAGGTGGCGTTCTTTTTTTAGGCCGTTTGTAGGAACGTGAAACTCGCTCTCTCTCTCTTTCTTTGTGTTGCTCTCTCTCGATCGTGCACGTTCCGTCAGATTGTAAGAATAGACTTGGTCTAAAATCTCAATCTTTGCGTATTAAAGTTTTCAAGTTTCATGTTTCAAGTTTTGTTTCATCCTCAGAACTACATTTTTGCTGCGCGCAAGCAAAATCTGTCTCTTATTTGACAAAGGGAAGTAATATGATCCAGGATAGTGATCTCCAGTTTGGCGGCTAGAAGCGCTCATTACCGAACTTTAAATCAACAAGGAATACATACAGATAGACAATCAAATAGTGAGACAGTTAGACATTTGGGCGACGTTTCCACTCTTACCTTGAACTGTCCAAACCGAGCGATGACGATGCCTTCGAAGAAGAACTGCAGGTTGCAGGAGGATATTCCACTGACGAAGCCCATGGACCGGAAACGGTCGGCAAACCTCAAGAAAATGGCATCCTCCGGAACGTATATGCCCCCGTACCGCCTCAGAATATCGAAGACGATCACGAAACGCTTGAACCCTCCACTGTAGCACGGCTGGTCGGTCAGATTCACTTTGACCTGGATGATATTCGGGTACAAACTGCTGATCCGTTCGAACCAGGTGAAATATTCATCGGGGTCTTTCATGGGCAACGTCTGGTAGTGAAACACCACCTTCTTCGGCTGCAAAGCTTCGATGGCGCTTTTCACTGCCACGTAGTTCCGGAAATCGAAGAACCGGTAGCCGCACCAGAGGTAATGCAAGGTCATATCCGGCATAGGGAGGAACTCTTCAAGCAGGGAGACGTCTTCGTCTAGTAGGAGGGATTGTTCCTCTTCCGGGAAGCGTTCGTCCAACCATCCAGATTGCGAGTCGTTCGTGTCGGATTGATTGTTGGTGGTAGTGTGGTTGGGCTGTGTTGGTAGATTTTCCTTGTGAGGCTGTCCGTGAACAAAGAAGACAAGGCGTTGTTCACATTTCTGACTCTAGGGGGGGGGGGGGGTAATTTATAACAAAAAGGAGCACAGTCGATTGCTTTTTCATTCAACAGTTTATCTCCCCATGGGGCTAAAATTTGAATACTGCCGAAAACAAAATGCGTTCTGCTTTTACCGGACTACTTGTTCATGTTTGTCCCGTTTGTTAATTACAACATTTCAGTGCTATAGTTCATATTCTTTGCTGTTGATAAATGTGTTTATTGTGGTGATTCTTATGTGCACCTGGCTGCAATTTCTCTGTTATGAGATAATAAAGATGACTTGGATTTGGTATTTTATCCAATGGCTGTATTAAAATAGCGCTTTCATCTGTATAAGGGTTTGGTAAGACCCCATCTAGAATATGGAAATACCATCTGGTACCCACACCTAAAACGGCAATCATCTATGATTGAACAAGTACAGAAGAGAGCGACAAAGCTAATTCATGAAATTAAAAACTACTCATGCACCGATAGGTTGAAATACCGAGGCTTACCATCATTGAAAGCTGGAAGGATAATGGGTGATCTTATTCAATGTTATAAAAAAATGTAATTGCATTGATGACATAAGCATATCTGATTTTTGTCAACTATCACAAAACAAGAAATAGTACTTACAAAATATTTATTGAACATTGTCATACTACCACAAGGAAATGTTCATTCAGTAACACAGTGGCACCCCTATGGAACAAATTACCTACTGAATTATTATGATTATGACGATCGATTTTCAATCATCAAAATAAACTAAGCAATCAATAGACCTTGATATAGCATTACAACTGCATAAAACGAAGGGACTTTAAAAGCCTAACGGCTAATCAACCTTGTCCCTACTTTCTGATCTGATCTGATCTGAAGATGTAAAGAAAAAATGAATCAATGGAAAATCTACGGTGTATGAAACATACACTGTAAATCCCTGAATGGTTGCTCAAAAGTTTGTAAAATTCAACTGTTGACAACAGCATCATCACCATAATGAAGGGGGTTAACGTTGGTATGCTGCTTGTTTCACTTTAGCACATTCCAGAGAATTATATCCCCTGACCATTTTTGCCATATTATTGGCTCTATCAGTTCTCTTTTGTCTTATGTCATGATTTCTAAAATCATTTTTTCTTGGACAGTCAAGGGGGGTAAACTCTTTTTTTAAAGGGAAGAAAAGAGTCTTTACTCCTCTGCCCGTCCTCCTTGACCCTGGGCGAACGTACAGCCCTAAACCATGCTTTCACATTCTGATTCCTTTTTGTCATCAATAAAATAAAATAAATTAAATTCCAATGTGCGTGGGCGCGCACAAACATGCGCACGCGACCACACACTCACACACACACACACACACACACACACACACACACACACACACACGCGCACACACACAGCACGCACACACACACGCACACACACGCACGCACACACACACACACACACACACACACACACACACACACACACACACACACACACACACACACACACACACACACACACACACACACACACACACACACACACACACACACATTAATTAATTAATTAACTTTTTTATAACTAAAACTTATTCTAGCCCACACCGGTGTTTGCCCAGATGACGTCGGAGTGACGTCACCGCCCGGAAGAGAGAAGGACTGCGTCACCATGGTCTGCACGCGCTCCCGGCCATAAAGCACGGTCAGTATGGACACCAGAGCCAGCACCGTCAGCGCCAGGAAACCTTTGGATCCGCTGCAGACTCTGGCCAGGAACGGACGCTTGGGCCGAGCTACCCCTGGACAGTAATTAGAACAGATAACTGGCATAAGGGCCTGGGCCTGTATTCACATTCACTGAGATAGTAGTGTGAGACTTGTCATCGTGGTATCTTACAAGTCCTTCTCAAGTCCTCACTTTCTACTAGACTGTCCCCTTTTTTCAAAGTTCTCGTGTCCAGACGAGTGATATGTTGCCTTACGACGTAACGTCTGATGTAAGAGTCTGTTAGCCAGCATAAAAATCATTCTCAGAACTCACAAATACTATCTACAGTACAACTGTTAATACATTTCTGCAACTGTCAAAAAGATTTGTCATTGATGAATTGCTTTGCTGGGTTCCATTGATTTGTTCTAAATCGTATGATCTGGGCGGTCAAAGGTCACGCGAGCGAAAACGAGGCTGAGGAGTACAGCTTGTTTCATGAAGACGTTGTCAGTATTGGATTTTGTTAGTTTTCAATCAATATTTATGGTGCTTTGACTAAATGTTTACGCATTTCAAGCTTGTAACAAAATACAGGTCAAACTTTCGCCTAATTCTTAGTGTGATTGTTTATTTTCTATGGAAAATACATGTTTTTAAAGAGCAGCAGAAAGTGAGTGAAAGGACTGTCATTTTTTCTTGACTGTGGATTGAAAGATGCATTTCACTGACCTAGTTTCAACTGCAAAACTTATTACACAGCCGTTGATCTTGATCTAGATGCATACTTTAAACAAAAAAACGAAGCCATCTTGTGAAAAATAAGATTAGGCCCTACAGCCAACGAAAATGACCAATTTAAGTTTGAATTAATTTACCTTGCACTTTCAGTGTGTGTTTGTTTGCTTGCTTGCTTGTTTGTTTATTTTCATGGCTGTAGCTGTAGTCAAAAGATGTACGTTGTGTTATTGTATTTGTTGTTGTTAAACTTCTTCTTCTTCTTTTTCTTCTTCTTCTTCTTCTTCTTCTTCTTCTTCTTTTTCTTCTTCTTCTTCTTCTTCTTCTTCTTCTTCTTTCTTTTTCTTTTTCTTTCTCTTCTTCTTCTTCTTCTTCTTCTTCTTCTTCTTCTTCTTATTCTTTATTCTTATTCCTCCTCCTCTTCTCCTCCTCTTCTTCCTCCTCTTCCTCCTCCTCTTCCTCCTCCTCTTCTTCTTCTTCTTCTTCTTCTTCTTCTTCTTCTTCTTCTTCTTCTTCGTCTTATTATTATTATTATTATTATTATTATTATTATTATTATTATTATTATTATTCCAACTCCTCCTCCTCTTTCTCCTCCTCTTCTTCTTCTTTTTCTTCTTCTTCTTCTTCTTCGTCGTCGTCGTCTTCGTCTTCTTCTTCTTCTTCTTCTTCTTCTTCTTCTTCTTTTTCTTCTTCTTCTTCTTCTTTTTCCCCGTCCTCTCTTTTTCTTCTTCTTCTTCTTCTTCTTCTTCTTCTTCTTCTTCTCTTCTTCTTCTCTTCTTCTTCTTCTTCTTCTTCTTCTTCTTCTTCTTCTCCTTCTTCTTCTTCTTCTTCTTCTTCTTCTTCTTCTTCTTCTTCTTCTTCTTCTTCTTCTTCTTCTTCTTCTTCTTCTTCTTCTTCTTCTTTTTTCCCCCGTCCTCTCTTTTTCTTCTTCTTCTTCTTCTGCTTCTTCTTCTTCTTCTCCTTCTTCTTCTTCTTCTTCCTTCTTCTTCGTCTTCTTCTTCTTCTTCTTCTTCTTCTTCTTCTTCTTCTTCTTCTTCTTCTTCTTCTTCTTCTTCTTCTTCTTCTTCTTCTTCTTTTTTTTTTTTCTTTCTTCTTCTGCTTGTTTCGTCGGTTTTTTTCTGTCCACTCAATGCTGCAATCCTCAGACCACCCTAACAATACACATCGTATTAATTGTGTTACTCGTCCCGCATCTTCAATGACGTTACGCAAGCATACAGGCAAGTTAATCAATGAATATCAGGGGCAGTTAGTTAAAGGCTGCGAGAAGACAGATGGTGTATGTGTGCGCCCAAGAAATATTTGCCAACAATTCTGATCAATAGGATTGGTTGGGAAGACGTAGTAACTTGGGCTGTGATATATCCATATCAGTCTTTCATGTACATGTCAAAAACATCCACAGTGTGGATACCGGCGGGGGAAGGGGGGCTTTTGTACAAATAGTTCCCCCTTCTTCTGGAAGTTCTGTGCTTGTAATTTCCTCTAATCTGTCACTATCTTTGGCTCTGCCTTTTCCCTTGGTTTACTGTCATCTACTATATTTCTGCCTTATAGGTCCATTTTCCTGCCTTTGTTCTAGAAACTCTTGCAAAGGTTTTCTTCAGCCGAAAACGGACATGCTGGGCCTAAACTATTTCTCAGTTAGGCGCATAGCGGCAGCGTGATGCATCTGCGCTCATATGACAGGAGACTGAGTGATCGACGACTACGACGACGACGATGACGATGACGAAAACAAAATCACGTATAAACAAACAAACAAGATTACTTAATATATCGTTGTCATCGTCGTCATTGTCTTACTCTAGCCTGAGGGGACTCATCAAGACGGGGACACATAGAGACGGGGACACATAGAGACGAGGACACATAGAGACGGGGACACATAGAGACGGGGACACATAGAGACGGAGACACATAGAGACGGGGACACATAGAGACGGGGACACATAGAGACAGGGACACATAGAGACAGGGACACATAGAGACGGGGACACATAGAGGCGGGGACACATACAGACAGGGACACATAGAGACAGGGACACATAGAGGCGGGGTCACAATGAGGGTGGCACATAGAGACAGGGACACATAGAGACGGGGGACAAAACGATGGTGGCACATAGAGACAGGGACACATAGAGACGGGGGCACAATGAGGGTGGCACATAGAGACAGGAACACATAGAGACGGGGACAAAACGAGGGTGGCACATACAGACAGGGACACATAGAGGCGGTATCACAGTGAGGGCGGCACATAGAGACGGGGACACGTAGAGACAGGGACACATTGAGACAGGGACACATAGAGGCGGGGACACAATGAGGGTGGCACATAGAGACAGGGACACATACAGACAGGGACACATAGAGACAGTGACACATAGAGGCTGGGGCACAATGAGGGTGGCACATAGAGACAGGGACACATAGAGACAGGGACACATAGAGGCGGGGGCACAATGAGGGTGGCACATAGAGACAGGGACGGACATAGAGACGGGGGCACAATGAGGGTGGCACATAGAGACAGGGACACCTAGAGCCGGGGGCACAATGACGGTGACACATAGAGACAGGGACGGACATAGAGACGGGGACACAATGAGGGAGGCACATAGAGACAGGGGACGCATAGAGACGGGGGCACAATGAGGGTGGCACATAGAGACAGGGACACGTAGAGACGGGGACACAACGAGGGTGGCACATAGAGACAGGGGCACATAGAGACGGGGGCACAATGAGGATGACACATAGAGACAGGGACATGTAGAGACGGGGGCACAATGAATGAGAGCGGCACATAGAGACAGGGACACAATAGAGACAGGGACACATAGGGACGGGAGCACAATGAGGATGACACATAAACACGGGGCCGGGGACACATAGAGACGGGGGCACAATGAGGGTGGCACATAGAGACAGGGACACAATAGAGACAGGGACACATAGGGACGGGGGCACAATGAGGATGACACACAAACACGGGGACACATAGAGACGGGGGCACAATGAGGGTGTGACACATAGAGACAGGGACACGTAGAGACGGGGACACGCATAGACGAGGGCACAATGAATGAGAGTGGTACATAGAGACAGGGACACGTAGAGACAGGGACACATAGAGACGGGGGCAAATCCCTTACCTCGATCCAGAAAGTCCATCTCTTCGTCGGATGCTGCCTCCATGTTGAATTCGTTGCCACTCATGCAGGGTAATGATGATGATGGTGGGGGTTGCTTAGGATCAGGAAACAAACTCAATGACTGCAACGTTCAATAAGATTTATTAAAGGTGGACCCTGACGGATGAGTTTTTGCAAGAAACACGTCGAGATCACCAGAAAGACAGCCTTTTCAATGATCGGAACACTCACTTTGCTCTGGTTTCCTAGAAATTAAACCGTCAAAACGGCGATTCGTCCTTGGCAGAGATGCCGGAGAGAGTAGCCATTTTGGATGGGGTGGGCGGAGATCACTCATTGTGGTTGAAGCGTTTTCTTTTTTTGTAGTGCAGTAAAAAAAAAAAGGGAGCTATTTCCTTTGTTGTGAGCGAAACTCCTTTAGATAAAGTTTGGGGTTTTTTTTAAACAAATCTTTATTCATTCGGAAACGTCTGGTAGTGAAAACTTTGGGTGAAAGAATTTGACTTCCAGCACCTCCGCCAAGGAGGACTCGCCGATTTGACGGTTTGATTTCTGGGAGACAAGAGCAAAATGAGTGTTGCGATCTCTGTAAAGGGTGTTTTCCTGGTGATCTCGACGTGTTTCTTACAAAAACCCATCCGTCAGGGTGCCCCCTTTAAGACAGTATTTTCTTGTGTGGAGGTAGAGGAAGGGTGTTGGGTGTCAAGTTTGAAGTTGGCTTGTACGCCTCTAATAATAATAATGCGCAATCTTGGGCAACATTGTATTTTAGGAACACAGCTGTTAAGCCTTCGTTTCACTTTCAGGGTCATCGTTAATATTTGCTCTTTTTTGTTGATGCTTAAAATGATTGCTAAAGCACTTGCATGAATGCTTCATTTCAAAAAAGCTCTTTCGTATTGCTACAGTAATGATTTGCGAAGTTTTTAAAACAATAATGCTTTTGGTGCAACTGCCAATATCATATAAGAACTTCATGAATGAGAAGAAAAAGAGAAAGCAGAAGAAGAAGAAAACAGAAGAAAAAGAAGAAGAATAACAACAACAACAACAACAACAACAACAACAACAACAACAACAACAACAACAACAACAACAACAACAACAACAACAAAGCAAAAAGACTTATAATAACAACTATGATAAACAACAGTGACGCCAATAGTAACAACAATAACAACCACAACAACAGCAACAACAACCACACCCACAACAACAACAGCTAGAGCGTTAAGACACTAGACCACCGGCCGCGCGGCAGCATTTTCGGGTCCAGTGACCTTGACCTTTGACCTTTGATCTTGATTTTCGGACTTGGTCTAGATATCCTTAGTACCTATCTGCAAGCAACATTTGAGTGTCCTAGGTCTCTGCGTTCAAACGTAATCGTGGCAGGTGCTCGGCAGCATTTTTGGCTCCAGTGGCCTTGACCTTTGACCTATATGACCTTCATTTTACAATGTGCCATAGATATTCTTATAGCACCAGTCCTATACGCATGCAAAAATTGAGTGTCCTAGATCCCTCCGTTCAATCGTAATCGAGCCAGGTGCTCAGCAGCATTTTCAGTGCCAATTATCTTAACCTTTGACCTATGACCTTCGTTTTTGAACTTGGCAAAAATATCTTGAGTACCTATCCGCATGCAAACTTTGAGCGTCCTAGGTCCCTCCGTTATCGTGCCAGGTGTTCGGCAGCATTTTGGCTCCAGTGACCTTAACCTTTGACTTATGACCTTCAGTTTTGTACATGGCCTAGATATTCTTAGTACCTATCCGCTTGCAAAATGGGAGCGTCCTAGGTACCTTCGTTCAAAAGTTATCGTGTTAACATAGATAGTCAGATAACCAGCCAGGACAGTCGGTCAGTCGGTCAGTCGGCTTCAGAATGTACTACTTCGCTCTCTTCGTACGCGGCTGCCAACAAGAGGAGACGATGAGGGTGAGGAATTAGGAGGCAGATGGGGCGGTGGGAGAGAAAAGAAGGAAGAGAAAGAGAAGAAGAAGAAGAAGAAGAAGAAGAAGAAGAAGAAGAAGAAGAAGAAGAAGAAGAAGAAGAAGAAGAAGAAGAAGAAGAAGAAGAAGAGGAAGAAGAAGAAGAAGAAGAAGAAGAAGAAGAAGAAGAAGAAGAAGAAGAAGAAGAAGAAAACAGGAAGAAAGGAAGGGAAAAAATAAGTAGCATGATCAGGAGAAGGAATGAAGGTAATGATAATAATAATAATAATAATAATAATAATAATAATAATAATAATAATAATAATGATGATGATGATGATGATGATGATGATGATGATGATGATGATGATGATGATGATGATGATGATGATAACAACAACAACAACAACAACAACAACAACAACAACAACAACAACAACAACAACAACAACAACAACAACAACAACAGCAACAACAACAACAACAATAACAATAATAATAATAATAATAATAATAATAATAATAATAATAATAATAATAATAATAATAATAATACCAATGATAACACTGGGGAGGAAAAGAAAGAGGACGAGTGGGGTGGGGGGGAGGAGAAGGAAGGACAAAAATGATGACAGCTACACGATCCATTCAAAACGAAAATTTAAAGACCAAGGTACTTACCAACATTATCAAAAGAACAAAACACTCCTATTGCCACTTAGTTTTCCAAAGCATTCACTTATGAAAAACAAAAACAATCACTCGATAAAACAGCCTTACCGCTTTAATGCCACTTCGGTTTTCTGTGTGTTTTATTTCTTTTTAAGCTAAAATGGTCAAACGTCATCATACATTTTCAAAGAATACAATATAATAATATGAATAAACGCTTTTGGGGGCGGGTTTTTTTTACATCTTGCAAGCCTATTATTATCTTCTGATTCTCATTTTCTTATCTATTCTTAATCCAAAGAAGCTTGATGACTATGTAAAGCAGCGTGATTTGCGTCGCCCACTTAAAACGGCATAATTGTGGGTAGTAGTGTAATGAATGCGTTGGTCTTTTTGTTTAAAGTGTATTCTGGTCCTCTGCCATCAGCATTCATGGTGCTCAATTAGTGTTACTTTGCTCACAATCGTCTTCTTCCTATGCTTTTGCTGAGTGAAACTGTTACAAAATTCGTTTTATCAATTTTCTTCTGCTTCTTCGATCGCTCAGACAGTTTCCTGTCAATTATGAGCGCAG
>CM065698.1:21027809-21060309 GCA_017654935.2 Phymorhynchus buccinoides
TCTAACAAAGATTGACTTGATCTAAAGAAAACTAGTGTACATAGTTTTATTTGTAATTTAAAAGAAAATGAACCATGTTTTAAAGACACTGACACCAATGCAAATACTAAGGGGAATGTACATGTATAGTTGTAAATGTTTTAGCAATAGTTTGAATCATTTTAGCAATGTTTGTAGCTCAAACTGTGTTGGAGAGGTCACTGAGCCAGGTATAAAAGTGTTATACACTAATGCGGATGGTATGTTAAATAAAAAAGATGAACTTATTTTACAGATGGATGAAATTAGACCTAAAATAATTGCCATTACAGAGACCGTGCCCAAAAACATTAGTGATTTTGTACTATCTGAATACTGTCTTGATAACTATGAAATGTTTCACAATGAAAACCCGAATCGTGGCGTAGCGTTATTTTTTGATAAAGCGTTAAATGCACAAGAATGCACTACACTGAACAAAAACACATTTAAAGAGGCTGTATGGTGTCACTTTCAAACAAAGGAGAAAGAAAAGATTTTAGTTGGTTGTATTTACAAAAGCCCTAATACAACAGATGAAAATGTACAGACATTATTAGAAGTACTAAAAGAAGAGGAGATAAAGAAGTATGACAAGGTTTGTATTATGGGGGATTTTAATTTTCCAGATATAAAGTGGGATGGTCAGTGGACAACGCAAAAAAATAATGATTTTATAGAAGCTACAAGAGATGCATTTTTGTTTCAAATGGTAAAGGAACCAACAAGGACAAGGGAAGGACAGACATCTAACATACTGGACTTGATCTTTGTTAATGATATTCAATTGATATCTGATGTTACGCACTCATGTCCCTTAGGTAAAAGTGACCATCAAGTGCTCACATTCTCCCTATATGCCAATACACACAACTCAAATAATACAAATCAAGGTTTTACTTACAACCTCAAGAGGGGAAATTACACACAAATGAAAAACGAAATTAAAGCACAGAATTGGGATCACTTAAGCGACTTACCTGTTGAAGAGTGTTGGCAGGATATAAGAGATAAAATCCATCATTTAATGGATAAACATATCCCTAAGGTAAAAGCTAATGCCTCTAGGATTAGCAAAAAGTACAAACCTTACTGGATGTCACTGGACTTGAGGAAAAGTGTAAGGAAAAAAAATAGGCTTTACAGAAGATACTTACAGAATGGTAAATCTAAGGCAAGCAAACGTTATAGAAAATATGCTGAAAAAAGAGACAATTGTTCTAAACAACTAAAAAAGGAACGGAAAAACCATGAGGAAAATATTGCAAATAACTGTAAATCAAACCCTAAAATGTTCTGGAAATATGTTAACTCAAAGCTAAATGTAAATACTGGTATTAGCCCACTTAAGGATACACATGGTAATTTAGTTATGACTGACGAAGACAAGGCAAGTGTTCTAAATGATTTCTTTGCAAGTGTATTTACCAAAGAAGACACTGACTCAATACCAGAACTAAATGATGAGCCACCTGCTTACTGTACAGATATAGTAGTTACAGAAGAAGCTGTCAAAAACAAACTAAAAGAGATAAATGTTAACAAAGCTCAGGGTCCCGACAAGGTACCAGCACATATTTTAAAAGAACTGAGTGACGAATTAGCACTGCCCCTGACAATACTATTTAATAAAAGCTTAGAATCAGGATTATTACCAGCACAATGGAAGACAGCCGAAGTAACAGCTATATATAAAAAGGGAACTAAAACTGACCCAGGAAATTATAGACCAGTCAGCTTGACGTGCATAGTGTGCAAACTGTTAGAGCAATTTGTCAGGGACTCTATAGTGAAACATATGACAGATTTTAAATTATATTCAGATTGCCAGCATGGTTTTAGAAGCGGACGTTCTTGTATGACACAACTAGTTGAGGTCATGGATGATTTTACTAAACTCATAGAAGATAAAGAAGCCTTCGACATAGTGTACTTAGATTTTCGAAAGGCCTTTGATTCCGTCCCTCACCAAAGACTTTTGTTGAAATTAAGATTATATGGCATAACGGGCAACATTTTATCATGGGTACAAAAAATTTTGACAGGCAGAAAACAGAAAGTACGGGTTGGAAATAAATTATCATCAAATACTGACATACTGAGTGGTATACCACAAGGAAGCATTTTAGGCCCAATTTTATTCACTATTTTTATCAATGACTTGCCAGATCAAGTACAAAGCGTATGCAAAGTGTTCGCTGATGATACTAAAATTTATAATTCTTCTGATAAATCAGATGTGTTACAGAATGATATAAATAGACTTATTGACTGGTCAGAAAAATGGAAACTATATTTTAATGCAAGTAAGTGTAAAATAATGCATTTAGGGTTTGTTTTTTGAATAATCCACTAAGAGAATATGAAATATCTCACGGCACAGATAAACATGTATTAGATACTTGTGTAGAAGAAAAAGACTTGGGAGTTATATTTGATTCTAAATTGAAATTTGATAGACATATTACAACAGCTGGGTCTCTCTCCTGAAAACTGGTCCAATATGTGACATAGAAGCCAAAAAATAAAATGTGGGCAAATTGAACAGAAAATGCATGCATAGAGTAGCTTTATGAATCAACTTTCTTATGACATGAAAACAAAATCAGTCAAGGCTATCGTTGCTGGGTTTTATGACTTTATTTATATGCGTCCAGAGCTGGTAGCGCTGACAACACGGTGTCCTTCATTACATAATTTCATCAACTTAAATAAACTTTATGATGCATTTATCTCTTTAGAATAACAGACTGTCTTGAAATAAAGAGTTATGAATGATTTCATTAAAAAAAAAAAAAAATTTAAGTTTAATATTGGTGTTGGTTTATACCGTCTTTGGATCTTACCATAATTGATTGTTTTATTTTTTGTTATATAATGTCGTGCCACTCAAAATGCCATTTATTTTATTTCAAATGTGTTAGAATAGTTTCATTATTATCTCTGATATTCCATTAATTTGACAATTAAAAAATAAGTGTTAAATTTTAACAAAAAAATGTCTGGGTAGCGCTGACAACAGGACACCATCTGGTAGCGCTGACAACATGGTGTCCTCCATTATATAATTTTACCCACTTAAATAGACTTTATGGTGCATTTATCACTTTAACATGGCAGACTTTCTTGAAATAAAGACTTACAAATGGTTTCATTTGCAAAATAATACAAAAGAAATGTGTTTAAATACTAGTGTTGGTTTGTGTCATCTATGCACATTACCATGGTTCATATCAAAATGTCGTTATATAATGTCTCACCACTCAAAATGACAATTTTTCATAGCGGATGTGTTAGAATAGTTTCATTACCACCAGGAATAACCCATAGATACGGTAATTTACAATATAAAGAGCTTAATAAAAATTCTGGGTAGCGCTGACAACAGGGACGCCAACTGGTAGCGCTGACAACATGGTGTCCTACATTACATAATTTTACCTACTTAAACAGACTTTATGGTGCATTTATCACTTTTAACTTACAGATTACCTTGAAATGAAGACATGTTTTCAATGATAGAAAAAAAAGTAAAATATAAAGAGCTTAATAACAAAAATAATTTCTGGGTAGCGCTGACAACAGGGACACCAACTGGTAGCGCTGACAACATGGTGTCCTCCATTATCATTACATGATTTCACCTACTTAAACAGACTTTACGGTGCATTTATCACTTTTAACTTACAGATTACTTTGAAATGAAGACTTGTATATGTATCCAATGATAAAAAAAAAAGAATAAGATTTAAATTTGAGAAAAAAATTGTGGGCAACACAGACAACAACAAGGACGCCATTGTCATCCATCCACTAAAAGAAAATTGTATGAATTAAATTTCTTGTGAATTGAAAGATATGTCTGCTACAAGAATAAATGTGTATTGTATTGGCAAATTTGGCCTTATGGTTAAGAACTTAACTGTGAACAAGCTATTCTACACATAGAAGGCCCATTCAGTGGCCAGGTAGCGCTGACAACGGGCCTTTTAGGGGTGGACACCATACTGTTTTTGTGCTCTCTTGACCAATCAAAACATCCCACACATTTGAAACTTTGTATGAATAATGATCTTTAGTAGTTGTTTGAAAGTAGTAAACTTTTGACTTGGGCAGAAGAAGTCCCTAGGTGAAAATTTTAATTATGTAGGTAGCGCTGACAACGCATTTTGTGGACACCACAATGACCAAAGATTTTTAAAAAATTGTAAAAAATCTATTTAACAATTATATTTACTGTTCATGCACATACATTGTCAAAAATATGTTTTTGGATAACTAAATAAGAAAAAAATGGGTCTTAGAGATTGTTGAGGCAAAGAAAATCTGCATTATTTTTTATTATATTTGAGGACACCACATGTTGTCAGCGCTACCTGGTATTTAAAATGTTATTTTAAAACACACTTTTTGGTAAAATCCACAAAATTGTTGCTATAAAGGAAGGACTACTACTCATCTTGGGTGTGCATGCATATGTGTGCAGAATCTTTTGTGGTTTCTGAAAAAATAGAAACTTTATGCAAGACTGTTGGGCATGTCACAAAACTAAGCACCCAAAATGCCCATTTTTCAAGACAAAATTGTTTATTAAACACATTTTGGTACATGCACAGCTAAAAGAAACATTTTATATGATTCTTACAACTATTTAGAGCTGAAATACACAAATGAATGATATCTCATTGTTTGATTTGATTTTTTATTGTTTAATAAATAGGATAGGTCACAATGACCCAGTTTTCAGGAGAGTTACCCAGCTGTAAATAAAGCTAATAGAATGTTAGGGTTAATCAGGAGAACTTTTACAGGACTAAATAATAATGTGTTTATTAATCTATATAAAAGTTTGGTTAGACCACATCTGGAGTATGGGAACCAAATTTGGAATCCATATCTTAAACGACAATCAGTTTCAATTGAGCGTGTACAGAGGAGAGCTACTAAATTAATAAAAGTTCTTAAGAATTCGGATTATAGTGAAAGGCTACACAAACTTGATCTACCATCCTTGAAATACAGAAGAATTCGTGGTGACCTAATTAATGTATATAAAATTCTTAATGGTCCTGACAATACTAACAAAAGTTTGTTTCAGATTTCAAATTTTTCAAAGACTAGAAATCATGAATTAAAAATACTAACACAGTATAGTAGAACTAACATCAGGAGACACTTTTTCAGTAACAGAGTGACTAACTATTGGAACGCACTTCCTGCTCAGACAAAACTTGCACCTGATACTAACAAATTCAAAAACCTCCTGGACAAAGACCCAAACCTTGGTAAATTAAAGTACCAGTATGACGAATAGTCTACCAAAACCGTCACAGCTGTGCCAACCCCCCAAAAGGAAAAGAAAAAAAAAAAGAGAAAAGACGCTTGAGAGGCCGCGAGGCCTAGTCGTCTTAATCTACCTGACCTGACCTGACCTGACAAATATTGGAATCCAAATGAATGGCTGCCCAGATGGTCAGCTACAAGGGAAACAAGGAAGGGGGGGGGGGGGGGTCGATTGAGGACTGAGGGGGAGCAGGAAAGGATGGGTGGATGGGTTGGGACTGGGGATGGAGGAGGAGGAGGGGTAGATCTGTGCTTTAAAATTCCTCTACCGAGGCTGATGATGTTGCCTCAGATGAAAGACAGTTCCATTTCACCACAGCCCTCGGAAATAATGAAAACGCCCGGTAGTTCATCTTACATGATGGTAGTATTAGTAGGTAGGCTGCGGCATGCATTAGTCTTGATTGTCGGGTTGGTAGAAGGGGGACTGGGTGTGGAGGGGTTGAGGGAGGGGAGGGGGAGGCTGATGGTAGATGGGTTTATTGATGATTCCCTTGTACCGCTGATCCTCTGGGGGTTACAGCAGTGATTGAGCAGAGGTTGTCCTGCCGTAGTTCATTCCACTCCCTGATGGTCCTTGGGAGGAATGCACCCTACTCTGAAAACATAAACGGCCCTACTGTCAATAACGAAAACGTCCCTACTCTGTGTACTGTTTGTCAGTATAGACTTTCTTAAAAACTACTGGACGGATTTCCAACAAATTTGGCAGAGGGGTACACATCTTAAAAATGAACGTTCCTGTAATATTCACGATTGTGCTCATCTTGACCTTGAAGTTTGACCTTGATAACCAATATTTCATTCTTTGAGCTATATAATTATATATATGTATATATTTTATTCCCGATCTGTATCTCATGAACCAGGGAACAGAATTGCTTCACATTTTGTGTGGTGGTGCATAACAGTGATGGAGGGAGTTTGTAACTGTAATGTCAGAATCCGTTTCTAATTTACTCTTTTTGTTCTTTTTTTTTTTTTTAACACTTCAGTTTACATTGTCAACTTTTTAAACCTTGAATTAGGTGTGTATGAGATTTTGATTTTGACTTTGAATTTTAAAAAACACTGGAATTGTTTTCACATGGTTTACACATGTTGCATCAAACATGTCACTAAAAATGTAAGTGGCCAGTCCAATGGAACTTTCAACAATTAAGGTCACTGTGTGCACACACTCACACATTCTCACACCGTTTTGGAAAGAGAAGGGCCATTTTCGTCTTGAGTACAGGGGCCGTTTTCGTAACTTAAACTAGTAGGGTCGTTTTAGTTCTGGGTACAGGTGCCGTTTTCATAACTAGTAGGGCTGTTTTCGTCAGGGGCCGTTTTCTCCTGTCACTGATTTTTTCAGTTTTTGTGAGCCTAGTGTGGTTCTGGTAGACTTCTGACGATAAATTAAGACGGAATTAGGAGGGTGCATGACCTTACCCTGGTTGAGACCATTAACACCCCACCCCGCCCCACTGGTCAGCCAGGAAGGAAAAAAAAAAACCCCACCTTCTCTTCAGGGCCCATGGTCAGTATGTTGACCACCTTGTGGTCAGTGGTCACATGCTCAGCCTCGGTGGAGGAATTCAAAGCCCGGATCTACCCCCCCCCCCTTCCTCGCCATTCGCCTCATATCCCATCCCACCTCCCCCTTTCCCCTCTCCATTCACTCCTTCCCCCTTCCCTTGGAGGCTGATCATCTTGGCAGCCTCCCCATTTTGACTTGGTTAAACCCCCTCATTTACAGTATCAGTCTTCACAAGGTTGAAGTGGGATACTTCATGAAAGAAGAAGCACTGACGGAGCCTGCGGTGACAGTGACCTCAGTTGGTTCCACACCATGGCAGTCTGGATGAAGGAGCTACGAGTACTGCTCCATTTTTCTTCTTTCAGTTGTTGATGTTTATCCTGCGGCGGCTGTTCCGCGCTCACCGGTCTTCATTCATGAAAGAGTTTCATGAGCTGGATTTTCAAATTAATGAATTTCATTTGAAATTTGTGAGCTGGGAGGAGACCATTAATAATGCACATGATCATGATGATGCATGCTATGTGAATTTTTGTCATCCATCCCACCGGCACACACAGCCTACTCGTACCGCTTATTATTATTAACGTTTGCACAAGATCTTCTTTGCATATGGGACCTATGTTTTAGAAAAATCTCACCCGAAGGACGTTTTCCCGAAGTAACGTCAGGTAGCCATTTACACCTGGGTGGAGTGAGGAAAATAAGAATGAACTGTAAAGTGCCTTTCTCAAGGACACACCACTGTGACCCGAGCTGGGTTCGAACCCGCGCACTCGCAAACCTGATGGATTACGAGCTAGCGACTGTTACCAACTGAGCCACAGCGCCTACCTCGTGCGTTGCGGACTCAAAATCCACGGGAGTGGTTTATGGCCTGTCTTTCTAAGATGTTTTGTGATGGCCAGCATGAAGAATTTATTTGCTGGAAGGGCTGGGAGGAGGCCTTCAGCTGTCTTACAAAAAAGGCTGAGTTCTTTTCTCCAGAGGAGGCAGGTTGAGCTTCTTGGACATGTATGCTACTTACACATCAGGGATTCCTGGTCTAGTCTAACTTGAAATGGAAAACAAATGCATTTTATACTCTAGGTACTATTTTTTTGATCATTTTTTGCATAGCCTAATATAACCTGTTCACTATTGCCTATGCCTTGCAACTGCCAAGACAGTCTTGAAAGGGACAGAGTTGCAGTTTATGCAGATGAAGTCAGGAGTGCCCCAGGGTACAGTCCTAGAGCCATGCCTTTTCTTAACATTTATCATATCATATATAGATTCATATTTATGTATGGCATTTTACTTTTTTAGGCTTAGAAATAACATTTAACTTAATATATGAGGTTTATTTTTTATTTTGTTTTGGGTACGCAACGTTAACTACCTTCCTTCAAGAATCTTTTCTCCTTCACTGCCTTTGTCAAGAAACAAGACGCTGCTGAACTCCTCCACCAGTTGCAGTCCCCATGACCACACCCTCGATAGAATGCCCTCTTCAAAGTACCTGGGGGTCACCCTGCAAACTGATCTCACCTGTGGAGCCCACATCACTGCCGTCTCTGCCAAAGCCAACAGAGCACCTCTTGGGTTCTTAAGAAGAAACTTGAAGGTGAGCTTCACTGCTATCAAGGAGCTTGCAAGGAGTTGCATGCAAAGCCATGGTCAGACCCATTGTGGAATACGCAAGCTCAGGTTGAGACACACTCACAATGGGGAGAATGATCGTTTTCCTTCCAAGGACCAGTCTAAGCTATAATCCCTGAAAAGTCCTACATGCTCCTACTGGCGTTGGCCCCTTCTTGTTTTTGTATGTGTCTGGTGTGCTTGTGTATGACCGGGCACCTTGCATGACATGTGCGTGTGTGGGTGGGTGCGTACGCTTGCTCGCGCCAGTGTGTAGTGTGTGTGAATATGTGTTGCGTGTATGACCTGGCGAAAGTTCAATGCAAAATAGCCAAATAAATCCTGAACAAACACAGGAACACATCCAGTGTCAGCACTAAGCACCACCAGCTACAATGGTCAACACTGGCTGAGCGGCACTGCACATCCAGGCTCACCATTATGTATAAAATCACAAATGTACTGGCCTGTATGAAGTGCAATGCCCTCAAACTTCTATCTTCCACTTCCAGCAGCAGAAGCAAATCCACAATATGCAATTCTGAAGGATTCCCTCCAGAGCTGATTAGCATAACAATTCCTTTGTCCCCAGAACCGTTCATGACTGGAACTCCATGCCACCAGAATCCATTGAATGCCCCATGCTCAACATCTTCACCTTGAAGGTGCTGAAGGTCCCTCATAAAAAAATAACCTTTCACAATACCACTTTTTTTGTTTGTTTAGGGCCTGGGGGTTCTCGAACTAGCCAAGGTTGCTTGGCCAAACATGTCCTCTGATCTTTTTTTTTTACTCCCCCCCCCCCCCCCCTCTCCCCCTCCATGCACAACATAATTCTTTTGAACCCTAGTACATGTATGTCAATAATTGCCTGATTATGGTAGTTGGACATGATTATTGGAAGAAGAAAAGAATTACTAAACCGTAAACTGCAGAAGAAACATCACTGACATAGTGACAAGCAGGATATATGAAAATCTTTCAAAACCATCATGAAAAAAGGCCAACACTGGGCAGGAGAAAGGGGGGGGGAGGAGGGAGGGTAAGGGGTTCTCAAGCGACAGTTTGCACGCACGCACTTACATGCTCATATGTATACACAATGATCAGAGCTTTAGACTTCATACTTAAGACATGCTTTTTAAGACATGCTTAAAATGAGGGGTCAATGTCCATAATGATGGGCCACTTAAGTGGTACAATGGTTCCGTTAATTAAATGATTTCCATGGGGAGAGACTTGTAGAGGGGGTGAGGTCATCCAGCTTCCTGTATGGAGGCACAAGGCATCAACCCACTGCCCGGCAAAGATATGACAAGTATGGTCATTGATTTTCAACAATATGTGATAGCAGTGATAATATTTTTTAAAACACGTTTTCAGACTTTTGGTGATCATAGAGCAGCTTCGTCCTGTTCCAGTCATGGAAACAAAAAAGACTCGCCCAGTGACCCAGCATCCTGGAAAGCGCACAGCAGTTCGCAGTCTGCCAGAAGAGGGAATGTCAAGAACCTTCAATGAATCACAGTGTTGGCTTTGGTGAGTAAAGCTTGGCTTGGGTCTTTGTGTTGCGTGTGTCACACGTGTCCTTGTCTGTCACTCTATGCAGGGTTCATAGGGGCCTTACCAGTCCTTATAAGTCTTGACCAAATTAAATCTCCAACTAAGGCCTTACAAGTGCTTACATTCACTTCAAGGAAGTCCTGACAGCTGCCAAAAACTGCCCTGAGCAGCAAGACCATACTCAAAATAGATCGCAGAAGCAGCACTTTTACACTTGAGAAACATCGCTCAGCACCTACTCCACCTTACCCCCCTCCCCCACCTTCCCGTTTCAACTGACCGCTTAGCAGACGAACGATGCACCGCGAGTTGTCAAGAGAAATTGGACTGAAATCTCGTTCTTTATCCTGGTGTCGTTTTGCGAGAAAACGCGTATATCTGTGTCAGCCATAGTTTTTGTATCTGCTTAGACATTGTTCACAATGCTGGGAAAGTGTTCCTTTCAAGATCGTTGGCTAAAAGATGGACATTATCCTTAGGCCTACAGGTCCTTACAAGGTCCTTGGTGATAGCTGAAAGCCCTGTGAACCCTGCTATGCCTGTTTTGTGTTTGTATGTATGTATTTTATTTCATATTATTTCTAGTCACAGAAACACATAAGGAAACGTAGCGATAAATTTGGTACACACCAGGCAGCAAGATCTCCCCCTGCTCTTACCGACTTTTAACTGCAGTGGGAGTTTTACGTGTGTAAGGCAAGCGGGTCAGCCTTGCTTTATTTAAGTCCCCTCCCAGAACACTTGGCGTTGAGTTTGGTTTTCCTATCAAACTGGATGGAAAGACAAGACCCTGATCTGGATTCCATGGGACACTCGTGCAAATAAAAACAGGCAAATGCCTTGTGAATTCTAACCCAGGACACTCGTGCAAATGAAAGCAGGCAAATGCCTTGTGAATTCTAACCCAGGACACTTGTGCAAATAAAAACAGGCAAATGCCTTGTGAATTCTAACCCAGGACACTTGTGCAAATAAAAGCAGGCAAATGCCTTGTGAATTCTAACCCGGGACTTTTGTGCAAATAAAAGCAGGCAAATGCCTTGTGAATTCTACCCCGGGACACTTGTGCAAATAAAAGCAGGTAACTGAAATTGTTTTCACTAATTTTAGCACATTAAAGGGTGGCGCAGCACTAGCTAGGACACGTTCTCTTGGAGAACAGACAAGTCTGTGAAATAAAAGTACATGTATGCACAATATATGGTGGAACTTCCATCATAAGACCTCCCATTATAAGACTCCATCCCAGTCCCACATAAGACCTACTTCTCTGGGACATTACCCTTCTTTTTTGGCTCACGTCGTTTTTTAAAACAAAGTGAGTATAGTATCGTACATGTTCGGGTGTGTATGTGTGTGTGTGTGTGTTGCATTCGTAGCCCCGACCTTTAACCTTAACTCAAACCTTAACGTTGTCATTTTCTCTAAACATATAAGGCGTTAGAGGGTTAAAGTTAGCAGGATACTTGATTTTGACGTGAGCCTTCAAGTCACGACGATCAAAGCAGTCAGATACATTGATAAAGAACAAAATAAAGATAATCATTTGTTGCAGAGATTACTGTTGTGCAACCTTTAACCTTGACTCAGTCACACTCTTCAAACTAAAGAAGACTCACTCTCCACTGAAACTTTAACGTTGTCATTTTCTCAAAAAAACATAAGATGTTAGAGGGTTAAAGTTAGCAGGATACTTGATTTTGACGTGAGCCTTCAAGTCATGACGATCAAAGCAGTCAGATACATCGGTAAGGAACAAAAGAAAGAAAATCATTTGTTGCAGAGATTACTGTAACTGTTGTGTTGTACCGAGTAGGAGATACATACTGGAAAGAAGACTCTCCATTAGATATACAAAAACGCTCTTTAAAAAGAAACACAAGACTTCAGGTGTGTACAAATAGGTACATTTTAACGTCGTCAACTTATATTTTCTGTAACAAATGGATGTACCGAGTGTGTGCGTTGACGGCCCGGTTGTTTAGCTTTATTTGCGCCTTTGAGTAACGGTTGTTCGTGTTCATTTGCACATCATCTCTGCGCATAACTTAGCCTACTGCACTTCCGGCAACAAGGCCTAGGCCTAGAGTCCATGCCTTACCTCATAATCAAGACGACGTACTTAACATTTAGCCCACATTCATTTCAGTCTTGAAAAAAAATATACGGAAAATCCAGGGTTCGTCGATTTCACTGCCTTCGACGTACGAATCCTTTGTTAGGCCTAGACGATTGATCACCATGAGCAAAGACTGTACAGGGGAAGATAAACATGGATGAGCTTGCTGGCTGTGACCTTGACCTTTGCTTTGTGGCAGAGGGGGGGGGGAATTAACAAAACGAAAATAAAATATTAGGACTAATATAAAATATCTTACAGAAATGTAGATGATGTGGAACAAGTTTTCATCGCATGAACAATCAGTTTAAAACAGTAACAGATCACGCAACTTCAATTATTAATTTTCTAAGAGTAAGAGGCTTAGACCCACAGGCAAAGACTAGGCCTACTACAGGTGTCCGTAGACCCCCCTTACCCCGGCGGGGGGGGGGATTGGTCACTTTTTTCTGAAAGCTTGGTCAATATGCTTTTCAATTTTACTTGTTTGCCAAAAATAAAAATAGGGCTCCACTATGTTACATGCGCATACATATAATTAAATTTTAAAGAAAGGGGTAGGGGTGCATAGAAATAATTTTAATTTATACAGTAAAATAAAAATTATTTCTGTTTTCAGATGCACAAGTGTCTACATAACAGTATTCTCTCTATACAGGCATGGGAATTGTCATGGGAATTTCCATGCCTGCTATAGTAATAAAAATCAGACGTGAGCCTTGCAGGCTTTGCCTCTTGTTTTTCTTTTTTTTTCTTTTCTTTTTTTTGATCAAAGAAACCACAAACACCACTAACTGTGTATACTTTTTGAAGTTAACTATGTGCTGTGAAAAGAATAAAATAAAGGTAAAAGATTGTGCTGGTTTACTTTTTGTCCCAATGGGGGACAGACAGTGTATGAGCATGGTACATAGAGAGATCTCTTTCGAATTATGGAATTCTCGTCAGTATGTATATCTGCTAACAAACACTATCTTGTGGATCAACCCCAACAGGAAGACATTTCTAATAAAAAGAATGGTGTCTTCTCTGCACTGGGCCGAAAAGTCCACAATTTAATAAGCAAACCAGCACAAGGTGAAAAGAAAAATGAAGAACATTTTGGGTAAAATAAAAAATGCGTTGTCCCCCGTGGGGATACCTGAGACTCTTTTGTATAAATAGTTCCCCCACCTTCTGGAAGTTATGTGCTTGTAACTTCCTCCAATTTGTCTGTCTTTTCCCTTTGCTTACTGTCATCTACTATCTTTCTGCCTTACCAGTCCATTCTCCTGCCTTTTTTCACGAAACACTTTCAAAAACATTTCCTCCAGCCGAGGTCGGTCTTGCTGGGCCTAACTATTTCTTAGTTAGGTGCATGGTGGCAGCATGATGCATCTGTGCTCATAATTGACAGGAAACTCAGCGATCGAAGAAGAAGCAGAAGAAAACTTTGAAGTCAGCTGTCTGGTTACATTAGGCTTTGACTATTGCTTATGATTTGTTGTGTGTGTGTATTATTTTGACAAAACTGTTGTAGAATTCTGTACAATGTTTTATACTGTTGCTTGTTTTTGTCTTACCCTGGCTTAAAGACTCCAGGGATCAAGCAGAAGCACTTGCGGGCATCAGAATTGTCAGAGGAACAGCATTTCAGAGGATTAAGAATTTTTAACAGAGGATCGGCTTCTCATGTCAGAGGTTTTACCTTTTTATTCAGTGTTATCATTTGTGTTAAATAGCATTTTTAAAGTGATTTATTACTATATTAAGCCTTTTTGGTGGTGTTGGGAACTCATTTCAATGTTGTCCCTCGTCAGTCTAGGGCCTAGATATCCCTTTTACCGCGGTTTTCAGAGGATTGGAATTCAGACTATTCTGATGCCAGACTTGAACACTAGGGTACAAATGCACCATCTAGGGATGAAAACATTACATGTTTGACTGGGTTTTTTTATTACCCCACCACATGGGCAGCCACACTCTGACTTTGGATGACTTTTGGTCTGATGATGTTATGCTAAGAGCTTGCCATGGCTAAAGACAACCCCTGCATAACTATGCAGAACAGAACATTTGGATTTAGCCTTGGTGTTCTAGCTTATGTCAATTGGTTTGACAGCCTTATGCCAAGGCAAGAATACTGTTGCAAGAATAATCTTTATCTTTGTTCTTTGTTTTGTGTGGGTTTCTTTTTCTTCACAGACATGTACCATAATAACTATGTTGGGGTTATGTTTATTAGGAGGTACTTGGTAAATTTAAAATCAGCTTGTGGCTGTATTAATAAATAAGTTGTATAAAGTCTAATCAGTCATTCTCAATCTGTATGTGTCAGTCTGAGCTGTGGGCAAGCAGGCCTAATGGTGGATGCAGTCTGAGTGAAAGCCTGCACCCTGCAGTTCAACGTGCTCCTGTCGCTGAAGCGAAGCACACTGGTGTAAGTATAATCCTTCCTTTATGTAGGGGTGCTTTTTTCCTGCATTATCTGAAAATCCAGTTTGTGGAGTGCCATAAAATGTTGCTTCCCTCTCATGGAATTCATAGGGTAGGGGGGGAATCCGGCACGAAATCCTGAGATGAGGGACTTGAAGAAAATGTCAATTGCAATGTCAATTTTTCTAACCAATTGTGTGCTAAAAGTAAAACTTAGGTGATTTTGACGTAAAAAGTGTTGCCCAGTGTTGGCCTTCCTCACCCCACCTTGTTCAACAAAACTTGTTGTTTGTAAATGTTCCAGGTTGGAGGTTTCATGGTACTTGTCTTCTTAAATTTAACGTAAAAAAGTATGAACAGGTCCCCTTCCCCTGCAGCAGCAAACTGCAGCAGTATTGTATTAAAGAAAATGCAACCAACAAAAGGGGGCATACCAATAGCATGCCTTGTACGAAAGCGCGACCATACTGTCATAACTTTCTGACATACCAATTGCACAACCATGGCATATACCAATTGCGCGACCCATCGTAAACTTTGCCTTACACATACACAATTATTTGGTGACCCTTGTGTTACTGAAAAGCACGGCATTCCACATTCAACAACCATTGTCTTGCATGAATTTTGTGTTACTGAACTCCTATCACCAACCCTGATTGACGAGCAGAAGATAACCACTCGTAACTTTTGCCTTGCACGATATTTTGATGATTTAATCGAGATATCTAGTGTTTGTGAATAGTGTATTTAGATTCTGTGCTTTATCTGTATTCATTTTTAGCTCCAATGTTTCCGTTCTGGTGCCATTCAGCGTCAAAGAGGACTGAAAATGGTATTTATTATAATATAATCCCCTTAATTTGAGCGTTTGGTTTTATTGTGGTACAAGTATTACATTTCAGTAATAATTTCAGTAGTAAATCTGTTTTATGTGTGATCGTGTGTGTTCGCGCATTAGGTATATGACATGGTCGCACAATTGGTATATGACATGGTCGCGCAATTGGTATGTCAAAATCGGATGACACCATGTTCGCGCTTTCGTAAAAGGCGCGCTAATGGTCTGTAACCCATCAAAATTGTTTTGTTTCTTTTTAATAATAAAGCTATCATTCTGATTTTTCATGTTTATGAAGAAGATCCATTGCATGTAAGGTTGCAGCAGTTTGTTTTTCCAAGGTGCCTTGGCGAACTCCAGAAAATAACAGTTTCCAATGAAACCTGTGTTTAGAAAATTCCTTTTTTGAGGAGTAAAAACACTTTGTAAACAACTTGTCTGTTTCTTGAAAGCAACTGTCTCTTTTTTGCCCCCCGCCCCCTGTGGTTCTATCACCCCCTCTATTTCTCTTTCTTTCTCTCCCTCGCTCTCCCTCCTTTTTTCTCTCTCTCCTCGCCCTGTCCTCTCTCCTTCTACGCGTGCAATTGTACTCACCCTTTAGAGAACACCTTTTAATCATTATCACCTGTTTCACCTAGTCATAATATACTATTTTGTATTACTTTTACAGTCATTTATATTTTACCATTGAAAACTAGCATATACATGCATGATGGGGGGGGGGGGGGGATATCTGTGTGTGGGATGGGGGGCAGATGGACACTATTGCCGTTGCCTCTTCTACTTCCCCCCTCCCCTCATGGATGTTCTCCCTCTCTCCCTTCTCTCCGCTCGCGCCCCTCTCTTCCAAACGTTCTCCTTTCCCTCTGTGCCCTATCTCTGTTTCTCCGCTACCTTGTTCCTATTCTTCCTGTTTTTGATCTTGCTCTTTTTGTCCTCCTTCTTGTTCCTCTTCTTGGTCCTCGTCTTGCTCTTCTTATTCCTCTTGTGCTTGTTTTTCTTGTTGCTATCTTTTTCTTCATTATCTTTTTCTTCTCCCTTTTTCTTCTCTTCACCTTCCTGTCTTCTTCTTCTCCTCCTCCTCTCTTCTTCTTCTTCTTCTTCTTCTTCTTCTTCTTCTCCTCCTCCTCCTCCTCCTCTTCTTCTTCTTCTTCTTCTTCCCCTTCTGCTGAAAGCATGGCTGCGTTTGTGTGTGCTTGTGGGCATATATACTTGCACACACACTTGTGTGCGTATGCGGGTATGGTGGTGTGAGCGTGTATGTGTGTGTGGGTGAGTGATGTGAGTGTGTGTGGTTCAGGTGAACGATGATGTCCACTAAGAAAGGTGCGACAAGGTGTGGGGATATGAACTGTTTTCAGGTTTTACTTTTTACCTTGAGCTGTGAATGTGGTATAAAAGAGGGGATTTTTAAGCGTGCTCAATCTGGACATTTAAAAAGTGTTAAAATAAACACGAAACGTTTGGAAACATATATCGGTGTTTGTTTTTATTCTATCCAAATGCAAGACTATATATATATATATATGTATATACTGTGGTTCTCAGAGGGTTGGACTTCAGACTATTCTGGTGCCTGAAGTAGAGTTGATTATGTTTGAATAATTTCTTCAAGATCTCTTTAATGATTTATTTAATGGAACCCTGTCTCACAATCATTAATCATTTTCCAGGCAAAAAGATGGTGCACATCTTCCTGGCCGTGTGTCTGCCTCATCTGGAATCCTGCCTAGCCACTGGGCCAGCAGTTCACCACCTGTACAACGTAGCTGCCACAGAGGCTGGAGCCAGCAGTTCACCACCTGTACAACGTAGCTGCCACAGGGGCTGGAGCCAGGGGAGAAAGGAGACCACAAGGGTCCTGAAAGCAAAGGAAGAGGCAACCAGAATAGGTTCAAGCTGGCTATGGATAAGATGACGTAAAATGAACTAACAAGATTCCCGTAAACTATTCAGGCCGCCCAATTGCCCGCAGTGAGAAACTCAGAGATAGGTTTAGAAAGTGTCCAACAGGATAAACAGGCAACAAAGCAACCCCAAAAATGCATAACGCAAAGTTATTGAAAAGATACAATAGTGATAGAAGTTTGTGAATTACAGTTTTCAGAAAGCAGAAAAACAGCAGTAATTCATTTGTTTTTGAGCAATTTCAACAGTATATGTAACAAACATTTTCCTTCAGTCATTGGGCTTTTTCCTTGCTAATCTTTTTGGGGTTTTTATGCTTATTTTGTTGAATTGTGCAGGACAAATAAAAAGCACAGAATTTTTCCTGGGTGCAGTAATTGTGTGTTTAGAAATAAATAACTTCTTGTGTAATTAGAACATTAATAAATAACTTCTTGTGTAAATACTTATAAACAGAAACTGATTGAAAAAGCATGATGTAAAGTACATAGCATTTAGAGTGTTTCGGCTTTTGTAAAAACATATTTGTACTCTTTGATGTTTGGGTTTTTTAAATTAAAAAAATAATGTGTGATTTTGTGAATCTTTGTTTTTCCAAGCCTATATGACAGTACAAGCAATGTTTACGATATTTTTCAGACTATAAGGCGATACTTTTCCCCCAGACTAAGACCCCAGTGCATAATGATAATGACTAATATAAGTAATAAGTAAGAAAATATAATAACAAAATCTGAATTTTGTGTAAAAATTGGGGGGGGGGGGGGGGGGGGGGGCTGTAATAAGTAAAGATGAAGATCCACACCCCCTCTTCAATTTCTCTGTTCTTTCCATATTTTTTCAGTCTTGCCTTTCTTATTGCATATTGAGCACTTTAAGCTCTATCGTTTGCTATGTTTAACGTTAATTTTCATTCATTTCATAATTTAAAATATCCATTCAATAATATTAGAAGATAAAAGCAAGACGAAAAGAATGCAATGAACCAGGACTGGGACAAATGCTCCGCAGCTGTTGTGTGTATTGCGCTACATGTGGGGGGGTTGGTCCTATTGGATAATGGCTTTTATTATGACTGTGATTAATTATCCAACAAAGATGATTAGATAATTAGCTCAAAACATTAATAAGATCAGTTAAATGTTGCTAAGAAAGGCAAGTCTGAAAATGCCCTGAGAGCCGAGAAATTGAGAGGGAGGGGGGGGGGGGGGGGGGGGGGGGGGGGATCTCTACCTTTACCGGTGTGCCTTATAGTCTGAAAAATATTGTATGTTAAAATTGTCTTTGGTGTGTGAGTTGTGTCTATGTTCTGGAATGCCTGCAAGAACTGCTTATCTTATACAGCGCAGGGTGAGGGAGGGGAAGGGGGTGGAGGGGCTGGGGGTATATGTTCCCCGCATGTATTAATTTTAATGTTTTCTAATGATATCTTGTTCTTACGATGTCAAAGTTCTTTTTTTATGTTTTAATCTTGTATGTCTCCTTTCTCTTCTTTCTTAAACCTGTTGGTTTTTATCTTTGTAATGGCGCCTGGAGCCTCGTGAGGGACAGGCGTCACTTTTTAAAATGAATTAAATTATTATTTATTATTATGTGCATTCTGTATTTCTCTAGTGATAGTTCATCCTTGCTGGTACCCCTCATTCTGTACTTCAAGCCCTTGTCAAAATAAAGTACTTCTTTTTGTAGTTGGCATATCCTTTTTTTTTACCTCTCTCTCTCTCTCCCCCCCCCCCCCCCTCTCTCTTTCCCCCCCCCTCTCTCTCTCTCTCTCGCTCTCTCTCTCTCTCTCTCTTGTGTGACACGAAAGTTCTTTGGATACATGTTTCACCTCAAAAGTTCCAGTAAGGACTTTAACAATATACATAATCACAAACTAGGTTACAAAATTAATTATTCACACAAGATTGAGAAGAAAGTTATCAATCAAATAGCTGCATATGCATTTTCAAACAGCTTGAGAGTTTGATGGGCTAGCAAGGTGTGTTTTTTCTTGATAATTGTTCATTTACCAGTATGTTTATGTGCTCAGTGTGGATTTTACACAGATAATCTAACAACTCTCAGCCCTCTCCAAGAACTGTAGTACCATTATCATGATGCTCACCAGAGGTGACACTGCACTGCTGCCAAAACTTGTAGAACATGTTCAGTTCTGATCAAAATCAGTGGAAATATAATAATAGTCAGAATTGAAAGGGCTGAAGTTTAATATTGAAATAATATCCTTCCTCTTTTTCTGCCAGGCCATATGACTAATGGGTGAGTTACGTGTCTGTCCATTTTTCAGTTTTCACTGGTCTCACCACTGCATTCTGATTCAGCTCACACATGCCAATTTCAGAGGAGCTCATAGGAGAACATTATTTGGAAGATTTTGGGGGGGTTTTAAAGGCAGGGGAATAGGCCAATTAGTCATAGTACATGGCAGAAAAAAAGGCAGACTCAAGGAGAGTGACAGATTAGAGGAAGTTACTTTCTTTGATTGCTCAATAAATGGGCCCAGCATGTTCATTTTTGGCTGAAGAAATTCTTTGTAAATATTTCTAGAACAAAGGCTAGAGAATGGACCAGTAAGGCAGAAAGAGTTTTACTGCAGATGACAGTAAGCACAGGAAAAAGGCACTAGCTTCCAAGTGAGTGACGGATTACAGAAAGTCACAAGCAACTATTTGTATAAAAGCCCTCACTCCCCCCCCCCCTCCCCTTATCCCCATGGGGGACAGAGAAAAATAGAAGCACAGAAGGTTGGGGAACACACCCACACCTGGTCCCCACTCGCTGCCCCGGTATCAGATATCTAATGTTTTGAGATCGAAAAACAATCTTTAAAACGGCATTAGTGAAATGATACTTAGCATCTCTGACAATTCTGCTGATTTTCATTTGGAGTTGAAAGGCTCTCAAGCAGAAGATATTTAGTTAATCAAAGGTACACAACACACACTGGATGGAAAGCGGGCAAAGAAATGCACAGATGGGAGGACTACATGGACTGCTGTTGTTTCCAGGTCACCGCCATGGGGTAAGTAAGGTACGTATGCATGTCTGGTCGTAGGGGTTTTAGCCTCTTCGGGCTCTTCAACCTTATTAATTTGAGGGAGCTTGGCTGTAAAAGGGGTTCATGATAATTTCTTGCGAAAAAAAAGAATGTACCAACAAAAGGCATTCTCAGACTCGCACACTGACTTAAATATATATTTTTTTAAACTCCATTTACATAAGCTGCTTTTGTGCAAGGGTTGGCCTACCTTAAACAGAGACTGTGTATATATAATCTTTCTGCCTTCACCAAAGAGATTTGGTGTCTTGACCCGATCAAAGGGTACATTATGGGACATGGCTAAATACGGGGCTGGCCTATGTTCAGTCAAGTGGAGGGTTTTATATTTGGCTATTATTTAATGTAAGTCATAACGTGGATTAACTCAATAGTACCATGCATTATTTATAGCAGGACACACTAACTAGAGCTCAGTTATAACGTGGATTAACTCGATAGAACCATGCATTATTTATAGCAGGACACACTAACTACAGAGCTCAGTCATAACGTGGATTAACTCGATAGAACCATGCATTATTTATAGCAGGACACACTAACTACAGAGCTCAGTCATAACGTGGATTAACTCGATAGTACCATGCATTATTTATAGCAGGACACACTAACTACAGAGCTCAGTCATAACGTGGATTAACTCGATAGAACCATGCATTATTTATAGCAGGACACACTAACTACAGAGCTCAGTCATAACGTGGATTAACTCGATAGAACCATGCATTATTTATAGCAGGACACACTAACTACAGAGCTCAGTTATGTATAGAGGAGTGCATAAAGGGGGAGAGAAAGAAACAAAATTCTGCTGTGTCGCATCAAATTGAATGGAAACCAATCAACAAGATGTCAAGCTATTGATAGACAGTATTTCAGGTGACACTCCTATCCACAAACCATCCTTATGTAGTGTTGTGTTGTTGAGGGCAATTCACACACAAGACCAAGAGACGGCTTTGCTCTTAAATTCTCAATTCAATCACATGAATCTGACTAGCTGTGTTGGGAGTCGGGGCCTGACTGAGCTTTCTCACGCACGCTCTCCACAATTACACTTCCGATCGCTCATTCTAAACATTCTCACTTCGCCCTCTCACACTTATTTCCTCAATAGGCTACAAGCCTCCATCCCACATCTTTTGAAACAAGAAGTGCCTAAATCACAAAACGGATCAGTCTATCTTTTCGGCCACTCGCGCAGTACTACAATTAAATAGGCTACATATGATGGAGGAATTTCTAACGAAGGAATTACAATGCATCTATTCACCACCACTGTTTGGACCTGGTAGGCCTATTTGAAACAGTAACGAGGCATAGGCCCTACATAAACCTATAATACTGCGTGCACCTGTGCCACATATGCATGCATGTGTGCAGAACTAATGATCCATCGCATATACCGTCTTTGCCGGTACGTGTGCACAGTAGGCCTATGCACACACAATCTTATGTACTTCACACTCACACACACGCTTACGCTCGCGCTTGAAGGCGCCTCTAATAACATTATAATATCCTTGTGTGGTGCGTACATGTATGTGTGTGTCAGTGCGTGTGTGTGTGACTATATGTGTGAGAGATAGAATGCCGCCGAGTGCGTGCGTGTGTGTGTACATTGCAATGTGAGTCGTCTCCTTATGCCTATGTCTCCATCGCTAAGACTAAGCTTGTAATACTTGAAAAAAAAGTCAGTTGTATGTGGCCAATTTGGTCTCGGTGGGTCCACTCCTCGTCTTAAAATGAATTGTCCCCTTTTTAGTGTCCCCATCTCTACATCCCCAAGTCTGTGCCCAGTGTGTCCCCATCTCTACATCCCCAAGTCTGTGCCCAGTGTGTCCCCATCTCTACATCCCCGTGTCTGTGCCCAGTGTGTCCCCATCTCTACATCCCCGTGTCTGTGCCCAGTGTGTCCCCATCTCTACATCCCCGTGTCTGTGCCCAGTGTGTCCCCATCTCTACATCCCCGTGTCTGTGCCCAGTGTGTCCCCATCTCTACATCCCCGTGTCTGTGCCCAGTGTGTCCCCATCTCTACATCCCCGTGTCTGTGCCCAGTGTGTCCCCATCTCTACATCCCCGTGTCTGTGCCCGGTGTGTCCCCATCTCTACATCCCCGTGTCTGTGCCCAGTGTGTCATTGTCTTACAATTCCCGTCTCTTTTTTTTCGCAACCAGCCTAACCCTAACCCTAGCGGCGGCATAATAGCCCTAACTCTAATCCGCTAATCAAAGGGGACGCGTGGAGACAGGGAGATTTGGACATAGAGAGAAGGGGTACAATGAGGGTGATATATAGAGTCAGAGGCACATCGATCGTCATGATCATAGGCCTCTCTCTCTCTCTCTCTCTCTCTCTCTCTCTCTCTCTCTCTCTCTCTTTTTTACCCTTCTGTTTCATGATATTAGACGGGTATGTGGTGATGTGTGTCAGTGTGTGTGTGTGAGAGAGAGAGAGAGAGAGAGAGAGAGAGAGAGAGAGTGTGTGTGTGTGTGTGAATTCATCACAACGATGCGGCATGGGGGAGGCCTTTGTCACAGCGTGTGATGCTTAAATTTACGTGTCGTTATGTTGAGAAAGGGACGAAAATGCGGGTAGAATCGGGAAACTCATGCTAGAGGCGAAAATGGTGTTTTACGTCCTCTTGGTCTGAATCAGACACATATGGGACATTTGTAAATACAAATATGTTGGGAACAATACTGGAGGCAATGCCCGGAGGCAGTACGAAACCAGTAAAGTCCCGATTTTTTTATAATTAATACAGATAGGTGTAGCGGTAACCACGCCTCGGTTCAACCTCATCGGCTATGGCACGTACCGCTACAAGTATTAAATTAAAGTATATTGCAAAAAACTCATGCTAGAAAGATTGCTTGTGCTTGTTATACTGGTAGGGTCGTAGTTATGGTTTCGGACCATATAACCCTAACCTTAGGGTTTCTCACACTGTTTGCCGTCTCTTGCAAACAAAATGCCCCTGTGTGTGGGCCTCTGTCTCTCTATACATTTGTTTGTGCCTCTGTCTATCTATATCACCGTCATTGTACCCACTATGTCCAAATCTATATGTGCCCCTGTGTGTGTGCCTCTATCTCTCTACATTACCGTCATTATGTCCCTTATGTGCCCCGTGTCCATGTGCCTCTGTCTATCTATATCATCGTCATTGTGCCCACTATGTCCAAATCGGTGCCTCTGTGTGTGTGCCTCTGTCTCTCTATATTACAGTCATTGTGCCCACTATGTCCAAATCTCCATGTGCCCCTGTCTCTCTATATCACCATCAGGCATCACTGATTGTGCCCCCTATGTCCAAATCTGTGTGTGTGTGTGTGTGTGTGTGTGTGTGTGTGTGCGCGCACGCACACTCACGCATTGGCCTACACTAGTAATCCTACAAGCCCATACAGTTATTGCGTGGATGTTTTACGTCCTGATAGCAATTGCTTCTATTAGGGACAGGTTTCTGCATGGGTCGTCGTCGTCCTGAAATCCATACAATGTTTAGGGTTCTGTTCAATCTTCAAGTTATCCAAACAAGACCCCTAGTCTACAGTGTTGTGTGTGCATAACATTGCGTTGAAGTGGCATTTTGTTATTCAAATGGTGGTTAAGCCCTTTGTTCGTGATAAGTGTATGTGCATAAATACTGAGGACAACATTTATTGTTATTTGTCACTATAGGGATATTAAAAGAAAGCGGGGGACCATGGCCTACAAATATTTTTTTTTCTCAGAGTGGTAGGTCTACTAACTGTTCCATTCTTCCGATCCAGACTGTGTAGGCCTACCGTTTCCAGATTTATTCTCTGAAAGTGGTTCATCAAAAACATCAACGTACGTCCAATTATGGCCTAAACGAAGGCACATAGTTATGATATAGGCCCGAGACATTAGGCGCACCCACGTAAAAAAAGATATGGACGCATACCGCGTACCGCTAGTCCCAAAATCCATAATACGCAAGTCTCACATCTTAAAAAAAAAGTCTCACATTGCCTACCGCTATTTCTGAAATCATCTCTCCCCGTGTCTGTCAAACTCCGATAAACACACGTGTGTGCACGCACTTACGCACACACATGCGAGAGAGAGAGAGAGAGAGAGAGAGAGAGAGAGAGAGAGAGAGAGAGAGAGAGAGAGAGTAGCCATGTTGAAGATATATCATCTTCATTTTTTGAATATGGTGAAAGTCAGCCCTGTCATAACAATGTGTCCTACTTTTTACCTCGAAATTTAATGTCCTTTCTTGGCCCATTCTCCTGATTTCGAATGTTTAGGCTGTACACAGCGGAGAGACCAGTGAAAATTGAAAACCGGACACATACATACCTTGACCATTATGGCCACATCATCATATGGCCTGGTAACACAGAAGAAGAAGAAAAAGAAGAATGTCCTTTCAGTTTCAGTATACATTTTTTTTCCCCCAATGTGTTCCAGCAACCAGCATTGAAATTGTGCTTTATTCTTTTACATATGTGTATCTGGCAGTCTCTTCTTTCTGGACTGTTCTTTGTTAGTATTCAGTGATCAGTTTCTTTTTTCCCTTTGTGCTTTCATAAAACAATCTTTGTGAATATTGATCACCCCATTTTCTTCACTCTTTCTAATGCTATTTGAGGATGTGAAACTAAAACAGACATGATCTAAAAAATAAAACAGCAAAACTTGCATTACTGCTGCGTCCATATGTCTGAACAATATTTCAGTCAATTTCAGCATGTCAACTTTTTGAGATAATATTTATTAGCAAGATGAACAGTGACGTTAGCAGAGGCCCAGTCATGGGCCAATTTGATTGCACGACTCCCCCATGGGGATACTGGGGGGTCTTCTGTACAAATAATTCCCCCATATTCTGGAAGTTCTGTGCCTGCGACTTCTAATATGTCTGTCTTTGACTGCCTTTTCTCTTGCTTTGTCTCATCTACTATCTTTCAGACTTTTTGGCCCATTCTCCTGCCTTTTTTTCTAAAAAAAACCCCTTCCATATAGTTTCCTCGTTTGAGCTCCTCTGAAATCGGAATGTGTCGGCTGAATGCAGTGAGGAGATCAGTGAAAACTAGAGAATGAACACATACATACCCATTGTGGCCTTATAACGCAGAAGAAGATTACATGACATTAAGACAATCTTGCCTTTCATTTTAAATTAATGTATTAGTACACTTACGATTATTACCCGGCCAGAGGCCAGGGTTTTGCGATTGCTTTGTGTGTGTGTGTGCGTGTGCGTGTCTGTGTATCGATTATCTTAAAAACTACTGTTTGGAGTTTGATTAAAATTGGCAGAGGGATAGACAGCTTGAAAAGGAAGCTTCCTTTCGTTAATTAACACCGTGCTGACCTTGACCTTGAAGTTTGACCGTGAAAACCGAAATTTCCTTCTTTGGGCTATGTAATTCCCCCCCAGCTTTATTTCATGAACTAGTGAACAGAATCGCTTCAAATTTTGTGTGGTGGTGTACCATGGTGCAATGAAATTTGTATAAAAGTTCATCTGTATCTCATGAACTACTGAACAGAATCGCTTCAAATTTTGGGCTATGTATTTTATGCGTTCTGTAAGGGTGGAAAGTGGTGTGTTTATTGGGGTGGGTGTGGGGGGGGGGGAGAGGACATAACTCTGGCCAGGTTTACATTGTCACAATGCGTTGCTGCCGCTCGGCGATGCCCTTGTCATGTATTTTCTGAACTATACGGCGATCCTATTTTGAAGACTGGAACTCATGCGAAGTCATAATAATAATAATGTAGAAAACAGGCAACTGTAACAGACAGCAGCAAAGGAAGGATAACCGCAGGCTGACCTCCCAGCACTGGAGAGAGAGAGAGAGAGAGAGAGAGAGAGAGAGAGAGAGAGAGATAATGCATGCAAAGGTCAATGTAGAGAGGAAGTGAATGAAAATAGGAAACAAGATTCCCCAAAAAGAGTTTCCGACACTAAAGGAAACGTACAGCTGTGATCTCCGGCTTGAAAAAAAAAAAAAATGTAGAAAACTACAATAAGGAAAACAACATTTTGTATAGATTTTATGGGCTGCACCTTACAATAAGATTCGTCTTATAGTTCATAAAATACAGTTGTCATTCTGAGTTCTTCCACACCTCTCATTCAAGGCTTTCTTGCTTGCTGCACAGCAGTTAGTTGGAGATTGTTCGAGAAATTTATTCTTTCACTCAAGCCTGAAAAGACAGAATACATCACAGTTTCTTTATAACAAAATAACCTCCTCCCATGTTCATACACATGTGCACAACAACTTAAGACATTTCTATAATGTACAAGGGATTTCACATGCATAAATAGTCCTTCAATACTTTTGAAGCTAACATGCAACATCCTGAAAATTAATATTAAGGATGTAATTGGCTATTGATGCATAAGATGAAAATTACATAACTACATTATAACACCAGGACATCATTAACCAATAATGTAGTAGATTAGATTCATAACATTAATCATAATGATGAGCAAGAAAATCGCAACAACTGATTTGATATAAATTGACAACATAGGTTGAATATAAACTAAGAATACTGGGACATTGGTCACACACTATTTCAATCAGGCAGGACACTCTCTCCAAGACATGAGGTACCTGATCATAGAGAAAGTGCTGACAGACAATGCTGAACACAGAGTGAAGAGGAGATCAGTCTGGTTCACCAAATTACAAACAGTCCACCACAAAGGACTCAATATACTCTTACGCAATATCAGCAGAACTAAGACGATCACTACTGAGTTTGATTAGTAACATCCCTTTTCAAAGAAGAAGGCAATTGCTGAAACTTCGGGGAAGCTAGAACTTTATTTGTTTGTTTGGTATTTATACAAATGTTAATTTGACGACAGCACAGATATCAAAGGGAGAGGGCAAACACATACATATATAATGGGGCTTTATACTACATCTTGGGACATGAAAGGGCAATAATTTTAGGCCTCAACTGACCATGAAACATAGTGACAAGTCAGTGTCAGATAATGTTTTATAGCAATATACTACTTCATTACAGGCAAGGGCGATAATCTTATGTAGGTTGCACATGCGCTCCGTGCATGACACGGGGGCAGAGAATGTTCAGTATAAAGCCTCATTCCACTGGGTAAGCAAGTGGTTTATTTTAACCCCGTCACTGCCAGAGGAAAACTGAAACATTATTGATTTTCTCATTATAAAATGTAATAGACCTGGTAGGCCGTACACACAGTAGACATGAAAACTTAACGCGCTCACCACAAATAGGTTAAAGAAAGAAAGAAAATAAACGGATGGGATAGGCACACGCAGAAATGTATGCGCTTACTTTTATATTACTTATGTGGGGATAATCACACAAGGTTTCCTATATAATGTGTTCGGACTCAATCTGAGAAAATATGTATCTTTCCTGTCGTAGACATGGGGCAGGCAGTGAAGGTATAACTATTAAAGGCTTTTCGTGATTAATTACATACTAAATGCTATTAACCTTTACCGGATCACGCTTTTGACTACACAGACACGATCGTGCGGGTCTTCCATGACCCATACTCAGTACAAAAAAAAAAAGGGACATGCATTTTAACAGTGCTTATCCCTGTCCAGATGATGGGGGTTCTCCAGGACCCACACTCAATGCACTGCAGTGGCACATTTCTGCTCTTTAAAGTATGGGTCGTAGGAGACCCGCGCCATCAGGACAAGCATATTAAAATGACGCATCATATTACGTCATTTGTATTTTATACACATTAATGAAATTTAAGACACGTAAAGCCATTAACATTTTTGATAAAGTCATGAAATTTTATGACGATTTCTTAAATAGTTTTTGAGATATAACAGTTTCACAAAGATTAGAACCAAAAAGGGGGGGGGGGGGGGGGGGGGAACGAACTTACCCAAGTAGCAAAGCAACACAAAGAAAACTAAAGAAAAACAAAAGACACTCATTAAGCTGAAAGCAGGAGACAAAATTCCTGGAGAAACAGAAAAACAAGCCTGCCTTCCATGCTAGCTTGAAAGAAAAGTGAGTAGTCTGCTTAACCGGAAGTTACCTGGATTGGGAGTTGTGGTAGTAAGACACTCTTGGTTTTATTTCTGTCTTCCAAGCTAATCTTGTACAAATATGCACTTTGTAGTGGAATGGTAAGGATGATAGAATAGATATAACAGTTTTTGTGTGTCTCTGGGCCATGGGCGACCCAGGAAGTCTGGTAAAGGTTAAATAAGTAAATGAACAGCAAAAGAATCAATTGTTAATAATACATAATAATGATAATTTCTATAGCGCCTAATCTCCTGTGGGGGCTCCAGACAGACACACACACATGCACGCACGCACACACATACACGCACGCACACACACACACTCATTCCCACGTTAACATAAAAAGACATACACATGGGCGCGAACGCACAGAGTGTGCGAACGTACATAAAAATACAATGAACTTTCTGCACTCACACACACATATACATACTACATAGCCTAACACTTAGCGTTTCATGCACTGGATACAGAGAGAGACATAGTGGGAAGACCGGATGGGGGGGGGGGGGGGGCTTTAGGAGCGTTTGAATAGGACAGTCTTTGTGGCAGTCTTGAAGGCTGCAGGTGAAGGCGAATGCCTAATACTCGCAGGAAGGCTGCTCCATACAGTTTGTCCCTGAAAGGAAAATGCTCGCTGCCCACCGATTTTGTTCTAGCAGATGAAATACGTAAAAGACGAGTGTCAGCAGATGAGCGAAGTTGACGGGAAGGGGTGTAGATGGGGAGGATGTCTGATAGATATTGCAGTCCAGTACTAGAGACAGAAGAGAAACAGATTGAAGCTAGCTTATAGTCAATACGACTCTGAACAGGTAGCCAGTGAAGGGACTGTAACAGGGGAGTAACATGCTGACGTCTAGATGTCCTGCAAACAAGTCTGGCGGCACTGTTCTGGACCTTCTGTAGCTTGTTCAGAAGGTACTTTGGCGAGCCAGCCAAGAGACTGTTGCAGTAGTCTAGCCTCCACAGAACTAATGAGCAGACCAAAGTTTTAGTGGCTTCAGTGGAAAGGAAGTGCCTGATCCAGCTAATTTTACGAATTTCCAGATAGGCCACCTAACAGACATTCGAGACATGCTGCTTGAACGAGAGGGTGGGGTCAAACGTAACACCAAGGTTATGGGCCTGAGACGAAATAGAAATATCAAAACTCCCAATGCTAATGGAAGAAGGGTGGGAAGGGTGATTTTGGAGTCTCGGAGGGGCAAGGAGCATAACTTCTGTTTTTCCATCATTTAGCTGCAATTTGTTCAGTCATCCATTCTTTCAAATCTTGGACAAAGTTTTGGGTACTGCTGACAACTTCTTTGAGTTCGGATACAGAGCTTGATTTATGCAGAGCTCTGCGAGTCGTCAGCGAAGCTCTCATGCAACAAAGAGTGCCAGTCAATAACATCAGACACAGGTCTGACGCACAGAGAGAACAGAAATGACTAACTGAATAAGTAATTAAAGCTAGCAATTGTTTAAAAATTGAAGAATGATTGAATAAATGACTACAAAACAGGAAGCAGTAATATCTATGTAAAAAATATCTTTCAAGACATGGTAACAGTCCCTCACCCCATAGTTATTACCCTTCCACATTAGTTTCTTGCGTTACACCTCTTTAGCTGCCATACCCCCGCTCCACCCCACCCTGTCATGTCCTTACCCCACTGCCACACCACAGTAAGACATTTCCAGCTTGCACACTCTGCGACACATGACGCACGAATACTGATTGTACAGTCTGATGGTGGACGGCACAAAGGACTGGGAGGAAGACATTTCCAGCTTGCACACTCTGTGACACAGTGATGCCCGAATACTGGTTGAACAGTCTGATGGTGGACGGCACAAAGGACTGGGAGGAAGCAGCAGGTCGCTATCTCAGTATCTGGGCCGTCAGCACGCTGTACAGTGGATGGGATGGGTAGAGGACAGCTTGGATCCAGCTGACTGCCTTCCTGTAGTGGTGGGCCAGCAGGTCTATCAGGGGACGCTCAATGATGCTGCTGATGGTTCTACTCAGCTTGTGCAGCATGGAAGAGTCCCCTGCACACAAGTTGCAAAAAACGTAGAGGCTGTTTTAGGTTAGGATGCTCTCCACTGTCACCTGGTAGAATGCTGTCAGAGAATTTCCTATAACAGTCCAGCTTAAAATTGAGGAAATTGCCCAGGTACTTGTACTGCTGGACAAACTCAACCCGATCACCACTGATCTGCTGGGAAAAGAGGAGCAAGGATTTTTTTAAAAGTCTACCACAACTTCCTTCGTCTTGCTGACATTCAGGAGCAGGTAGTTCTCCTGGCACATTTCTAAGTTGATTTACACTAATTTCAAGAACAACCCTGCTGGTTTTAACATTTCCTGAAATCAGGAAATGTCCTGTCAAATCTTATGACTGAGTAAGATGACAATTGTTGCCAGGTGACTTGCTTTTGTAAAGCTGTATTCACGGACACTATTTTCAAGAAACTGGAAAAATAGGTCCTCACCATTGTGTTTACATCCTGCCAAGCAGCACTGTTCGTTGGATCCAGGCGCCCCCAAGTCTTCAACAGCTGTCTAGGTTCTGCTGGAGTCTTGCGCCAGCTGAAGGACATAAATTTTAGCTAGTACTTATTATAGTAATAGCAACAGATTCCATGGGAATAATCAAATGACAAATATATTACTTTTCCATGGGTGCAACTACTTCAAAGGAAAAAAACTTAAAGGCCGGGGTCTAGGGGTAATGCCCCCCTGCAGCTGAAGAAAAAAAAAAAGATTTATAAAGGTATTTTAGTTTGCTTTTTCAATAATTTATACAAATGCCTATTTTAAAGTGTTTGAAAATGCCGTGGCAGGCTGTGTCGGACCAGTTGACATAAGCTAGAACGCCAAGGCTACATCAAATGCTCTGAATGGTTGTGCGGGGATTGTTTTAAGCCATGACAAGCTCCCAGCATTACATCATCATTCTAAAATCCCCCGAAGACGGAGTGTGGCTGCCTACATGGCGGGGTAATTAAAAACGGTCACACACGTAATGTTCTCAACCCTAGCTGGTGCATTTGTACCGAATTATCCAAGTGCTCTGGCTGTTGGGATGATCCCTGGAGTCGTTAAACCAGGGAACAACAACAACAAGTGTTTGAAAAATGCAGTAGACACCAAAAGATCTTATTGGACAAATTAAAAACAAAGGAAATTCCGTTTCTAGTAAAATGCAAAAACAGGAAATCCTTGTATTCCAGGAAAAGTTGCACTGACGCTTTTCTTTATATTTTATTATTTTTTTTAACAAACATAAAATACCTATATTTTATTCCTACAAAACAATTGCTTTATAGCATCTTCACTGTAACAACCATTTTCAAATCAGGAAGGGGGGTGGGGGGTGTTTTAAATAAGTATGGCAATAAAGAAAGCATAAAAATAGTTCTTAAAACAGATGAACAAACTGCACTATGCATTCAAAAAGATTACAAAAATAATGTAATGGTACATCCCCAACATAATAGAAAGGTTACATTATATAGGGCACTGAAGGAATTACTCTGAGTTTTAATCTGAAAGATGGCTACAGTCACACACTAATCAACCCTATAAAAATTTGCCTTGGCATAAAGCTGTGTCAGACCAATTGACATAAGCTAGAACACCAAGGCTACATCAAAATGATGTTTCGAGGGGTGCCTGCCAGAATGGTCTATCTTAAAAGGAATAAAGAGCACAGATGGGCAGTTCTGGCATTCACCCCTCGTAATATGTTCTGCATAGTTATGCAGGGATTGTCTTAAGCCTTAGCAAGCGCCTAGCATAACATCATCAATTCAAAATCCTCTGAAGTCGGAGTATGGCTGCCCATGTGGCAGGATAAACAGAAACAGTCACACACATAGTGTTCTCATCCCTAGCAGTTGCATTTGTACCATGTTGCGATGGTCCCTTGAGTCTTTAAGCCAAATAATGACAGCAACAACGACAACCTTACAATAATGACATTTTACATTATTTTACAATCTGAACATCACTCCAATGAGGCTTTATACTGCTTCTTCGTGTTGTC
>CM065698.1:21062809-21095004 GCA_017654935.2 Phymorhynchus buccinoides
ATACAGGATGGGTGGGAATAGTGTCAGAATAGCAAATACAGTGAACATCGCATATGTCAAAATTGAAGGGACTGATATTTTATTTTGAGATGGACAATATTTTAAACTGGGACCCAAAAATTATTGTGAGTTACCCAGTGTTTTTGAGCTGCTGGTTTTTGACTTGTCAGAATTTCACTGTATATAATTTTGGTTTGATTTGCAATCAATCTTGACAGAAATGTTTGATTTTATATTACCATGGATCTGGATGACAAGATGGCCAACCCTGAAGACTCTTCCTATCAGCTTTTTCAATCCTAATTTTAGGAGCATGCCTGAATAATGTTTTTCTTAAGCTGCCAGAGAACTTAAGATATTTTTCATTTCCACAAAAAACTCAAAAAGCAATTAAAGGCCAATTATATCCCAATCTCCAATCCAAATTTGTTGATACACTGCATTTTGTCTGGGAAAATGTTTATAATTATTGCTATAGAAACAAGGATAATCCTTTTCAGAGCTTCAGTTTATCTAGGGGTCCGTGTCAGTGAACTCTTTGTGTACAGCCAAGGGTCATGTGACCCATGAATTCTGAAACTGCTAACACATTACTAGGCTCTTTATTTTGGAAACTGACTTGACCCCTCATTTTCTGTAATCAGTGGTCCTATAAGTAATAACCCATGAAGTCACTGCCGCCCGTGAAGTCAATCTGAAGCTCTCAATTTTTAGCATGCCTATCCATTGTTCCTCATTTTTTCCTCAAATAAACATGACTCCCCTGAAGTCGGAGTATGGCCGCCAATGTGGCGGGGCCCTTTAAAAACAGCCATTCACGTAATCTTCCCACCCAAGGCCATGATAAATGTTCACATGGCACTGGGTGTGCCCCCAGAGCGTTTAAGCTGGGGAACGCAAACAACAAGAACAACAACATGACACGACACACAGACACTCACCTGAGCAGCATGAGGTCCAATAAAACTAGAAGACAGTTGCCCAGTATGTCACCCTTTTTCATGTGGGCAATTTGTATCTTGTGACACTGCAAAGCAAAACAAAAATATAAAAAATATCAGCAAAACATATCCCAATATATATTTTTAAATTCCTGAATGACAATCCTCAACAACTCCAAAATGTTCTGAAATCTACTTTCATTAATACATTCTACAAATTCAAAACAGAATTAACCACAAAAATAAGTTCTTCACTGAAACATACACCTTCGCTTAAGGCTATGGCAGGCCCATTTACATAGGCTAGAACACTAGGGCTACACCAAAATGTTGTTGTGCTATGCATAGCTATGCAGAGATTGTCTTTAGCTCCTAGCATAACATGATCAGTCTCCAAAATTCTCCGAACATGGAGTGCGGCTGCCCATGTAGTGGGGTAATCAGAAACTGTCACACACATAATGTTCTCATCCCTAGCTGATGCATTTGTACTATAGCGTTCAAGTGCTTCCACTGTTGGGATGATCCCTGGAGTCTTTTAGCCAGGGTACATCAATAACTGAAAGAACGAGTGACAGATTAATTCACTCTCTCACTCACACTCACAAACAGGTAAACACACACAAACAGGCACAGAACAAAGACACGTAAACACACACACTGACACACATGCTGTTGCACACACACATACAGTTAAAAACACACACCAGTACACACACACACATACATACAGAGTTGAAACCACACACATACACATGCACACATATAAACACACATAGAGGTGAAAACACACATGCAAATGATGCATACACATTCAAACGTGTACACACACACAGAGTTGAAAACACCCGCTCCCCCCGCAGGGATACTGGGAGGGGGGGTCTTTTATACAAACGTTAACTCCCTACTATAATTTGTCACTCTCTTTTGACTGTAATTTTCCTCCAAGTTGCTTAACATCATTTTTTTGTCTAACTGGTCAATTCTCTTGCCTTTTTTCAAGATATTCCTACAAATATTTTCTCAGTTAAGACAGACATGCTGGGCCTAACTATTTCTTAGGCGCATAACAGCAGCATGATGTATCTGTGCTCATAATTGGCAGGAAACTGAGTGATTGATGAAGAAGAACAAAACACACTCATGCACATGTTTGTGTACACACATTATCATACACTGATACAGAGTTGAAAGCACACACATGTTCACGCGGACAATGCACACACCCAAACAACACAAAGACCCAGGCTAAGCTTCACTCACCAAACCCGACACAGGGGTTCAGTGAAGGTTCTTGACATTTCCTCTTCTGGCAGACTGGAAACAGCTGTGTGTTTTCCAGGATGCTGGGTCACTGGGCGAGTCTTTTTCGCTTCCATGTCTGGAACAGGACGAAGCTGCTCCCTGATCACCAAAAGTCTGAAAATAATTTTGTTTCAAAAATATTATCACTTCTATCACATTGTTCGATACTGATGATTTCACTTGTAATATCATCTTTAAAGTTTAAAATAAATCCATCCACAAACAGACAAATATATATATATAGACACACCACCACCATAACAATTACCATAAGTACTTCTACAATTAAACTACATTGTATCTAAAGACAGATTTTCATATTACTTTATGATCAACATACATAATTGTGTGTTATCTAGAAAGCCATAAAGTCTTGATTCCTTACATCTTCAGGTAATGAAATACTACTTTACTTCTAATACTAGTGTATAAATTTGAATGGAATCTGTGAAATAGTTAAAAAAATATATTGGATTGACACGCACATGTTCAGCCTTTTAGTTTTACCTAGTGGGAGGAAGTCCAAAAACCTGGAAGTAGAATTCTTAAAAAAACTCAAACCTGGAATGAACAGGCATGGTAGTGGGAGCAAAGTGGTTTTCAAGGAAAATGGCCAGGGGTCCAAAGAAAATTCAATAAATGAGAGTGAAATTTTCACTTTTTCAATGCAGTTTTAAATAATTTTGTTTCAAACTGTTTCGCGGATTTTCCGCGATTCACGGATTTTCCGCGATTCACGGAGGTCTACCATGCCTGAATCAGTGAATGAATGATCGTGAAAACCAAAAACTAGTAAAAGTAAAACTTCCACAAAATATATTGAGAAGGAAGGGATAGGGGATTGGCAGCCACCAATTCTTATGACTGTCATCTTCAACAGAACACAATTATGTCAAAACCTTCAACCAGGAATGATAATTGTTGAACAGGTTTTTGGGTGTGTTTTTTTAGGGGGGGGGGGGGGGGGGGGGTACATTAACTAAGTCTATCATCGGGACAAGAAAATAACATCAAAAGCCCCAATCAAGATTATTCATAATTGCAGAAACTTTTGTTGAGCAGTAGTCAAGTGTTTGTGAGGATGGGGTGTGAGTGGAGGTGTTAGTGTTTAGTTTTACTTTAACTAGTTTAACTTTAAGTCTAGGTTCGCACAAATCACATCCTTGCTTACGAAACTTGCAATGACGGAAAAAAAAAGAATAAATTATTAATTAAATATCCATCAGTTGCACTTGCACAGCACATCAGTGGTACAGGAGGACCAAAACTCAAAAGTAACCCTACTAGAGCGCCAGGCCCAGACAGTATCAGCCCTAAAGTTATCCAGGGCTCTGAGATAAGCATGCTCTGGCCTTGACTCTGCTCTACAGGTCCTCCATCTCCACAGGCACCATACCACAGGAGGACTGCACACATTACCCCAGCGTTAAAATAGAGTGAAAGATACAGACCAGAGAGCTATCAGTATCACCCTATCTCAGTATCTGTCTCACCAGCATCCCATGCCAAATTATGGAACATATATATCCTCGTGATGGGATTTGCTGAAGACAACAGCATCATATGCCAGCAGCAGCACGGCTTCCGTAGGGAACGGTCCTGTGAAACTGAAAGCCAGTTAATGGGTCTAGTGGATGAACTCACCGATAACTTGGACAAGGGCAAACAAAGTCACGCTCCTGTCATGGATTTCTCCAAGACCTTCGACAAGGTGTACATTCTCTCTAACTTAGTATAAGAGTCTATTTGTCCATAAATTAAGTCATTAAGTCCCCGTCTCTCGCCTCAATTACTGAATTAGTCAATAAGTGAATAACCATACTACGCTTCACCCCCCCCCCCCCTCCCCCCACAGTAGCTTAGGTGGTTTCTGTCCAATTCGGCATCATGTTGGGGTTCTGTTGAATGGTCCCTGACTGGCTGGGTCACGTAGAATAGTGGTGGTGATTATATAAATCATCTAATCTGCCCATCGTCGCCCCCCCCCCCCCCCCCCCCCCCCCCCCCCCCTTATTTATAGATTAGGGCTGAAGTTTTCCGCACATATTTTTCGTATATCCCCCTGAATTTACAGTGACAGAATAATCCGTAAATGATTGTGGAAGGGAAGGCGAGGACCTTGGGCACTTTTGTGTCCTGGGTCTCCAAAACACAGTAACTACACTGTAAAAGTGTAACACTCCCTTCTCTCTTTTTCTTTATTTTCTTCAGTTCATTTTAATTTGTTTTGGTTCATATTCCTTTATTTTTATTCTTCCCAATGACGCGGCATCATGTTGGGGCCCGATTAGCGGGACCTGGCTGGCTGGGTCATTCTCTCGCTTGGCGCGGCATCATGTTAGGGACCGATTAGCGGGACCTGGCTGGCTGGGCCAAGCTTTCTATATTTCTTCTTTTTCTCCTATCCACTTCCTAAGTCTTTCTTCTTGATAGTTTGTTGTCTTGCACATTCCCGTAGATCCTCCCAAATACAGCGACATAATAGTCAGCAGTGACTGTGGTTGCCATAGGGAAAAGAAGAAATAAAAAGGAGGGAAGGCCGTTTTCGTCAGGGACCGTTTTCTCCGGTCACGTCAGCGACATTCAACTTCTGCTCAATGTAATGACAAATATTTAAGGATTTAGGCCGGCAGTATCCCTTAAAAACACACAAAAAAGACTGCTGTGTACCTGCATGCGCCCTATTACTTACTTCAGGAATTGTATGTCCACAAAAAACGATTTGGAAGTAATGGAGTCATAGGCCTAACCCGGAAGAACGCATCGTAGAGAGACACCACGCATTTGCGATGACACTAATCATTCATTGGATAAAATCATGGATGCTATATTTAGTCCATGATAATATTTATATCATTCTGATTGGTTCGGAATTTTCGTTTCATAAACATACTCAATATAGGATCCATGCATTACATTACATGACATCAAATCGCGCATGCGCTTTCGATATCAACACAGCCAGATGACGTAAACTTCCCAAAGGGAAAACTTGCAACCACAACACATCAAACTAGACAACAACAAGAGGACAACACGAGCCAAGAGTAATTTCTCCGACTAATCAATCATGTTTAAAGTGGTGGGGCCCTTGTGGGCCCAAGCCACAGCAGCAGGAGGCAACAATGTCTTCGCCAGACTGGTCAAAACTGGCAAGAAAGTGCTTCGGCGATTTCTGCAGCAAAGAGAAATCGAGCAAACTCGAGGCGGAGAGATCCCCAAACCAACATGGACACTGCGCTCCCAGACGGTCAAGGTTGAGGACAGTGCTCGGGGACGTCTGATCGGCGGGCTGTTCCCGAAGCAGGTCTTGAAGAGTCAGGCCGCAGAGTTGAGGAAGCAGGCTGCTCTGCGACTCATTCGTGACGCGCGGAAAGTGCCCGTGTTCGCTTTCGTGGGGCTGTCCTTGGGCCTGGGGCCGGGCGCCTCCCTTGATCATCAACGGGGAAAAGGGGAAGCTGAGGATGACCTGTGTTCTGGAATTCGGGTATGGATTAATCGAAATGTATCCTAGTTGTTAGAGGTGGGGGAAAAACCGGTTTGAACCGAAAAACTGGTGCTAAACTTTCGCGGTTCGAAAAACCGGTTCGAGTTGCTGTGAACCGTTTTTTTAACTGCAAACTGAAAGTAAGTTTTTCTTAGAATAACGCATTCTTTTCGAAAAACAACACGGATTCTCAGCGCAGATTGGGTGTTTGTAAACCAAGAGTAGCTGTTTCTAGTTTGTGGTGGTGTATTACTAATACTTTGAGTGTTGAGTTGAGTGTGTGTGTGTCATAAGTCATAAGTTTCTTTATAATTGTGTATGTGTGCGCGTGCGTGCGTGTGTGTGGATATTCTTACAAATAAATATGTTTGCCTAGGTAAAACAAGTGATGCGAATACTGGTTTAAAAAACTGGTTCGATAAAACCGATTCGGATAGGGAAAACCGGTTTAAGACCAGTTCATATTTTTTAACCGGTTTTCAACTCTACTAGTTGTGTCCCCTTGAATTAGTTGAAATTACACAATTGGTTGATTTTCAGGGCAGTGGGATGGGGTGGTGTGCTAACAAGCTTTACTCCACCCACTGCTGTGACTGGGCATCTTCGTCTTTGAACCCCTGTATTTGTCAATAATTGTCGATAAATGGCAGGTGAACATTACTGGAAGAAAACAATGAAGAAAGCCCAATCCACTGTTTGGACGGGGTAGAGGAAAGAGACTGAGTACCGGTAAAAGTAAAACTGTCTTAATAAAACATTAATAGAGTGTCCCTGGTACTGACATGTCCATTTAGGCATCATGAGACTGGTGTCTGACTGTAATAGATATTTATACCTACTTGTGGCGGTGCCATAGCCGATGAGGTTTAACCGAGGCGTGGTCACCGCTACAGCTATCTGTATTAATTCTTTTAAATCGGGACTCTACTGGTTTTGTACTGCCTCCGGGCATTGCCTCCAGTATTGTTCCCACCATATTTGTATTTACAAATGTCCCATATATATGTGTCTGATTCAGACCAAGAGGACGTAAAACTCCATTTTCGTCGTGCCTGACTGTAATTCAAAGCCAGGCTCTGTCTTTTCCACTGAAAACTTTTCGTAATTTACAGAATCTCCACCGAAAAAAATTAATCTCCGCTGTTTTTTTGCGAGCGCGAATGTTATTCTCAAACAGCGCTGTCCTTATTTGGACGAGTGACGCTTGCGCTTGCGGGCAAAAAAATGGCCGCCTAAACGACCCGCGAATGGCGTGTTTGAGAGTTGGAAGGTGAAGTAGGATGCGAAATGCTGTAAAATGAGTGCTTGCTCCCCCGCTCAACAAAAACTTCGGCAAACTTCTGACGTTAGCTGAAAATCCGGGTGGAAGGATTTATCGGCTAAAACAAATCTCTCTTTTTTTTGGAACAGTAGTTTTCATGCCTGAAAATCATTGTGTGTTGATTGTATTTCAGGGTCTGTTCCAGCAGTATGGCGGCAAGGAGTGCGATGTGGAGACAGAGGGTCAGCACTTCTCCCTGCAAAGCCTGCAGCTGGGCCGGCTGATTGGCCAGGGCTGTAACGCTGCCGTCTTCGAGGCCAGGCCTGCCGACAATCACCATGGTCAGTGACACACTGTTTGGTTGGTGTTTTTTGCTGCTCAGTCTTTGTGTTTCACTGTCTGTGTCTTATGATGTGTGTGTCAGTCTGTCTGTCACTGTGTGTGTGTGTGTGTGTGTGTTGTTGTTGTTTTACCAATGGAAACTTGAGCACTTTTTTTTTTCTTTTTGCATTGCTGTAGCAATCAGCTTTAGAACTAGTCAAACTCAAAAGTTTTACCTATTTTAGTTTCAAGAAACTCTCACATGGAAAAATAGTATGAATTAAATATTTTGGATCAATGAAACTCAAAACTTGTCTGTTTTTCCTCTGTATTTGCTCGTTTATATCTCGGCCTATTGCTGAGTGGAGTAATGTGTGAAATTGTAGCATGGCAACTAAGCTTTAGCAATCGGTTTTGCCTTACCATTAGCTTATAGATAGTTTTGGAAGTGCAGCGTACAAAATGAATAATGCTTTTAAACATTTCAAAGGTGTACACTTTTTATTGTGGCTTTCCAGAACTTGTGATTTTTCTGTCTTCTTATGCTTCTGATAGCTGTTGAGGCTCACAGTTTTTCCACTAATTTTATGTATTTTGGTTCCTATCAAAATCATTCCTTTTTCTCGTTGCAGCTGCTGAAGTATCAGAATCAGATGACAGGGTAGAGGATGGAGAGAAGAAAGAAGAGGTGGAGGAGGAGGAGGAGGAAGAAGCAGAGGAACAGGGTGCTCATTTTCGCATTGATGCGTCACCCGAAAAGAGCAGCTTGACAGGTATGTACTACCGGCATGTCTCAAAACTCCAAAGATAAAAATACATTGGACGAACATGTAATGCATTTTGTTGTATTGGTGTATGTTGTTGTTTTTTTAAACAAAAAAGTTTGAAGCGTGGGTAAAACTTAGACACACTGACGTGCCACGATTAAGTCCCTTGGGTTTTTTCTGGGTAGCTGTGACCCACATACAAAAGTCCCCAATTTCAAATTGAGGCTGCTCTTTAAAATTGTTTTGTTTTCAGTTTGGGGACATTTGTATGGGAGTCAAACCTGGTCATAACAAAGTTTCTTACCAGCTATTAGAGGGAAAACACGTGAAACCCGTGATTTTGACTCGTGACCTGGTGGGCCTTTAAGAACTTGTGTTACTTAGATTAGAACTTAACAATGAAATGCAATATTTGTTTTATTAATCATTCATAAAATACGAGATGAACAAAAAGTATCTTTTAACACTTTTTTTTGTAACAAGCTCTCAACTGTTTTTCTTTTGACAGAAGACAGCCTACCTTCTCTCAATGATGATGAAGATGATGACGACTTCAGTATCATCAGTGAAGAAGATGACGATGGCTTCAATACCATCAGCGACAATGACGATGGAAATGAGGACGATGATGACTTCAGTATCATCAGTGAAGACGGGGAGGAGAGGGGGGCTGAGGAGGAGCGTCTGAAGGGCTGGGTCCTGTACCGAGTGTCGTCTGCGTCTGCACCAGGGGGTGAGGAGAGCTGCGATGGTGCTGACGATGACAACATTATCATCCTAGCTGGCGATGAAGATGGGCTGGAGTCGCTGCCTGGTACTGTATTGAGTTTGCCTGCTGTGGTGTGTGTGTGAGTGACAGAGAGAGAGAGAGATTGTGTGTGTGTGTGTGTGTGTGTGTGTGTGAGAGAGAGATAGAGATTGTGTGTGTGTGTATGTGTGTGAGAGAGATATATTGTGTGTGTGTGTGTGTGTGTATGTGAGAGAGAGAGAGAGAGAGAGAAAGAGAGAGAGTTTGTGGGGGTGGGGGTGGAGGTATGTGTGTGAGAGAGAGAGGGGTTTTGTTCTGTGTTTTTTTGGGGGGGATTTGTTTGTGTGTGTAAATTTGAGAGAATCAAATCAAATCAAATCAAATCTGTTTTATTGCCAGTAGCAAACAAACGCCCTTATGGCAAGGGGGGAACAACCATTTAACATTCAAGGTAGACAACACTGGAATAAATCAAAAATATAACTTAATAATCCTATTCTTACAACTTTTTCTCCTTTTCTTTTTTCTACTTTCTTCCCAGTAAACAGCTTGTGTGTGTGTGTGTGTGTGTGTGTGTGAGAGAGAGAGAGAGAGAGAGAGAGAGAGAGAGAGAGAGAGAGAGAAAGAGAGAGTTTGTGTGTATGTGGGGGGAGGGATGTACAATGTAAGTGAGACTGAGAGTGACTAAGAAAAAAAGATGGAAGTTTGCAAAAATAGATGCTAAAGATTCTCGTAAATCAGATTTTTCTTTTGGCAAAAAGAAGGTCCTTACTTTTCCATTGCTGATGGAAAACAGCCAAACGAAGTCTGACCGATATTGTTTTTGTCTGCTCATGTTATTGGATTTTTGTTTCATGTTTTTATTCCATTTCAATTCTGTGTAAAGCGCCCTGTAGCCTACATAATGGGATGGGCGCTATATAAATTGTCCTCATTATTATTATTATTATTATTATTATGGGTCATGCTTTCCTGTTTCAGAACCGGAGGACTTAGCTCGGGAATTCAGTGGGTCAGTGTGCAGAGAGTGCCCGCCATTGAACGGGGCTGCCGTTGAAGTCAAAACGGGCATCGCGCATCGACAGAGTGACCCTTCCGAACCTTCCGTGCAGTCCAGCTTTCCTCCAGGTAAGCTTACAGGTAATAAGAGGAATGGATGTTGTCTAAGGCCTGGTGTACAGTACATCCGGATTATCTGCGCGGAAATAATCAATAAGTAAAAGAAAACAGGAAACAAATATGCGGATTAGGGGGAACTTCGGACACGTGCGTATATTTTTTTCCCTTCTTCTACTTATTTACTTTCTTACTGGGATTGCGCATGAGTTTCCTGCGCGGAACATCCGCGTGTATGTGTACATGGCTTAAATGTCAGTGCTACGGCCTTAGGGATTGCTTGGCCTCTAGGGACCATCACTGCTGGCTACTAACCTACAGTCCTTCGTGGGCCAAGAGAGTGGGGATATCTCCTGGGCGAGGCTCTCAACCATTAATTCCAGCGAAGCTTTTCAGACTAGCAGCTGCCGCGTTTGTTATTTAGAGTAGAAACAGGTCTGCGTGTTGGTAGGGTACACAACGTACCCCACCTTGAAATAGTAGAGATTGTAGAGATACATGTCATTGTTTGCGTCATTTTAAGTAGTACTCAAACCCCTACTCTCTATGGCTTAGCTTTTTTTCGATTTTATTGCGTTTTGTTTTTAAGCACTTGCGTGATGATGTTTAGATGCTGTCAATTAAAAACAGAATAGTGGCTGAAGTGGCCCGTTTTTGTTTTTCATAAAAACAGAATAGATTATAAAATAAATAAATAAATAAAACTTCTCAGTACGAGTACAGCAGCTGAATTCTGGGGTTTCAATTTGTGTTGACAGACACGGGACAGGAAAACTCGATGAACGTATCAAACGGAGACCCCCCTGAACCGGCCCCCAACATTGCAGGGGAAGGAGGAGGAGGAGGAAGGGAAGGTGGTCAGAAGGAGACGGAGGGGGGTGATGCAGAAGGGGAGTTTTCCCTGGCGGTGAAGATGATGTACAACTACAGCGTGGAGTCCAGGGCTGACCACATCATGTCGGCCATGGTTAAGGAAACCCTGCCCTCCCTCTCCCTCCTGTCCACCCCTCCTGACTCACCTGAGTGGGAGCACAGGTAAACCACATGTCACACTGAGGGCATGTACACGTATATGTGACCCAGCACCACGAAAGGGACATTACGTGTCAAACTAACCATTCTGAGAAAATTATGCATTTGGACACTTCAACCAATTTTCTTTCTAATGATACAAGAACCATTCTTGTATATTTTTCTGTTCCAGAGTTATGAGCATTTAAAGTTAGTAGGGTGAGTGTCAGCCATTTTGAGAAAACTATCAAATCTAGCCTAGCTTTAAAAAAAATATCCATTGACCTACTCGTTTTTAAATTACTTAAAAGACCATTTAGAGACCATAGTAAAGATTATCCTTTATGAGTATGAAACTTAAGATGTTACTTAACACAAAAATACCCATAACTCGAAATTGACAAAAAATGAGATTTTTGACTTTGCAAGCCTGTTGTGAGAAACTAGCCCCTAGTCCCTTTATGGGTTTACGCTTAATTTATGTGCACACGCTTTCATATTTCGTACTTCCCTGGTTTTCTTTTGCGGGTGGGTTTCCATGTGTGCATGTGCACATGCCCTAAGGGATCGTATTTGTGTTCCCCTGTTGGGGCAGTGGGTGGATGCCTCATGCCTCCATAAGGGGAGCTGGACGACCCCACCCCCTCCACGAGTCTCTCCCTGTGGGGATACCGGGGGGGGGGGGGGGGGGTCTTTCATAAAATACTTCCTCCACCTTCTGGAAGTTCTGTGCTTGAAACTTCCCCTAATCTGCCACTCTCTGTGACTCTGCCTTTTCCCTTTGCTTTCTACCATCTACCGGTACTATCTTTCTGACTTATTGGCCCATTCTCCTGCCTTTTTCTTTTTAAATCCTCCAATTTTTTTTTCCTTTGAGCTCCTCCGAAATTGGAATGTGTCGGCGGTATGCAATGGGGAGACCAGTGAAAACTGAAAACAGACACATGCGTACCTTATCCATTATGGCCATATGGCCTGGGAACACAGAAGAAGAAGAAGAAAAATGTGCCCCTGTCTCTATGTGTCCGCTTCGGGTTAGGGATAGGTTGAGGGGTTCAGGTTAGTGTTTGGGTTAGGGTTAGGCAGCAAACAAACAGGCACACAGGTATAAAGTGACGTTGTTTTCTTCGCAAGAGATGCAACAAAACATCCGGATATCTCGACAAATGCGCCTTCATCAACATAGACACACAAGAAAACAGCAAACAGCAGAGCTGTTTACCCATAAGATTTCACCATATTTTGTACACATATTTGACAAAAATATGATAAATATGGTACATGGGACAAAAATATGGTGAAATAATGAAAAAAATATATCATTTAGAAATTGTATATAATTTAGAACTGTATATTGCCTAATTCAGGAAACGGGTGCGCTCTCTGTGTGTGTGTGTTGTTCTTGTAAATTTAAATGGATGATACTTTTGACACAGTATTTCAACAAGTTATAAAAAAAATGTATGCATGTTTACGCTCCGTTGTGGAAAATTTTCTTGTTGGAGTAGTACTATTTTGTGAAAAATACACTTGGATTTTAAATACCTGAAGCCCAATTTCAGGGTTAGCAGCTCTGAAACAACAAAGATAGGAAAAGGAGCAGAAAACAATACTTCCCCTCTACAACGCAATCTGTGAATGATCAATTAGAATCCAATCAGTTAGGGTTAACAGAGGTTCCGCTAGCCTACCAAAAGTTTCGGTGGACAGTACCGGCAACAGGAAAATATTCTGGTACTGAACACAGCCGGTGCAATCAAACTTCGCTGTGCAGAAAATATCTGTACATAGATCTATGCGATCGTAATGCGTCATTGTATGTTGCCTTTTAAGACCAAGTTACGTCACTTTTGTGATGTTGTCGTCATCATCAGACAAACAGAACGACAGAAAGACGTCAGAGAGGGGTATGCAGATAAGAAACCGGAGAGCAGAGAGCGGGAAGCCCACAAGCGGGAACACAACCTTGCTATTTACGTAAGCATGACGCAAAACTTGTATTGCGCATCTGCCTGACGTAGGTGTGTGACGCAGGGTCTTTCCTTACCAGCTCGAAAGAAAGTCTCAGGTACCGGTACGCGATACCGATGACATTAATTTTTATCGGTACTAGACCAAAAAATATCGGTAAAAACCGGCATATGCCGGTCTAACGGAACCTCTGCGTTAAGGTTAAAAGAAACAAAGAGACAGAGAGTTTAGGACAGGGACATATTGACTTGAGGACACATAGACAGAGGGACATATCGAGAAAGGAACACATAGAATGATAGAGAAGAGGGGGGGGGTGGGGGGTCACTACGTAACCCACACTAATTGCCCTCCTTCTGTCTGCATTTCGGTTCCCCAGATAATGATGTATAGCTGCAAACAGGCATGTGTCCAACATTCTTTCCTTTCCACCCAGCAAGTGGGTTTTTTGGGGGGGTATCTTTTTGACTTGTGAAGTACAGCAGCCCAAAAAGGGACAAAGCAACCATTTTGGATTGGGTTATTTCGATGTGAGTGCCGTAAATGGGCATGAGCTAAAACGACTTGAAATGAGATGTATAGTGTGAGCATGTTCATAGACAAAGGAGATGAAGTTAAAACGAAGCAAAAGTAGCAAGCATAACCTTTAGTAAATTTATAGTCGGTGAAAGGGGAAAAAAGTGTTAGAAAATTATGACCAATTTTGATTTGAGTTTATTGTTTGAGTATACTATAAACTGCAAAAATACATCTAGGAATCATTTGCTATATTTTGTTTCGTTGCATCTATTATTGTATTTTTACACCCTGAAAAGGAATGTACTGAATCGACGTTAAATTCCTCAAATGTTTTGGCAGGAAACTTTGTGTTATGTGTTCAATCATACAGTTCTCTGAAGCACTGCATACCACAATTTGTGGACAGAATTTTCACACATACACACACACACACACACACACATTACATATTATGTATTATAGTTTGAAATTTAATCCACGTACGATTATTTTCATTACATTTTGTTGCAGGCATGGGAATTGGAAAAGAAAGAAAAAAGCTGAAAAGTGGGGGTCTGGGGGCCACAGAAGGCCCCTAGTAGGGGTCCAGGGGGTAATGCTGAAGCTTTTTTTGTAATTGAAGCCTTAAAACAGCATTAGAATGGATAAATTTAGTTGTTTTTTCGGCGGACAGACTTTTTTTTTTGGGGGGGGGGGGAAAAGCAATGTCATTTCGGTGGAAAGTTGCTGTTCGGCGGACAATTCCCATCCCTGTTGTTGGGTTTGTTATTTTCAGTCGCCTTTCCATGACCAAGAAGTTGCCTCCGCACCCGAACATGGTCAGCATGTACGATGTGTTCGTGGATCAGACTCCGGACCTCCCAGAGGGAGCCCAGTGGTACCCCTCCGCGCTGCCCCCTCGCCTCAACAGAGAGGGCGGATTTGGGAGGAACGCCACCATGTTTCTCGTGATGAAAAAGTAAAGGAAATGTTTGCTGGATTATGTTGTTTTCTGTGTGTGTGTGTGTGTGTGTTTATTACTTCCCCCTCGCCTCAACAGAGAGGGCGGATTTGGGAGGAATGCCAACGTTTTTCAGGTGATGAAAAAGTGTTTCCCATTTTCTTTGTCTGTGCAATATGATAATAATATCTTGTGAAGTATACATCTTCTTCTTCTGCCTTCCCAGGCCACATGGCCAAAATGTATGTATCATATTTTCCAGGCTATAAGCCATCACTTTTTTCTTCAACTTTGACCCCTGCGGCTAAAACAACGATTGCGGCTAATTTGTGAATATTTCCCCTTCCGTATTTTAGGCTGGTCGTCAACTCCAGCCTGTGCGTGTTGACATCGTCAATCTCGGTAAAAATGAACCGTTCTCATGCCGAAACTGAAGAATTTAATCAGTGATATCACGATCTGACCACTACATTTCACCACTTTTATGCACATGTGTCATCGCTGAGCAGTTTATGATAAAAGTTTGATCTAAAACAGTCGCGAACATGTCAATCTTTACGAACTCTGTGCGCACGTAAATGCAAAGTCAACTTCCAAGTTGAAACTAGGTGATTGGTCTCACTCCATAAGTTGGAACTCAGTGAATGGTCTCACTTTACAAAAAAAGAAGTTGAAAAGCAGCTCCTTTCCGCTATCAAACTGATAAATCGGCATTAGTGTGTGCACTGAAACACACGCTGAATGCAAACAACTCACGAAATCCAATAAATGAAAGCAGCTGGCGCATTAGCGTTTGCCATGATTTTGTATCTGCGGTGTATGCGGCGCCATTTTGTCAGCTGAGTTGTACGCGCGGTAAAAGTTTTGTGTGTGCAAACTGTGACTGAAAATGAACTGCCAGTGCATTACTTTGTCATGTTTTGTGTTGTGTTGTGTCGTTGTGCAGAATTCAGTATTTAGTAGGTCCGTTATGGCAAAGATGAGGTCTGTACTGTTATGTGTAGTTTGTATGGGAGTGCAACACGAGCCGTCAAAGTTGCCGTGGCTTTCGATCGTTCGTCTGCTCTTCTTCTCAGGTTCGTTTTTCTTTTCAGTCTCTTGCGGCTTAGACACTGAATGCAGCTTTATCATTGTTTTTTCCAGAATTTTAATATAATTCAGGGGGTGAGGCTTAGACAACGGTGCTCTTTGTAGACCGGAAAATACGGTATGTGGTTTTTTTTCAGTTTTCACTGGAACACATTATGATTTTGACTGCTGTAAGTGAGGATGAGTTAAAAGCACATTACACAAGTGGATGGTCATGCGTTTATGATATCAAGTGGTCATTGGTTCGTTGATCTGTGGTCTGTGTTGGGGTTTTTCGTTTTGCTGTCCCATTTTCTGGGCAGTTCTTTGGCTTTTCTCTGTTCATTCTGATTCCCAACTCACAGCCACACCCCCATTTATCAGGTCGCAGAATCCAAAATCAACTGTCCAAGGGGAGCAGGTATGTTATGTTAGATTGTTAAGAGGAAACCACCAAAGGAGACACTGCACTGCTGCTGAGTCAGTTCTGTGGAGTTCGTTGGAGCCTGTTCTGATCTTGTTGTTGTTGTTGACGTACCCTGGCTAAAAGACTCCAGGGATCATCCCAACAGCTGAATCACTTGAAAACTATGGTACAAATGCTTGAGCTAGGGATGAGAACATTACAATATGTGACCGTTCTGGATTACCCGCCACGTGGGCAGCCACTCTCCGTCTTCGGGAGATTTGGGAGACTGATGATGCTATGCTAGGAGCTTCTCATGGCTAAAGACAATCCCCGCATAACTATGCATAGCATAACAACATTTTGATGCAACCTTGGTCGCTGGTGTTCTAGCCTATGTGAATTGGTCTGACATAGCCTTAAGCCACCTGAGGCGAGTTCTGATCTACCATATATGCAGGACGTCAAATACTAAACACCACCTACTGACAACAATAATGTCTTAGTCACGGTGCCAACGTGAGGTCCTTCTCCAAGAGTGCCGCCCCCCCCCCACCCACCCCCACCTCTGTATGTCCAACGACAGTTCCCATGAACATACAGTGGGACCTCCCTGTATAAGACTCCCTCTCACATAAATCCTACTTCTCCTGAGACATTGCCCTTCTTTGTAAGCATTAAAGTTACCTCCCTTATGCAACTCCCTCCCATTTAAGACCTAGTTTTGGATGATTTTTGAAGGTCTTATCTGGGAGGTTCCACTGTTGTACTGATTCCTTTCTCCATTTGATTTGTCATGTGTCCAAGGTACAGCATGACGCTGAGCGAGTACCTTTCGGTGCACACCGTGGACATGCACACGCGCTGCCTGCTCTTCGCCCAGCTCCTGGAGGGGGTGGCCCACCTGGCTCAGCACCAGATCGCCCACCGCGACCTGAAGGGCAACAACATCCTGCTGGACCTCTCCGCCGGAACAGGTCAGCCTGTGGGTCCTCTGCTTCTTCTTCTTCTTCTTCTTCTTTTGCTTCTTCTTCTTCTTCTTCGATCGCTCAGACAGTTTCTTGTCAATCTTCTTCTTCTTCTTCTTCTTAGATCGCTCAGACAGTTTCCTGCAAATCTTTTCTTTTTTTTTTGATCGCTCAGACAGTTTCCTGTCAATCTTCTTCTTCTTCTTCTGCTTCTTCTTCTTCGATCGCTCAGACAGTTTCCTGTCAATCTTCTTCTTCTTCTTCTTCTTCTGCTTCTTCTTCTTCTTCAATCGCTCAGACAGTTTCCTGTCAATCTTCTTCTTCTGCTTCTTCTTCGATCGCTCAGACAGTTTCCTGTCATTCTTATTCTTATTCTTTTTCGATCGCTCAGACAGTTTTCTGTCAATCTTCTTCTTCTTCTTCTTCTTCTTCCTCGATCACTCAGACAGTTTCCTGTCAATCTTCTTCTTCTTCTTCTCGTACGTCAGAGGGACACCCCAGCATCCAGTATGAAGGCGGCCGTATGTTGCAGGTCCTCCAGTCTTCCGAAGAGCTTCTGGGCCATCGAGACGTGGTCTGGCCAGGTCTTTTTTCTTTGCTGTTGGAACAGTGGACATGACTGTAGGGTGTGGTCACTTGTTTGGTTCTCAGTGCCACATGGGCACTTGTCTGATTCACTGATGCGTAGTTTGTTGAACAGGTGGTGTTTCAGACGATTGTGACCTGTCCTGAGTCTGAAAACACAGACCTGTTCTTGGCGGGTTAGCATGTAATATGGGTCTGCCCTGCTGTGGTTTGGGTGTTGTCTGGCCCACTTCTTCTGCTGTTTGGCCTTGATGGTGGCTTTGGCCTCTGTGAAGGTGGTGGACCTGTCGAGCTGCTCTTTTGTGGCACCTTCCTTTGCTAGGGAATCAGCCATTTCGTTTCCTTGCACGTTGCTGTGTGAAGGAATCCATTGCAGAACGGCTGTGTGGTTTCCTGTCAATTATGAGCTGCAGATGTTAGGCCCAGCGAGTCCGACTTCGGCTGGGAGGAAATATTTTTGAAAGCGTTTTCTTGGAGAAAAAAAAAAAGGTCAGGAGAATGGACCGGTAAAGCAGAAAGATAGTAGATGACAGTAAGCGAAGGGAAAAGGCAGAGTCAAAGAAAAAGAGTGACAGATTAGAGGAAGTTACAAGCACAGTACTTCCAGAAGGTGGGGGAACTATTTGTACAAAGACCCCCCAGTATCCCCCCCATGGGCTTTGTTTCTTCTATAAGTAAAGAATAAGATTCAGTTGTAGCCTGTTTGTGGTTGAAAGCAAGTTCACATGATTTATTAGACACAGTGTGTGTGTGTGTTATGTGACTGTTTGTGTGTGTGTGTCAAGTCAAGTCAAGTCAAAATCATCTTTATTGAGGGTTAAAGAATAAGCTGACAAAAGGGTTTTTTCATCCTGCCCTCATAAAAAAAAATACACATCAATCAAAAATCTATGAAAAAATAACATATTTACAGGAACACAAAACAGAAAACATTATGATCGGTAAAATGAAATAAAAAACACAACAAAGAACCAAACAGAAGAGAGAAGGTGTGTGTGTGTGTCCCCCATTTTTCCCTACTGCTCTTTTGATTTATGTAGATATATTGCCACAGTGTATTGTTAGTGCACTTAATACAGATTTGTGAACTGTGAGAGCTCAATTTTGGGGGGTGAACACAAATTTTTACTCACATCATATGTATCATTTAGTTCTATATTATGGTATAAAGCTGGGTATATTATGTTAATTTATCTTTTTTTTAAACAAAACATGGTTGCAAAAAAATATGTTCTGTGCTGCTTTCTAAATAACAATCCTTTGATTCTGTTGCAGAGATATTACTCTTTGAATTAGTGATATGAAACAGAAAGTATATGAATGCTTACAAAGGAAAATTCAAATCTGAAATTTAGAGAAACTCAGAAGAAGAAGAAAAATAAATAAACTATGTATTAGATTTTTTTTTAAACTGGAAAAAAAATTAACCAGTCATAAAAATGTTTGTCACAAATGTTTCCCATAATGCTTTATAGTCCGCCTTGGCTTAAGGCTGTGGCCAGTGGGCCTTTAGCATAGGTGAATGTGGGCATGGGTTCGAATCCCACTTCTGACACCATGTTTCGTTGAGTATTTAATTCGGATCAGTTTCAAGTCCAAACAACGAACGTTGTTTACATTAGGATTCCATAGCAAGGGAAGTCACTCTTTTATGTGACGTGTAGCAGACTGAACTTAAATACGTCACAACACCAAGGCTACATCAAATTGTTATGCTATGCATAGTGATGCGGGGATTGTCTTTAGCCATGACAAGCTCCTAGCATAACATAATCAGTCTTCAAAATTCCCTCCTTGAGTGTGGCTGCCCATGTGGGGGGGTAATCAAAAACGGTCACGCACGTAATGCTCTCATCCGTGGCTGATGCGCTTGTACCATAGTGTTCAAGTGCTTCCGCTGCTGGGATGATCCCTGCAGACCTGTTTACTCTACTCTTTTCCAGTAGTATTCTACTCAATTTGGACCTCTACTACTCTTCAAAATTGAAAAAAATGCTCTAATTACTCATTTTCAGTGAACACTGTTTGATGGTTTAATGAAGAGGACTACACATTTTTTTGCCAAAACTACTCATTTCAGCTATCCAGACTACTCCAGACTTGTGTAGGGGGTAAGCAGGTCTATCCCTGGAGTCTTCTAGCCAGGGTAAGCCGACAGCAACATGCCCCATAGTATTCATTGGTCACCATGCCTTGTGTTCTGACGATGTCTGTTAACGCAGATTCACCACGTCTGGCCATCAGCGACTTTGGCAGCTGCCTAGCTGACCGGCACTACGGCCTGACCGTGCCCTACCCGACGCAAGACACGGACAGGGGAGGCAACAGCGCCCTGATGGCGCCGGAGATCAAGTGCGCGGTGCCTGGACCCCACGGCATGCTGGACTACTCCAAGGCAGACCTGTGGGCGGCGGGCACGCTGGCCCACGAGATCTTCGGAGATGGGAACCCCTTTTACCACGGCTGGGATTCTCGTTCGTACTGCGAAGAAGATCTGCCGCATTTGGCTGGTGAGTCGGCTTTTACGTGTTAGCTGTGCCTGGAGTTTATCAGGTCCTTATTTGGGTTGCAGTGTCAAATCAAAAGATCTGCCGCAGTTGGCTGGTGAGTCGGCTTTTGCATGTTAGCTGTGCCTGGAGTTTATCAGGTCCTTATTTGGGTTGCAGTGTCAAATCAAAAGATCTGCCGCAGTTGGCTGGTGAGTCGGCTTTTGCATGTTAGCTGTGCCTGGAGTTTATCAGGTCCTTATTTGGGTACTGTGTCAAATCAAAAGATCTGCCGCAGTTGGCTGGTGAGTCGGCTTTTGCATGTTAGCTGTGCCTGGAGTTTATCAGGTCCTTATTTGGGTACTGTGTCAAATCAAATGATCTGCCGCAGTTGGCTGGTGAGTCGGCTTTTGCATGTTAGCTGTGCCTGGAGTTTATCAGGTCTTTATTTGGGTACTGTGTCAAATCAAAAGATCTGCCGCAGTTGCAGACCTGTTTACCCTTACGATTTTGCCGTAATTTTTACGGGAAAAAACGGAAATTACGGTAAAAAAATACATTACGGAAAAACAAAATTCTAAACATGAAAATCGCGAGTCGCGAAGTTTCGTCTGCTGTGGTTTTTGTCGAATGCGGTAAGAAGACATTTTCGGTTTCCGCGCGCATGCGTCTTTCACTTTGTTAAAGTCAATATGGCGGCTCCAGCAAAGAGACTCGCGCCGAAAGGCAATACCGGCTCTTCCAAAGCTCCAAAAGTTGGAAAACTTGTGCAAAAGTTTCGCGATGCGTACTTGAAAGTACCTGGAATCCAGCGATCAGTACTCGGTGACGAGTACGCCTGTTGTGTGTACTGTAGCAGGGACTTTTCCATCGCGCATTCGGGTCAGTATGACATTGAATCGCACTGCGCATCGAAAAAGCACCAGATGTACGTTGCTTCAAAGAAAGACGCAGCAACTTCGCACAAGATGACGTCGTTTTTTAAAGCTGAGAAGAAGAACACTGAGAAGGAGGTTGATGACTTGGCCGTGGTTAGAGCTGAAGCAATGATGACGGAAACTCTAGTGAAAATGAACGTTCCATTGACTGTGGCTGACGTACTCACAATAACTGTGTGCAATGTAGGATGATTTATGTGTGTAAATATAACTTTTTTCCCAAACAATTCCCACTGCCAGATGTTAAAGTGATCCAAAATCCAACAATCAAGCATGAAAAAAGACTTTAAACTGAGTGCCTAGAAGCTGAATAGCAAGCAACAGAATGGTGTCTTCTGGTTCAGGCAGCAGGTAAGAAAAAGTGTAATAAAATATCAGTTGTTATTAATTATTGTGTTAAGTAGCTCCATGTCGTTGTGGTGTGCATGATTAGCAAGCCTGTGACTGAAAAGTTGCTGAGTATTGCGAGTATAAAAATTACAGAAATTTTTGGTGAAATACAGAATTTTGTCTGAGATATTATAGGTATGCGATTTGAGGGTAAACAGGTCTGCAGTTGGCTGGTGAGTCGGCTTTTGCATGTTAGCTGTGCCTGGAGTTTATCAGGTCCTTATTTGGGTACTGTGTCAAATCAAAAGATCTGCCGCAGTTGGCTGGTGAGTCGGCTTTTGCATGTTAGCTGTGCCTGGAGTTTATCAGGTCCTTATTTGGGTACTGTGTCAAATCAAAAGATCTGCCGCAGTTGGCTGGTGAGTCGGCTTTTGCATGTTAGCTGTGCCTGGTGTTTATCAGGTCCTTATTTGGGTACAGTGACAAATCAAAAGATCTGCTGCAGTTGGCTGGTGAGTCGGATTTACGTGTTTTGCTGTGCCTGGAGTTTATCAGGTCCTTATTTTGGTGCAGTGTCAAGTCAAAGGCAAGTCGAGTCAAAACGATATTTATTGAGCATAAAGAAAGAAGCTTTGACAGCTTTTTTTTTTTTGCGTTCTGTGCTGATGAAATAAAACCGAAACTAAAAAAGTATGCAGAAAACAAAAATAAAACGTAAAACTAGAATTGTTTATGATTCACTGTGTGAGTGTGTGCACGTGTGTGTGAGGTGGGCGAGTGAGAGAGTGTGTAAGAGAGAGAGTGTGTGTGTGTGAGTGAGAGAAAGAGAGAGAGAGAGTGTGGGTTTGTGGGTGGGTGGGTGTGTGAGGTGGGTGGTGGGCAAATGAGAGAGGGTGTTCAGAGAGAGTGTGTGTGAGTGAGAGAGTGTGTGTGAGTGAGAGAGAGAGAGAGAGTGTGTGTGTGTGAGGTGTGTGGTGGGTGAGTGAGAGAGTTTGTATGTGTATGAGTGAGAGAAAGAGAGAGAGAGAGTGTGTGTGCATGTGTTTGTGTGTGTGTGTGAGAGTGTGCAAGTGCTCATGTATTACATTGCCCCTCTCAGAATCTAAGACTAGCCCTATTACAACAGTAGGAAAACAACCCATGTAGGTGGTACCTTTAGTGCCTGGCCTAAGTTAAATTAGTCTCCGTGTAGAGACTTTGCCACTGCTTTTTAGTGCTTTCAAATTAACTATTTTTGACCCATCTGTCTGTGTGAATGCAATCTGTCATTGGTGCGAGTGTGTGCAATCTATCATTACTTTGATGTGTGTAAGCGATCTATTATGAAGTTTGTGTATACAATTTGTCAGTTGTGTTGTATGATGTGTGCTAGTGATCTGTCCTTGGTGTGAACGTGTGTGTGTGCGCGCGCATGCACAGGTGTTGATGTTATTTCTCAACTTATATTTCGCCCATTCTATCTATCTCTCTCTCTCTCTCTCTCTCTCTCTCTCTCTCTCTCTCTCTCTCTCTCTCTCTCTCTCTCTCTTTCTCTGTCTCTCCGTCTATCTCTCCCTCTGTGTCTCTCTCTCGACCATTTGCTTTCGACTCCTCCTTCTTTACTTCCATTCTCTTGGCTCCCTCTCCCTCTCCCTCTCTGGCTTTTCTTTCTATCCCTCTTTCTTTTTTATTTATTTTTACGTAGATCCCATGCATGTGTCATGTGACCTATTTTAATACTTACGTCTTTTTTGTTAAGTAGCTGTTGTTGTTGTTGTTGTCGTTCCCTGGCTTAAAGACTCCAGGGATCGTGCCAGCCGAAGCAATGAAGCTTGTGAACAGCTGTGTGAAGAGCTGGGTGGGACAGAATGCTATGATGATGAGGGAACCCCAGCCCAGGGTTGGTAATGTGAAAGAGAAAGAGAGCGTTCCGTTTTTTATTAAACACCGCGTAACTTACTCATATTTTTTTCGGCTATACTATAAGGCCGAGTCCCGGAACTAACTGACCCGAAGCCGACCGAAACCGTAATTCCGACGAATTCTCCGAAATTACGAAACCGAAAAGCCGCCGAAACGACCGAATTAACCCCGAATAAGAGAACCGAATTCCGAATAGAATTAGAATCGCCGATCCGAATTCCCCCGTCGACCGGAACTTCATAAAAAATTACTATAAGGCCGACCGAATTAATGAAATTTCTAAAATTATTCCCCGAATTCCCGAAATTATAAATTATTATTAATTTGACAGGAGGATTGTCTATTCTATTTTTTACTGTTTTACTAGTCGCATTTTATAAGGCAGCCAGGGGGGACCCAGGGGGTAAAAAAAAAAAAGGGAAAAAAAAATAAAAAAAAATGCTTTGTCTCGCAAAAAAAAAAAAAAAAAAAAAAAAAAAAAAAAAAAAAAAAAAAAAAAAAAAAAAAAAAAAAAAAAAAAAAAAAATCAAAAAAAAAAAAAAGGAAAAAAAAAAAAAAAAAAAAATTGGTGAAAGGAAAAAAAAAAAAAAAAAAAAAAAAAAAAAAAAAAAAAAAAAAAAAAAAAAAAAAAAAAATAAAAAAAAAAAAAAAAAAAAGGAAAAAAAAAAAAAAAAAAAAAAAAAAAAAAAAAAGAAAAAAAAAAAAAAAAAAAAAAAAAAAAAAAAAAAAAAAAAAAAAAAAAAAAAAAAAAAAAAAAAAAAAAAAAAAAAAAAAAAAAAAAAAAAAAAAAAAAAAAAAAAAAAAAAAAAAAAAATAAAAAAAAAAAAAAAAGCAAAAAAAAAAAAAAAAAAAAAAAAAAAAAAAAAAAAAAAAAAAAAAAAGAAACACAAAAAAAAAAATTTGTAGAAAAAAAAAAAGAAAAAAAAAAAAAAAAAAAAAAAAAAAAAAAAAAAAGAAAAAAAAAAAAAAAAAAAAAAAAAAAAAAAAAAAAAAAAAAAAAAAAAAAAAAAAAAAACAGAAAAAAAAAAAAAGAAAAAAAAAAAGGAAAAAAAAGAAAAGCACGAAAAAAAAAGAAAAAAAAAAAAAAAAAGAAAAAAAAAAAAAAAAAGAAAAAAAAAAAAAAAAAAAAAAAAAGCAAAAAAAAACAAAGAAAAAAAACAAGGAAAAAAAAAACAAAAAATCCACGCTTTAGCAAGGCAACTGCTAATGTACTGTGGTAGTCTGAATTATTACCCTTGAGATAAAGGCAGTTTTCTTTTAAACGGCTAGAACACAGTAATCATTAGTAGCCACTTAATAAAGTGCATACATCTATCATTCGTTTCTCTAGCCGGGCTTTTCTGTTGAAACATTTTACGAAATGAATGTGTCGTGCATGTGTGTCTCGCGTGTGTGTTTGTGGTGCTGTGTGTTGTCGTTTCTTCCTCCTTGCATGCGTGGGTGTGTGTCGCGTGCATGTGTGTATTTCCTTCGGTTTCAACATCCTAACCACTAAAATGATTCAGTGACTGGATGGTGTGCGCTGCGTGTGTGTCCTCTGTGTTGTGTAATGTTCTTCACCTCCGTCTCTCTAATCGTGGTGTCGTTTTTTTTTATCTGTATGAGCTTATGCGCATTGCATTTTACACATGCTTATGTGGATATTTTTCTAGATATCAGTTATTGGATCAGTTAATTGTTGTCTCTCTTGCATAATTATTTCTGTATGTTGAAACCTTCCTTTTTCATCGTACATGATTCTTTAGCTAACTTTTCTCTAGGCTGATCACTCCATGTTCCACCTGGCGTTATGGGTGTGCATGCTTGTTGCGCGTGCCTTGGCATGGCTTCTGGTTCCTAAGGTTCTCTCTCCGGTCACAAGACTATACCCCATTCTCTACTGTTCTTCCGCTGTAGAGACTGGCAGTATCATTCTCAGTATGGGGAAAAGGACATGGCGGTCGCCATAATTCGCTCTCATCGAGTGGACAGATTAGAGGTACAGCATATACAAGCATGGAACATCTCCCTTAAATGGAGGAATAACAGAAATACAGTCCACAAAAAATATAATACTATTTATAAAATAACGCCTACCATAACCCTATAACACCGCTATTTATATAAACGAGTATTAGTAAGGGTCCCCTACCTCCCTGGTGGGTGTGATTTTGAGCATTTGAGTGAACCGACCTCCAACTATTGTCGCCTGCATCGTTTAATCTTCATACACTAGCAGGTACGAACAGTGTCACTCATTACGTATGTGTTTTCTGCTGTGGTGGCGGGCATGCGTGCGTTTTCGTGTTTCTGCTAAATGGTTATGTTCGAGTCCCGGTTACTGGGGGATGCTGTCTTTCCAGGTTAGTCCAATGAAGTTGAAATGTGTAAAGGCTCTTAAAAAACCGTGATTGTGTATCCGGTTTACTTTTCGAGATATTATTTCGAAGGTTTGACTTCTCTTTTCCCGTCGGTCTTGCCAGCTCTTTCGAAGAAATGTTACACATTGAACGTCCTCCCGTGGAAGACCGCTGCTCTGCACATGAGCGCAGCTGCATCGAGAGAATACGATGCTGAAAATTGCGCCCTAGACTACGAATAGTATTGTCGATATATGGGCAATTTTTGATTAGGATCCAGAGACTATGAAAAGGATCTCCATCTTCTGCTGGTGAAAATCTTTGTAAGAGTTTCTAGAAGAGGCTTGCCTGCTAAGCCTGACTAGGCTATCTTTGGATTTTTTATTAATTTTGAGATAGATACTGATTTAAAGGCAGAAGCAAAGAAGAGAAAAATGTAATCAAGAACAGGGGATTAAAAATAATACACCGGTCTTTCCTCTTCCCCCGAATTGACGCTGGTACCAATGGTAGGCTCGCATCCATGGAGACCATCCCGGTGGACTCTCCCTTTTTTGCACCGTCTGCTGAGTCACGTGTGTCTTTCCAAATAACGGTTTGCTCGTCCTCCACCAGTACTTGATGTTGGCACAGACTCACCTCTACTAGCGCATTTCACTAGCAACCAGAAACAATTGAGCCCAAACCAGGTGCATACTAAGAAAAAAATTATAGCATTAGAGGGAATTATATATGGGGTTGGGCCTTCTGCAGAGAGGTTTTATCTCTCAGCCTATTTCCTATCTTTACAACATAAATCTCCCACCATTTCCTGTCAGGCTGCTGGTTGATTTACTGGTGTTGAAGCATGATATATTGAGATTGCCCGTGTCGCATAATCACGCTCCCAGAATTGCACTTTTCTCCTCAAAATGTAGGGTGCAAATGGTCTTTGTATGGTCGTTTCGACAGATTTTAATGGTATAAGTGGTAAGAAGTTGTTTATTAACACATTTCACAGAATGTTCAGACATTGCTCTCTGTCGAGAATCCTTCAGAACGGTTGCGGGGGGGGGGGTGGCCACATTTTTTCTCAAAACATGGAAAAACGAAAAATGGACTGTGGAAGAGGAAAAATTAAACTTAAAAAACTAAAACAAACTATCTGAACTCAAATGGCAAGGTATTAATCATTTCTGATTTCCTCGCTTCAAAGGGTCCCCCCATTTTTTTTCAACATCACTGTTTTATCCTGAGCACAATGAGCACCCTTTCTCAATAGAGATAGCATCATATTGCCACCAGTAGAGTCCGGCAATGATCAGGCCTTTGAGTTGTTCTCATGTGGAGTCATTGTGCAAATTGTTATAGCACTGAAAACAGCTGCAACGTACAATCAACAGGCAGAGACTGAGTGGAAGGTTTAGGGGGGAGGGGGGTTATGTGTGTGCATGTAGGGCCCAGCATTATGTGTGTGTGCGTAGCCACAGTGTGTGTGCTGTGCATATGGAGCGAGGGGACGAGCAGGGCATGTCTCATTCTCTGTCTGTACCAGAGCAGCGCCGCCAGAAGCACAGTGATGGTGGTGTGTGTAAGCACGTGTGTGTTGTGTTGTCAGAGTATGGTACACACAGCACAAAGATAACTTCTACCCTTGTACAGCATTGTTTTATAAATCACGTGGGGAAACAGAGCTGCAATACACGAGCATCTGGAAACTTACTCGCAAAATCTAGAACAACTTACAGCAGAGCAAGTAGCAAAAACCCCAGAATTTTAATTGACTCGCAACGTCACTACCACAGAGGCTCCAAGATTGTGTAGATCAAACAACACTAAACCCACAACTGCCGAAGGGTTGTGAACCTCAGAACACAAAACAGGAACTGGTTATGACTTGACAACACGAATGACTAGCTCTACCCCGGCCCCTCTTCACTGAGTTTAGTCGATATGATCGTCAAAGAAGCTCACCTCCGGAACATGAAGCAGTCCTCTTAGCCACAGCAACAGCTCCGCGCGAAGCAGGTGCGAACAGGAGTACTCAGCCCTCTCTCTGCGAAACGAAGGGCCACTAAGAGATATATTACAAGCAAACAGTACAACGATATCGCACTGAACTAATGATATAGACACCCAGGTGACGTCTGTATCTACTACATCCAATAAACCCGAATCGCCGGCAACAAGAGACAAAGATGAGGACAGTCATGTGATCTTATTAATCGGCGAAAAGCATGCACTTTTTTGTAAAAATTATTGTTAAATAAGTAGTTAAGAGTAGTTTTTTTCAGGGGGGGGGGGGGGGAATTTTTAGACATTTTTCATATGCTTAATATATTTGTAGTGCCAACAATATACGTGTTCTGTTCTGTTGACGAGTTTTTACGGTGTCTTGTTATTTTGTCAGTGCTAAAACGTTTTTTAACATTTTTGAAGTTAACTTTCTAAAAGTGAAAAGAGATTTTTTTTTTAAATAAATGTTAATTAAGACAGTGGATGTTAATATAAATGTTTATAATCTTTAAAATCGTTGACGAACTTAGTTAGTGAACGGAAAAAAGTCTAAGGTAGTTAGTTTTTGGTCTCTTTTTGAACGTTTTTTGTTTATTTTTTTTTATATTTTTTATTATTTATGTTATTTTTTTTTTTTTTTTTGTTTTTATTTGATTTTTTTGTTTTTTTGTTTTTTTTTTTCTTTTATTTTTGTCACCCTCACAGGAGGAAGGAAGGAGAAAGAAAAAAGAAACAAAAGAAAGAACAAGAGTGGGAAAGGGGGAAGAGGAAAGGGGGAAAAGAAGAAACAAAGTAATACAGAAACTGCAACAGACACGAGAGTATGCTGTGCTTCTTAGTAGGATTACATAGTTTTAAATGTTTTCCAAAAGATACGAAATGGTGCAGAGATAACATTCCTGGTTTTTCACAGCATTAAAATTATTGAAAAAGCCAGGGGAGAGACTCATGGTTGGACGTGGTGCAAAATAGACCGCGTGCCACAAACTATTGCGATTCGCGCTGTTTTTTCCCTGCATTGGTAAAAGGTTTTAAAAGATGTGCCACCCCCATGCATTTCGCGGTTAATGTTTTTCCGTTTTGCCTTTTTACCATACATAAAAGCTGTATTTTAGGAACATTTAGCTAATTACCTTTTTGGAAATACTAACCCTAACCCTAACCCTAGCCCTAAACATAAACTACCCTCACTAATGTACTGACAGTACACGCGTTTGTCACAGTTGTGGTTCGTATGCGTTTTTTTCGGTCTATACGGTGGGGGTTAAGGTTAGGGCTAGGGTTAGGGTTAGATGCCAAAAAGGTTATTAAGGAAATAACGGAAAAATACAATTAACCGAGATATGTCGGGGGGGTGGCACCTCTTGACCTTTACCCCTGATTTTATAGAACTTACAATACAGTAAGAAAATAAATTAAAATTTGAATTTGGGGGCAGCTCCTTTCTAATACGGGTTCACGTTATTTGAAGGTATTGAAAAATGGAGGCCTATTTCAAGTTCTTTGAAAATGGCCTTTGTCTGTGAAAATGTTGAAATAGTGGTAAAAATAGTCATTGATGCCTTAAAAAAAAAAAAACAAGTATTGTATGTTGTTGTTGCTTCCAGAATGATAAAGAAGCAATTTAATTTCACCTAATTCCCATATTATTAGCAGACGTAGTTGATTTTGTCGACGTTACTTCCTCACTCTATCAGGTCTTTGGGCTACACTGGTGCAACTTGAACGATCATGGATCGACGCAATCGTTTCATCATGCATGTCGTGAGAGTTGGAATTAGGATAACGGGTGTCATTATTCTTTTCTTCGTGCTCAGACAGTTCCTGTCACATCATGCTGCCGTTATTGCGCCTAACTAAGAAGTAGTTAGCCCAGCATGTCCGATTCGGTCTGGAAGCAATCTTTGTAAGAATTATAGAAAAAGCAGGAGAATGGACCAGTGACGATAGAAAGATAGAAGATGACAGTAAGCAAAGAGAAAAGGCAGAGTCAAAGAGAGTGACAGATTAGAGGAAGTTGCAAGCACAGAACTACCAGAGGTGGTGGGAACTATTTATACAAAAGGACCCCTGGATCCCACGGGGTAGATAATGGTATTTGAACAGTTTGTGAATTTAATGTGAAAAATCTGTCATGAACCTTGAATAAGGAAGGTGCACCTATAATCTAAAAATATTGGTAATTGAAAATTTGCCTTTCATTAAATTTGATGTCAGTTTGTCTGTCTTGTGTATGGTGTGCCGTGTGTAAACAAAATTGTGTGTCATTAACAAATCAAACAAACAATCAATGAAACGAAACAGAAGGATAATTGGCAGAATGGTTTGTGATATTCGTAAGTTGATAAACAACCTGCAACAATTGACATTCGCAAGAGAAAAGCAGAACGTGGTTCAAAATGAATGTTGGGTTTTTTAAGGTTCACACAATTTGTTACAATATTACTATAGCAAGGAGAGATGGGTGGAGTGGGTCACAAATACATGGATCTACAGGAAAATTGGTGAACAAGATCTCAAAGTCAATAGTGTCGACCAAACATTATTCAACAACATTCGAAAATAACGGTTGTCTTGGTAGCACAAAATGTGATTGAGGCATCACGGAGTATGTAAAAGTCAGAGTGAGATGAACTAGAAAATAATACTATGTTACATAGATCACATACTTTCAATAAAAACACACACCACACACACAGAGAGACACACGCAGACCACACACAAAACACACACACAACTCTCTCTCTATCTCGAACGATAGCATGCTAGATATCTAGCAATAGCTATATAATGGATCAATAGTCATCGATCTACGCTCTGCTAGCTATGTCATCTCGACATCTCTCTCCTCCTTCTCATAGTCGAGCTTCTCTCACGATATCTCTCTCTCTCTCCCTCTCTCTCCTCTAGCTTCCCTCTCTCTCTCCTTCTCTCTTCTCTCTCTCTCCATCTCTCTCTCTCCATCTCGCTTCTCTCTCTACCTCTTCTCTCTCTCTCTAGGCTCTCTCTCTCTCTCTCTCCCTCTCTCTATCTCTCTCGTCTCTCTTCTCTCCCCCTCTCTCTCTCTCTCGCTCTCCTCTCTCTCTCAGACTCTTACTCTCTCTATCTACTTGAAAAGCCTTCTACTAACCCCTGACTGCCAGAGAAAATTTAAGGAAAAAAACCCTGGGCAAACCATGCCATAAAAAAGTACAAATGATGGAGACGCATCTGGAAGATGGTCTGGGACATGGATTCTCTTGATTGTCGCAAGACAAGCCAGCATATCACTTATCAGGGTTATTCATCTCATCTGATGAATCATATCAGTGTGTCCAGATCATCATGATGTCATAGGTATGTACCTAATACGTTGTGCATTCAAGGGGGTTAAGGTGTGTCAATCATTGAACCAATATCTCAAACTCATGCTAATATACACATACTTTGATAAAGTTTTCAGCTCTTTTCAATTTCATCCTGTTATTTTCATGTGTTGCAAACCAAAGGGTTATGTTTAGTTGAGCATTTCTTTTTTTCCCCCCCCCCCCCCCCCCCCCACCCCCAACCCCCCCCCTCAAATTTTCGCATTCAAAATTGGCACTGAGAACCGACATGGCAATTCTGCCACTCTGGAAAGGTATAAGGTTAGGACCTGCCTAGGCTGATTTAAAAAAAAAAAAAAAAAAAAGCAGATGAGAAGATAGGGTTGTAACCACGGGGGGTGTTTAAAATACATCTTTTGCTCAACAAAGACCTCTTCTTATCAATAATTGCCACTTAGGTTGGGGTGGCATCGTTGATCAACTTTTTTTTTTATCAAACCTGGGGGAACCACAGTAAGTAAATGAAAGAAGGACAGACGTATTACTCAAGCATAAAGTTCATTTTGTTTAACATAGTTTTCTTCTTCGATCGTCAGACAGTTTCCTGTCAATCATGAGCGCAGATGCGTCATGCTGCCGTTCGCGCCTAACTAGAAATAGCTAGTAAAGGTATGAGGGACCAGTATGTCTGATTCGACTGGAGGAAATCTTTTTGAAAGTGTTTATTTGACAAAGGCAGGAGAATGGGACCGAAAGATAGTAGATGACAGAAAGCAAGAGGAAAGGCAGAGTCAAGCGGAGTGACAGATTAGGGAAATCATTAAGCGCAGAAATCCGAAGGTGGGGGAACTATTTAGCAAAAGGACCCGGTATCCCCACGGGGGGTAACATAAGTTTTTATGTGGGGGTTTTCAACAAATCGGGAATTCCCAAAAAAATGAAACTTTTGCACACCACGTCACAAAACAGACAAAAGCCGTTGCAAGCAGCTGAGGATATGCAAATGCATCAAAGAAGTAAATTCATTGTAATAGTGAAAGAAACACAACAACACATTCTCTGGTCTATGCAAAATTTAGGGCATGTATTTCTTTTTTTCTATTTTTTTTGCTGTCCCATTTCTGGCTGGACAGTGGCGTTGCTCCCACGCCGCTCGTGCCCGAGTCCCAATTTCGCAGCCACACTCCGGCACGTTCAGAATCCGAAACCAGCAGTATAAGAGGAGCGAATCTAGGTTAGGCCGTCAGGAGGCAAACAACTGAGGAGGACACTGCACTGCTGATGAGTCGCTTCAGTGGAGTTCAGTATCGGAGCATGTCAGGACCAAATACTAAGCCCTATGACGACACTATTCTCTTTAGGAGCGGGAGCCAGAGTGAGTGAGGTCCTATCCGAGGCAGTTGCAACGACCGTCCACCGACAGCTACCAAGAACACAATGTCCCATGACTTTGACCGAAGCACCAAGGCATAGATGGATTGGAAAC
>CM065698.1:21095504-21098004 GCA_017654935.2 Phymorhynchus buccinoides
TCTCCTCTGCTCTCTCTCTCTCTCGCTCTCGCTCCTCTCGCTCTCTCGCTCTCCCTCGCTCTCGCTCTCTCGCTCTCGCTCTTTTCTCTCTCTCTCTCTCTCTCGATCTCTCTCTCTCTCTTCTCTCCTCTCTCCTCGCTCCTCTGCTCTCGCTCTCAGTCGCTCTCGCTCTTTCCTCTCTCTCTCCTCTCTCTCTCTCTCTCTCTCTCTCTGCGTCTCTCTCTCTCACTCAGCTCCTCTCTCTCTCTCTGTCCGTCTCTCTCTCTGTCTCTCTCTCTCTCTTCTATCTCTCTCTCTCTCTCTCCTCTCTCTCTCTCTCTCTCTCCCCCCCTCTCTCTCATCTCTCTCTCTCTCATCTCGTAGTGTTTTTTATTTAGTTGTTGGTTGTTTGTTTATTTGGGCCGGTTGGTTTCTGTTTTGCTTTGTGTGTTCTGTAAGAATTACTGATGTTGTATGCTCTCCTTTACCACGTCGTTGTTATATTTCTGCTACTGTTGCTGTTTCTGTTGACGATCTTCTGTGTCTCAATGTTCCATGATAGTATAGTTTACGCTTTTTGCTGCTTAGAACCAGAGACATATGAAGACTAGGAATTCTTATCCTATGTACATAAAGTACTTGACGCTGAAGTTTGAAGTTTTGAAGTGTAAGTCTCTCTCTCTCTCTCAGGGTGTGTCGCCTCTGTGCTGGTGACGCCGCCTTCCTTTTCAGGGTGGGAGGCATCCGAAATTAAACAGAGACGCCTCCTGTTGACTAATAAGGTACCCTAATAACCTAATTAACCCACCCCCCAAACCTCCCCCCCTTAAAAAAAGGAAGAAGAGAAAGAAGAAAAAAAAAAAGAAATATAATTTATATTTCCAGTCCCCCCCCCCCCAAACCCTGTTTACCAGTTTTTGTTTTTTAATTGTTCCTTAAGGTACAAAATAATTAAAGGGGAGGTTTTGGGCACCTTTTTTTTTTTGGTTGAAAAAGCTTTTTTTTTGGCCCAAGGCCGGAGGCTTTGGGGTCCCCGGGGGTGGGGGGGGGTTGGGGGGGGGGGGGGAGGGTGTTTTTAATCTGTTTGTGGAATTTCTCTAACCTGTATTGGACCCCTTGTTTTTTTTTTGTATAATTGTGGTTCCATTTAATTTTCACAAAGCAGGGGGAACTTTTTTTCTTCTTGTATGTCTCTCTCTCCCCTTCTCTGTTTGTACAGTCCTCTCCTGTCTCCTTCTGTCCCCCCTCCTCTCCTCTCTCTCTCTCTCTCTCTCTCTCTTCTCTCTTTCTTCTCTCTCTCTCTCCCTCTCTATCGTCATCTCTCTCATCTCCTGCTCTCTCTCTCTCTCTCTCTCTCTCTCTCCCCCCTCGTCTCTCTCATCTCCCACCCTCTCTCTGCATCGTCACCTCATACATACCATCATTTATTTCTCCTGTATGGAGATCGTGAAAGAATAGAAAAAGCAAGTCGTGGATACTATAAGGATTCCGAGGGGAGGGAAGGGGGTGGGTAGTGGGTGGTAGAAGCATATGTCTGTAATGTCCTCCGGTCTGAAACAGACACACATTAGTAGATATAGTAGATGGTAGGAACGATCCTGAGGGTTTTTGGGGGGGGGCAGGCAATGCCCCGGAGGCAGTGCAACACCAGGAAAGTCCCGAATTGGCCTTTTAGCAATACAGATATTATTGTGACCTAAGGGTAATATAATAGATACATCTGTGAAAGAAGAACATGTCTTTGTTTTAGGTAGGAAAGGCGTAGTATGCCTTTTTTATTAAATATCAAAGCAACAAAAAATGTCTGACGTCATCCACGAAAAAAACATTGAAACGAATATGACCAAAAACATCACCACATAATGGAAATGTGAAGGTCGACTGAAAGTGGGTAAACAGGTCATTCTGGAACTAACCGTAATGCATGTGGCTTAGCACCATTACCTAGGGATTAAGAGAAGAGAGAGAGAGAGTAGATAGAGGAGAGAGCAAGAGAGAGCATAGAGAGAGAGAGAGAGAGAAGAGAGTAGACGAGAGAGAGAGAGATGAGACGAGAGAGAGATAGGGTAAGAGAGAGAGAGAGAGAGAGGAGAGAGAGAGAGAGGGAGACAGAACAGAGACCAGACAGACAGACAGACAGACACAGTGATGAGAAGCGACAGAGAGAGACAGAGAGAGAGAGAGAGACAGCGAGAGACAGGACACAGAGAGAGACAAACAGTGTACAGAGAGAGAGACAGAGACACACAGAAAGAGAGAGAGAGAGAGAGAGAGAGTAGAGAGAGGAGGAGAGAGAGAGAGAGAGACGAAGATAGAGAGAGAGAGAGAGACAGACACAGTGAGAGAGACAGACAGCGAGAGACACAGAGAGAGAGAGACAGAGAGAGAAAGAGACAGAAGAGGGAGACAGTGACCGTGAGAGATAGAAAGAGAGAGAGACAGAGAGAGAGAGAGACAGTGACACGAGAGAGAGAGAGAGACACACACAGAGACACACAGAGAGACAGAGGACAGAGACACA
>CM065698.1:21110504-21112568 GCA_017654935.2 Phymorhynchus buccinoides
TTCTGTCCTCGCCCTTATTGAGGCTGCTCGATTTATCTGCTTCTCTGAAACCTAGAGAAAGGGGGTTCTCACTCTCGAAATTGCCTCATGGTTCTGGGTTAAGCGGGTCTCCTTTCATCTCCTGCGCAAGAAAGTCTTTTGAATAAAAGTTCAGCTGTCTGTTCGTCAAAATACGAACGCTCAATCGCTTCGTCACAAATTTCTGGCCTCTATGTTCTCACTTTCTGTCGGAGGCTCGTTTAATGCGGGTCTGAAAGGCATGCAGGGTAGTCGTGTGGTCTAATTCATCTTGACTCTCCTCGTGGCGGCAATCATCGGTCATACAGTCCTCTCACTCTCGAGGGGGGATCCTCGTCTCGGCTCCTCGTTGTCTCTCACCTTATGTGAAATAAAGATCAGCCTGTCATACTCCTTGAACTACTGAAACAGACAATTCTGATTATTCCCACTCTGTATATATATATATAAATCCTTTATCCGATTCAAAGGGAATCGTGTAGAAGAAAGGGTAAAAGAAAGTCAAGCTGCTTATTAGCGGGTGGGGGGGGGGGAGAGGGCTTCTCTCCTCTATCCGCCCATTTTCTGCATGTTCCAAATTAACTTTAGCTCCTCCTCTCGTGATGTGGCGTTGTGTCGTCTAACTGTGCCTGTCCTCACAATCTGTTTTCTTGTGTGTTCTCTCGTTCTCCCTCACGTCTCAGTCTGTCCTTCTCTCATCCTAATTCACTATGATAGTTCCTTCCCGTCCTCTGCCTTAGCTTCGTCTTACCTGTTCTCTTGTATCTCTCTATCCTCTAACGTAGTGTGTACATGTCCTCCACTAGCTCCCCCTCCCCTCCTACAATCGCTCCCTCTCTCTGTCTCTCGCTGTCGTCTTTCTACTGCATTTCGTCTGTCTCTCCTCTCTCGTCCCCCCCTTACCCGTCGGGTGTCGTCCCTTTCATTCTCCTCTCTGCTGTCAGGTTCCTCTGCTCCCCTCTCCCTCAACTGTACTTTCCCACTCTGTCCCATCTCTGTCCTCTTCTGTATGTAATCTCTCTCATCTGGTCTCTCCCCCCGTCTCCCGCCAACACGACGCTGCTCTCTCTCGTCCCGGTCTGTCGTCTATGTGCTCTACATTCTCCATTCTCTGTCTTCATCCGCATCTTCTCTCTGTGTCTCTGTCATACGGTTCTCTCTCTTCTTGTCTCTCTTCCCACGCTCATCGCCCCTCTCATCCCACCGTCACTCTGCTCCTCCCCCCCCGCCCCATCCCTCCCCCCCCCCCCCCCCTCTCTCTTTTCCCTTAATCCATCTCTGAGTGTGTGGGTGTTGTGTGTGTGTGTGTGTGTGTGTGTGTTGTGTGGTGTGTGGTGTGTGTAATGGTCAGTGGTGTGTGTGTGTGGCAGTGTGTGTGTGCTATGTGTTGTGTGTTGTGCTGTGGTTGTTGGTGTGTGTTGTGTTGTGGTGTGTGTGTGTAGTGGTCGTGTGATGTGTGTTCGTGCGTGTGCGTGCGTGTGCGTGCGTGAGGTGGAGAGTCCTGGCGTGTTGTTGACGTTGTGTGTGTGGTGTGTGTGTGTGTGTGTTGGGTGCCGGTTGTGCGTTGCGTGGGGTGGGAAGGTGAGTTTTTTGTGTTCACACCACGGTGCGTGTGCGTGTGAGTGGGTGGTGCTGTGTGGTGTGTGCGGGTGCTTTGCTCTAACGATGTCCCTGTCTCTGGTTGTGTGCGTCTGTTAGTGCGTCGTGCGTGTGCGTGTGTTGAGGGTGTGTGTTGTGTGTGTGGTGTGCTGTGTGTGGGGTGGGGGTTGCGTGCGCGTCTAGTGCCGCTGTGCGTGCGGTGCGAGTGTGCGTGTGTGGTGTGTGGTGTGTGTGTGTGTTGTGTGTTGTGTGTGCGATTGTGCGGTGCGTGTGCGTTGTGCAGGTGCGTGTGCGCGTAGCGCGCAGATGTGTAGTGTGTGTGTGTGTGTGTGGGTGGTGTGTGCGTTGTACGTGTGCGTGTGCTTGGTATGTGCGTGTGCGTTGTGCGCTGTGCGTGGTGTGTGTGGTGTGTGTGTGTGTGTGTGTGTGCGTTGTGCGTTGTGTGAG
>CM065698.1:21113068-21118068 GCA_017654935.2 Phymorhynchus buccinoides
TTCCGACTATGACTACCAGATAGCAAGAGTGGGAGCAGATGCTACGCTTTGGCGGGCTGGGCTAGAACTTGTTTAATTAGTGGTGGAGATGCCTTGCCCAGGGTGCATCCCCACTACTCTCTCGGCCAAAGGGATTTGAGGACAGCTGGCGTTGGGGGGAAGGTCCCCAAAGGCCAACCCATCCCTTTGGCTGCAGCACCAGAGCCGGTGCAAAGCCCCCACCCCCCCGCCCCTCGTTTGAGAGTCATAGTCTTCAACAAGAGACTAAACTGTACTATGATGTTCAATCACCTGTAGAAAAAACATCAATTGTACAGCTCTCATGTTACTGTTGGCCCCTACTACAGGCTAGTGTCAACCAACGATAAAGACCGTTTTGAGCAAAGGCCGACTCTTCCTTTATAACAAAAAAAGAAAAAAAGAAGGCAAATTTACCTTCCTGATCCTACTTACCACAGCAGACGTCAAAGGTAAATAGGAGTGGGGTTGGAGATGGGATTAGAAGAAACCTTTTTGTCAGACCAAATAAAAGTGCATCCTCGACCTCATCTGTGCCTACATTTTGGGTTCGCGTCAAAGGCTCCCCCCCAAAAAAAAAAAAATCCCAAAAAATCCACATTATTCTAGAAGAAAAAAAAGCACCTCCCCGCACTTTATTATTCCTAATGTACCTAACTGAATTATGTGGGAAAAAAATTCAGCAAACAAACAAACAACTGAGTGTGAAAACGCAAGATCAACCAGCCACGCGGCAGCATTTTCGGGTCCAGTGACCTTGATCTTTGACCAAAGAACTTCGTTTTCGAACTTGGCCTTGATGTCCTAGCTACTTATTCGCACGAAAAATTTGACACAGTGAGCGCCAACAGTAAGTACAATAAAAGGAAAGTAACAAAGTGCTGATGGCTGGTTTCTAAGCGCAAGCAAGATTTGCTTCCCCTGGACCATGTATTGGTCCTATCCGCATGCAACATGTGAGCCTGCTAGGTCCCTCCGGTCATATGTTATCGTGGTAACATGGTCACATAGTCATATAGATAGATAGAAAGATAGACAGACAGGTATGAAAAATGTCAGTTTACTGCCGGCACCGTTCCTCCAGCCTACAGGACTCAAAAGTTAGAGCATTTGAAATGCAATAATAGGAAAATTGTTTAAAACCTTTTTGCCCCTATGTCTTTGAAACGAACATTAAAACCAAAAACCAGTTATATGCTAACTTGGCATCTTGATCTATGTTCTAAAACATAAAGAGTGCTATACTAGCTTAGTTTCTCCTCCTTATTAGGGAGGCAATGACAGAACCCAGCCGAGGACAGCTGTTTCGACTCTAGGGAGTCTCATCAGCTCGGCATTGGATGGGGTCTTAGCCTACCAAGGTGGAACTACTCTCCCCTCAACAAGAAGATTGTTCCACAAATGGAATGGAATGGAATGTCTCTTCCTGTATATTGGTAAAAGGCTCCAAAAAACCAAACCAGCACTCAAGCAAATTAGAAATGATAAAATTCTTAAGTAAAAGTGTGAACATAAGAATGATAGATAGGATAGATAGATAGACAGGAACAAACAGACTGCCCTGAAAACATTAGCCAGCTGTCGCATCGTGGCTGGTTAAGCATATAACCAGATTTCATTCTACTGTATAATGAACGCTTTTGAGAAACGAGAATCGAGTGCACACTTAGTGTATTATTTTGGTTATCAAAAGAAAGATACGAGTCACTCTGATGTCTTTCATATGCCAATCAATAATAATAATAATAATGATAATAAATAAAGCTTCTATAGCGCTCTTCGATGATAAAAAATCATCCTCAAAGCGCTTTACAAATATTACGTGAGAAAACAATCAAGAAGAAAAACATTATTACAAAACAATATGAAGAAGTATATTAAAAAAATTAAAAAATGCTCACGCCGTTCATCCCCACCACACATTATATACATCATTTAAATTTTTGTTAAAAAAGAAGCATAAAAATAATTATTTAACTTAATTTAAAGCAGTAATCAAAATATTCCAGCCGGTCTTTCAACCCCCACCACCCACCTTCCCTTTTCTTCACATACACACTGTAGACACTCACGAACACTCATTACCGTTGACCTTTCTTAAAGACCCACTGACACACCACGATTAAGTCCCTTGGTTTTTTTCTGTGACCCACATACAAATGTCCCCAACTTTAAATTGAGGCTGCTCTTTAAAATGATGTATCGTTTTCAATTTGGGGACATTTGTATGGGAGTCAAGCCTGGTCAAAACAAGATTTGTAACCAGCTATAAGAGGGAAAGCACGTGAAACCCGTGATATTGACACGTGACCTGGTGGGTCTTTAACTTGCATTAGGCCTAACGAGTAGGGTTGATGCAATAATCAAATTGAATAAGATCTGAAAAAGATTGGACAGGTGGCTGTGATATATTTAACACGATCGCAAAGCGACAAAGAAAAACAACAACAACAAGCAACAACAACAACAACAACAACAACAACACGATACACAACACCACCAACAACAACAACAACAACAACAACAACAACACCAACAACAGCAACAGCAACAACATGCAAAACAACAACAACGACAACAACAAACAACAACATGCACAACGAACAACGAACGACAACGACAACGACAACGAGCAACAACGACAACACAACAACAACAGCACAACAACAACAACAACAACAACAACAACAACAACAACAACAACGACAACAACAACAACAACAACAACAACAACAACAACAACAACGACAACAACGACAACGGCAACCTCCACCCTACCACAATCTCGCACAAAGAGCGCTCGCAGCGGCGAGAAGATGCTAACATTGTCGTTGCGTAGAATCCTGTTCGCGAGCGTTCAATTGTATTACGCTTACGCAACCCTACCCAGGCACAGTAACTAAATACGTTTTGTTTCTACTACTATACGATCTCTATCAGTCTTCGTCCTCTAGACTTACACTACCGAATCTGCTTTGTAAGAAACAAGCTTCGAGGCCTATAATCTACTAAGCCTACAGTGTTCGGTTTACACATAGGTTAACAGAATGAAATGTAGATCTAGACAGTCACAGTCACGGTTAACCCTTTCACCGCCAAAGTCGCATTTTGACAAAGTCTATGTCACCCAAAGGCATCAAATTGGGGTCTATTACCCAAACGACCCTATTGTCTCAGTTTGGGGAAGTAAGGGTAGACCTAATTTTATCTATGTCACAGAAGAATCCCCAAATACTGCAGATGGATTTGTTCTCTACCCAGGTAAATTGAATGGACATTTTTGTGCTGAAATATATGGCTGGCGGTGAAAGGGTTAAGATAGAGTTCACTTAGGAACTTTCTCTCTAATAAGTGCCACGACCATGGAAGATGTTCAGAGGGAGTTGATGGCGTCTCTCCTTTCTGAAACGTTATTGATGAACAAAATGAGCGCTTCTGGTCACCCTACAGGAGATCACTCTACCCCGGCTTATATTACTCTCCTTTGTTAAAAAGAAGGCGACGTTTACTTTAGTCGCGCCCTGGCAAGAAAGAGTGACTGGGAGAGAGAGAGAGAGAGAGGAGAGAGAGAGAGAGAGAGGAGAGAGAGAGAGAGAGAGAGAGAGAGAGAGAGAGAGAGAGAGAGAGGAGAGAGAGAGAGAGAGAGAGGAGAGAGAGAGAGAGAGAGAGAGAGAGGGAGAGAGAGAGAGAGAGAGAGAGAGAGAGAGAGAGAGAGGGAGAGAGAGAGAGAGAGAGAGAGAGAGAGAGAGAGAGAGAGAGAGAGAGAGAGAGAGAGACTGAGAGAGAAAAATACGAATAATGATGAAATACGAATGTTTTAATTGAGGGTAAAAAGGATAAGCTACAATAGCTTCTTTGCACCTGGCCCTCTCACTCACACACTCACACCATGCATCAGGCAAAGACAGATGGACATAAAAACAATCAAGTCAAGAAAATGAAACAAAAATTGGCACATGAAATAATTGACAGAGAATCAAATGTGGGAAAAAGGGAGAAAGCAAGCATGGATAATGATGAGCAATGGGAGACTGAACTTGAATTGAATTGGTTTGAATTGATTACGAAAAAAGAAGAGACACAGAGTAATTCTGAGACACAATTTTATCAGAAATAATAGCACTTTTAAAGGGTGGGGGAGACGGGGGGAGGGACTGGGAAAGGAATATGTTTGTTATGAGAGAGAGAGAGTAGAGAGGAGAGAGAGGGAGATAATTGAGAGAGGAGACAGGGGGAGAGAGAAAGGAGAGTAAAGAGAGAGAGAGAGAGAGACAGAAGACAGACAGAGAGAGAGAGAGAGAGAGGGAAGGAGAATGAGTCATTCATACAGATATACAGAGAGACGTAAAAGATTTACAAGAATCTTGGCATAAGTTGATGAGAGAGAGATATAGAGAGAGACGAGAGAGAGAGAGAGAGAGAGAGAGAGAGACTTGAGACGAGAGAGAAGAGAGGGTGCCGGAGAGATGGCAGTAGAGAGAGAGAGACGGGAGAGAGAGGGTCGCGGCGTGAGAGATAGGTATACCCGAGAGCCCTCGGAGAGAGAGAGAGCCTTCTCAGAGAGAGTATACAGAGAGAGATATGAGAGGGAGCTAGGAGAATGAGTCATTCAATACAGATAGGCGTACAGAGAGGACGTAAAAGATTTTACAAGAATCTTGGGCATAAGGCGGCAAGAAGGTGACAGGCAATGAGAGAGGGGCGCGTGTGTCTCTGAGAGATAGAGAGAGAGAGGTAGAGAGAGAGAGAGAGTGAGAGAGAGAGCGACTGGCCTGTCTAGTTGCGGAGAGAGAGAGAGACAGAGAGAGAGAGAGAGAGAGAGAGAGCAGAGAGAGAGAGAGAGACAGGGAAGAGAGAGAGAGAGGGAAGGAGAATGAGTCATTCATACAGATATACAGAGAGAACATAAAAGATTTACAAGAATCTTGGCATAAGTTGATGAGAGAGAGAGATGAGAGAGAGAGATAGAGAGAGAGAGAGAG
>CM065698.1:21135568-21138068 GCA_017654935.2 Phymorhynchus buccinoides
CTCTTATAACTGGAAATAAATCTTGTTTTGACCAAGTCTAACTCCCATATAAATGGCCCCAAATTCAAACCAAAAAACATCAGTTTAAAGAGCAGCCTCGATTTCAAGTTGGGGAAATTGGGATGTGGGTCACAGCTACCCAGAAAAAACACCAAGGGACTTAATCGTGGCACGTCACTGGGTCTTTAAGCGAGCGACGAGGATGTATTGGGGGGGAGGGGAGGGATTGTGGGTCTTCGTAATTTGTGATGGGGGTCTAACAGTGAACTGTGAACTGACTTCCTATACGTTACTTGTGTCGTGTCATAATTAGCTAAAAAACATGTGCATGCCAGGCAGCGAATTTCTGTGCTTTGTGAAAAGACAATAACATTATTGAATTGAATTGGATATTGGGAACCAGCTTTAGCCTACCTATCACTTTTGAAACGGCGCTGTATTTGCGTTAAAGTCAACACTTCTCTACCCCCACCTCTTTCACACTCTCGATTGCAAGAATAGGCATCGCCTAAAATCTTTATCCTTGTCAAATAAAGTTTTTTGTCCAGTGTCCAGTGTCCAGTGTCCTGTGCGCGCGTGCTCACACACACACACACACACCACACACACACACACACACACACACACACACACACACACACACGCACACACACACGCACACACACACACACACACACACACACAACACACACACACACACACACACACACACACGCACACACGCACACACACACACACACACACACACACACAACGCGCGCGCGCACGCAGCCATGCACATACAAACGCGTGTACACTGACTCGCTTGGTTAATATCCCTCTCTGCTTATAAAGGATGAGAGAGAGAGAGAGAGAGAGAGAGAGAGAGAGAGAGAGAGAGAGAGAGAGAGAGAGAGAGAGAGATGGAGGGAGAGAGATAAGACGAGATACGAAAGAGCGAGAGCGAGAGCGAGAGAGAGAGAGAGAGAAAGAGAGAGAGAGAGAGATAGAGAAAAGAGATAGAGAAAGAGAGAGAGAGATATATATATATATAGAGAGAGAGAGAGAGAAAGAGAGAGATGATTTTTGTTTTGTGTATGTGTGTGTGTGTGACAGAGAGAGAGAGAGAGAGAGAGAGAGAGAGAGAGAGAGAGAGAGAGAGAGAGAGAGAGAGAGAGAGAGAGAGAGAGAGAGAGAGAGAGAGAGAGAGAGAGAGAGAGAGAGAGAGAGAGAGAGAGAGAGAGAGAGAGAGAGAGAGAGAGAGAGAGAGAGAGAGAAGACACAATTGAACATAGGAGGTGCGGTGCACACAAAAAACGAAATGATAATAAATGTATAATAATTAATATACTAATAGGATCAATCATAAATGTTGCTTAATGAGAGAGAGAGAGAGAGAGAGAGAGAGAGAGAGAGAGAGAGAGAGAGAGAGAGGAGATATATTATGTGTTGTGTATGTGTGTGTGTGCGACAGAGAGAGAGAGAGAGGGAGAGAGAGACAGGAGAGAGAGAGAGAGAGAGAGAGAGAGAGAGAGAGAGAGAGAGAGAGAGAGAGAGAGAGAGAGAGAGAGAGAAGAGAGAGAGAGAGAGAGAGAGAGAGAGAGAGAGAGAGAAGAGAGAGAAAGAGAGAGAGAGAGAGGGTGAGAGAGAGAGAGAGAGAGAGAGAGAGAGAGAGAGAGAGAGAGAGGGAGAGAGAGGAGAGAGGAGAGAGAGAGAGAGAGAGAGAGAGAGAGAGAGAGAGAGAGAGAGAGAGAGAGAGAGAGAGAGAGAGAGAGAGAGAGAGAGAGAGAGAGAGAGAGAGAGAGAGAGAGAGAGAGGAGAGAGAGAGAGAGAGAGAGAGACCGACCGACCGACCGACCGACAATCAATGGAGAAAGCCAGAGACTGAGCCAACCTTTTTTTTAAACAGATGTTGACATTTCCTTATTAGCCAATGTCTGTTGTCCACATCAAATCAACAAGTGTTGGGACTTTGCTGGGTGGATAGGAGAGGATCTAACCTTTCACATTTAATTTGTCTTATGCATTATGATCCCTCCGTGATGATTTTTTACTAGTGTATTGACAGACAATTTGCTTTTTTATTATGATTATTTGAACGATGAGACGCGCACCTAACGAATGAACAAAACGTCGTTGCAATACAGAAATAAACAGACAGGATCTAGCAGATGTTTGTCCCGATTTTCGTATTCTTATTGTACCCCCAAAGTTTTGTAAGAACGGGGAGTTCATTGGAATGGGAAAGAGGCCTGTGCGTCTCTCTGTGTGTCTGTCTGTCTGTCTGTCTGTCTGTCTCTGTTTGTCTCTGTCTGTCTGTCTGTCTGTCTGTCTGTCTGTCTGTCTGTCTGTCTGTCTGTCTGTCTGTCTGTCTGTCTGTCTGTCTGTCTGTCTCTCTCTCTCTCTCTCTCTCTCTCTCTCTCTCTCTCTCTCTCTCTCTCTCTCTCTCTCTCTCTCTCTCTCTCTCTCTCTCTCTACAAAAGATATGGATTTCAACCAATGTTTGCATAGTAAAAAATAG
>CM065698.1:21143068-21145568 GCA_017654935.2 Phymorhynchus buccinoides
CAAGAGTACAAAAATAAGAACATTTGTCAGTTGTTGCTTTTTTGTTTGTTTGTTTTACCCTGGCTTAAAGACTCCAGGGATCATCCCAACAGCCGAAGCACTTGAACACGGTGGTACAAATGCACCAGCTAGGGATGAGAACACTACGTGTGTGATCACTCTCCGACTTCGGAGGATTTTAGACTGATGATGTTATGCTAGGAGCTTGTCGTGGCTTAAGACAATTCCCGCACAGCCATGCAGAACATAACAACATTTTGATGTAGCCTTGGTGTTCTAGCTTATGTTAATTTGTCTGACACAGCCTCATGCCAAGGCGTAAGTGTTAATGTTGCTTTGATAATAACTAAATTGCAAATTTTGTCCGGGGGCTTTGCCCCTTGCCCCCCCCCAGACCACTACACCTTTTTATTTATTTTCTTTTGTTTTGCCACTACACCTTAACCCAGGACCTATGCAGTTCCCTGGACTCCCCGCGGAACACCCCACTCCCCCCTTACGAATAATTTGGCCCGCCCCTGCCACCCCTCTTCATTCTATCACTACATGTCTTTTTGTTTGTGGCACAAGCCACAAACCTATAACTCACTTTGTCGGTCTGTCGGTCGGTCCAAAATTGTCGCACATATTGTAAAAGAGAAAGAAAAGTACAGACAGAAAAAAAACATACTTGGGCATAAAGTAACATTTCAGTTGTCATATCTACAGTCCTTAGGTATGGAAAGAATTGTATACTGAACAGAGCACATGAATCTTCATTTTAAAGCGTACAAAATAAAATAATAAACATACGTAATACAGACACTGCAACAGACACGACGAGTATGCGGTGCTTCTTTCGATGAGTATAAGTAGGATACATAGTTTTAAATGTTTTCCAAAAGATATAAAAAGTTACGAAATGGTGCAGAGATGACATTCTGGTTTACAGATTAAAATTATTGAAAAGCCAGGGGAGGCGACTCAGTGTATGTAATGATTGGAGTGGTAAAAATAGACCGCTGCCACAAACGATTGCGAATCCGCGCTTGTTTGTGTTCTCTCTACCCTCCTTCTTCCGTCTGTCTGTTCTGTTTTCTGCTGTCTGTCTGTGTCTGTGTCTCTTTCATCCCTGTGATCAATTTCAACTGCCCTGCATGTCTCTTCATTATCGTCTTCTGTCCCCTTGGCTTAAAGGGGCACCCTGACGGATGCGTTTTTGCAAGAAACACGTCGAGATCACCAGGACAACACCCTTTACAGAGATCGCAACACTCACATTGCTCTGGTTTCCTAGAAATCAAAACGTCAAATCGGCGATTCCTCCTTGGCGGAGGTGCTGGAAGTCAAATTATTTTGGTGAATTGACTTTTTCAAATGGGCATTTTCTAATGGCCACCTGAGTCGCTTAGACCAAATCACGAAATGTCCACAATACGAGCCTTTTTATTTACAGTTTACCCAAAGGAGTTTCGCTCACAACAATGTTTCTTTACTGCACCACAAAGAAGAAAAAGCTTCAACCACTATAGTGTCCTCCACCCACCCCGTCCAAAATGGCTTCTCTCTCCGGCAACTCCGCCAAGGAGGAATTTCCGTTTTGACGGTTTGATTTCTAGGTAACCAGAGCAAAGTGAGAGTTTTACGACCTGCTGGGATATACAAGCATGCAAGTAGGCTAAGTGTGTAAGCGCTCGTGCATTTATGAGTCCGTTCGCGTATTGCGTGTTTGTGTGTGTGTGTGTGTGTGTGTGTGTGTGTGTGTGTGTGTGTGTGTGTGTGTGTGTGTGTGTGTGTGTGTGTGTGTGTGTGTGTGTGTGTGTGTGTGTGTGTGTGTGTGTGTGTGTGTGTGTGTGTGTGTGTGTGTGTGTATGTATGTATGTGTGTGTGTGTGTGTGTATGTGTGTGTGTGTGTGTATGTGTGTGTGTGTGTATGTGTGTGTGTGTATGTGTGTGTAAACGTGTACGCATGAGCGCAAAGCAGAATGGACAATGTTTTAAGCTTTATCTGTAGGTCCTGACTCATCTCACTACTTTGATAAGTAGGCCGACGATGTTTTTAATGTCGCTGCTGTGTAGGCCTATGGTTTCTGTTTATCGCTTGCCAGTGAAAAAGTCTTAAAGGTGGACCCTGACGGATGAGTTTTTGCAAGAAACACATCGAGATCACCATGAAAACACCATTTACAGAGATCGCAACACTCACTTTGCTCTCGTTTCCCATAAATCAAACCGTCAAATCGGCGATTTACCCTTGGCGGAGGTGCTGGAAGTCAAATTATTTCACTGAAAAAGAAGGCGTGTGTCGTCTCTTTCGTAATGGCGACCAAATTGTTTGCACGATTTGTTTTCGCAATATAAGCCTTTTTGTTTATCTTTAAAAAAAAATGTTATGCAATTTATCTAAAAGAGTTTCTATCACAACAAAGGAAATAGCTTCCATTTATTTTTTTACTGCCCTACAAATAAGAAAAAGCTTCAACCACAATGAATGGCCTCCACCCACCCCATCCAAAAAGGC
>CM065698.1:21150568-21155568 GCA_017654935.2 Phymorhynchus buccinoides
AACATCCATAGTCGTATTCTAATTCGTATTCTTTCTCTCATAAGCACACAGCCGATAAAACATCCATAGTCGCATTCTTATTCGTATTCCTTCTGTCATAAGTGCACAATTTCAAAAAACAATAAAACAAAAAAATAGTTATGTAACCCTCTGTCAAGGGAATGAATGAATGATCGAAAAATGGTGTTTTACGTCCTCTCGGTCATAGACACACATGGGACATTTGTAAATACAAAGATGGTGGGAACAACACTGGAGGCAATGCCCAGAGGCAGTGCAACACCAGTAAAGTAACAATACCGATATGTGTAGCAGCAACCACGCCTCGGCCAAACCCCATCGGCTATGGCACCGCCACGATTGCATAGGGCCTGCTACACGTGAACTAAATATCGAAATACTGTGCGATACGATTCGATCATGTGGTCTCGAAGCGCCAATCAAATTTGTTCTTCGAGACCGCGTAATAGGGGTTTTGAAATAAACTTTTGGGGGGTTTCAAATAAACTTTTGGGGGGTTTGAAATAAACTTTTTGACTTGTTGAATCGTATCGTACAGTCAGTCGTGCGATATTGGTGGACGTGTAGCCGGCCCTTCAAACCTCCCAGGGTTTATGACACCCCCGTGTCCTTTTCACCTCGTCAAACAGCTGAGTTTTAATTTCTGTCTGATCCAGCCAAAGAAGACTACGACTCCCCAAAGACCTCGCGATCCTTCACATCAGTGGGTTTTTTCCTCCATTGAAGTTATATTTTAACCTTCTCACCGCCAGCTGTGTTTCAGCCAAAAAATATCATTAAACTTACCTGAGAATAGACAAAAAATATGTGCAATATTGGGAATTCCTCTGTGACATATTTAACATTAGGCCTATCTTTACCTCCCCAAATAAAGAAAATAAGGTATTTGGATGATGCCTTTTGCTGACATGGGTTTTAAACCATTGTGGTGCATACATGCGACATTGGCGGTGAAAGGGTTAATCTGATTATCTGAAAGGGAAAAAAAAGCTCAATATTGTGACAGTTACACATGCACAGCACTCACGTAAAGCAAACAACAACATATCTACACAATGCATAGTTCCATTGAAGTTTATATTTAAATCTCATTATCTGATAAAAAGCTCATTTTTATTGTTTTAACTTTGTTTTGGGGGTGTTTAGTATAATATCATCCTAGTCACTTTTTGAATGTGAAATTCGGGCTGCTCTCTCCCCGGAGAGTTCAGTGCCTACCCACGTTTTTTTTTTTTTTTTTTTGGGGGGGGGGGGGGGGGGGGGGGGAAGGGGGGTCAGGATGAGGAGGGGGTGGGGGCAGACTTGGACAATCTAGCTATCAATTTGGTCATAACAGGCAGCGGGGTTTCTCCCTGCTCTTACTGCCGTGGGGTTTTTTACGTAGCGTAAAGCGCACGGGGTCAGGCTATAGCTTTAAGTTCCCCCATCCGAAGGACTCGACGTTCCGTTCGATTTTCCTGTCGAAGTAGAAAGACATTTTGGTTTGCTTTTTGATTGTTCTCTGGTGCAAAGAGCACGACGTTAACATGACATTGTCTTCTGAGCGAGAGAGGGGGAGGGGGAGGGGGAGGGGGAGGGGGAGGGGGCTCCCCCCCCCCCACATGCACCCTCTTTTAAACAAGCCTTTCGGCTCTAAAACCCTTTGCACTAAAAGGTGGCAAGGCTGCACCCAGGATACGACTCTTGGGTGTTGAACTGCTGTCGCTTCTTTTTGTTATTTTTTGTTTGTGGCTCAAGCCACAAACCTATAACTCACTTTGTCGGTCGGTCGGTCTGTCGGTCCAAAATTGTCGCACATTTTGACAAAATTGTCGCACTTCAAATCGAGGCTACGCTTCTGGCCGCTCTTTAAAATGATGTATTTTAAAAGCGTACAAAATAATAAACATACGTAATACAGACACTACAACAGACACGACGAGTATGCGGTGCTTCTTTTGATGAGTATAAGTAGGATACATAGTTTTAAATGTTTTCCAAAAGATATAAAAAGTTACGAAATGGTGCAGAGATAACATTCTGGTTTACAGATAAAAATTATTGAAAAGCCAGGGGAGGTAACTCATGATTGGAGTGGTAAAAATAGACCGCATGCCACAAACTATTGCGATTTCGCGCTTGTTTTACTCCCAGTTCTGAAAGAAAACATGGAGTGCGTTGGATTGGGAAAGAGGGCTGCGCGTTTCTCTGTGTGGTTTAAACGATTTTTTATTTTTTTTTATATATTGAAAATCAATATGGCAGCAACATAAACAAATACAAACGAGCACAACAAGCTTAAAGCTTATACAAGGCGCTCAACACACAGATATGTTACACAATATTGGCTGCCAAAAGTAATAAGACACTGGAACAGAACATAGTAATGAAATAACAGCAAAAAGGGAACTTTAAGAGAAATAACAAGTGAATGAATATACACAACACGAACAAACAACAACAGTAACAACAACAAAATAATAGATAAGTCTCTCAAACTGTAACTCTGTGTGACGAAAAATTATTTCATTTCACAGTGCCTAAGCTGTGAAACCAATCGTAACGAAACTTGGCAGAATGTTTTTATTTTTATTTTTTAGGTAGTTTAAATGCGGCCCGTATGAAAATCTGTTTAACGTCCTCCGGTCCTGAACAGACACATATATGGGACATCAGTAGATATAGAGATGGTGGGAACGACCTTGGAGGCAATGCCCGGAGGCAGTGCAATACCAATAAAGTCCGAATTTGTAGCAATACAGCTATGTACTAAAATCAATGCGGCCCGTATGATGAAATTCTGCTTAACGTCCTTCGGTCTGGAAAAGACACATAAAAAAAAAGGGACAGTAATTAGTCTGTAGATATAAAGATGGTGGGGACGACCCTGGAGGTAATGCCCGGAGGCAGTGCAACACCAGAAAAGTCCCGAATTTTTAACAATACAGATTTTTTTCACACTCCAGCCCGTATAATGTCATAATTAGTTATGAAATGGCAATCCATATCAAAATAATCCGTGTGAATCAGATTTGAATAACGTCGGTGAAATTCAAAAACCTTGTGGTAGTTTTGAGAAGAAAAAAAAAAACTTTTAAAAATTAACCGCGTTGACCACAATTGATTAACTATGATGAATAATTATGTTGTTCAAGACATTGCGAGTTTAGTCCTGCATTACTTAAAACTTTTTTTTAGACTTCAAAAGAACGAAAATACGAGGTTTTTGTCCTTAACTAGATCTGAATTTGGGACTTACGAGTTTTTCTTCTATTTTCACAACCTCATTTACCCCAGATAGAAAGTCGTTAGAGATACGAGCTTTTGGTGGAAGGTGGCGGGAAAAATTAGAGAGCTGACTATGTAACTAACTCACCCCCCCCCACCCCCCAAATCGAGATACGAGGTTTTTTAATTTCCCCGACGATATTACGAAAACATTGATTATTTCAAAGATAGTGGATGGATTTTAATAAGAGTTGATTTGTTGAAAGTGTCATCTAAGTAATGTTTTTTTTGTAAATGGAGAGGTGTTTGTAAATTTGTATAAAAGTTTGGTGAGACCCCATTTGGAATATGGCAACTTAATTTGGAATCCTTTCCTAAAAAGACAGTCTCAGGCTATCGAACGTGTTCAAAGGAGAGCAACCAAACTAGTAAAAGCATTACGAAATTTAGATTATGGTGACAGGTTAGATAAACTGAATTTACCATCCCTAAAATATCGGCGACTACGTGGTGATTTGATAAATGTTTATACAAATTTTCACAGTTCTGATATTACTAACAAACATTTGCTACAACTTTCTAACTACTCAAAAACTAGGAATAATGATTTGAAACTACTAACCCAATACAGCAGAACTAACATTAGAAAGAATTCTTTAGTAACAGAGTCACTAAATACTGGAATTCTCTTCCAGCACATATTAAATTGGCACCTAACCTTAATCAGTTCAAGAACCTCCTCGATAAAGACCCCAAGATTCAACAATTGAAATGTGTATATGATTAACACATCTAAAAGCGTCCTAGTCATGCCAATCATGAAAAAGAATACAAATAATCAGAAAGGACACATTAAGAGGCCGCGAGGCCTAGTTGTCCTCATTCTCTGACCTGACCTGTATAATGATAATTACTGGGTATCACAATAAAACAAAATAACCGAGGAGTCGAAAATTATCTCCCTGGACTTTTTCATCAGTAACTGGGGGTACAGTTTATATGACTCTGCCATCCTGTTTTATGGAACATGGGCGCAACTTTTCCTGGTATACAAGGATTTCCTGTTTTTGAATTTGACCAGAAAAGGAAGTTCCTTTTTGTTCACCAAAAAAATGTATCAAACAAGATCTTTGTGTGTCTACTGTATTTTTCAAACACTTTAAAGTAAGCATTTGTATGAATTGTGGAAAAAGCAAACTAAAATACCTTCAAAGAATGAAATAGTGAGGCCAAGAGAGGAGATGACGAAATTGAACAAAGGGTAATTACTCTCTTTTTCTAATTAACTCCCCTCCACCAAAGTTGATTACGATACCATCCACCTAGCAGTGCGTGGGTGAGAACTAAAATACCTTCATAAATCAATTTTTGTTTCAGCTGCAGGGGGGACATTACCCCTGGACCCGGACCTTTCAGGTTTTGTTCTCCACTTTGTGTAGTTGCGCCCATGTTGCAAAGAAAGACACTGGTTTCTGAACCCACCCACAACCTGTGGCGCTGTCAAACTGCAAAGAGATCATCCTAAATTAAAAAGGCCCGCTGCACTACATACGATTCGCTGTCAATGCGATGCGATTTGTGACGATGCGAGTCATGGTTCACTACTTGAAAATACTTCCGACTAAAAATCTGATTCTACTACTTTCGCTCTTTATAATTATACTCCAGTAGACCCAATACACGGATTTCACGCGAATCATGACTCGCATCGTCACAATCGCATCGCATTGACAGCGAATCGTACGTAGCGTAGCCGCCCCTTAAGCCCCATC
>CM065698.1:21175568-21180568 GCA_017654935.2 Phymorhynchus buccinoides
ACAATGACTGCTGAAATATAAAAAGAGGGTTATGCTTTCTATATTTCTGCAGTTTTTTTTTAATACAAGTTATTAGTTTTCGTAATAAGTTTAATACTATGTCAAGTGACTATCTAAAGATAGTCCGTTTTGACTCCAAGCCTTCGTGGTGACGTTTCAAAAATAAATGTAAAAAAATAATAATAACAACAACAACAAAAATAAAATAAATAAATACACATAAAAAACCCGAACTTGATAAAGCAAGGTGATTGGATAACAATGGACTGCAAATTCTCATCTCTAACATCATCTGAAGAAATCAATATGGAAAGAAAAAAAGAGAAATGTATCTGTAGCACTGCTTAAAAGAAGAAAAACAACAAGAAATCAGCAAAGCTGTTCTGCTACACTTGAGACAAACATGCCTGCAGCATGAGCACAGTTTTCTAATTTACAACAGCATGTTAAGAGCATTGACACTCCCCATACCAACATGCCACGCTCCGTTTGCCTACACCGTAATAGGAATAGGAGGTTTGCGTAAGTCTGAGATAGTTAGACGTTTTCAGCCCAGTCGTTTACATTTTTAATATTTGTTGGTTTAAAATTTGTTATTCAAAATTACACAATAAAGCATCAACATCTAAATAAGAGTACAACAAGCAAAAAGGCTTATACATGCTACTCGCTAAATATTTAAGGTACACAGAATTGGCTGCAACACAAATTACACTAAGCGTGGAAAAGGAACAACAATAATGATTGAACACGAAATGTGGAAACCCTATAGAAAATATGCGAAAAAGCAAACAAACAAATACACAATCAAACAATTTGAATTTGTAGGGGCATGAAGAAAATGGCATAATCATTGGAGAACTAACACCAAGACAATCACATCCAGTTTCAACAGACTGCACCAGGGCTGACTATTAATATTTGTTGTCGGAGGCAAGAACGAAATGTTTCAACGTTGGTTCTATTCACACTACTGTCAAAATCGATTAAATCTTTGGGTCTGTATCAGGCTTTCCAGTCAGTTATAACGTAACATGGTATGTATGAAGGATGGAATGGACATACGGCCTGTATGGTCTGAACGGTGTAACACTGATAACCCTGTCCGAAATATATATGCAGATGTGTGGATATTATATTATGGTCCGTAACATTCTTTGAAAAGAGTGAGCAGGAAAAAAAAAGATATTCGCTGGTGCATGGCAAAGACCATTGCCTGAAATTTAGAGTAAAGCACAGTAAGAGACGGATGCTATCTGAACATCCTGGCTAATAAAACGGTTTAAAAGGGGCTGTGAGTATAACAGAAAAAAACCCCTCTTATTCTCTACTCAAGTCTGAACGTTGGATGAAGACCAACCCTGTTGAAATACATCGTTTGAAAAACGCTGATTCGATACCATCGTTCTGTAACAATGTGAGTGGAAAGGAATTTTTAAGTTAACGACTGAATGGATGACATTCAGGTGATCACAGACGATCTAGGCTTTGGGCCTCTATCAGCTGTGAATCAGCCCTTTAGCCCAAGTTGTAGTCCCCATTGTTCCAGACCATGAACCGACGGGCAACTTGCAGCGGTAACGTGGACTCTGACCATCGTTTCTTCTCTCCATTCACTGGGAAATGCGAGTCATGGGGTTGCCTTAGGAGTGTCGTGTACCCATCCTTAGTATATGGGAACTCGCTTTCGTTGTCGGTTGAAGATTCTTTAGCCATTTCCTTTATCAAGGCGTCTCCAGCTACAGTACGTATGTCCTTGGAAGGTTTAGCTGATTCACTGCGGATGATGGAAATGTCGTTGAGAAAGGGATTAGGGCCCCTGATGAATCTTTTGGACTTGACAGAACTTGAATGTGGGTTGGTCTCAAAGTCGCCGGTCAGCCCAAAGTAAGGAATGGAGCTTCGTTTTGATCTGGATCTTTGTGGAACGTGTGGTCTGGTGTTAGTGAAATCAATGCTCCGTTTAGATCTTATATGTTTCTGTTGTCCTTTGTTTTCTCCTGTGTCCTCTTCTTTGTCTTCTGTTTGGGAGTCAGATAACACGGCAGATTCGCCGCTATCGTCTGTCTCTGGTGTAGTCTGATCCGATTGTTCACTGCGTTTGTCTGGTTGAGTGACTACATTCTGCAGATAAGGGCCCACGCCTTTGAGGAACCTCTTATTCGTAGTCAGATGATTCAGATAATAGTCCATTCCTTGCAGGAACCTTTTATCAGGCACACTGCTGGCATAGGTTCGCAGATAATGGTTAATTCCTTTCAAGAAACGCTTGTCCATTGCTGCATCCAAATCCGTGTCCCTCTTGGATCGTTTGGACGGCAAGCTTTTTAACACGGGTCCCTCATTCTCTTCTTTCTGCCATTGATCGGACAGCTGTCGGTAGTAGCCGTAGTTCTTGATGAAGCGTTTCCCCACGCTTCTCTGTGACCACTCGTTGGCTTGGGGCCGATTAGCGTAAGCTTGCAGGTAGTGGTCAATTCCTCTCAAGAACCTTTTTTGCAAATTTGGAAACCAATCTTGTCGTCTCTTCTGGGATTGCCTGGTTATGTACTCCCTCATATAGGGATTGCTGCCTCTCAAGAACCGCTTTTCGGTAAAAATCTCGTCGCTCTGATCAGACTCATTATACAGGTCATCATTTTCTTGTTCATTCCACAAAACTCGTTTGGTATTGGGGCGGTTGATGTAATATGATAGGTATGGACCTGCCCCTCTCAGAAAACGTTTTTGAGGGGATTCCATGAAAAATGCATTATCATCTCCAAAACGTTTGTCTTGTATGCGGTTCGAAAATGCTTGGATGTACGGGTTTACTCCCTTCAAAAACCTCTTCTCTCTGCCTGTGCCTTTTGAATCGTAAGGGTTTAGTCTTTTACTCCCGCGGCCCGAATAAAATGCCTGCAGGTAAGGATTGATGCCTTTCATGAATCGTTTATCAACCGTGTAAGGAAAGAACCGTTTGCTCCCTAAGCTCAACGAATAAGCCTGGATGTATGGGTTCACTCCTTTCATGAAGCGTTTGGTGGGTCGACTGTTCATGTAGGAGCTCAGGTACTGGTCAATGCCTCTCAAGAACCGTTTGTCTTTGTCCATGGACTCTGCCTCATCTTCGTATTTCGCTTCACTACGTTTAAAACCGCCCATGGACTGAGGTCTTAGGATAGGCTGACCTGGACCAAAAAGGTGTGGGATTTTGATGAATCGCTTTTCATTTGATAAACTGTTAGCATAGAATTGCAGGTATGGGTTGTGTCCTCTTAAGAATCGTTTATCCAGTTGTTCTGCGTCATCGTTCTCTGTTTCTAGAGTACTACGCTTCACTCTGTCGGAATGTTCAGAGGGCTGCAGATGACCATGTAGATACGCATCGTATCCTTTTAGAAATCGTTTCTCTCCAGAATTAAGCTCTGATTCTAGAACCGCATCAGTGGGATCATCAGAGTCTGTCAAACCTTGGCTTCGTTTGTCTGTTGATGAACTTTGTTTCAGATAATGTCCATATCCTTTCATAAACCTTTTGCTTTCGTGATCTGAACTGTCTTTTGTATTTCTCTTGTCAGACTCAGCTGCCGTTGCCCCGTATTTCCCATTTCTTTGTAAATACGCATCATAACCCCTTATAAACTTTTTGTCCATAGTGGTGAGATCTACATCTTTTTCGTCACCCCAGGGCTCGTTTTCTACAGGCGACTTTTTAATGTAGTGTTCAAAGCCTTTCATGAATCGTTTCTCAGAAACATCGTCTGCTGCACTAACCATGCTGTCAGCATCCTGACTTTCAAAAGAGTATAGGTTTTCACCTTCCCGTTTGGTTTCCGGTGTCCTGTACTGGTTGAGATACCAATTAATCCCTCTCATGAAACGTTTCTCTTTTGGAATAGACTCCTTTTCTTGATTCCTGTTAGCAGCCTGGAGATAGACATTTACACCTCGAAGGAATTTCTTTTGTGGGCTGGTTACCTGTTGATCCGCATCTTTTCCCCCTGCTTGGATGTAGGCATCAATCCCTCGAATAAATTTCTTAGCGGGGGGTTCTGCAATTTCTTCATGTTCCTCACCAGCATAGGCATCACCATGTAACCCATCTGCAGACTTTTTATTGGGATTATTTAACGCATCCAGTTTCTCTCCGTTTTCGCGATTAAGATAAGCATCTATACCCCTGATGAACTTCTTTTCTGGAGGGAGGGAGAGGGGTTTTGCTGACTGGATGTAGGCACTGACTCCTCGAATGAACTTTTTCTCTGGTGTGAGGACAACGCCCCCTGTGTCTTTCTTTCCTGCGTTGATGTAAGCATCCACCCCTTTTATAAACCTTTTCTCTGCTCCAGATCCCCCATCCTTCTGTCCAGCTGAGATGTAAGCACCGACGCCTTTCATGAACCTTTTCTCTGCTTCAGAACCCCCATCCTTCTGTCCAGCTGAAATGTAAGCACCGACGCCTTTCATGAACCTTTTCTCTGCTTCAGAACCCGCATCCTTCTGTCCAGCTGAGATATATGCACCCACACCTTTTATAAACCTTTTCTCTGCTTCAGAGCCCGCACCCCTCTGTCCAGCTGAAATGTAAGCACCGACCCCTTTCATGAACCTTTTCTCTGCTTCAGAAACACTAACATCGGACGTGTCTTTCTTCCCTGCTGAGATATAAGCATCCATGCCTTTTATGAACTTCTTCTGGGGCTCAGAAACAACCGCATCCTGTTCCTCGTTTCTCCCTGTTTGAAAATAAGCGTCCGCCCCTTTCATAAATCTTTTCTCAGGGTCCGAAAAGGAGTCCTTCTTATGACCTCTTTGTATGTAGGCTTCAAAACCTTTCATGAACCTTTTATCCGGTAAAGTTTCTGAACCGCTGTCATCCTCCTCCTCCTCCTCCTCGTTTGCATCCTTGAACACGGGAGTTTTTGCATCATCGGCCAACAAGGCGTTGTGGAAACTCGCGTGGTCTGCGGGTGGAGCTGGGTTTAGTCTGGAAGACTGGAGGGGTGGTGGTGGCGGTG
>CM065698.1:21193068-21203068 GCA_017654935.2 Phymorhynchus buccinoides
CTGTAGTGATGAGTGCGGCTAAGACAACTAACCCGGGGATGGAAAATGCAAATTAGACTAAACTAGCAATCCGATTGGCATTTTAGAATATTTATTTTGCATTTGACATCCCGGATTAGTTCGTTGTCTTAGCTGCATTCATGCCCAGGGCCTGTAGTGATGAGTGCGGCTAAGACAACTAACCCGGGGATGGAAAATGCAAATTAGACTAAACTAGTAATCCGATTGGCAGCTTCAGTAGACTAACTTTTGCCTTTTCCATCCCGGATTAGTTGTCTTAGCTGCACTCGTGACTACATGCCCGAGGAGATTAGCGGTTTCGTTCAGCAAGAACTAATAACGCAAAACAACAAACTAAAAGAGCAGAAATAAACAACTATCGAAAACAACTGAGGAACAACGAAATACAGGAAGGAAGGAAGGTGGCAAGGTGGCAGAGTGGTTAATAAGACATTCGCCTGCCAATTTCAATGCGTGAGGGGGGGGGGGGACTTAAACGTAGTCTGACCCGACGGCGACGCGTTCTCCAGGTGGGAGCAACGAAATACAGGAAGGAAGGAAGGTGGCGTGGCAGGGGTTAATAACGACGTTCCCCGCCTGGGAATTTCAATGCGTGAAACTTAAACGTAGTCTGACCCGACGGCGACGCGTTCTCCAGGTGGGAGCAACGAAATACAGGAAGGAAGGAAGGTGGCAAGGTGGCAGAGTGGTTAATAAGACGTTCGCCTGCCAAGGCGTGAGGGGGGGGGGGGGACTTAAACGTAGTGACCCGACGGCGACGCGTTTCTCCAGGTGGGAGCAACGAAATACAGGAAGGAAGGAAGGTGGCAAGGTGGCAGAGTGGTTAATAAGACGTTCGCCTGCCAATTTCAATGCGTGAGTGACCGCGGGTTCGAATCTCGGCCTCACCCTTTCTTTCTATTTCTAGTTCGACTGGGAAAATCGAATTGAACAACGAGTCCTTCGATCGGATGGGGACCCGGGGGGGGGGGGGGGGGGGGGGGGGATGGGGGGACTTAAACGTAGTCTGACCCGTGCGCTGGCTTATTATGAACGCTGTTCAACCCCCACGGCAGTTCAAAGTCGGTAAAGAGCAGGGAGAAATCCCGCTGCCTGGTATGACCAAATGGATAGCTAGGTTTCTCAAGTCCGACCCCTTTCCCCTCTTCATCCCGTGTCACCTAAAAAACGAACAACCCCAAAACAAACAAAAAACAACAGCATAAAAGGTGGCGCTGCGCTCACAGCGACGCGTTCTCCAGGTGAGAGCAACCCGAATTTCACAGTGGTATGTTTCTGTGACTAGAATATACCAAAATATCAAATAAGAACAAAACACACGGAAACAAATAAACAGATTAGATTTTTTTTTTGGGGGGTTAGTATCCATACTTTTAGTTTACGATCCGTACGTGCTTTTAATGCTAGGATAAACAGTCAGAATACATCTCTCACTGTTTGTCATGTGTTGATTCTTTAACAAGAATTCTTTAACAACATTCACAAGATATTTATATGTCCCCATGGCAACACAGTGAGCTGCAAGTCATATTTTAAGAGTGGGCTATCACTGTGTTGCTATGGGGAAATATAAATATCTCGTGAATAATGTGAACGTGTACAAGAGACCTTTAGGAATATTTTTGTGTAGGGGTCTTGAGCTGGTTTCATCATGAACATGTGTGTCTGTCTGTCGATCTGTCTGTCTGTCTGTCTGTCTGTCTGAGTGTCGACACTTTTAACTATTGAATGATAACATGCCTCGAACATGCTAAAGACTGGCTATATGAGAAAGAAAAAAGTGTGTATGTGTGTGTGTTTGCGTGCATGCTTGCGTGCGTGCGTGCGTGCGCGCGTGTGTGTGTGTGTGTGTGTGTGTGTGCGTGTGTGCGTGTGCGTGTGCGTGTGCGTGTGCGTGTGCGTGTGCGTGTGTGTGTGCGTGTGTGCGTGTGTGTGCGTGCGTGTGTGCGTGTGCGTGTGTGTGCGTGTGTGTGTGGGCATGCGCGACACGGGAGCTTAACCCTTACGCCGCCAGCCATTTTTCAGCAAAAAATAACCATTAATCGTACCTGCGTAGAAAAAAAAAAGATCTGCAATAATGGAAATTCCTCTGTGACATGTATAAAGTAAGGCCTATCCTTACCTCCCAAAATGAAGAAAATAGGGTCTTTGGATAACAGGCCCTGGTTTGATGCCTTTTAGTGACATGGGTGTTAAAATCATTGTGGTGCATAAATGCTACATTGGCGGTGAATTAAGTTCGCTGTAGATTTAGAGAAAAAAAGCTAGTAGGGGAGAAAAAAACCCCACACCACCCAAAGAGCTTCCGTGCCATTATTCTTCCAGGTCATAATCCATCACGATTCCATCCCCTCCAAGACAATACTCAAACACAATGGAAACAAAAGCTTTCAGCGTCCACCCCCACACACCCCACCCCCTTCCCCTTTCCCCCATCCAATCCCACCTTCCCTCCTCTCCCCCCACCCCACCCCCTATCCCACCATTCCTGTCTAAAAAGGCCAGCCACACTGCATGCGAATCGACACCACCCCCAATGCGATGCGATTGTGGCGAAGTCTGTGAGTGGTGATTCGCGTGAAAATACTTCCGTCTAAAAATAATGCTAATATTGTCATTTACTATGCTCAAGTAGACCCCAACACATGAATCAATTAAAATGTCTGATACAATTTTTGTGTGTTTTTTGTTTTTGGTCATTCTAGTCACAGAAACATATCTTTGTGAAATTCGGGCTGCTCCCCCCCCCCACCCCAGTGAGCGGGTCGCCGCAAGTGCAGCGCCTACCCAATGTTTTTTTTGTGTTTTTTTTGGGGGGGGGGGGGGGGCACAAGGTGAGCACGGGGTGTGCGCACACTTGGAAAACCTAGCTATCAATTTGGCCATAACAGGCAGCGGGATTTCGCCCTGCTCTTACCGACTTTCAACTGCCGTGGGATTTGTACGTGCGTAAAGCGCACGGGGTCCGACTAGCTTTAAGTCCCCCATCCGAAGGACTCGGACGTTCAGTTCGATTTTCCTGTCAAACTAGAAAGAAAGGGGCGAGGGAGGCCGGGATTCGAACCCGGGGTCACTCATGCTGCAAGTCACGCATTACATTTGGCAGGCGAACAACTTAACCACTCTGCCACCTTTCATCATATTATTCGTGTGCGGGGGACTACAAATATAGTGAACAAAAACTAAGTAGGATTTCATCAGATTTCATGTACACAGTAGAATTTTAACGTGAATCATGCCTCATAAAATGTCAAAATCGTTCTGCGGCGAATCGAATCGTATACAGTGTGGCTGGCCCCCTTGACCAATTAATTAAACCTTTCGCCGCCAAAGTCGCATTTTACACCACAATGATTTAACACCTATGTCACTAAAAGGCATCAAATTGGGGTCTATTATCCAAAAGGCCCTGTTGTCTTAGTTTGGGGAAGTAAGGATAGACCTTATTAAATATCTGTAACAGAAGAATCCCCAATACTGCATATGGATTTTGTTCTCTACCCAGGTAAGTTTAGTAGACATGTTTGGTTGAAATATGGCTGGCGGTGAAAGGGTTAAGCTCCACGACCTTCAGGCTGTCACGCGCGTGTTCATTCTTGCAAGTGGCTATGGAACGCCAACGAGGATTTTGGGGACTGCCCGAAGACATTTAGAGCATGATTAGATCACTGGCATTCAAATAACTCACAAACAAACAAACAAACAAGCAAACAAACAAACAACCAACCAAACAAACAAACAAACAAAGACAACGAACAACTGCAATACGAATTAAAGACGACAGTCCAGCCAACGCAAAGCTATTTAAACTGACTCCATTTCAACTACATAGGATCGAAGTACCGCTTCTGAGTCCCTTGACTGCCACCAACGTATCACGCACTGACCATGATGACATCACTGATGATGTCATCAGATGAAGAGGAATAAATAACCCTGATATGTTGGCTTTTGCTCTAGCATAGTCAAGAGAGTAATATCCCCAGACCATTTTGCCAGATTGACTCTATCAATTGTCTTTTTCATGGCATGATTTGCCCAATGATTTTTTCTGTAATTGTATCTGGCAGTCAAGGGGTTAACTACATGCGTTGCTCATTGAGCTATTGGTTCAAACGTAATTAAGCGATTTTAATTAAAATTAAGACTTGTACATCAAAGAAGATAGATAGAGAGAGAGAGAGAGTACGAATACGAAACGAATATTTATACAGTTAAGGCCTAGGTCCCTCACTGAAGGTGTGTCAAGTAATACAATGCATGCTAACATTAATGCACAATTCGACAATCGTACTCATGAAGCATTGGAGAGAGAGAGAGAGAGAGAGAGAGAGAGAGAGAGAGAGAGCGAGAGAGAGAGAGAGAGAGAGAGAGAGAGAGAAAAATAAATAGAGAGATAAAGAGACAGGAGAGAGATATATATAGAGAGAGGGGGAGAGAGAGAGAGAGAGAGAGAGAGAGAGAGAGAGAGAGAGAGAGAGAGAGAGAGAGAGAGAGAGAGAGAGAGAGAGAGAGAGAGAGAGAGAGAGGAGAGAGAGAGAGAGAGAGAAATAGAGAGAGAGAACACTGTACCCTGAATACTGAACAACTTTATTCAACACGGATTAAGAGTTTAGGAAAGGCCTATTCTTCCAATCTGTCCTTGGTTAGAAAACCCCCAAAACGTGACTAGAAACATGAAAACAAATGGAAAAAAAAGAATGCAAACAGGAAACGCATTCGAACACATGCATGTTTGCAGAGAGATAGAGAGACAGAGGGGAAGAGAATACGAATACGAATACGAATACGAACTTTTTTTGAATGAGGGAAATTGGATAAACTGAGACAGCTTTTTTACACCATGCCCTCAGGCAAAACATTTGAAGGAAAAAAAGAAGAAGAACAAAATCATAAACATGCAAAATAAGTGGCAACAAATACAACATTTCATTATTTACATTCAACAATGGTCGACTTATGGCGATTATTTGACCGCCAGGGGGCAGTAATGCTCGAGGGGGCTTATCACGCTATATTCTTAGTTGGGCGTAGTGAGAGAGAGAGAGATAGGGTTGGACTCTTCCTTATCTCTCTCTCTCTCTCTTTATCCCCAACTAAGAATATAGAGATGATTAGCCCCACTCGAGCGCTATGCCACCTGGCGGGCAAAAGAGCCCGCTAAGTCGCTCATTAAAGAACAATTTTCTGAATGCTACGAGAGAGAGAGAGAGAGAGAGAGAGAGAGAGAGAGATACGAGAGAGAGAGAGAGAGACGAGAGAGGAGAGAGAGAGAGAGAGAGAGAGGGAAGAGAGAGAGAGAGAGAGAGAGATACAAATAAAGAGACAGGAGAGAGACAAAGAGAGAGAGGGGGAGAAAGAGAGAGAGAGAAAGAGAGAAAGAAAGAGGAGAGAAAGAGAGAGAAAGAGAAAGAGAAAAAAGACCGAGACAGAGACAGACATTAAGACAGATAATAAGTCAAAGAAAGAAAGAAACAAAATCAGAGAGCTAGAGAGAGAGAGAGAGAGAAAAAAAAAGAGAAAAAACACATTGAGAGACTGGCAGAAACAGGAGACACAGGAGAGAGAGAGAGAGAGAGAGAGAGAGAGAGAGAGAGAGAGAGAGAGAGAGAGAGAGAGAGAGAGAGAGAGAGAGAGAGAGAGACAGAGACAGAGACAGAGAGCTAGAGACAGAGGGAGAGAGAGAGAGAGGGAAGAGGTAAAGAGACAGGAGAGAGACAGAGAGAGAGAGGGGGGAGAGAAAGAGAGACAGAGGGAAAGAGAGAGAGAGAGAGAGAGAGAGAGAAAGAGAAAGAGAGACAGAGACAGAGACAGAGACAGAGACAGAAAGACAGACAGACAGACAGACATACAGACAGACAGACAGACAGATACAGAGATAGACACAATGACCGTCGATTCGGGACTTGTCAGCCATTAGAGAAACCCCCCGGGGGCACCCCCTATCCATTCTATTTAGCTACTTCCGCCATTACCAGGAACCTCAAGTCAATTACGGCAACAAATCAGTGGGCCTGTAGTGATGAGTGCGGCTAAGACAACTAATCCGGGGATGGAAAATGTAAATTAGTCTAAACTAGCAATCCGATTGGCAGTTTAGAATATTTATTTTGCATTTGACATCCCGGATTAGTTCGTTGTCTTAGCTGCATTCATGCCCAGGGCCTGTAGTGATGAGTGCGGCTAAGACAACTAACCCGGGGATGGAAAATGCAAATTAGACTAAGCTAGCAATCCGATTGGCAGCTTAGAATATTTATTTTGCATTTGACATCCCGGATTAGTTCGTTGTCTTAGCTGCATTCATGCCCAGGGCCTGTAGTGATGAGTGCGGCTAAGACAACTAACCCGGGGATGGAAAATGCAAATTAGACTAAACTAGCAATCCGATTGGCAGATTAGAATATTTATTTTGCATTTGACATCCCGGATTAGTTCGTTGTCTTAGCTGCATTCATGCCCAGGGCCTGTAGTGATGAGTGCGGCTAAGACAACTAACCCGGGGATGGAAAATGCAAATTAGACTAAACTAGCAATCCGATTGGCATTTTAGAATATTTATTTTGCATTTGACATCCCGGATTAGTTCGTTGTCTTAGCTGCATTCATGCCCAGGGCCTGTAGTGATGAGTGCGGCTAAGACAACTAACCCGGGGATGGAAAAATGCAAATTAGACTAAACTAGTAATCCGATTGGCAGCTTCAGTAGACTAACTTTTGCCTTTTTCCATCCCGGATTAGTTGTCTTAGCTGCACTCGTGACTACATGCCCGAGGAGATTAGCGGTTTCGTTCAGCAAGAACTAATAACGCAAAACAACAAACTAAAAGAGCAGAAATAAACAACTATCGAAAAACAAATACGGAGGAACAACGAAATACAGGAAGGAAGGAAGGTGGCAAGGTCTGTGACCCGAGTGGTTTATGAAGACGTTCGCCTGCGCAGCCAATTTCAATGCGTGAGGGGGGGGGGGACTTAAAAAGTAGTCTGACCCGACGGCGACGCGTTCTCCAGGTGGGAGCAACGAAATACAGGAAGGAAGGAAGGAAGGTGGCAAGGTGGCAGAGTGGTTAATAAGACGTTCGCACTGCCAATTTCAATGCGTGAGTGACCGCGGGTTCGAATCTCGGCATCACCATTTTCTTTCTATTTCTAGTTCGACTGGGAAAATCGAATTGAACAACGAGTCCTTCGATCGAATGGGGACCCCGGGGGGGTGGGGGGGGGGGGGTGGATGGGGGGACTTAAACGTAGTCTGACCCGTGCGCTGGCTTATTATGAACGCTGTTCAACCCCCCACGGCAGTTCAAAGTCGGTAAAGAGCAGGGAGAAATCCCGCTGCCTGGTATGACCAAATGGATAGCTAGGTTTCTCAAGTCCGACCCCTTTCCCCTCTTCATCCCGTGTCACCTAAAAAACGAACAACCCCAAAACAAACAAAAAACAACAGCATAAAAGGTGGCGCTGCGCAGCTCACAGCGACGCGTTCTCCAGGTGAGAGCAACCCGAATTTCACAGTGGTATGTTTCTGTGTGACTAGAATATACCAAAATATCAAATAAGAACAAAACACACGGAAACAAATAAACAGATTAGATTTTTTTTTTGGGGGGTTAGTATCCATACTTTTAGTTTACGATCCGTACGTGCTTTTAATGATAGGATAAACAGTCAGAATACATCTCTCACTGTTTGTCATGTGTTGATTCTTTAACAAGAATTCTTTAACAACATTCACAAGATATTTATATGTCCCCATGGCAACACACAGTGAGCTGTAAGTCATATTTTTAAGAGTGGGCTATCACTGTGTTGCCATGGGGAAATATAAATATCTCGTGAATAATGTGAACGTGTACAAGAGACCTTTAGGAATATTTTTGTGTAGGGGTCTTGAGCTGGTTTCATCATGAACATGTGTGTCTGTCTGTCGATCATGAGAAGAAGATGAAAGACGAAGTCAACAAGAAGAAGATCTGTCTGTCTGTCTGTCTGTCTGAGTGTCGACACTTTTAACTATTGAATGATAACATGCCTCGAACATGCTAAAGACTGGCTATATGAGAAAGAAAAAAGTGTGTATGTGTGTGTGTTTGCGTGCATGCTTGCGTGCGTGCGTGCGTGCGCGCGTGTGTGTGTGTGTGTGTGTGTGTGTGCGTGTGCGTGTGCGCGTGTGCGTGTGCGTGTGCGTGTGCGTGTGCGTGTAAGCGTGTGCGTGTGCGTGTGTGCGTGTGTGTGCGTGCGTGTGTGCGTGTGCGTGTGTGTGCGTGTGTGTGTGGGCATGCGCGACACGGGAGCTTAACCCTTACGCCGCCAGCCATTTTTCAGCAAAAAATAACCATTAATCGTACCTGCGTAGAAAAAAAAAAGATCTGCAATAATGGAAATTCCTCTGTGACATGTATAAAGTAAGGCCTATCCTTACCTCCCCAAAAATGAAGAAAATAGGGTCTTTGGATAACAGGCCCTGATTTGATGCCTTTTAGTGACATGGGTGTTAAAATCATTGTGGTGCATAAATGCTACATTGGCGGTGAATTAAGTTCGCTGTAGATTTAGAGAAAAAAAGCTAGTAGGGGAGAAAAAAACCCCACACCACCCAAAGAGCTTCCGTGCCATTATTCTTCCAGGTCATAATCCATCACGATTCCATCCCCTCCAAGACAATACTCAAACACAATGGAAACAAAAGCTTTCAGCGTCCACCCCCACACACCCCACCCCCTTCCCCTTTCCCCCATCCAATCCCACCTTCCCCTCCTCTCCCCACCCCCACCCCTATCCCACCATTCCTGTCTAAAAAGGCCAGCCACACTGCATGCGAATCGACACCACCCCCAATGCGATGCGATTGTGGCGAAGTCTGTGAGTGGTGATTCGCGTGAAATACTTCCGTCTAAAAATAATGCTAATATTGTCATTTACTATGCTCAAGTAGACCCCAACACATGAATCAATTAAAATGTCTGATACAATTTTTGTGTGTTTTTTGTTTTTGGTCATTCTAGTCACAGAAACATATCTTTGTGAAATTCGGGCTGCTCCCCCCCCCCACCCCAGTGAGCGGGTCGCCGCAAGTGCAGCGCCTACCAATGTTTTTTTTGTTTGTTTTTTTTTTGGGGGGGGGGGGGGGCACAAGGTGAGCACGGGGTGTGCGCACACTTGGAAAACCTAGCTATCAATTTGGCCATACCAGGCAGCGGGATTTCGCCCTGCTCTTACCGACTTTCAACTGCCGTGGGATTTGTTACGTGCGTAAAGCGCACGGGGTCACGACTAGCTTTAAGTCCCCCATCCAAAGGACTCGACGTTCAGTTTTCGATTTTCCTGTCGAACTAGAAAGAAAGGGGGCGAGGGAGGCCGGGATTCGAACCCGGGGTCACTCATGCTGCAAGTCACGCATTACATTTGGCAGGCGAACGACTTAACCACTCTGCCACCTTTCATCATATTATTCGTGTGCGGGGGACTACAAATATAGTGAACAAAACTAAGTAGGATTTCATCAGATTTCATGTACACAGTAGAATTTCACGTGAATCATGCCTCACAAAATGTCAAAATCGTTCTGCGGCGAATGAATCGAATCGTATACAGTGTGGCTGGCCCCCTTGACCAATTAATTAAACCCTTTCGCCGCCAAAGTCGCATTTTAGCACCACAGTGATTTAACACCTATATGTCACTAAAAGGCATCAAATTGGGGTCTATTATCCAAAAGACCCTGTTGTCTTAGTTTTGGGGAAGTAAGGATAGACCTTATTAAATATCTGTAACAGAAGAATCCCCAATACTGCATATGGATTTTGTTCTCTACCCAGGTAAATTTAATAGAAATGTTTGGTTTGAAATATGGCTGGCGGTGAAAGGGTTAAGCTCCACGACCTTCAGGCTGTCACGCGCGTGTTCATTCTTGCAAGTGGCTATGGAACGCCAACGAGGATTTTGGGGACTGCCCGAAGACATTTAGAGCATGATT
>CM065698.1:21218068-21223068 GCA_017654935.2 Phymorhynchus buccinoides
ACTAGAATGGAGAGAGGTGTCCTCAGCAAAGAGATCACACGAGACAGAGTCAGCCTAGACAGAGTCAGCCGATATTGATAAAGGTAGATCATTAATGAATAGGCAGAATAGAAGAGGCCCTAAGACTGATCCTTGGGGTACACCAGCCTTTATGATTTCAGTGCACGAGTTTGTGCCATTACTTAAAACAAACTGTGTTCTATTAGTAAGATAAGATGCAAAGAAAGTGATCGTGTTTTCGTCTCGTAAATATAGCGCCAGTTTTTTTAAGTAATATTTCATGATTCACAAAAATCAAACGCTTTCAAGAGAGAGAGAGAGAGAGAGAATAGAGAGGAGAGAGAGAGAGAGAGACGAGAGAGTAGATTTTAGATAGGAGAGAGAGTGAGAGAGAGAGAGAGAGAGAGAGAGTGAGAGAGAGAGAGCGTGCGTGTGCGTAGAGCGAGAGAGAGTGTGTGAGAGTAGTGTCGAGAAGTGAGGTGAGAGAAGTGTGAGAGTGAGAGCGAGAGAGAGAGAGAGAGAGAGAAGAGAGAGAGAGCGAGAGAGAGAGAGAGAGAGAGGAGAGAGAGAGAGGAGAGAGAGAGAGAGAGAGAGAGAATTGTTATGCTTTAACGAGGTATAATATTGCACAAAATCACTCCCAGGAACCTCAAAAAAAAAGGAAGCTATTGGATATAAAGAGACATTTCATTGATGGCTAATAATATAATGGATCTCAGGGGTTTTGACAGCATGGGCCGAACCTTTTGAAAAAGCAGAGAGAGAGGAGAGAGAGAGAGAGAGAAGAGAAGAGAGCGAGGTAGAGTAGAGAGAGAGAGACAGTTCCGAATGAGATTCAATAAGAGATACACCCATTCCTGTCGTTTTGGGTGTACCTGTGACATTTGCGTGTGTGTGTGTGTGTGTGTGTGTGTGGTGTGTGTGTGTGTTTTTAGATGAGAGAGAGAGAGGAGAGAGAGATAAAAAGGTAGATAGAGAGAGAGAGAGAGAGAGAGAGGAGACGAGAGAGAGAGAGAGAGAGCATTGAAATAATAGATTGGAAGAAAATCCACATCACATGCTAGTACATAAGAAAAGGCTATACATAATCTACGCATGTTTTCGTGGTAAAAGTCCGCGGTTCAATCTATGAAAGGTTGAATCAAGAGTTGAGAGAGAGAGAGAGAGAGAGAGAGAGGATAGAGAGAGAGAGAGAGAGAGACAGAGAGAGAGAGAGAGAGAGAGATGGAGAGAGAGAGAGAGAGAGAAAGAGAGAGAGAGTAGGAGAGAGAGAGAGAGAGAGAGAGAGAGAGAGAAGAGAGGAGAGAGAGATGTTATGGCCAGGTACAATGTTGCACAAAATACTCCCAGGAACCAGGAAACTATTGGATATCCACCGTTGATGGCTAATAATATAATGGATCCCGGGGTTTTTGACAGCATGGGCCGAACATTTTGAAAAAAGTCAGTTCCGAATAGGTTCAATAATCACACCCATTCCTGACGTTGTGGGTGTACCTTGACATTTCTTGATGTTCAATATTCTTACGTGTGTTCTCCCTTACTCAGATACGAGTAAGCGCTTCGCTCTTTTCGCGCCTATCTATCGTTTCCGACAATGACATCCACATTAGTAGAGAGGAGACAGCCAGATTGCTGCTATTCTATGTGTGTGTGTGTTTATTGTGGAGTTGCCTTGCCCAGAGTACATGCCCACTCTCTCGGCTAAAGGGATTTGAGGACAGACGGTGTTGGGGAAAGACCTCCCAAAGGCCAACTGATCCCTTTCGGCTGCAGCAGTAGCACTAGAGCCAGTGCAAAGCGCTTTGAGCTTCGATGATTAATTAAGCGCTATAGAAATGTTCTTGATAATGAAAACCACTTTCGTTTGAGAATCATAGTCTGCCACGAAAGACTAAACTGTACCATACGAGTTTTGCATTGCTGTAGAAAACCATCTATTGTACAGCTCTCCTGTTACTGTTGGCCCCTACTACAGGCCAATGTTAACCAAATAACGAAAGGTATTTGCTGGGCGAAAGCCAAATAATAACAAGTGCAACGCCGAGCGTGGCCTGCAAAGTTGCCCCGTCGCAGCATACGCCGAATGTACTCCAGAAATTTGACTGACGATTTGCGGTTAATTATTTCATGGCATCATTGGCCATGCTGCTTCTCTACCCGCCCATGGGCCTTTTTACCCGCCGTCTTCCCCTATGTGTGTGTGCCCTTAGACTGCCCCTGCTGTACAGAGTAATCCCCGATAGTGAAGCGTCGTGTCTTCTCAGCGAGGTTAGCTCCAACAAAACGTGACAATATCGGGCTATTGAGATTGACCTTGCCTTCAAGCATTGTGTGTGTGTGTGTCATGAGTGTGTGAGTGATGAGAGAGAGTGTGTGAGCTCGTTGTGAGTTGAGTGTGTGTGTAGTTAGAAAGTGTGTGTGGTGTGTGTGTTCTGTGAGAGAGAGAGAGAATGAGAGACACGAGAGAGAGAGTGAGAGAGACAGACAGAGAGAGAGGACACAGAGAGACATGGAGACGGTGACTAGTTAGATTAGAGAGATGGCGAGAGAGAGAGTAACAGAGATGACGAGGTTTCAGCGATAGAGAGACCAAGAATCGAGAGACCACATTAGAGATGAGAGAATCATCATCAAAGTGATCAGGGGGATGAGAGAGAGAGAGAGACATGATAGAGAGAGAGAGCCTAATGAGTAGAGAGATTGTGGAACTTTAAGGACAGTCCTTAGATGACCAACTCTGAGCGAGAGATTCGTGAGCTGAGGGAGATAGTAGTAGGCTACTGTCGATGTCGCCCGATACTAAGAGAGAGGAGTAAGAGGAGGAGAGATCTCTCGAGCATTCTCTCTCTCAGACATGGAGACGGTTTTGGTGTAGTTGGATTAGAGGCTGGCGAGAGAGATGGAAAACAAAATGACAGGTGGATGTTTCAGCAATAGATATCGCTACCATCTACCTTGCCATCATCGTCATCATCATCGTCATCAACATCATCATCGTCCATCATCTACTGCGCAAGGGTTCTAGAACTTTATGGACCAACATCTGGATGCGAGACCATCCATGCACGCGGATTGGAGATAACAAGGACGCTCCTTTCGCATGTCGCCCGACTCTCTCTCTCTCTATCTCTCTCTTCGCTTCTCACCTCTCTCTCTCACGCGCTCACTCTCCGCCTCTCTCTCTCTCACTCGATTCTCTCTCCTCTCATCTCTCCCAGTCTCTCCCTCTCTCTCTCCTTCTCCTCTCCTTCTCCCTCTCCATCTCTCTCTCTCTCTCTCCCCGTCTCTCTATCTCCTTCTCTCTCCTCCATCTCATCCCCTCTTCTCGCTCTCCTCTCTCTCTCTCCCTTCTCCCTGTCTCCTCACGTACCATCGTACACCCCCTCTCCTCTCTCTCCTCTCCTGCTCACATTCTCTATCTCACTTCTCCTCGTCTACCTGCTGTCTGTTTCTCTATCCCTATGTACCAACACCTGCTCTGTCTCACAAAAGTTTACGTTGCAAATAAAGGTTCATTTCATGTCCATCATTTCTCTCTCTCTCTCTCTCTCTCTCTCTCTCTCTCTCTCTCTCTCTCTCCTCTCTCTCGCTCGCTCTTCCTCTCCTCCGCGAAGCACTCTCTCCGATCTCTCTCTCTCTCTCCCCCCGCCTATTCTCCCCCACTTCCGTCTCTCTCTCTCAACGACCCCCCCAACTCCCCCAACCTTACGCCCTCCCTCTCTCCCCCCCACCCATCTCTCTTACTCACTCTCTCTCTCTCGTCTCTCTCCTCTCTCTCTCGTCTCTGTCTCTCTCTCTCTGTCTCTCTCTCTCTCTCTCTCTACCTCTCGAGTGACGCACGTGCTACGCTGGACCCACCGCAGTACAGGGGAAAATCCCAACAAAACCCAAGGGCTGCCCAAAAGAAACCTGGAGAAGGACGAGATTGAAAACAGAGCCGAGGGGCGAAGGATTGTCTTTGGCAACGGCCCCCGATGTAGCAGCAGACAAAGCCAATCAGGTGGAAGTCCCTTGCGGCCGTCTTTGATAAGCACCAGACCCCGCAGAAAGGATTGGGCGAGCTATAGATGCACCGTATCTTAATACATTCCAGAACTGAACAGAACAATCTCTGACCACTTGTCTCTGTCTGACTCAATGGAGAACCTTGCCCAAGAGAAGCTTTACAGAGCAGGGTATTTGCCGCGTGCCTGCGACCTTGAATTTCATTGAGTTGTCTCTTCTCATCTTTCTCTCACCCCCCTTCTCTCCCTCTTTTCTTCCAATCCACCCACCTGTCTACCCATCTATCTATCCCTTTTTTGCTATTATGTCTGTCTATCTATTTATCAATCTACTCCCCTCCCGTTATCTCTCTCTCTCCCCTCACTTTTTTTCTCTCCTTTGTTATTTTGTTTAAGCTCCCCCCTCTCTCTCTCCTTCTCTGTTCCTTTTCCTCTCCATGTCTTCTTCTCTTTACCATGTGCTTCATGAATGAAATAATAATATTACTTTTAAGAATAATTGTATATGAGAAAAACAATGTTAATTCGGTGGTTTGTTTTCCTGCAGCTGTGTGTGTTCACTGTTGGTGCAATTTGGTTTGTGTAACATTAGTAATGGGACTGTGGCTGATTCTGGAAGTCTTGACAAAGATTAATAAATCGAAATGTTGACAAAACGTGACAATATCGGGCTGGAAGGTTGACCTTGCCTTCAAGAATTGTGTGTGTGTGTAGTGTGTGTGTGGTGTGTGTGTGTGTGTGTGTGTGTGTGTGTGTGTGTGGTGTGTGTGTGTGTGTGTGTGTGTGTGTGTGTGTGTGTGTGTGTGTATGTGTGTGTGTGGTGTGTGTTTGTGAATGTGTGTGTGTGTGTGTGTGTGTGTGTGTGTGTGGTGTGAGATGAGAGAGAGAGAGAGAGAGAGAGAGAGAGAGAGGAAGGATGAGAAGAGAGAGAGAGAGAGAGAGAAGACGAGATGAGAGAGGAGGAGAGAGAGGAGAGAGAGAGAGAGAGAGAGA
>CM065698.1:21230568-21233068 GCA_017654935.2 Phymorhynchus buccinoides
ATGGTATCACACTTTTCTACATTGTATTTGCACCCCTATCCTGCCCCCCAACTCGACCAGATGCTGAGCTGGGGCATGCCTGAGCCACATGTTGGATCAAAGTTATCGTTTTATCAAATTAAGTCTGAATAAAATAATTTTAACTCATCTACAGATGATATTTCTCATTCGTTTGAACCAATTCTTGATCTATGTGTGCTAATGAACAAAACCTATTTTTCATTCATATTGCTTTTCTCAGTTGCAAGTTATAAATTGGCTATTTCACGAACTGGGCAAAGCATTAAGCCCATTTCATGAAATGGGCAATTTCATGGATTGGGCGTAACATATGCACTTACTTAAGAAGAATACAATACAAAAGCATCAAACAGCACGTGATATGTTATTTGTTTCAGAAAAAAACCTAAGACAAAACAAAACTAGTTTGTTTTTTAAAAATAATATGTAAACACATTTTTAACGGTAATCATTAAACAGTGCAGAATAGTCTAGCCAGTGACAGGAAGGAAATGCTTTGAAAAAAAAAGTGTCTTCGTCCTTTTTTCTCATTATCTCCTCCCTTCCTTCTTTCCCTCAAGTTCTCCATGTTTCTTCCTCTCTTCCTATCTTTCATTCTTTCATTCTTCCTTTCTTTCTTTTTACAAAAAAACCAATGTTTGGAAATAATTGTGATCCCTTCTATGCAATGGTTTTCCCTGTTTCTAAGGGATAGTGGCCTAAAGAAAATAAACCGTTGTTCATTGTTCATTGTTCATTCTTCTTTCCTTCCCTCAAGTTCTCCATCTCTCTTCCTATATTTCATTCTTTCATTCTTCCTTTCTTTCTTTAACAAAAAACACACACAATTTTTGGGAAGTATGATCCCTTCTAGACAATGATTTAGAACGCTTATCTGAAATTAGTCGAAACATTGCAAGCTAATTTCAACAATTATCAAAGAACAAAAAATCCAAATAGCAAATCCTGCGTAACGACCTTTTATGTCCTTCCATGTGCATAAGAGATGCATCTCTTTGGTTTTGCCTTCAAGAATTTAATTTGAAGACATGTCCTCTTTGATTACCCACGAACAAAGACTAGTAGAAGATTAAAGAAGAGCATCAGAGACTTGCAAGGTTTTGTTTTAATTATTAAAAAAAAAGCCCGTTTATTTCCTCATAACAGCTTCGTTACTCTCTCTCTCTCTCTCTCTCTCTCTCTCTCTCTCTCTCTCTCTCTCTCTCTCTCTCTCTCTCTCTCTCACTCTCTCTCTCTCTCCTCTCTCTCTCTCTCTCTCTCTCTCTCTCTCTCTCTCTCTCTCTCTCTCTCTCTCTCTCTCTCTCTCTTTCTCTTTTGGACAGAATGGAAGACTAGGCCCAGCCTAAATTCTTATCCTTGTAAAGTAAAGTTTCTGAAGTCTGAAGTCTGAAGTATCTCTCTCTCTCTCTCTCTCTCTCTCTCTCTCTCTCTCTCTCTCTCTCTCTCTCTCTCTCTCTCTCTCTCTCTCTCTCTCTCTCTCTCTCTCTCTCTCTCTCTCTCTCTCTCTCTCTAGTTACCCCCCCCCCCCCCCCCCCATAAAGCCGCCTCACACAATCCAATCTTCTAGTTGGAAGAAAAGTGTAGGTTGTGAACTTCTTTCAGTTAGTTGTGACCGTTGTGGCTGTCTTCACACGATCAGCAAGCATTGGCTGTCTTCACACGATCAGCAAGCATTGGCTGTCTTCACACGATCAGCAAGCATTGGCTGTCTTCACACGATCAGCAAGCATTGGCTGTACTCCCACAACTGCCTGATTTGTCAGTTGGAAGTAAATGGCGCAGTCGCCAATACTTTCCCACCTGGTTGGAAGAGTTTCATCCGATCAAAATCTGTGATTTCTAACATTGTACAGATTAATTTTGAGGATAAACTGGTTCCGATCAAAAGGGTCCTAGCTTCATGGAAGAAACGACATATCACCCCTTTTGGTAAAATTATAGTTATCAAAACTCTGGCATTCTCTAAAATTATTCACCTATTGATTTACTTGCCGGACCCCCCTGAGGATTTTGTTATTGCTTTAGAGAAAGAATTGTATACTTTTCTGTGGAATGGCAAGCGAAGTAAAATTAAGAAGTCTGTGGTTCAAAAACAGTACTGTGAAGGGGGGCTAAAAATGCTAAATGTTAGAAATTTTATTTCTTCCATGAAGATAAGCTGGTTGAGGAGATTGATGTGCGACTCTGATTGGAGATAATTTACAATCAGTACCCTAAACTAGACAATATTAAAAACCTTGGAGCTGAATTTTCAAATGTTGTTATGAATGTCAATAATCCATTCTGGAAAGATGTTATGAAACATTATAAGAAATTATGGTCAAAATGTTGTCCCACCTCTGTACATGAGTTTATGGCAAAATGCATACATTATAATGTTAATATTGTAAGGGGTAATAAAGGTATTTATATCCAAGAATGGTGTGATTATGGTATTTACTTCATAAAACATCTTATAAATGAAAATGGTAATTTAATG
>CM065698.1:21245568-21250568 GCA_017654935.2 Phymorhynchus buccinoides
AGTTAACCTCTTTAACTTAAAGGTGGTTTTAGACGACTATGATAGTGTAAATGGTTGATAATAAATTACACTGATGCTATTTTATGAATTAAAACATAAAACTTAAATTAGAACAACCAAACCTAACCCTGCTTAAAAACAAAAAAAATGAAAATATCATAATAGCGTACCAATGGGACTATGAAGTAAATGATGTGATACATTAGACACAAATACGTGATTTGACATTAGGATTTTAAAGTAATCGATTTCGGTATCAATCTGATGTTTTCAAAGTTGAGTTGTTCAGTAAAAAGACTGAATCTAGAAATCTTAGATAAAAACTACACCAAGCATTTCTTCCAAAAAAATATTCTGGCTGTAATAAACTATGTTCCTCGTAGTATTTTTAACATATTTCTTCCATCAGTGATAACTCTGAAAACAATGTTTTTGTTGAACAGTACCATGCAACTTATTTAGCAGAAAATGTTCTTAAATAATACACTTATTATTATCGCAAACTTAAAATAAGAATTGCTCATAAGTGAAAATCGATAATTGTCCCATGAATATAACTAATTTTCTGACATACTATGCAACATATTCTTGACTGTTGTTCATGAAAAGTTACTTACGGTAAACTAAAGTTGGCTTGAAAAAACTTCTGAAAAAATAGATGAACTAAGAGTACCCCCCCCCCCCCCCCCCGAAAACAGCAGTGTTGCAGCATTGCAGAATACAGTACCTCAGGGATCGGCCCGCTGTTTATTAACAGGCATCGGAATTGTCAGAGGATTAAGAATTTCAGAGGATTAAGAATTTCTGCCAGAGGATTGGCTTCTACTGTCAGAGATTTTGACTTTTTATTGGGTGTTATCCTTTCTGCGAAATAGCATTTCTCTCTGTATTGAGCCTTTCTGGTCATGTTGGGAACTGATCTTTGCGTTGACCCTCTACAGTCTGGGTCATTGTACCGCGGTGTTCAGAGGATTGGACGTCCTTCAGACCATTCTGATGCTTGATTAAAGACTACTGCACTAGAAGAACTTGTTATGTCCTGAAGGACAGATGCCTCGAGGACGTAAAATCCTCTTTCTGCTCCATGTGTCGGCTTAGTACACGCCCCCCCCCCCCCCCCCCCCCACACACATTTCACGAACGAACGAAATATATGGCTTTACGTCCTCTTGCTCCGGTAAAGGTCAAGATGTGCCACCCCCCCTGCATTTCTCGGTTAATTATATTTTTCCGTTTTTGCCTTTCTTACCATACATAAAGGGTAAAGGTCAAGATGTGCCACCCCCCCTACATTTCTCGGTTAATTGTATTTTTATGTTATTGCTTTTCTTACCATACATAAAGCTGTATTTTAGGAACATTTTTAGCTAATAACCTTTTTGGAATACTAACCCTATCCCTCAGAGCTCTGTCTGTCTCTGTCTTTGTCCGTATCTTCATGTCTCTCTTTGTTTCTAGTTGTCTCTATCTGTCTGTCTCTCTGTCTCTATCTGTGCCTCTGTATGTGTGTGTATCTCTCTCTGTCTCTGTCTCTGTCTCTCTGTCTCTCTCTCTCTCTCTCTCTCTCTCTCTCTCTCTCTCTCTCTCTCTCTCTCCGCATTACATCTCCCTCTTTGAACCTCCCCCCCATCTCTCTTTGTTTGAGCAAGCATGACTGTGTGTGTGTGTGTGTGTGTGTGTGTGTGTGTGTGTGTGTGTGTGTGTGTGTGTGTGTGTGTGTGTGTGTGAGTGTGTGTGTGTGTGCGCGTGCGCGCGCGTGTGCATGTGCGTGTGTGCGCGCGCGCGTGTGTGCATGTGCGTGTGTGTGTGTGTGTGTGTGTGTGTGTGTGTGTGTGTGTGTGTGTGTGTGTGTGCGTGCGTGCGTGTGTGTACGCGCAAAGATGTGTGTATATTTATGTGCGCATATCGTGCTTGTAAGCTGTTCGTCCTATTTCATTCGCCCTAACACGAACATAACAGATTACGAGCGCCTTGAAAGTCTCTCACCAGACGATTTTCGGGAGAACCCCCTCCCATAGGGGAGAGCACTTCGTAAAAATTAGAGTTAATTACCTCGACCTACTCGGTCAAAGCCATGGCTGCATGGCGTCGAAGCTTGAAACAGGAGGATGCGAGTCAGCGACTTGCAAACATGTTTGTTTTAGAAACAATGAGGGGCGGCCAGTATCCGCAATCCAATAGAACTTGCAAAATGTGACGTAAAAATAGAAATGACATCACATTTAGAATGAAGTACGGTGTTCTAAGTGATGTAGGCCTAAATTCTACTCAAGCAACAGGAGGCGAGAGTTGGGGAGCTACCTGATGGGTAGAGTAGCTTCCCCTGTATGGCCGATCGAATTAGGCAAGATCACTCCCACACACACCACGAAATTACTACTAGGGGAAGACGGGGTAAAAAGCGCATGGGCGGGTAAGAAGCCCACCCCAATCATCTCATGAAATAAAGACAATGTCAGTCAAAGTTGCCCATGAGACGAATGCTAGACATTAACGCTCGTCTCATGGGCAAAATGAGACCGAAATTTGCTTCATTTCATGAGATAATTGGGGTGGGCTTCTTACCCACCCATGCGCTTTTTACCCCGTCTTCCCCTACCCCTTAATTATGTCCGAGCACTTCCTATTCTGACAGACGAGGAGTCACGAAAACCATTACAGAAAGGAAATAATGTAGTAGGACCTACACCATCCACTCCCACGCGCGCGTTTGTCAACCCCAGCAACTAGTTTCTCAGGAGTGGGTGGTTGAAGATTAGTGCTACTATTTTTTGTTTGGAGGGCCGGGTGGGCTGGTTGTGTGTGTGGGGGAGAGGAGTAGAATGTGGGCATTAGAAGCTGGGGAGAGAAAGAGAAGGTGAAAAAAGGATGGAGAAAAAACAAAATCTGTATTCCTTTCTAGGAAAGAGTAAATTGCTGCAATGTACACCCCTACCAGAGCCCACCCACTGTTCCCTTGCCCCTTCCCTCCCCCCTGCACACCATTGCCATACCCCCCCACCCCCACCCCACCCCCACCCCCCACGCCCACTACCACCAAAGGAATTGAAAAGGGAAGGTGATATGGTGAGGATTATAATAACATATCTATAGTGGGGTTTTTCTAGGAAAGAGCAAAATTACTATATGTCTTCGCCCCCCCCCCCCCCCCCCCCCCCCGACCCCTCGATCTTGATATCACATAATATTATTACCCTAACCCATTCCCACCAACAAATTAAAAAAACGTAATAAAGACACTTTTATATGTTTTTTAAAAAAAAGACGGTAATAATACATTGCTGTCGTTTTGTGTGTTGCTGTCCAGAGAGGTTTAAAGGACCACACTGACGGATGAGGTTTTGTAAGAAACACGTCCAGATCACCAGGAAAACACCCTTTAGAGAGACTGCAACACTCACTTTGCTCTGGTTTCCTAGAAATCAAACTGTCAAATCGGCGATTCCTCCTTGGGGGAGGTGCTGGAAGTCAACTTCTTTCACCCAAAGAGAAGGCATGTGGCGTCTCTTTTCTAATGGCCGTCTGCGTTTAGACCAAATCGTTTGCACGAAATTTTTCGCAATACAGACCTTTTTTTAATTTTTATTTTTTTTAATACAGGTTATCTAAAGGAGTTTCGCTCACAACAAAGGAAACAGCTCCAATTCTTTTTTACTGCACTACAAAAAAAGAAATCGCTTCAACCACAATGAGTGACCTCCACCCACCCCATCAAAAATGGCTACTCTCTCCGGCATCTCCGCCAAGGAGGAATTGCCGTTTTGACGGTTTAATTTCTAGGAAACCAGAGCAAAGTGAGTGTTCTGATCCTTGAAAAGGCTGTCTTTCTGGTGATCTCGACGTGTTTCTTGCAAAAACTCATCCGTCAGGGTCCACCGTAAAAAAAAATCCAATTTGACAACAAAGAGGTTGACAATCTTTGACAGCCGTTACATTATCTTGTCCACTTTGCTTTCGGATATTTTGATTTTTTTTTTAGGGTTTCGTTTCTTGAAAATGTTTTCTTGAGTTAAATGCTTAGCTATAATTATGTTATTCTGTGCTGCGATTGGCAGCAGTATTATTGCATGTTGTATTTTCTCCAGAAAACGCGGTTTTTTTTTTAGGCTTCGTTTCTTGAATTTTGTTTTCTTGAGTTAAATGCTTAGTTATAATTATGTTATTCTGTGCTGTGATTGGCAGCAGTATTATTGCATGTTGCATTGCTCTAGAAAACGCGGTGCTAGCAATTATTGTCGTGACTATTATATTGTTACTGTTACGACGTTATTATGGTTTTGTTGCTAGTTGTGTTACTGACATGAAAACAAAACAAAAATAAGAAGGAGAGAGAGAGAGAGAGAGAGAGAGAGAGAGAGAGAGAGAGAGAGAGAGAGGAGAGAGAGAGAGAGAGAGAGAGAGAGAGAGAGAGAGAGAGAGAGAGAGAGAGAGAGAGAGAGAGAGAGAGAGAGAGAGAGAGAGAGAGAGAGAGAGAGAGAGAGAGAGAGAGAGAGAGAGAGAGAGAGAGAGAGAGAGAGAGAGAGAGAGAGAGAGAGAGAGAGAACGAACGAAACTATGAGATACACAGCAAGAGAGAGGGAGAAATAGAGAGAAGAAGGAGGAGGAGGAGGAGGAGAAGAAGAAGAAGAAGAAGAAGAAGAAGAAGAAGAAGAAGAAGAAGAAGAAGAAGAAGAAGAAGAAGAAGAAGAAGAAGAAGAAGAAGAAGAAGAAGAAGAAGAAGAAGAAGAAGAAGAAGAAGAAGAAGAAGAAGAAGAAGAAGAAGAAGAAGAAGAAGAAGAAGAAGAAGAAGAAGAAGGAGGTGGAGGAGGAGGAGGAGGAGAAAAGAAGAAGAAGAAGAAGAAGAAGAAGAAGAAGAAGAAGAAGAAGAAAGAAGAAGAAGAAGAAGAAGAAGAAGAAGAAGAAGAAGAAAAAGAAGAACAAGAAGAAGAAGAAGAAAAAGGAAAAAGAAGAAGAAGAAGAAGAAGAAGAAGGAGGAGGAGGAGGAGGAGGAGAGAAGAAAA
>CM065698.1:21268068-21275568 GCA_017654935.2 Phymorhynchus buccinoides
TGTCTATGTGTCCCCGTCTCTATGTGTCCCCCGTCTCTATGTGTCCCCCGTCTCTTATGTGTCCCCCGTCTCTATGTGTCCCCGTCTCTATGTGTCCCCGTCTCTATGTGTCCCCGTCTCTATGTGTCCCCGTCTCTATGTGTCCCCCCGTCTCTATGTGCCCCCGTCTCTATGTGTCCCCGTCTCTATGTGTCCCCCCGTCTCTATGTGTCCCCGTCTCTATGTGTCCCCCGTCTCTATGTGTCCCCGTTTCTATGTGTCCCCGTCTCTATGTGTCCCCTCGTCTCTATGTGCCCCCGTCTCTATGTGTCCCCATGTGTCGTTTGTGTCTCTATGTGTCCCCGTCTCTATGTGTCCCCCGTCTCTATGTGTCCCCGTCTCTATCTATGTCCCCCGTTTCTCTATGTGTTGCGGTCTCAATGTGTCCCCCGTTTATATGTGCCTCCGTTTGTATGCGCCACCCGTCTCTATGTGTCCCCGTCTCTAGGTGTCCCCGTTTGTCTGCGCCACCCGTCCTATGTGTCCCCGTCTCTATGTGTCCCACGTCTCTATTTAAAGAAAAGAACACCTTTTTTCTGTATTGTTTGCGAGATGGAACTTGTGACAAAGGTCACGCTGAGCTGGACGAGTGGATGTTGTAGGTGACCTTGGGAAAAGGTCTCTGTACACGTGGACATTTTTTGCCCTTTCACCATATAATGACTGGCCCTATCACTGTGTTGCCACGGAAATACAGTGAAAAATGTTCACTCTATAATCATGACTATGTTGCCATGGGGATACAGTGAAATTTGTTTCACTCTATATGACTGGCCTATTACTATGTTGCCATGGGGATACAGTGAAAAATGTTCACTCTATAATTATGACTGGCCTATTACTAGTTTGCCATGGGGAATACAGTGAAAAATGTTCACTCTATTATCATGACTGGCCTATTACTATGTTGCCATGGGGAAACAGTGAAAAATGTTCACTCTATAATTATGACTGGCCTATTACTATGTTGCCACGGGAATACAGTGAAAAATGTTCACTCTATAATTATGACTGGCCTATTACTATGTTGCCATGGGGATACAGTGAAAAATGTTCACTCTATATGACTGGCCTATTACTATGTTGCCATGGGGAAACAGTGAAAAATGCTCACTCTATGATTATGACTGGCTTATTACTATATTGCCACAGGGAAACAGTGAAAAATGCTCAATCTATATGACTGGCCTATTACTATATGTTGCCATGGGGAAAGAGTGAAAAAATATTCACGTGTACAGAGACCTTACAGACCCACAGAGCCGGCTGGATTAAGTCCCTTGGGTTTTTTCTGGGTCGGTGTGGCCCACATTCAGACTTCCCTCGTATGCGATCGAGGCTGCTCCTTAAAGTGATGTGTCGTTTTCGTGCAAGAGGCAATGGTCGACCTATGGCGATATTTGTCACGCCAGAGGGCAGTCAATGCACTAGGGGCTTATCACGCGATTTTCTTAGTTGGGCGTAGTGAGAGAGAGAGAGAGACAGATGGTAGGACTACTCACTGTCTCTCTCTCTCATTTTCTTTATCCCCAACTAAGAATATAGAGAGGATTAGCCCCACACGAGCGTCATGCCCTCTGGCGTGAAAAACAAATCGCACTAAGTCTCTCATTGGTATGGGAGCAACACTTGGTCAAAATAAGATTTCTTACCAGCTATAAGAGGGGAAACACGTGAGCTGAGAGCTACGGCTATGAGGACGTAAAACGTCCTGCAACCAACCAACCAACCAAAACCGTGATTTTGACACGTGACGTACTGGGTCTTTAAGAGAGGTAAAGATGGTTCACTGAATGTTCCTATTATGGTCCTAAGCGATGTGTGTCTTGCTTGTTGTTCTTGTTGTTCTTGTTGTTTGCTGGTTGTGTTGTCTGTTGTCTGTTGTCTGTTGTTGTTTTGTTGCTGAGGTTATTGCTGTCATTGTTGCCGTTCCTGGTCTTCGCCTTAATTATAGGAATTGTTCGGAAATAATTATCAAGGGGAGTAATTTCATGACGTGTGGGAGTGATCTTGCCTAATTCAATCGGTCAAACAGGGGAAGTTACTCTACCGTCAGGTAGATCCCCAGCCCTCGCCTCGTGTGTTTGAGGATACACATTCTAAAAGTGATGTCATTTATATTTTTATGTGACATTTTGCAAGTGCTATCAGTTTGTGGCTTACTGGCCTCCCCTCATTTTTCCAAAAAAATAAATGTTTGCAAGTCGCTGACTCGCATCCCGCGGTTTCAAGCTTCGACGCCATGCCGCCATGGTTGCTATGGTTTCGACCGAGTAAATCGAGGTAATCAACTGTAATTTTCACGAAGTGCTCTCCCCTAGTTGTTTTTTTCTCTCCCGATAATCGTCTATTAACCTTGCGTTTGATTGTTCTGCAATCTACATATAAGGGTTTTAGCTTACAATGTTAACTTTCATGCCCCGTTTTCGAAATGTGAGCCAGTTTTGAATGTGAGCGTTGCGTGCGTACATGCTGGTTGGTTAGAGCCTGTCATTATAGGCCGGAAGTGACGAAAATGCCAGATGCTCATGGGATAGAAAGCCTCGTTTTCGCGCCGCATCCACCAAATTTGTAAAGGAAAGGGGAGAGTATTAGGATGAAAATTGGAAAGATGAGAGACGCTTTGACGGTTTGGCGAGAGAGAGAGAGAGAGAGAGAGAGAGGAGAGAGAGAGAGAGAGAGAGAGAGAGAGAGAGAGAGAGAGAGAGAGAGAGAGAGAGAGAGAGAGAGAGAGAGAGAGAGAGAGAGAGAGAGAGAACAATCAACAATGAACAATGAACAACGGTTTGTTTTCTTTAGGCCACTAGCCCCTAGAAACAGGGTCAAGGAACAAAAAATATCATACGATCTTTTCTACACATCTCAATTAGATAACAACATCATTATGGAGACATACTATCATGTTGTTGAGTGAGAGAGAGAGAGAGAGAGAGAGAGAGAGAGAGAGAGAGAGAGAGAGAGAGAAGAGAGAGAGAGAGAGAGAGAGAGAGAGAGAGAGAGAGAGAGAGAGAGAGAGAGAGAGAGAGAGAGAGAGAGAAGAGAGAGAGGAGAGAGAGAGAGCATTAAAGATGAAGTAGCATTAAAGATGAATAGTATTGATCAGCAAGATTGTTCATTAGTTATTGTCATATGAAACAAAGATACATTAGTTTTATATTTATTTTAGGAGTAGACACTTTGGTGCTAAGTTATTTTAGGAAATTGTACATAAAGGCAATTTTGCATAGTACATATTTCAAAAAGGTCAAAAGAGGAGAGAGAGAGAGAGAGAGAGAGAGAGAGAGAGAGAGAGAGAGAGAGAGAGAGAGAGAGAGAGAGAGAGAGAGAGAGAGAGAGAGAGATATAGAGAGAGAGAGAGAGAGATAGAGAGAGAGAGAGAGAGAGAGAGAGAGAGAGAGAGAGAGAGAGAGAGAGAGAGAGAGAGAGAGAGGAGAGAGAGAGAGGGGAGAGAGAGAGAGAGAGAGAGAGAGAGAGAGAGAGGGGAGAGAGAGAGGGGGAGAGAGAAAGAGGGAGAGAGAGAGAGAGAGAGAGAGAGATAGAACAAGAACAAGAACAACAGTTTATTTCCTTTAGGCCACTAGCCCCTAGAAACAGGGTCAAGGAACAAAAAAACAAAAATATCATACGATATTTACTGCACCTCTCAATTAAATAACAACATAATTATGGAGACATACTATCATGTTGGTGAGCGAAACATAACACCAAACGTATACTAGGCAAGCCAACATCTGTTAACAACACTATATAGACATGTTTTCTTTTCTTCTATACATAAGAACATTCTCACAACTTATTGGAGAGAGAGAGAGATAGAGAGAGAGAGAGAGAGAGAGAGAGAGAGAGAGAGAGAGAGAGAGAGAGAGAGAGAGAGAGAGAGAGAGAGAGAGAGAGAGAGAGAGAGAGAGAGAGAGAGAGAGAGAGAGAGAGGTAAATGTAAATGTAAATATTGTAGCACACGCTCTCAGGCTTCAATATAGTTGTTAATAAAAGTAAACGCATAACAGAAAAACAAACAAACAAACAAACAAAAAACGACTGCAGTCACAAAGGCATGCCCCCCAAACACCACAACCAATACAACCAGTTGTTAGCTTCTTCTTCTTCTTCTTCTTCTTCGATCGCTCAGACAGTTTCCTGTCAATTATGAGCTCAGCTGCGTCATGCTGCCGTTATGCGCCTAACTAAAGAAAATAGTTCGGCCCAGCAAGTCCGACTTCGGCTGGAGGAGGAAATGTTTATGAAAGTGTTTTTCATGAAAAAAAACCAGGCAGGAGAATGTAAGGCAGAAAGATAGTAGATGACAGTAAGCAAAGGGAAAAGGCAGAGTCAAAGAGAGTGACAGATTAGAGGAAGGTACAAGCACAGAACTTCCAGAAGGTGGGGGAACTATTTATACAAAAAACCTCCCGGTATTGGGGGGGGGGGGGGGGGGGGGGGGGGGGGGCTGCCATTCGGTACTTATGCAATAGTTATAAAGTCCACGCATTGGCTGGTGGTTATTTGTAACCATGGTATCATTTGTATGATTATGGAACGTTACACCAATTAATACACTCCAATAGCAAACCTTAACCCTTTCACCGCCAATGTCGCATTTTTGCACCACAATGGTTTAACACCCATGTTACTAAAAGGCATCAAATCAGGGCCTGTTATCCAAAGACCCTATTTTCTAATTTTGGGAGGTAAAGATAAGCCTAATGTTATACATGTCACAGAGGAATTCGCAATATTGCAGATATCTTACTTTCTCTACCCAGTTCAGTTTAATGGTATTTTTTGGCTGAAAAATGGCTGGCGGTGAAAGGGTTAATGAGGTATAAGTTGTGGAGTTAGAGGGGTCTACTCGCTATTTTTAAAACCCTTTCCTGGTCGCCACACGAATAAATGTTACGCCAAAAGGGGTCTAAGAAACGCCCTAAACGTTTGCTAAGGTCAGATGACTCTTTAAACTTACTCTTTCACTTTTGGGAGACAGAAAAGGGTTGCTATCAAAAGGGAGACAAATCATACCTCTCTGTCAGTTTGTACAAAGTTTTCGATTTCACCCACGTCTATTTGTGTGCAGAAAATTAAATCTGCAGTATATTATGCCATCTAACATGACGAAAAATTAAGAAAGAGCACTCAAAAACACTTTCGTTCGTTTAATTTGCTAAAATCATCCCGTATTTTTGTGATGATAGACTAAAGAATAATTGCTGGAACGACCGTGTTGTTTTGGTCTTCCATTTTTAAAATTAAACACACGTTCACGCAAGATATTAAAAAAAAAGCCGGTGTATTGACTATTTCCCATGACCCTTCAAATTAATAGTTTGTCGCTTGCTACCTCGATAGCAGCCACAAAACGTTTGCGGCAAACGTCGGCAAAAGAGGTGTTTCTTAGTACCGTTTTTGCCGATTTGCGCTCACGCTCTTGTGGAAACGACCCCAGGTAGGCCTGTACCTAAATCCTTCCTTAAATCGCTCATTAGCGAAACATCCTTAGAGCTAAAAGCTCACTTTACTGTCCGAAAAAAATCGTCATGTTTGAGAAAGGTCAACAACTCTTGGTCTATCCCCATTAGGCAGGCATGATTACGTCCCCTCATCTCCCAGGGGAGCTAAGCTGGGAAGGTGGGGATTGAAGGGTGCGTGGGTGGGTGGTGGGTGGGTGGGTGGGTGGGTTGAGGTTTGTTGTTGCAGCTCGTTAAATGAGCGCTTCTGGTCGCACGAAGTGAAATAACTTTCTCGTCTTATATTACTTTGTGACTACTTTGTCCAAATTAATTTTTAAAAAGGCGAAATCTAGCTCTCTTTTTTTGCAGCACGCGGTCGAGCGACAGAGAGAGAGAGAGAGAGAGAGAGAGTAGAGAGAGAGAGAGAGAGAGAGAGAGAGAGAGAGAGAGAGAGAGAGAGAGAGAGAGAGAGAGAGAGAGAGACAGAGAGACAGAGACAGACAAAGAGAGTGAGAGAGAGAGAGAGAGAGAGAGAGAGAGAGAGAGAGAGAGAGAGAGAGAGAGAGAGAGACAGAGACACGCCAGACAGACACAGAGACAGAGAGAGAGAGACGAGAGAGAGAGAGAACAGAGAGAGAGAGAGAGAGAGAGAGAGAGAGAGAGAGAGAGAGAGAGAGAGAGAGAGAGAGAGAGAGAGAGAGAGAGAGAGAGAGAGAGAGAGAGAGAGAGAGAGAGAGAGAGGAGTAAGATTTCGGTTGCTAAGAAACTGCCTGCAGATGGAACGCGCCACCTGGTGTCAAGGGCTAAGGGCGACAACTCCACCTAAAAAGCCCATTTTCGAACAGATATCGGTGATTTATGTATATGTACCTAGAGTGGGTAGTAGTAGCTGTCCGTTAATTCTAATGAACACGAAAATGTCTACGTCCCCCGTCTTCCCTCTGAGACAGCAACTCTCTTTTGAATGATCAGTTAATGGCCTTTTGCTTATCATTATAAATTCCAGCTTGGGTATTAACTATCTTGTACTATTTAAAAGCCTGCGACTGGACTATAAAAGAGGAGAGGCGCACATACGGGTCTCTGACCGATTGAACGCTCATCTCTTCACACACAAAAAAAGAAGGAAAAAAAAACCCCGCCTTTCTTTGTTCTCTGTCGTGCGAGCCACCGCCAGGCAAAGCTTTTCTGACGAGCAAGCCCCGATCCCAGCCTGGGCTCGGTTGTTTTCCCTTTAAGAGTGGGCCAGGGGTGGGTGTGAGGAAGAGAGTAGTGAGTGAGGGTTGGGAGAGATGAGAGGAGGTTGAGTGTGTGTGTGTGTGTGTGTGTGTGAGAGAGAGTGTGATGTGAGTGTGTGTGTGTGTGCGTGCGTGTGTGCGTGTGTGCGCCACCTGTGTCAAGGTGTGCGTGTGCGTGTGCGAACAGATATCGGTGATTTATGGAGTGAGTGTGTGTGTGTTAATGTAATGAACACGTGTGTGTGTGTGTGTGTGGTGTGAAGAAATCGGGGTAAAGGTCAAGATGTGCCACTTGCCCCCTATCTGTACTATTTCTCGGTTAATTGTTGAGATTTTTCCGTTCTGACCGATTGCCTTTCTTCACACATACATAAAGCTGTATTTTAGGAACATTTCTTAGCTAATAACGTGCGAGCCACCGGGCATACTTTTCTGACGAGCTATCCCTAACCCTATCCCTTTTAAGAGTGGGCTGGGTGTGTACCCCCCTCTGACCCTAGTATGAGGGTTGGGACGGAAAAAACGCAACGTGTGCGTGTGCGTGTGACAAATCGCGGTGTGCTGTGCGCGCGCGCGCGCGCGTTTGTGTGTTGATGCAGTACATAGTGGGGTGGGTGCGTGCGTGCGTGGGGCGTGTAGGGTTAGGTGTTAGGGCTAGGGTTAGTGATAGGGTTAGCATTCGCGCGCGCTGCGCGTGCGCGCGTGTGGTTATTAGTGTAAAAATGTGTCATAAAATACAGCTTTATGTATGCGTAAGAAAGGCAAAAACGGAAAAATGT
>CM065698.1:21283068-21285568 GCA_017654935.2 Phymorhynchus buccinoides
AAGCAAATTTCAGTCTCATTTTGCCCATGAGACGAGTGTTAATGTCTAGCATTCGTCTCATGGGCAAATTTGACTGAAATTTTCTTTATTTCATGAGATAATTGGGGTGGGCTTCTTACCCGCCCATGCGCTTTTTACCCCGTCTTCCCCTAGTTACACGTGTCATGCCCCACGCGTTATCTGTTCCAAGTCGGAGGACGTTTTTCTTAAGCGAGCTTTTACTCACAAGATGGGGGTGAGTATGTTGTGCTGTATATTAGTATACATGAACAAAATCAATTAATGAAGAATTCGAATAAAACGAATGCGCGCTTCTGTTGACCCCACGCGAAATTACTATCCTGGCTTTTATTTGATTACCTCCCTGGGTCAAACAGAATGGCTTAATATATTTTTTTGTTTTGTTTTTGTTGCGCACGTGAGAGAGAGAGAGAGAGAGAGAGAGAGAGAAGAGAGAGAGAGAGAGAGAGAGAGAGAGAGAGAGAGAGAGAGAGAGAGAGAGAGAGAGAGAGAGAGAGAGACAGAGACAGACAGAGACAGACAGACAGACAGAGACAGAGACTGAGACAGAGAGACAGAGACAGAGCTCTAGAGCGAACGAGAGTGAGAATGAGAGGGAGAGAGACCTCTAGACAGAGAGAAAGAGAGAGAGAGAGTTTTCAGTTGCTAAGAAACGGCCTTTGTTGTGGATCCTGGTAGAATGCGTAAAAATATGCATAATATACTTCCAGTATGCATAAAAATATACATAAAATAATATGCCCCCAATAGAAATAAGTATTTTGGGGTTTGCTAACGAGTTTTGGCATTTGCTAAAAAAACCCCATTCTGATCGCTTTATGTCTGTTTTCCCCATGCAGCATCACATATATATTTTTCTTCAAGTTGCTTCGGGCCAAAAAACACACAACCAATCTAGTACTACTAGAGACAGAGACGGTTCCCCGAATTCTTCAGCACGCGTGGCACCCGAAAACACGAATTCTCTGGAATTAAGGTCTGTTGTCGCAGGAAACGATCAAGTAAGGGCTTAAATTTTGACAGGCACCACACCGCACGCTCCTGAGGCACTAAAGCACGCTGGTCGCATGCGATCACACAACGACAGACAGACAGACAGACAGACAGACAGACAGACAGACAGGCAGGCAGACAGACAGACAGACAAGCAGACAGACAGAAAGACAGAACTGTCAGACAGAGAAGCAGAGGGATGGACAGATGAAAAGGCAGAGAGACAGACCGACAGACCGACCGACAGACAGAACAGTCATGCAGAGTAACAGACAGAGAGACAGAGACAGGGGTGGACAGATCAACAGGCAGACAGACAGAACAGTCAGATAGAGTAACGGACAGAGAAACAGAGAGAGAGGGATGGACAGATAAAAAGGCAGACAAACAGACAGACAGACAGACAGACAGAGAAACAGAGAGAAAGATGGACATATCAAAAGACAGACAGACAGACAGACAGACAGACAGACAGACAGACAGACAGACAGACAGACAGACAGACAGACAGACAGACAGACAGACAGTCGGGTAGAGTAGCAGACAGTCAGGAGTAGGAGTCAGGAGTCAGGGAAGTTGTAATTGTTAGGCCATGCCCATACAATGGAGTGAGTGTGACAACAACAACAAATTGACATTACATTATTAACTTGACATTACAAAACACTACGTAAATCTTGCCTAACTTTCAAAGCTTTAAAGATAAAAACAGCCACTTTTGTTTTACAATCATTTTGTTTGTACAAGAAAGTAATAACACAAATGTATACGTAGAAGGGTTGTTATAATACTTTTTTGGAATACGTTCTCTTCGAAGGGTGTCATACATGGGACAAACAAACCAAAAGTGAATTTCTGACTCGGAAATATGATTACAAAATGGACAATATACCTTTCTATTTGGGTCAATTTTAAACTGCCAAAAGTGACAATTCAAAGGGGACATGCCAATTCTAAACATTGACAAAGTGCTTCGTACTTTGATATTCACAATTTCACAGAAATGAGTACTTAAAGTAAAAGTTTGCTTAAGTAGAGTAACAGACAGATAAACAGAGAGACGGATGGACAGACAGACAGACAGACAGACATACAGAGCAGTCAGGCAGAGTAACAGACAGATAAACAGAGAGAGGGATGGACAGATTAAAAGGCAGACAGACAGACAGACAGACAGACAGAGCAACAGACAGAGAACCAGAGAGGGATGGACATATCAAAAGACCGACAGACAGACAGAACAGTCAGGCAGAGTAACAGACAGAGAAAGAGAGAGAGAGAGGGATGGACAGATTCACAGACAGAGACAGACACAAACAAAGAGAGGAGTACACGCACTGACTCACGCACACTCATACTTATGTAGGCAACAACAACAACAACAACAACAAAAAACAACAACCGGGACACGCATAGAAAGAAATATATAAAGACAACAACAACAAAGAAGTATAGACGAAGGGGGAAATAAGGAAGAATGGGAAGG
>CM065698.1:21288068-21298068 GCA_017654935.2 Phymorhynchus buccinoides
GTGTGTGTGTGTGTGTGTGTGTGTGTGTGTGTGTGTGTGTGTGTGTGTGTCTGAAACACGAAACGGGCCTTATAACTCCGCCGTTTTTCGACCGATTCACTTCAAATTTGCTGTGAGCCCTAACGGGGCGATGGCAACGGCAACCGAGGTGGTCGTGTCATTTGCGCGGTTTTGCAAATGCGCGAAACGCGCATCCGACGGCCTTTCGGCGCCCGTATCTCCGGTATTTCTGGACCGATTGCCTTCAAATTTGGCAGATATATGACCGGGGACGGTGACTATCAATGTGCCAAACCGGAAGCGAATCCATTACTTAGGCGCATAACAGCAGCATGATGCAAAACGGGCCTTATAACTCCGCCGGTTTTCAACCGAATCGCGTCAAATTTGCTGTCAGGCTTGCTGTCACCGGGGCAAAGCCTGGCAGCAAATTGGAAGAAAATCGGGAGAGCGCGTCACTCTCAGAGCAGCGCCAACGGGAAACGGGGCTTTATAACTCTGCCGTTTCTTAACAAAATCGCTTCAAATTTGCTGTACTCAGCGTTACCAGTACTTGGCGTTACCGTTACTAGGCGTTACCGTTACTAGGGAGAGAGCGCATCACTCTCAGAGCAGCGCCAACGCGAAACGGGGCCTTATAACTCCACCGTTTCTTTACCAAATCGCTTCAAATTTCCTGTACTCAGCGTTACCAATACTTGGCATTACCGTTACTAGGCGTTACCATTACTAGGCGTTACTGGTACTCGGGGTTGCGCTAGTTGTAATAAAGGACAACAACTGCACAATTCTGTTTTATTATTTTTTATGATCTCCCATCACAGCTCTCTAGATCTATTCTACCCTGTGTCTGTCTCTGTCTCTCTGTCTCTGTCTCTGTCTCTCTCTGTCTCTGTCTCTGTCTCTGTCTCTCTCTCTCTCTCTCTCCTCTCTCTCTCTCTCTCTCTCTTCTCTCTCTCTCTCTCTCTCTCTCTCTCTCTCTCTCTCTCTCTCTCTCTCTCTCTACTCTCTCTCAGAAAGACGAACGCACGAATTTTTCCTGATGAAACAAAATGTAGTTCTGTCGTTCGTTCGTTCTTTCAGTCTGTTTGTCTGCTGTTTCTTTGTCTGTCTGTCTGTCTGTCTGTCTCTCTCTCTCTCTCTCTTGTCTGCTGTCTCTCTCTCTCTGTCTGTCTGTCTGTCTGTCTCCCTCTCTCTCTCTCCTCTTCTCTCTCACTGTCTGCCCCCCCCCCCTCTCTCTCTCTCTCTCTCTCTCTCTCTCTCGCTCACTGTCTCTTTCTCCCATACTTTCTCGCTCTGTCTGTGTATCGGTCTGTCTGCCTGTCTGTTGAGTGCCTGTCAATTTGTTCAACACTCTTCTGTCTCTCACCCCCCCCCCCCCCACCCACCACCCACTCTCATATTATATGCATGACTGTCTGTGTTCCTCTGTGTGTTTCACTCTCTTTCTCTCTGTCTCTCTTTCGTACATTCTCTCTACGTTTTGTGTGCACCCCTGTCTCTCCCTCTCTATCTCTCCCTCCCTCCCTCCCTCCCCCGTCTCTCTCTCTAATTAAAACTGATGCTTGTGCGCACGCACATTTTATCAATCCACATTTCAACCTATCTTTGTATCATCAGTACACAATATCATAATTATGCTTTGTTACCTTTGTGTTCAGCTCTGTATGTGTAATACTATGCCTTGCCACTGCTATGTTCTATGTTACTATCATTATGCACGTCCGCATCATGGACAGATTGGAAGAATAGGCGTGGCCTAAAATCTATATCCTTGGAAAATAAAGTTTAAGTGTTCAAGTTTTCCAGTTTTCTCTCTCTTCCTAATACCATGTTTAACCCTTTCACCGCCAGACACATTTCAGCCAAAACTTTCCATTAAATTTACCTGGGTAGAGAACAAAATCCATCTGCAGTATTTGGGGATTCTTCTGTGACATGTATAAAATCAGGTCTATCCTTACCTCCTAAAACTTAGTTAATAGGGTCTTTGGGTAATAGACCCCAGTTTGATGCCTTTTAGTGACATAGGTGTTAAATCAATGTGGTGCTAAAATGCGACTTTGGCGGTGAAAGGGTTAAAACATATGACACGTATAAACTGCAGCAACAAACAATATGGAGAAAAGATTAACTAGACTGGCAATCACAATCAATCAACAAATAATTAAGTTAAACACGTTCTCGTGTTGCAGTGGTCATTATTTAAAACAAAATTGACAGTCATGATATTTAATCGCTGGGATAGCATGATGTGTTATTTCTATCTAACATATTTTAGTAGGATACTCGTTCATTGAGAAAGGCAGGGCTTGCCAAATGCTTTTAAAACGAAAGAAATAATAATAATAAAAATAATTAATAATGCTTATATAGCGCATAATCTTGCTAAGCAACTCAATGCGCTTTTCACTCACCATTCGTACAAACATTTCTAACAGACTGGTTCACGTATCCTCACCATACATCTCTATGAAAGAAGACATTTTCTGTCCACTTGTGTCTTCTTTTGTTAAAGCTTGATATCCAAGAAACGAGGAATTATGACAATTAATGGTGGAAAAAAGATAATCACACAGACACACAAATGTGTTAATTATTTTGCGCACTATATAATGGAGGAACACCCCCCCCCCCCCCCCCCCCCACTTAAATGAAACCAAGAACAAAAACAAACGAATAAACAAAAGGAAAGTGAACAATGAACAGCTACAAAGCACGAATGCAGTTCAACCCTCCCATTACGATTGATCGTAAGCTAAGCTAAGCTTAAGGATTTTAAGGCATGAATTTACCTTTGACACATGCACTAATAATAAACAACAAATTTTATTTGTAAAATATGATATCAATATCTGCAGTCGTGAAAGGAAATATCTATGAAAACTCAGCAAAACAAATACGTTTTTATTCGATCTAATAAAATTGTTTAAACCAAACAAATACGTTCGAATGGATAATCTCGAGTAATCTGCATTATACTTAGCGGTTAATGTTTAATGTGTTATACAGAAATCTCATAAAATAATGAGCGCTGATTGCAATCAGCAACGACTCTTTAGCTTAAGGTAAAAGTGCAATTCCCAAATCTGAATGTGGATCAAATAAAAAAATTTCAACCAAGCAAATACGTTCGAATGAAAATCTCGAGTAATCTGCATTATACTTAACGGTTAATGTTTAATATGTGAGACAGAAATCTCATAAAACAATGAGCGCTGATTGTAATCAACAACGACACTTTAGCTTTTAAAAAATAAAAGTGCAATTCCCAAATCTGAATGATAATTTACACGCAATGAACCGTATTTTTCGGACTATAAGGCGCACCTGATTATAAGGCGCACCTGATTATAAGGCGCAGCCCCCAATGCTACACAAAACTCAGATTTTGTTGTCATGTTTTGCTACTATGCTGACAGTGACAGGCAGAAGTTCTGCACACACGCATTGCAAAAATCATCAAAAACCGATGGCTTGGAGTCAAAACGGACTATCTTTAGATAGTCCATTGACATATTATTGAACTTATTACAAAATCTAATAAACTTGTATCAAACAATGAGTGCAGAAATATAAAAAGGGGTTATGCTTTTTATATTTCTGCAGTCTTTTTTTTATACAAGTATTAGTTTTCAATAATATGTCAATGGACTATCTAAAGATAGTCCGTTTTGACTCCAAGCCATCGAAATGTAAATCAGATTCAAAATTAATTTTACTTTGGGTAATCCTAAATCATGCTGTGTGTACAATTGCATGATTTAGGATTACCCAAAGTAAAATTAATTTTGAATCTGATTTACATTTTTGATGATTTTTGCAATGCGTGTGTGCAGAACTTCTGCCTGTTAGTATATATTACTAGTCGCATTACAAGGCGCTGGGGTCTTAGTCTAGGGGAAAAAATGTATCGCCTTATAGTCCGAAAAATACGGGGTAATCTTTCATGGACATATAATGGTGCATGGGAAAAACCAACATAAATCGTTCAGAATGTTTTGAGCAAAATCCAAAAATAGTCAACATCCCCCAAAATATCAATTTTCTATTTAGGGCATATTTACGACCATGTTTATAATATTCTACCAGTATCCACAACATGAAAGACAATTTTGAATGATTTCTTTGTTTATTTGATTGTTTTTTCAGATCAATTCAATAGAAACAAAGAAGCAAAGTTGTATCTTTTATGCGCCGTTTCTGCAAATGATCTATTTCCAACGCCAGACTTCAAATAAGTATAGAATAAACACTAGACAAGATAACTCAGTTTGGGTTTCTGTGTATTAACAAGGAATCTTTGCTCCACCATGAAAAATTTAAATATTAAAATTCCATTATGTCTGTTTTTCCCATGCACTGTCATATATATTCTTTTTGGATAAATATAGGGGAAGACGGGGTAAAAAGCGCATGGGCGGGTAAGAAGCCCACCCCAATTATCTCATGAAATAAAGAATATTTCAGTCAAATTTGCCCATGAGACGAATGCTAGACATTAACGCTCGTCTCATGGGCAAAATGAGACTGAAATTTGCTTCATTTCATGAGATAATTGGGGTGGGCTTCTTACCCGCCCATGCGCTTTTTACCCCGTCTTCCCCTACAGTAGTTAACTACTAGTTTCTGCTTGTTTTTGAAATCCGCCCCAAACACGCTGAGAAATATTGTTCGCAGCCAAAGACAGAAATGGGCACACCGAAAACGAAAACGAAAGTCTTTGACCGAAGGAGACAAAAAAGTAACGCACAAAGAAATAAACACACTAAAAAAAGAAACACTTAGGGGAAGACGGGGTAAAAAGCGCATGGGCGGGTAAGAAGCCCACCCCAATTATCTCATGAAATAAAGAAAATGTCAGTCAAATTTGCCCATGAGACGAATGCTAGACATTAACGCTCGTCTCATGGGCAAAATGAGACTGAAATTTGCTTCATTTCATGAGATAATTGGGGTGGGCTTCTTACCCGCCCATGCGCTTTTTACCCCGTCTTCCCCTAATATCCAAGCAATGAATAATAGACAAACAAACAAACAAGCAAATAATGAATAAATAAATGCAGGAAGGATTGAAAACAAGACATAAATAAGAACATACAGAATGAAAAAGATTGAAATAATGAACTACTAGACGTGGATTAAACAAATACACACATCAATGAATGAAGGATTCGATTTACCGATCAGTCATTCAGTCACGTTTAGAAAAAAAGGAGACAAAAATTAAAAAAAGAAGATATCCTTGGGACAGACAGAAAAAAACACAAAAAAACAAAACAAACTCGAACGAAAACATACTCCTTTGCAAAGGACAAAAAAAGAAAGACAAAAAAGGGACATTTAAAGATCCACCAGATCACGTGACAAAATCACGGGTTTCACGGGTTTTCCCTCTTCTAGCTGGTAGGAAATCTTGTTTTGACCAGGTCTTACTCCCCATACAAATGCCCCTAAATCGAAAACGAAACATCATTTTAAAAAAGAACAGCCTCAATTTCAAGTTGGGGGCATTTGTATATTATGGGTCACAGCTACTAAGAAAAACCCCACAAGGGACATAATCGTTGTAAAGACGAAAGTTACCCATTCAGTACGCAAACTACTCAGACGTACACGCGCCTTCCCCATGGGAATACCGGGGGGTCTTTTGTATAAATAGTTCCGCCACCTTCTGGAAGTTCTGTGCTTGTAGCTTCCTCTAATCTGTCACTCTCTTTGACCCTGCCTTTTCCTTTTTGCTTTACTGTCATCTACTATCTTTCTGCCCTACCACCGGTCCATTCTCCTGCCTTTTGTTTTTGCTTTCGCGAAACGCTTTCAAAAAACATTTCCTCCAGCCGAAGTCTGACTTGCTGGGCCTAACTATTTCTTTAGTTAGGCGCATAACGGCAGCATGACGCATCTGCGCTTACGATTGACAGGAAAACTGTCTGAGCGATCGAAGAAGAAGAAGAAGAAGAAGAAGAAGAAGAAGAAGAAGAAGAAGAAGAAGAAGATGCACACGCGCATTATAAAAGAGTTTAACAAAAACCACACACAAAAACTTACCTTCACAAGACTGGAACCGCAGCAGAGAAACAATACTACCACCAACGTGGCCAGATTCAGCCGCCAAGCGATAACCAACGAAGAGGATGACCCCTTCATCGTTTAAATTTCAGTCAAGCAGAAAGCTTAATGATTTGTTTTTTTATCTATAAAAAAAGAAGAAGACCCAAGATGGAACAAAGAAGAAAAAAAAAGAGGAACGAAACGAAACAACTTTCTTAGAAGAGAAAAAAAAATGGCGACACTTAATTCTAGGTCCTCTGCAACTAAACCGACTGTCAATCCACTTCCTCGCTTTTTAGTATTTAAAAAGAGAGAGAGAAAAAAAGAAGAGAAAATAAGCCTAATGCTGATGATTATGTTGTGTTTTTTTAAATTGTATTTTGTTTGTTGCTTTTTTCGTGGGGTTTTTTTCTCCTTGCAGCACGCGCGGAGCTGGTGCTGCGATGCTCGTGCTGTTGGAAATGCTGTCGAGCGAACTGAGGGGTGTCCAGCGGATATATACTCTGGCGATCGGTGGCGCTTGCTTGTTTTTCTTTCTTTCTGTCTTTCTTTTAAGCGGTAGGCCGTGTGTGCGTGTCTCTCTCTCTCTCTCTCTCTCTCTCTCTCTCTCTCTCTCTCTCTCTCTCTCTCTCTCTCTCTCTCTCTCTCTCTCTCTCTCTCTCTCTCTCTCTCTCTCTCTCTCTCTCTCTCTCTCTCTCTCTCTCTCTCTCTCTCTCTCTCTCTCTCTCTCTCTCTCTGTGTGTGTCTAGTCTGTGTGTGGTGTGTGCTTGTGTGTGTCTATGTCTCTCTCTCTCTCTCTCTCTCTCTCTCTCTCTCTCTCTCTCTCTCTCTCTCTCTCTCTCTTCTCTATCTCTCTCTCTCTCTCTCTCTCTCTCTCTTTCTCTCTCTCTCTGTCTCTGTCTCTCTCTCTCTCTCTCTCTCTCTCTCTCTCTCTCTCTCTCTCTCTCTCTCTCTCTCTCCCTCTCTCTCTCTCTCTCTCTCTCTCTCTCTCTCTCTCTCTCTCTCTCTCTCTCTCTCTCTCTCTCTCTCTCTCTCTCTCTCTCTCTCTCTCTCTCTCTCTCTCTCTCTGACGCTATCGTGTTCCACGTGCGGGCGCGTGACTGACTGACTGACTGACTGTCTGACGTGGCTGTGTCGCTGAGGTCTGGAGGCGTGCGGGCTACATTACAGTTGGAATAAGCACAGGGAACGCAAATGAAAGGTTTTCATATTGAAATGATATTAAACGTTTGTTTTTATCACCCGCGGAGTTTACGGAGCGAAGGTGATATTGGTTTTGTTGTGTAAGGGGCTGTGTGTGTATGCATGTGGGTTTGTTAACAGCATATCACCATGAAGGAATAAAGATAGGAAGATGAAACTCGATGTGCATGTAGGCTAGGTACTGTAGATGTGCCGTTTGGCGTCACGGTCAAAGTCAAGGTCATGACCTTGTTTTCACCTTCTGTATTGTTTCTTCTTCTGCTTTTCTTGTGCACTCACTCAGACACTCACTCAATCACTCACTCACTCGCTCACTCACACACACACTCACTCACTCACTCAATCAATCACGCACTCACTCATTCAGTTACTCATTCACTAAAACAAATATCAATGAATGAATGAATTAATTAATCGATCAATAAATCAATCAATCAATGTTGTGTTCTTGTTCATGTTGTTATTGTTGTTGTTGTTGCTGACGTTGTTATTTGTTCTTTTCCCTCTTCGTTGTTAGATACAGATGTGTGTGTGTGTATGTGTGTGTGTGTGTGTGCTTGCACGTGCGTGCGTGCGTGCGTGAGTGCGCGCGTGTGCGTATGTGTATGTGTGTGTTGCTTTTTTCTGTATGTCTGTCTGTTTCGCACATAAATAAAAAGATACATATATATATAGAGAGAGTGAGACAGACAGACAGACACACGCACAGACACAGACAGACGTATAGACAGACATGTGCTTCAATTCCCATCGTGGTCCTTAGTGGCTCCATACAATCACAGGCAACAAAACAAAAACGACAAAGTTCAAGGACACAGATGTGAAGTCTCCCTGAATCTGTCTTCAACACGACGTTTTCAATGGGCTCTATCTACATTCTCCTTACTCGAGTGGTCCACTGATTGTGTTTCGACACTTAATGGGCTCTTCATCAACACTACGGAAGAGACACAGCGGGCAAAAACACCCACACAAAAACTCTTTCATCGTGAACTTTAAGTTTATGGGGGGAGGAAGAAGCGTGGCGGGGTTTTTGTTTCTGGAATTGAGTGAGAATTGCATAAATAGAAGAGGATAGTCACAGCTAGCAGGGATGGTGAACTTAAGGGCAAAACAGAGTCAAACATATAGTAGTTCTTGTTGTTGTTGTTGTTGTTGTTGTTGTTGTTGTCGTTGTTGTTGTTGTTGTTGTTGTTGTTGTTGCTGTTCTTCTTCTTCTTCTTCTTCTTCTTCTTCTTCTTCTTCTTCTTCTTCTTCTTCTTCTTCTTCTTCTTCTTCTTCTTCTTCTTCTTCTTCTTCTTCTTCTTCTTCTTCTTCTTCTTCTTCTTCTTCTTCTTTCTTCTTCTTCTTCTTCTTCTTCTTCTTCTTCTTCTTCTTCTTCTTCTTCTTCTTCTTCTTCTTCTTCTTCTTCTTCTTCTTCTTCTTCTTCTTCTTCTTCTTCTTCTTCTTCTTCTTCTTCTTCTTCTTCTTCTTCTTCTTCTTCTTCTTCTTGGGTTTGTTCTTGTTCTTGTTCTTGTTCTTCTTGTGCTTGTTCTTCTTGTTCTTGTTCTTGTTCTTGTTCTTGATCTTCTTCTTCTTCTTGTTCTTCTTCTTGTTCTTCTTCTTGTTCTTCTTCTTCTTCTTCTTCTTCTTCTTCTTCTTCTTCTTCTTCTTCTTCTTCTTCTTCTTCTTCTTCTTCTTCTTCTTCTTCTTCTTCTTCTTCTTCTTCTTCTTCTTCTTCTTCTTCTTCTTCTTCTTCTTCTTCTTCTTCTTCTTCTTCTTCTTCTTCTTCTTCTTCTTCTTCGTTTCACCATCCGTCTCCACTGTACTGAAGATTCTAACGGTTAACTTAGGCGTCATAGCAGAGAGAATAGTCTGAGGTCATAGCGGGTCAGAAAGACTCGTGATGGAGAGATGGGAAATGAGGGATGAGAACGAGAGAGAGAGAGAGAGAGAGAGAGAGAGAGAGAGAGAGAGAGAGAGAGAGAGAGAGAGAGAGAGAGAGAGAGAGAGAGAGATAATAGTCTGTGGTCATGGTGGGTCAAAAAGACTCGTGCTGGAGGGATGGGAAATGAGGGATGAGAACGAGAGAGAGACGTGAACAGAGAGAGAGAGAGAGAGAGAGAGAGAGAGAGAGAGAGAGAGAGAGAGAGAGAGAGAGAGAGAGAGAGAGAGAGAGAGAGAGAGAGAGAGAGAGAGAGACAGAGAGAGAGAGAGAGAGAGAGAGAGAGAGAGAGAGAGAGAGAGAGAGAGAGAGAGAGAGAGAGAGAGAGAGAGACGAGAGACAGAGAGAGAGAGAGAGAGAGAGAGAGAGAGAGAGAGAGAGAGAGAGAGAGACAGAGACAGAGAGAGAGAGAGAGAGAGAGAGAGAGAGAGAGAGAGACAGAGACAGAGAGAGAGAGAGAGAGAGAGAGAGAGAGAGAGAGAGAGAGAGAGAGAGAGAGAGAGAGAGAGAGAGAGAGAGAGAGAGCGAAAGTCAGGGTCAGGGGGACTGAGAAACAGACACAAAGACAGACGGACAGACATAGAGGCAGACAAGAAAAAATCGTGCAATGCCGAGCGGCTGCAAAGTCCCCTCGCAGCATCGCGGAGCTACTCCGAAATCGGAATGTGTCGGCTGTACACATACATAAAAACGCATGAAAACAGCACGTAACTATATAAAAACGCATGAAAACAGCACATAACTGAATAGTGTTTTTTTTATATATAGCCTTGGGGTTCGGACCCGTGAATTGAGCGCGCGCGATCATGCGCACACGCG